>CM065593.1:178572038-179303288 GCA_033119425.1 Bufotes viridis | reverse complement strand
GCCCACTGCCAGTGCCAACCACTGATACCGGGTGGCACAGTAGCTTGCCGATAAATAAGGCATTTAATTTTTACACATTAGTCTAATTTCAGTTGCTTGCCTGCTGCCAGTGTGGGTCAGGCCCACTTCCACAGACTGTAGTGTGCCCACTGCCAGTGCCAACCACTGATACCGGGTGGCACAGTAGCTTGCCGATAAATAAGGCATTTCATTTTTACACATTAGTCTAATTTCAGTTGCTTGCCTGCTGCCAGTGTGTGTCAGGCCCACTTCCACAGACTGTAGTGTGCCCACTGCCAGTGCCCACCACTGATACCGGGTGGCACAGTACCTAGCACGCGTAGTACCACTTATCTAAAAAAAAAAATGACAGGCAGAGGTAGGCCACCCCGCAGGGGCCGTCGTGGTCGTGGTGCTGTGATTTCCACTGTCCCTGGAATAATGCCTAGTGTTCAGAGGCCACATACCCTGAACCCAAAAAATTCTAAGGACATAGTTGACTGGCTTAGACAGGACACCCAATCTTCAACAGCTTCCGTTAAGAACCTTGACGCACCATCCTCCTCCAGCTCAGCTTCGGTCACCTGCTTTCAAGTTACCACGCACCCGCCCGCCACCACCACTACCACCACAGCCACCACAGCCGCTTCACTTGATCCGTCAGAGGAGTTATTTACACATCAGTTGGATGCAATTAGTGATGCGCAACCATTATTGCCAGATGATGTAGATTACAGGGATATGTCTCAGTCAGGCAGGATTACACACATGGACGTACAGTGTGATGATGATGATGATGATGTTGTACCCGCTGCTGCTTCCTTTGCTGAGGTGTCAGATACAAGTGAAGCGGTTGTTGATGACGATGTGTCCACGGATGCTCGAAGAGAAGAAGAGGGGGAAAGTTCAGAAGAGGAGACAGAGAGAATGAGGAGACAAGTTGGAAGCAGGGGGAGGTCGTCGCAAGGAGTTAGTGGCACAGTCAGACAGCATGTATCGGCACCTGGGGTCAGCCAGACAGCACACCAGTCAACGCATGCTGTTGCCACCACCAGAATGCCGTCATTGCAAAGCTCAGCAGTGTGGCATTTTTTTTGTGTGTCTGCCTCTGATAACAGCAATGCCATTTGCAACCTGTGTCAAAAGAAACTGAGTCGTGGGAAGTCCAACACCCACCTTGGTACAACTGCTTTGCGAAGGCACATGATCTCACATCACAAACGCCTATGGGATCAACACATGAGTACAAGCAGCACACAAACTCAAAGCCACCATGCTCCTCCTGGTCCAGCATCTTCAGCCACGTCAACCACTGCTGTCCTCCCTGCCCCCTCTCAACCAACCGCCACTCCATCTCTCACCTTCAGCAGTTCCTGCTCATCTGCCCACAGTCAGGTGTCTGTCAAGGACATGTTTGAGCGTAAAAAGCCAATGTCACAGAATCACCCCCTTGCCCAGTGACTGACAGCTGGCTTGACGGAACTCTTAGCCCGCCAGCTTTTACCATACCAGCTGGTGGAGTCTGAGGCCTTCAAAAAATTTGTCGCTATTGGGACACCACAGTGGAAGGTACCCGGACGAATTTTTTTTTCAAAAAAGGCAATCCCAAACCTCTACCATGTCATTGAAAAGAAAGTCATGGCATCTCTGGCATACAGTGTTGGGGCAAGGGTCCATCTGACCACTGATACCTGGTCTGCAAAGCACGGTCAGGGCAGATATATCACATACACTGCGCATTGGGTCAACCTGCTGACGGCTGACAAGCATGGAATGCGTGGCTCCGCAGCGGAGTTGGTGACACCACCATGACTTGCAGGCAGACCTACTGCCACCTCCTCTACTCCATCCTCTTCGATATCCTCCTCGGCTGAGTCCTCTTCTGCTGCGGCGTCTGGCTGCACATCAACTGAATCCCCCCAGGTCCCCAGGGGTTATTCTACATCCCGGATACGACAGTGTCACGTTGTCTTGGGGTTGACTTGCCTGAAAGCAGAGAGCCACACAGGACCAGCACTCCTGTCCGCCCTGAACGCACAGGTGGATCAGTGGCTGACCCCGCACCAACTGGAGATCGGCAAAGTGGTGTGTGACAATGGAACAAATTTGTTGTCGGCATTGAATTTGGGCAAGTTGTCACATGTGCCGTGCATGGCACATGTGTTGAATCTCATCGTACAACGTTTTGTGTCTAAGTACCCAGGCTTACAGGATGTCCTCAAGCAGGCCAGGAAGGTGTGTGGCCATTTCAGGCGTTCCTACACGGCCATGGCGCACTTTTCCGATATTCAGCGGCGAAACAACATGCCAGTGAGGCGCTTGATATGCGACAGCCCGACACATTGGAATTCAACACTCCTAATGTTCGACCGCCTGCTCCAACAAGAAAAAGCCGTCAACGAGTATTTGTATGACCGGGGTGCTAGGACAGCCTCTGCAGAGCTGGGAATTTTTTTTCCACGTTACTAGACACTCATGCGCAATGCCTGTAGGCTCATGCGTCCTTTTGAGGAGGTGACAAACCTAGTCAGTCGCACCAAAGGCACCATCAGCGACCTCATCCCATTTGTTTTCTTCCTGGAGCGTGCCCTGCGAAGAGTGCTGGATCAGGCTGTAGATGAGCGTGAAGAGGAAGAGTTGTGGTCACCATCACCACCAGAAACAGCCTTGTCATCATCGCTTGCCGGACCTGCGGCAACGCTGGAAGAGGAGTATGAGGAAGAGGAATCAGAGGAGGAATGTGGCGGCTTTGAGGAGGAGGAAGACCAACCACAGCAGGCACCCCAGGGTGCTCGTTGTTGTCACCTATCTGGGACCCATGGTGTTGTACGTGGCTGGGATGAAGAACAGACCGTCAATGACATCAGTGAGGACGAGGAACGGGAAATGAGTAGCTCTGCATCCAACCTTGTTCAAATGGGGTCTTTCATGCTGTCATGTCTGTTGAGGGACCCAAGTATAAAAAGGATGAAGGAGAATGACCTGTACTGGGTGGCCACGCTACTAGACCCCCGGTATAAGCAGAAAGTGGCAGAAATGTTACCAAATTACCGAAAGTCGGAAAGGATGCAGCAGTTCAAAACCAAACTAAAAAATATGCTTTACACAGCTTATAAGAGGGATGTCACAGCACAACGGGAATCTAACAGGGGAAGAGGTGAGTGTAATCCTCCTCCTACCACGGCGGCAAGGACTGGACGATTTACAGATGTGTTGTTTATGGAGGACATGCGGAGCTTTTTCAGTCCTACTCATCGCCACAGCCCTTCAGGATCCAGCCTTAGAGAACGACTCGACCGACAGGTGGCAGACTACCTCGCCTTAACAGCAGATATCGACACTCTGAGGAGCAATGAACCCCTTCACTACTGGGTGTGCAGGCTTGACCTGTGGCCTGAGCTATCCCAGTTCGCGATAGAACTTCTGGCCTGCCCTGCTTCAAGTGTCCTGTCAGAAAGGACCTTCAGTGCAGCAGGAGGCATTGTCACTGACAAGAGAAGTCGCCTCAGTCAAAAAAGTGTTGATTACCTCACCTTCATAAAGATGAATGAGGCATGGATCCCGAAGGGACTGACAGTGGGGGATACGTTTGACTAACAAAAGGCCTGATTACATGCCTTGGCCTCAAAATGGTCCCCCACGCTGCTGTATTTAATGTCTGCATACCGGATGACTTTCGTGAATTCTCCACCACCAACTAGGGTTCAAGCCGCAATGTTTTAGTCACTTTTCTGCCTGGAAAACAGACATTTTTCGGGCCGCTGCTACAATAGCGGCTGCAACAATAGCGGCTGCAACAATGCCATTATTTTTCAGGCATGTGTACATGCCTAATTTTTCTGTCCTATGGTGCAGCACTGGGGCTGCAAAAACAAACCAAAAAAAAAAGGCACATACAAGTGTCAATTCCCCTTCGTGATCGTTACCTTGTTGTGGTGAAGGGGCTTGCGTATCACAATGAAGCAATCATCACCTCTATGAGTGTGTTGGCAATGTTGCCACACCCCAGATGATAAGGCCGTTGCATGTTGTATGGGTTTTTAATACATAAAATAAAAAATCAAAATAAAGTCTCTTAATTGTTTATTAGAAATGATGCAGACAATTAAAAAAATCCCCATCAATTCCAATACAAAGCAAGTACAGAGCTCAGAACTAAATTATTTCATGATGTCGTAATGGTTCGCTAATTCGACAATGGTTAATCAATTCGACCGGATAGGGTACGTAACAGGGATTAAACTGATAGGAATAGTACTAGTTAAGACACCACTCATATAGGGTGTCACAGCACATTGCTCTGTGCACGCGCAGTGCCCCGATTTGGGAGTATGAGGACCGACCAAGCTGCTTTTTCCATCTCCCGGTTCCTAAAATCAATTCAGTTTGGTGTATGAGAGTTTGGTCTGTCACTGTGAAGGCAGTCGAAGGTACCCGGCCTAAATTTTTTTTCACAAAAGGAAATCCCTGATATGGGATGTAACAGGGATTAAACTGATGAGAATAGTACTACAGAAAATACCACTCATATCGGGTGTGACAGTAAATTGCACGGCGCAGACGCAGTGACCGTGGATTAAAACAGAGTGGAGGGAGCCAGCGTTTTTTTTAACCATCTCCCCGTTCGAAAAATCAATTCAATAAATGGCCCCCAGATTGGGGACGTTAGAGGGATTAAACTGATGAGAATAGTACTACAGAAAATACCACTCATATCGGGTGTGACAGTAAATTGCACGGCGCAGACGCAGTGACCGTGGATAAAAACAAAGGGGAGGGTGCCAGCGTTTTTTTAACCATCTCCGCATTCGAAAAATCAATTCAATTCATCTTTTGGGGACCCTTGGTGTTGTACGTGGCTGGGTGGAGGAAGAAACCTTCAATGACATCACCGGGACATGGCTAGCTTGGTATCCAACCTTGTGCAAATGGGGAGTTTGCCGTTGTGCAAATGGACTGTTTGCGGTGCATTAAAAGGGGAGTTTGGTCTGTTAATGTCTGTAAAGTGGGTGTAACCATTATACTACCTGATCGATACAACATCATACCTGATCGTATACACACACTGGATGTTTTAAAGCATGTTATTCCAAACAATTTAGGAATGTTAGTTGATTTATGCCCTTTAAAACCCAACTCTGCGTCCACTACGTCATTTTCCATGGGAGTTTTGCCATGGATCCCCCTCCGGCATGCCACAGTCCAGGTGTTAGACCCCTTGAAACAACTTTCCCATCACTATTGTGGCCAGAAAGAGTCCCTGTGGGTTTTAAAATTTGCCTGCCAATCGAAGTTCATGGCGGTTCGCCCGGTTCGCGAACATTTGCAGAAGTTCGCGTTCGCTGTTCGCGAACAGAAAATTTTATGTTCGCGACATCACTAATGGTAGCCTTACTAACAAAGTAACTTTGTCGAAAATAACAGAACCAAGCACAACTGGGCAACTGAGAATCTGCCAAAATGTCTGCAAAAAAAAAAGTCCCATTTATCACCACAAAAACGGCAACATGTATTTAACCCCTTAAGGACACGGCCATATTTCACCTTAAGGACCAGGCCATTTTTTGCAAATCTGACCAGTGTCACTTTATGTGGTGATAACTTTAAAACGCTTTTAATAATCCAAGCCATTCTGAGAATGTTTTTGGTCACATATTGTACTTCATAAAACTACTAAAATGGAGTCAAAAAAATTCATTTTTATTTATAAGAAAATACCAAATTTTCAAAAATCCACTTTTCAGGGACCAGTTCAGATCTGAAGTCACTTTATGAGGATTACACAATAGAAACCACCCAAAAATGACCCCATTCTAAAAACTACACCCCTCAAGGTATTCAAAACTGATTTTACAAATGTCATTAACCCTTTAGGTGTTCCACAAGAGTTAATGGCAAAATGGAGATAAAATTTCAGAATTTCAATTTTTTGGCACATTTTCCATTTTAATCCATTTTTCCAGTAACAAAGCTATGGTTAACAGCCAAAGAAAACTCAATATTTAGTGCCCTGATTCTTTAGTTTGCAGAAACTCCCCATACGTGGCCATAAACTGCTGTATGGCCAAACGGCAGGGCGCAGAATGAAGGGAATGCCATATGGTTTTTGGAAGGCAGATTTTTCTGGACTGGTTTTTAGACACCATGTCCCATTTGAAGCCCCCCTGATGCACCCACCCCTACAGTAGAAACTCCGAAAAAGTGACCCCATTTTGGAAACTAGGGAATAAGTTGTCAGTTTTGTTGGTACTATTTTTGGGTAGATATGATTTTTGGTTGCTCTATATTACTCTTTTTTTGAGGCAAGGTAACAAAAAATGGAAATTCAGAAATTTTATCTCCATTTGCCAATAACTCTTGTGGAACACCTGAAGGGTTAACAAAGTTTGTAAAATCAGTTTTGAATACCTTGAGGGGTGCAGTTTCTTAGATGGAGTCACTTTTTTGGAGTTTCTACTCTAGGGGTGCATCAGGGAGCCTTCAAATGGTGTCAAATGGTGACATGGTGTCAAAAAACCAGTCCAGCAAAATATGCTTTCCAAAAACCATATGGCGTTCCCTTCCTTCTGTGCCCTGCCATTTGGCCATACAGCAGTTTATGACCACATATGGGGTGTTTCTGAAAACTACAGAATCATGGCAATAAATATTGAGTTTTGTTTGGCTGTTAACCCTTGTTTTATTACTGGAAAAATGAATTAAAATTGAATGTTTTAAAAAAAAAACTGCTGTTTTCTGACCATTTTTATTTTTTGTTATTTACATAGTTGATCTGACAGGTTAGATCGCATGCTATTTCTATAGAGCAGGTTGTTATGAACACGACAATACCAAATAGTACTACTTTTTGGGGGGTTTTGTTTCAGTTTTACATAATAAAGCATTTTTGAAAAAAATAATTTTTTTGTGTCTCCACATTCTGAAAGCCACATTTTTTTTTTTTTTTGGGCGATTGTCTTATGTAGGGGCTCCTTTTTTGCAGGATGAGATAGCGGTTTGATTGGCACTATCTTGGGGTGCATATGACATTTTGGTCCCTTGCTATTACACTTTTTGTGATGTAAGGTGACAAAATTGGCTTTTGACACCGTATTTATATATTTTTTTTTGTGGTGTTCACCTGAGTGGTTAGATTATGTGTTAGTTTTATAGAGCAGGTTGTTATGGACGCGGTGATACCTAATATGTATACTTTTACTTATTTATTTAAGTTTGTCACAATAATATTATCTTTGAAACAAAAAAAAAATCAAGTTTTAATGTCTTTATTTTTTTGGGCGATTGTCCTATGTGGGGTATCATTTTTTGCGGGATGAAATGACGGTTTGATTGGCACTATTTTGGCAGGCATATAAATTTTTGATCGGTTGCTATTAAACTTTTTGTGATGTGAGGTTACAAAAAATGTTTTTAAAGACACTGTTTTTAGTTTTATTTTTTTACGGTGATTCCGTGAGGGGTTAGATCATGTGATATATTTATAGAGCAGGTTTTTACGGATGCGGCGATACCTGATATGTACACTTTTTAAAATTTATTTTACTTTAACACAAGAACAACATTTTAGAAAAAAAAAATAATCATATTTTAGTGTCTCCATAGTCTGAGAGACATATTTTTTTTATTGTTTTGGGCGATTGCGCTATGTAGGGGCTCATTTTTTGCAGGATGAGATGGCGGTTTGATTGGTACTATTCGGTAGGCATAAGCCTTTTTGATCGCTTGGTATTACACTTTTTGTGATGTAAGGTGACAAAAAATGGCTTTTTTACACTTTATTTTATGGTGTTCACCTGAGGGGTTAGGTCATGTGATATTTTTATAGAGCAGGTTTTTACGGATGCGGCGATACCTAATATGTGCAGTGTATTTTATTTTTTAAAATTTTATTCAGCGATAAATGTGTTTTTGATTTTTACTTTTTTTCACTTTTTTTCACATTTTTTTTTTACCCAGACCCACTTGGTTCTTGAAGATCCAGTGGGTCTGATGTCAGTATAATACAGTACAGTACACTATATAGCGTACTGTATTTTGTACTTTTGACTTAGTCTAGTCAGACTTCTGCCTTTAGCAGAAGTCAGATCAGACTTACATTACGATGGCAAGCAGGACGCCTCTGAAAGCGTCCTGCTTCCATGGTAACCATCACCCGCTGCCATATCAGAGCAGCGGGTGATGGGGAGGGAGGGGAGCCCCCTCCGTCTGTGATCCCATCCTGTCGGGGGGCTGCAAAGGCACAGCAGCCCTCCGATGGGAAAGGGAGGGAGCTCCCTCCCTGTTAACCCCTTCTATACAGCGGTCTGTATGGACCGTGGCATGGAAGGGGTTAAACTGCTGACATCTGCACCAGCACAGATGTCAGCAGTTTATAGTAGGGTGTCAGCAATGTGCTGACACTCTGCTAACCACTGGCCACTAATGACTATTACACAGAAGGCAGGCGGGGGAATCGCTATCCCGCCTCCCGCATTGCCCGCCCGCCACAACGCCCGCAAATCCACCCGCCTGCACCGCCCGCTGCCATGATATCGATCAGGGCTGCAGGGGGGGGGGTTAAAAAATACACATTATAGGCATTTACAAGTTTCTGATCCCTGATCAGAAACAGCAGAAAGCACTGCAAACCGCAGGTCTGAATTGACCTGCGGTTTGCAGCGATCGCCGATACGGGGGGTCACAGGACCTCCCTCGGCATTGTCCCAGAGTGCCTCCCGAATTATTTAGGCAGGCACTCTGTTCCGATGACCCCGCACTGCACGGCGGTGATCGGAAGTACACAGGACGTACATGTACGTCCTGTGTCCTTAAGGATTCGGACATCAGGTCATACCTGTACGCCCTGTGTCCTTAAGAGGTTAAATAACCAAAAAAAAGGAAATGCATCTAGTCAGGAAGGGGGTAAATGGCCTGGCCTTGTACTTGCTAAGAATGATTCCTGTTAAATAAATACACCCATTATTGGTTTCATTACCAATTTTTTACTTCTCAATGAAGATGAATTCCACTTCATAAAGAGTCTTGTTTAAGTTGGTTTAGCATTTAGAGCAGTCGTTTCAATTCTACTTTCTAATACTTCTTGCAAAGTATAGATTCTCCTTTAACGCTGGGTTCAGACCTGAGCGTTTCTGAGACGCGCATTGTCCGCGCTTTTTTGTTGCGCGTTTCACGCGCGTTTTTGTGCGCGTTTTTGGCAATAGTAAACGCGTGTTTTACGCGCGTTCGTGTGATTGACTGCAGTGTTGTCCAATGACCAAATATCCCTGTCTATATGAAGTTTGGCCTTTCCAGCATGTTGCAAATTCATAAACGCGCGTTTGAACGCGCGTTTTCAGTGTCAAAAACGCGCAAAATACAAGAGTTGCGCGTTCCCATTGAAGTCTATGGGCCAAAACGCGCGACAAACGCCCCAAAAAAAGCTCAAGTACTTGTTTATGCGTCGAGCGTTTTTCAGCGCGTTCGAACTCGCTGTAAAACGCGAAAATGTGAACTGAGGGTAAGAGATCTAACTGAAATAGGGTGGGAATGGGCAAAGAAAAAACTCTCTCTAGTACCTAGACAATAAGGAGCACAACTGTGGCAGTTTATTTCTTTATGGAGGAGAGGTGCTTTATAGATTGCTAAGCAGAGCTCTGAATGAAGCTAAAAATATAAAAACAGTAAAGCAATTATATTATACCAGATGTATTCTGGCATCACTTTCACTTCTGTGCATGCATGTCATTTTCCCTGATAAAATATAAATTTAAGTAGAATCTACTTTATAATTGGTGTCCATTCTATGATGTTGACCTACAAAATCACTGTTAAATTTTCAGGGGTTGTCACGCCAAGATAGTTACCTAGTTACATAGTTAATACGGTTGAAAAAAGACAGAAGTCCATCAAGTTCAACCAAGGGATAGGTGGGGACGCGAATCCCAGAAAATTAAACTAAGATTTCTACACATTTTCATAAACATTAATGTTGTTTACTTTTAAGAATTCATCGAAACCCTTTTTAAAACTGTCCACTGCTCCAGTGCAGGCCGGAATAGGGCTGCAAGACTGGATGAAGGCCTGGCATGACTGGGGCTTGGAGGGAGAGGATTCGGTTCACTAAGGGTTAAGGAGAAAGGATAGTGACGAAGGAATGGGGGAGTGGCTAAGGGCATAAAAGGATTAGCAAGGGCGGGAAAAGGGGCCATTTTTTAAGGACAGCAGTGTGGCAGCAGCCCGTGTTTGAGCTGCTGCGGTACCTCTTTTGGTGTTCCTGTCCCACGATGTCCGAGGTGGAGGCGCTCCTGGCACAGCTCCGTGCGGCAGCGGAGAGCAGGGGATCTGACTGGCTGCAGGCTACTATTCAAGGCCTGCTCCCGGGGTCTGGGGAGGCTGCTGCTCAAGCTCTCCCCTCCAGCCGGCCGCGGAGGACTAGGCCTCCGGCGCGCCTAAGTCCTGAAGTGACCCCGAGGGTTCGGCGCCGGGTAAGGAGCCCCTCTGTGGACCCTCCAGCACGAGCTGCGGTGAGTACCCGGGCTTCCAGGCAGTCTCGTGCTGGGAGGAATCCTGTTGTGAGGCGGGACCCCAGGAGGAGGGTGCGGGACCTCCCTCCTCTGATGCAGGCGGCGTGGGATCTGGACCTGGTTCGGCAGGGGGATCAGGCCCTGGTCTCCTGCCCAGCGTGGGAGAGTTCTGCAGACTGAATCAGCAGGCCAGCGGGGTCATGTGGGCGGCCCTGTGCTTGTTCCCTTACCAGAGCAGCGCGGGCTGGCTCTGTGTCGGCTCTCTGTGGAGAAGGAAGGGCGACATCTGGTGGCAGAGCTGCAGAACTGCAGGCTTTGAAACTTCCAATGAGACGAGGGCGACATCTAGTGGCGAGGCTGGGGTACTACAGGCCTTGGGATCTGCAAGTGCCGTAGGAGTGACATCTGGTGGCGCAGCTGGGGAATTGCAGGCTGCAGAATCAGGAGCATCCAGGAGAAGAGCTGAAGTCGCTGACCATCGTGGGACAACCGGACGGGAGTTCGTCGCCAGTCAAGTTTTAGTGCCTCAAATTCCGGCTGGTGGAGTCACAGCGTCCACGCAGCCAGGTGAGACAAGCGGGATTCCTCTTTAGTGGTTGCTAATAGTGGGGAGCTTCAGGGGTTGCAGGAGGCTCTGGGGTGTCTGTGGCAGGAGGGTTAGGGGAGTTGTTGTTGGGGTTGCGGGATTTGGTGACGGGGTTGGTGGGGACGGGGTCAGTGGCGGGGTCGCCGCTGGCGGCATGGGGTGTACAATGACCAGGGTTGCAGGCTGCGAGTGAGGCTGGGACTCTTGGTGGGGCGGGCGCAGGGGCAGTCAGTTCCGGGGTTGGCGGTGTGGTTAGCACGTCTCAGCAAGTAGTGGCGGATACGGGCGGGGAAAAGGAGAGGGATGGGGCGAAAGAGAAGGCTGTGGAAGAGCCGCGTTTAGATGACGCGGCAAAAGGGGAAGTTTATGTGTGCTTTGAGGGGCCGCTGGGGGCGCACTTGAAGCAGGAAGTTGGGTAGAGAATTTGGAAGGGGGAGTATGTGGATATATTTTCGCTGCTTCCTCTGGAACGTTTTAATTTGGACAGGGATAGGAGGGATGATAGGAAGAAGGAGGAGGAGGATAAGCGGCGTTATCGTTTGATTCCGCTGACTTTCTCGAACTGGTTGCAGGCTTTTGTGATCTTGGCCAGTGTTATTGGGGAGAAGGCGCCAGACAATTGTTCGGCGCTTTTTTGTTATCTGGATGCAATTGGCGAGGCGTACCGTGTGTATAGGGGTTTCGGGTGGTTGCGGTACGATGAGCAGTTTAGGCAGCGGAAAGTGGTCCGGCCTAGTATGCGCTGGGACCATAAAGATATTGGCCTGTGGATGCGGGTTATGACTCCGGTCAGGGCTGGGCAGCCCTTTCCGGGGGGTGCCGGGGATTCTGGGCAATCGGAGCGCTCGGCGGCTTCTGTTAAGGGACTCTGTTTTTTGTTCAACGAAGGAGGATGCAAGTACGGGGACAAGTGCAAGTTCAAGCACGAATGTTCCTCTTGCGGTGGAAACCACGGGGCGCAGCGGTGCTTCAAGGGGCGCAGAGGGAAGAGTGGGGGTGATGCGACGGGAAAAGGGGCGGACGCCAGTTCGGGTAGCCGAGATGGAGCGTTTTCTAAATGACTACCCTGATGTAGAGGCGGCGGATTTTTTGTTAACCGGTTTTAGGGAGGGTTTTCGGATATCGTTTGTCGAGGGGGTTGTTGGTTCAGGGGGAAAGAATTTACGTTCTGCGGCGGAACTTCCTGGGGTAGTGACCGAAAAACTACGGAAGGAGGTGGAGTTAGGTCGCATGGCAGGGCCCTTTCGGGAGCTGCCGATGCAGGATTTGCGGGTGTCTCCGCTGGGTGTCGTGCCAAAACGGGAGCCGAATAAATTTCGCCTTATACATCACCTCTCTTTCCCGCGAGGGAATTCGGTTAATGATGGGATTGCGCCGGATTTGTGTTCGGTTGTTTATACGTCCTTTGATGAGGCGGTTCGTTGGGTTCGGTTGTATGGGCAAGGGGCGCTGTTGGCCAAGGTTGGCCAAGGTTGACATTGAGGCGGCGTTTCGTCTTTTACCTGTTCATCCGGAGTGTCAGCACTTGTTGGGGTGTTTCTGGGACGGGGGTTATTTTGTTGACCAGTGTTTGCCTATGGGGTGTTCGGTTTCGTGTGCTTATTTTGAGAAGTTCAGTACTTTTCTGGAGTGGGTTGTACGCGAGTGGTCCGGTTGGCGTTCTGTCATTCATTATTTGGATGATTCACCGTGGAATAATCAGCAGCCTGGTCGTCTGCCAAATCAAAAAAAACTTGCTGGGGTCCAGACGCCAGGAACGGAGCGACGACCTCTGCCCACTGTTCTCGGGGTAATTTCTCCCTCACGGCCACCTTCTCGAACACCGCCAGATAGGTCTCAACATCATCCGAGGGGGTCATCTTAGGGATCGTGGCACGGACAGCTTTCCAGGCATCGTGGACGCGGTGGGACGCTCCTGCCGCTTGCAACGCCATCACGTGCTGTAGCAGTAGCTGGTTGGTCTCCCGCTGCTGCACGTTAGCCTCTATGAGGGCTTTCACAGCCGCCTCCATTTTGTCGGGGATCACAGGCTGCAACTTTGCCGGCTTAATATAGGACATTCACTTTTGCTCAGCAAAAACAAAGTTCGGCGTTCACGCCAGCCTCACTGCGCATGCCCGCATCCTCCACCAAATGTGGGAGTCGCTCTGGTAGACAGCGGTGCGGGTGCAGTTTAGAGGCAAAACAAGGAGTCCAGATTGTGCATCAAACAGTGTTTTATTCACACTTGCACACCAGAAATGAAAACAGTCTCTTGGTGACAGTTCACACACAACAGAAATCATGTGGCAAAACCAAAAACAGGCCAACACAGGGTCCAGTCACCTTGGGTGGTTTAAGTGCGGGTTCACACCTAGCAGTCGGTTCAGCCGCAGGCGATTCCTCCTTCAGGTTGCAGGGAAACACCACCTTGCTGAGCTCCGTCCTCCAGCACAGAGAACTCCTCAGCCCTGTTAGCAGGCTCCAGGATAATCACAGCCTCAGACACAGCTGATGGCTGTGTTTTATACCCAGCCCAAAACTCGGACTGGACCGTGGGGAGCAGCCACCCACCCTACTCTTTAGCTGCTCCCAGTAAGAGCCGGCCCGGATCGGCTTTGCAGCCATGCTATTTAAAAGAGTCAAAACAGCACTAGCTGCTGCAGACAAAAACCCGGCTCTCACCTCACCGAGGCCAGCAACCTCGGTGACAAGTACCTGCCATCGCATATGACACCTTGCACCTTACCACAATTGTGATAAGATGACAGCTTTAGGCCTGTTTCAGATGGCCTTGTGTGATCCAGTAAAACAGGTCCATTTAAAGGACATACTGCTTACACCACCCATGATTTGGCTGACCCTAACTCACTATATAACAGAGATTTATTAATGCTGTTAGTTAAGGCTTAACTGTGGGTCAATTGTCTGGTAGTCATAGCATTATTTTAGTAAAGGAAAATCAGTAGACCAATGGACAGACTGGAATGCAAAGCATCCATAGATCACTATGATGTCATGAGATGAGGTCAGGTTGGAACATGGAACAGGTGAAAGTGGCTTTAAAAATGATGTCATGATTTGATTAGCTGTTATTTCCAGTGGGAAGCCTTGTAGTAAATCAAGGCCAATTATGGTCTGCCTGACTAAGAGCTACTCTCCATTCTGGCTTATAATCACTTCTCTATGATTTCCATATGCCCTAAAAGGACATACGGAAATGGGTTGTATTCATCATGCAACCCCTCTCCTAAATTAAAAGAATCAAGATTGTATGTAATACAGAGAGATCCATATGCACATCTATTACTATCACCCACTGTTTTTTTTAAAGGAACCCTGTATTAGTAAAAATTTACATTTGTGCCATATTCAGTACACAATGTAAAGGACAACTATTTAATTTACTCATTCATATAGTGCTGACATATTCCACAGTGCTTAACAGGTATTAGAATCATATGACGTACCCAATAGGGATCAGAATCTAAGTTCCCTATCAGTATAACTTTGGAGTAGGGGAGGAAACCGGAGTACCTGGAGGAAACCAACACAAACAAGGGGAGAACATACACACTCTAAACAGATGTTGTCCTTGGTGGGTTTCAAACCTAGGACTTCAGGTACCAAGCACCAGTGCTGACCAATTAGCCACTATGCTGCCCATATTAATTAAATATAATTGCTATTTTTCATCTGTCATGCTAAGTATTTTGTAGGCAGAACCATTAATAAGATTAAAATATGTGTAAGAAAATAGAGTACAGTGAATAACCTGAATTTTAAATGTGAGTTAAGAAATTATATTATTTAAAATATTCAGCAAATCTATGATGAAAATGACATAGTAGTGGTAATACTGTCATGGTAGTACAGTGGTATCTAATTCAGAATATAGAAAACTATATACATACCTAATTAAAAGCATCACAGGAAAAGTCCTAGTTTGGGGCTTGGAGAAGCTAACTGTTATCTTCAGCGCTGATTGTTTATTGTCAGAAATCATATTTAACCGGTGGAAATTTATTTTGTCCCGAGATAAAGTATACTGAGTTTTATTAAAATTTCCACTCTGTAAAATAGTAATGTTGTTAATACATGTAAAAATAACACATTACAGTAGTAATTTGCATGATATATATTAATACCGAATAAATTAGGTTGACCTCTCAGACCAAATTCTCACAATTAAGCAACCCAACACAATCATGATCTACCGTTCTAACTGATTTCATTGTAACTAGCTTCCATTGTGGAGAGCCTCAATGACAACACACTGTTCCTCTCCATTCTCTGTGGGTCTGACTGAGTACATGCCTTTTGTAGGATACATCCTTTAAAACCCAACACTATTTTTAAGGCATTACAGCATTAATACATTCTTCACAACTGAAGTTTAATTACAGTTTTCTGAGACAAGAAAAATCTGACCTGATGTTTGTTTCCAATTCCTATGGTAACTGGTGTTATAATATCTCGAGAACTCAGTTTTTTTCTAGTAGTACAATCAAAAAGGCTAAGGCTTGTGAAATCACCGTTACCCTAAGAAATCATGAACAGAAAAATACATTATTTTCACTTGCAAGCAATGTCAATTTGTCGTCATAAATAGAATGCAACTGTGATGTCAGTGAGCATCTCCTATCTCATGATGGGCACAGCCGCCATAGCAGTTACCCTTCCCGTTGCTCCTTGTCGTTTCCTGTTGCAGTCCATACATGCCTGCTTCCTGCTTCTTGCTTGTCCCCTTGGTGCCATGCAATCTCTCCACATAGGCTAGTCTGTCCCCATCCATTGACAGCGCTCCCAGGGGTATGTAGAGTACCTTTATTTATGGGTAGGTGATTGAGGTATGGCTTTCTAGCTTGTATAGCCCCTTAAATGTTCACTATTGTGTGACTCTGGCCTCCCATACCTGACCTCTGCCTGTTCACCAGACTGACCCTGTCTTGCCTGCCCTGACCACTGACTGATTACTGTACTGACCATACTAATGTCACAGACGTACCAAGAAATATGGACGTTCCCGCGACAGATAGCAGGAGATCTGTGAGACTGGCAACATGTGGTTTGATCTGACATGTTTTCCTTTTGGATCAAATGACTAGTGTTGGACGCGAATATTCGAATAGCAAATAATAATCGTGAATATCGGCACTTCGAGAATTCGCGAATATTTAGAATATAGTGATATATATTCGGAAATTTAGAATATTCTAGATTTCTTTTTAATCAGTAACCTCCCTTCTTTCTTGTGGGCCAATGAGAAGGCTGCAATGTCTTTGTTTGAGCTTAGCAACATCCCTAGCAACCAATAGGAAAATTGCCTACCCCTTTAGTATATAAGAACCTCCCCAGCAGCCATTGTATGCAGTATTTTGCAGATCTGAGAGAGACAGCAGTGTTATTGCTGTGCTCTCTGCTTTTCTGTGTCATGACATTAGATAGGTAGTTAGTTAGCTTATAAATATAATATAAATAGTTAGTGGGAGATAGTTAGTGTAGGTTAGATAGTAAAATAGTGTAGCTGATGCTACATACATACATATATAGTGCTGTGATGTCACATGTTCACAACAATACTTAGGCCCCTTTCACACGGGCGAGTTTTCCGCGCGGGTGCAATGCGTGAGGAGGATGCATTGCACCTGCACTGAATCCGGACCCATTCATTTCTATGGGGCTGTGCACATGAGCGGTGATTTTCACGCATCACTTCTGCGTTGCGTGAAAATCCCAGCATGCTCTATATTGTGCGTTTTTCACGCAACGCAGGCCCTATAGAAGTGAATGGGGCGGCGGGAAAATCGCAAGCATCTGCAAGCAAGTGCGGATGCAGTGCGATTTTCCCGCATGGTTGCTTAGCAACAGTACCAGATCTTTATTATTTTCCCTTATAACATGGTTATAAGGGGAAATAATAGCATTCTTAATAAAGAATGCATAGTAAAATGAAGTGGAAGGGGTTAAAAATAATAAAAGTTAACTTACCTTAGCCACTTGATCGCGTAGTTGCGATCTGTCCTCTCTTTCCCTGCATCAGCTAAGAACTAAAGGACCTGTGATGACGTCACATCACATGGTCCAATCACATGGTCCATCTTACCATGGTTATGGACCATGTGATGGATGTCATCACAGGTCCTTTAGTTCTTAGCTGATGCAGGGAAAGAGAGGACAGATCGCAACTACGCGATCAAGTGGCTAAGGTAAGTTTTTTTTTATTATTTATAACCCCTTCCACTTCATTTTACTATGCATTCTTTATTAAGAATGCTATTATTTCCCTTTATAACCATTGTAAGAGGGCGCAAGGTTCCGTCATCGACGGAAGGTACGTGTCACCGAGGTTCCTGGCCTCGGTGAGATAAGAGCCGGATTTTTTGTGTCAGCAGCAGCTAGTGCTGCTTGACACATTGATATTTAGTATGGCTACAAAGCCGATCCGGGCCGGCTCTTATTGGGAATAGTCAAGTGCTGGGTGGGAGACTATTCCCCACGGTCCAGGCCGGACTTTTTCCGGGCCTTTAAAAGGCAGCCACCTCAGCAGGTGGGAGGTGATTATCCTGGAAGCTGCTGGTGTGGCTGTGGAGCTCTCAGGGCTGAGAGCAAGAGTCTGCAAACAGGCGTGCAGTCTACCTGGAAGCCGCTGGTGGAAACTTTGCGTGGCCGACCTAACTGCCCGGTGTGAACTAACACCGACCACTCAGGTGACCTTGCTGTGGGACTTATGTTTTTGCCGGGTGTTTTGCCTTGTGTGAACAAGCACTAAAGACTGTTTCTGTTTTGCCTTGTGTGAACAAGCACTAAAGACTGTTTCTGTTTTGCCGAGTGTGAATAAAACACTTCTGCTTTACCCAGAGAACTGTGTACCTTGCCTCTATACTGCGTCCGCAAGCCTGTCTACCAGAGCAATTCCCCACATTTGGTGTCGGATGCGGGCATGCGCAGTGAGGCTGGCGTGAACGCCGAAAGTTTTTGTTTTTGCTGTGTTGGACTGCATGTCATATATCAGGCCTGCAACTTTTGTGGTTTCTGGCAACATGGAGGCTGCTGTGAAAGCTCTCATGGAGGCTAACGTGCAGCAGAGGGAGACCAATCAGCTACTTTTACAGCAGCAACAGGCTAATGAGCTACAGCAAAAAGACATGAGGAGGCTATGTGTGCACAGCAGCAGACGAACAATCTCCTAGTGCAGCAGCTGATAGCCTTGCAGGAGTCGGTGCGAACGTCCCAGCCAGGAGTTGCAACCACAACAGCCCCGACTGTGTCTAACGCCAGGGACAAAGTCCGATCTGCCCTCAGGAAAATGGGTCCAGAAGACGATATAGAGGCATTCCTGATGGTGTTTGAAAGAACCGCCGAGCAAGAGAGGCTGCCATTGGAGCAATGGGCTGAGGTGGTGGCGCCTTTTCTGGTGGGGGATGCACAAAAGGCCTATTTTGACCTCAGCTGTGAGGAGGCAAAGGACTATGAGAGGCTAAAAGGTGAGGTGTTGGCCAGGTTGGGAGTAAACACCTATGTGCGAGCGCACAGAGTGTGTCAGTGGGTGTTTTCCGAGTCCCGACCCGTCCGGTCACAAGCCTATGACTTACTTCACCTAGTAAAAAATGGCTCCAGCCTGAACTGTTGAGCCCTTCTCAGATGGTTGAAAGGGTCGTGGTCGACAGGTTTGTGCGCACCCTCCCGAGAGCCATACAGCGCTGGGTGGGACAAGGCGATCCAGGCAACCTGGAACAACTGGTTAGCCTGGTGGAGAGGTATATGGCCACTCAGGATTTGTTGAAGGACTCTGCTGTACTACCGAAGTCACGTCAGCCCCAGTTGCCAACCCGGGATCCTGGAAAAGGGATCCTACCTCATAAGGAGGGGAGTGTATCTCCAGTCCGTGGGAGGAATACCCTGGGGAGGAGGGAGGCTGCGGGGGTCAGGTGTTGGCATTGTCAGGACTGGGGACATGTGGCCGCCTAACTGCCCTAGGGCATCTGGAACCCATGGACTGCGGGTTCGCTCGCCGGTCCTCTCTTTTGCCCAACCAGTGTATATAGCTGACCCCTGCTGGCCGCGGACACCCCTCCGATGTGTGACATCATGGTTAATGGACACTCCGTGCAGGCCCTGCTGGACTCTGGGAGCCTGGTAACTCTGGTCCATGAGTCGTTGGTAACAGAAAACTCCCAGAAGGGCGAACCCTTACCATTGTCTGTATACATGGGGATCGCCGGGAGTATCCCACTACTAAGGTTACCCTGACGGTGGGTGGGAAAGAGGTGCCACATGTCGTGGGAGGGGGAGGCGGCTCCCTTATGCCGCAATATTGGGGAGGGACTTTCCCTGTTCTGGTCTTTGTGGAGGAACGGGTTGCCTACTTGTGGGGAAGAAAATGTCCGGGTCCCGAACCTGAGGACCCCGAAGCAGAGACACCAGCAGTAGGGGTGACCACTACTTCCGTGATAGAGGGGGAGACAACCCCACTAAGTGTAATGGTGGGAGACGTGGAGGGCTTGCCACCGGGACCGGAATTGGCAGACCTCAACGCCTCCGGAGAAAATTTTGGGACCGCACAACACCGGGACCAAACCCTAGCCAGGGCCTGGGAGAACGTTGTGGTAATTGATGGTAAACCCCAAAACCTGGGGCGGAGTTAATGCTTCCCCGCTTTGTTGTTCACCAGGAAATGTTGTATCGGGTGAACCAAATCCGGGTGAGAATATTGAACAGTTGGTGGTGCCCACGGCGCATCGCAAGCTCGTTATGGAGCTTGCCCACCAACATGTTCTTGGGGGACACTTGGGATGGCAGAAAACCCAGGACCGCATACTGCAGCGGTTTTATTGGCCCAGTGTTTTCAAAGAGGTAGAAAATTATTGTAAGTCCTGTCCAACCTGTCAGGTAAATAGCCCCCAGCCACATTTCCAGTAGTCCTCTGGTACCTCTACCAATCATAGAGGTACCGCTTGAGCGAATCGCTATGGATCTAATAGGGCCCATACCGAAGTCCGCTAGGGGCCACCAACACATTCTGGTCGTTCTCGATCACGCCACTCGGTATCCGGAGGCGGTGCCCCTGCGACATACATCAGCTAAGCTCATAGCTAAGGAGTTAATGGAAATGTTTTCCGGGTGGGCCTGCCTAAGGAGGTTCTGACAGACCAAGGGACCCCTTTATGTCCAAGGTTATGAGGGAACTGTGTAAATTGCTGCGTATAAAACAGTTGTGGACGTTCGCTTACCATCCGCAAACGGATGGTCTCGTCGAAAGGTTTAACCAAACGTTAAAAATATGTTAAAAAGGGTGGTGTCTAGAGATGGGAAGGACTGGGACCTGCTTCTGCCCTATCTCATGTTCGCAGTGCGAGAGGTGCCCCAGGCCTCTACTGGGTTCTCGCCCTTCGAACTGCTTTATGGCAGACACCCTCGGGGCCTGTTAGACATTGCCAAGGAAGCGTGGGAACAACAACCCGTCCCCACAAAAGTGTCATTGAGTATGTCACCCAGATGCAGGAACGGATGGAAAGGGTGTTGCCGCTGGTCCGGGAGCATATGGAGGCAGCGCAACAAGCTCAGAGTAGGGGTGTATAATCGTCAGGCTCGGGTACGGGATTTCAATCCGGGAGATCGGGTTTTGGTTCTGGTACCTACCCTTGACAGCAAGTTCCTAGCTAGGTGGCAGGGGCCCTATGAGGTGATCGAGAAGGTAGGGGAAGTAATTACAAAGTACACCAGCCAGGCGGCGCAAGCCGGAGCAGGTGTACCATGTGAATTTACTAAAGCCGTGGAAAGATAGGGACTCGTCCGACAACAGCCCCCGCCCAGGGCTTCTAGGTGAAAAGGGTCCAGCCCCACAGTTTGAGGCCTGTGACGCAGTAACCACGGTAAAATTGCAGACAGCCTGTCTTCCAAACAAGTTCAGGAGGTAAGGGAGTTCATCAGTCGGAACACGGATGTGTTCTCGACCTCCTGGCCGCACTTCCCTCATCCAACATGATATCGTCACGGAGCCTCAGGCCAAGATCCGGTTAAAACCATACCGGGTACCCGAGGCTCGGCGACGGGCCATCGCGGAGGAAGTGCAATTAATGTTGAAGCTTGATGTCATTGAGGAGTCGAAAAGTGAATGGGCAAGTCCCATAGTCCTAATACCTAAGCCAGATGGGACGCTGTGTTCTGCAACGATTTTCGCAAGTTAAATGAAGTGTCCAAGTTTGATGCGTATCCCATGCCCCGGGTAGACGAGCTTGTTGAGAATTTAGGGCAAGCCCGTTATTTTTCTGTGCTAGACCTCACTAAAGGGTACTGGCAGGTACCCTTAACGGAGTCGGCCAAGGAAAAACTGCTTTTGTTACCCAAGCAGGGCCTGTATCATTACAAGGTATTACCCTTTGGCCTGCATGGCGCCCCTGCCACTTTCCAAAGGTTAATGGACATTGTGCTGCGACCTCATCGTCGGTACGCCTCGGCCTACTTAGATGATGTAGTCATCCACAGCACCGACTGGGAAAGCCATTTGCCCAAAGTACAGGCGGTAGTGGATGCCCTTAGAAAAGCTGGACTAACCGCTAATCCAAAAAGTGTGCCATTGGGTTAGAAGAGACCAAGTATCTGGGGTATGTCATTGGGCGGGAGTCATCAAACCTCAGGTAAATAAGATAGAGGCAATACGTAATTGGCCCCGACCGGTCACCACCAGGCAGGTAAAATCGTTCCTGGGGATTGTAGGGTACTACATGAGGTTTGTGCCCCACTTTGCCACGATAGCAGCACCATTGACAGACCTGTTGAAGGGACGGAAGTCCGGAAAGGTTCACTGGAGTGAGAAGGCAGAAGAGGCTTTCTCTGCATTGAAGTCGGCCCTGTGTGGGTCCCCGGTTTTGGTGACACCCGACTTCAACAGGGAGTTCATAGTACAGACGGATGCCTCGGAGGTAGGCCTCGGCGCTGTACTGTCTCAGGAAGTCAACGGCGAAGAACATCCCGTTGTCTTCCTGAGCCGTAAGCTCAACCCAGCCGAGACCAGGTATAGTATAGTGGAGAGGGAGTGCCTGGCTATCAAGTGGGCACTCGAGTCTCTCCGCTATTACTTGTTAGGGAGGAAGTTCCGTCTGGTGACCGACCATTCCCTCTCAAGTGGATGAGCCAGGCCAAGGAGAGGAATGCTCGGGTCACCAGGTGGTTCCTGTCCTTACAGAACTTCAAGTTCTCAGTAGAACACCGGGCAGGCCGCTTGCAGGGTAACGCGGATGCCCTGTCCCGCGTCCACTGTCTCATGTGTGTTCACCCCTCAGGGCTGAACAAAGGGGGGTATGTAAGAGGGCGCAAGGTTCCGCCATCGACGGAAGGTACGTGTCACCGAGGTTCCTGGCCTCGGTGAGATAAGAGCCGGATTTTTGTGTCAGCAGCAGCTAGTGCTGCTTGACACATTGATATTTAGTATGGCTACAAAGCCGATCCGGGCCGGCTCTTATTGGGAATAGTCAAGTGCTGGGTGGGAGACTATTCCCACGGTCCAGGCCGGACTTTTTCCGGGCCTTTAAAAGGCAGCCACCTCAGCAGGTGGGAGGTGATTATCCTGGAAGCTGCTGGTGTGGCTGTGGAGCTCTCAGGGCTGAGAGCAAGAGTCTGCAAACAGGCGTGCAGTCTACCTGGAAGCCGCTGGTGGAAACTTTGCGTAGCCGACCTAACTGCCCGGTGTGAACTAACACCGACCACTCAGGTGACCTTGCTGTGGGACTTATGTTTTTGCCGGGTGTTTTGCCTTGTGTGAACAAGCACTAAAGACTGTTTCTGTTTTGCCTTGTGTGAACAAGCACTAAAGACTGTTTCTGTTTTGCCGAGTGTGAATAAAACACTTCTGCTTTACCCAGAGAACTGTGTACCTTGCCTCTATACTGCGTCCGCAAGCCTGTCTACCAGAGCAATTCCCCACACCATGTTATAAGGGAAAATAATAAATTCTCCAGAATACCCGAAACCGGACTTCAGTAATAAAGTCCGGCTTCGGGTCTGGGTACCAAACATGGCGATTTTACTCACGCGCGTGCAAAACGCATTACAAACGTTTGCATCCGTGCAGAAAAATCGCGCATATTCCCGCAACGCACCCGCCTCTTATCCGGGCGTCAAACATGATGCCCGTGTGAAAGAGGCCTTAGTGCACCAATCACATGTAGCCAGACCTGTTAAAAAGTGAAGTTGCACGTATTGCTCCAAAATATTTGCATCATTAGTGCCGATTTCGCGAATATATTGGAGCACTCTATCTCCATATAAAGCTATTGTAATGTTCTGCCGTGCCAACTATTTTTTCCAGTCTCAGGAAACTTCTAGCAGCTTGAAAAATATAACTATAGTGACCCACGCCTGTATTTCGCGCGCATTACGCAAATATTACATTGCAGATTTTTCGCAATCAAGAAAATAATCTTGAATTCGCAAATTCGCAAATATATGATGAATATTCTACCAAATATTCGTGAAATATCGCAAATTCGAATATTGCCCCTGCTGCTCATTACTACTTGAAATGACGTCTGTGTTGTTTCTTGTGCCTGCCACACCTTCTTTCCCCAGGTGTGGCTATTTTGGTCATTTAACCATCTCAATTTATTGTTTTTTCTCCCACTATGCTATGCAGTTTATAGCTTCTGTTAAACTTGTGGTTAGCTTGTGTTTGGTTCTTGCCTGAGTTCCTGGTGCCACCAAAGCTTCATTAAAGATAAGTGTTTCCTTTCCCTTTTGTATTTTGTTTATATATATGTGTGTGTGTGTTGCCTTTCCCTGTTGTTTGTCATTAGGCCTAAAGGAGACTCCTGTTTATCCTTCCCTTTGGAGGAACAGGTAGACTCAGTCCTGACATTAGTTCCAGGGTCCTATAGGGTGAGATAGGATTCTAGGTATCAGGTGTATGAACTTGCACCTACCTTTGGGGCCTGTTCATACTGGTAGTTTGTCAGGACTGGAGTTAGGGTTTTCTCTAGGAGGTATCCATCTTCCTTCCCTAGTTTCCAGCAATTATTCTGGTATCCCCTTTCCCTCCTCTGCTCGGTGTGGTGTTTTCCTCCCACACACGAGCGTGACAACTAACCCCTGTGCTACCTGCACTGATGTACTGCCTGACTAGCATAATACACAAACTCTGCCTGTCCTGATTCTTGCTTTTCTCTTTGGTGCCCTGCACCAGTGTCTCTTGAGTGGAAATTACTCAAAGGGTAGCAGCAAAGGTAAGTATGAACCTTCTGTTTACAGAAGCAGGCTGTGGGCACTTGCTGAAAAATCTGAATTTGCTGAATAATTGCTGAATAATTTCCACTTACCAGTGCTGGTCTCTGCAGCAATGGCTCTATCCTGCTTGTTTGCCATTAGGCTGGTATACGGCCATGCACCCGTACGTCGCTGTGTGTGTCACAATATTGATGATTAGCAGGACAAGACCACCACTGCAGAGAACAGTGCCGGAGAAAGGTGTGAGTTTATCATCAATTTTTATTTTCAGTAATTCTGGGGATTTTTAATTATTTCGGACATCCCCTTTAAACTGGTCACTCACTGCCTCTTTTAACCCAGGTAAGTGGGAATCATGTCATATAGAGGGATGATAATAAGAACAGCACCTAACTGAAAAAACTCAATATTCACAATGATTTGTGATGCTTGAAGCTCTCTGAAGAGGACACTGCTATAAGATATCCAATCTCCTACGCCTCCTAGGCGGTGAGTAATAGCCTGTATTACAATGCATAACTGCAGTTTCTCACAGTATGTTTATTTACATTCTGGAAAACATAGGTACTGCATAGTAACCCAATGTAGTGAAAACTGACTCCACAATATGTGTGTTTTTTCCCTAGAAAGCATGACCTTTAGGCCTCTTTCAGACGGGCGTTGCGGGTGCACTCCGTCAAACAGTGCGGGTGCGTTGCGGGAATTGCCGCGATTTTTCCCTGCGAGTGCAAAGCGCTGTCATGCGTTTTGCACGCGCGGGAGAAAAATCGGCACTTTTGGTACCCAGACCCGAACCTGCACTTCTTCACAGAAGTGCATGTTTGGGTCAGAAATTGTCCCGCTGGTATTATTTCACATTATAACATAGTTATAATGTAAAATAATACCCTTGGCCATCTCCCTAATGTTGAACCCGGTGCAGAATGGGTTAAAAATAATAAACTAATCATAACTTACCTGGTCCATTTGATCGCGAAGCCCGGCATCCTCTCCGTTAGCTTGAAAGATGTAAAGGACCTGTAATGATGTCACAGCATCACATGGCCCAATCACCTGCTCCATCACTATGGTGATGGAGCATGTGATTGGTCCATGTGACCACGTGACATCATCCAAGGTCCTTAAGCACTATCCACAGCCTGAGGATAGTGATTAGGACCTTGGATGATGTCACATGGTCACATGGACCAATCACATGCTCCATCACCATAGTGATGGAGCAGGTGATTGAGCCATGTGATGTGACGTCATCACAGGTCCTTTAGATCATCGATGCTGCAGGGAAAGAGAGGACAGATCGCGACTACGCGATCAAGTGGCTAAGGTAAGTTAACTTTTATTATTTTTAACCCTTCCTCATCATTTAACAATGGATTCTTTATTAAGAATGCTATTATTTCCCTTATAACCATGTTATAAGGGGAAATAATAGAGATTGGGTCCCGTTGCTAAGCAACAATGCGGGAAAATCGCAACGCATCCGCACTTGGTTGCGGATGCTTGCGATTTTCCCGCATCCCCATTCACTTCTATGGGGCCTGCGTTGCGTGAAAAACGCAGAATATAGAACATGCTGCGATTTTCACGCAACGCAGAAGTGATGCGTGAAAATCACCGCTCATGTGCACAGCCCCATAGAAATGAATGGGTCCGGATTCAGTGCGGGTGCAATGCGTCCTCCTCACGCATTGCACCCGCGCGGAAAACTCGCCCGTGTGAAAGGGGCCTTATTGCCACTTTAACCCCCATCCCAGCCCAGAGAATAAATTACCTACAACATAGTATGTAATATTTTTAATACATTTAAAAATGGAAGAAAAAAAACACATAAATCATCACTATAAATGCAGTGCTAACAATTAAGGTGGGTTTACCACAGTATTTTTATTTTTATTTTTTTGCTAAGAAATTCACCTCTACAGTTTTTGATGCAAAGCCCAGAAGTGGATCAAACAGGAAAGAGAAGTAAAGCTCCTTGCATTATGTTTTCCTTTTCTCTTAAGGCACTATTGGCTTTGACTCCAAAAACTGCAGTAGCTTTTTTCTAAAAAAAAAATTTTTTAAAAATGTAGTATGTGAAACCACCCTAAAGTTTCCCCACTACATAACCAGTTAAATATTTTTTGTATCTTTTTTACTTACTGATAATTTTGTTTACCCAGGAAAATGCAAAAAAATAAATCTGCCCATTTTCCAAATGTCTTTATTTTTTGTTAATAGCACAAAGGATAGTGAAAATAAAAATATGTGTCCCTTTTCCGTTACAATAGTTTATAGTCACTAGGGCAGGGCAAGAAGCTGCGGTGTGGGCTAGTGGTCGCATGTATTGCATTTTATATTTAATTATTAGTTTTGTTTTCACTAATTTTATATTTTACACTTTGCGTGCCTTATAACTGCAGTTACCCAGCATTGCTGCCTCCTGAACTGTATTACACAGCACTCACTGAGCACTGTGTGTAGAGCAATGGGGAAGGCAGGAAAAGCAAAAAAAGGCTTTGCCTTTTGTATAAGAACCAGACTGTCACTGACAGCCAGGTCCTCGTTCCTGCAGCTGCGCAATCTGCAGGTAGTTGCCATCTATGCAAGGACATTCAGAGACATTCTTGCACAGATACATGTGAACATCTCAGATTTAAAATCTATAGGTGGTTCGTTGCTTGTCAAAAATTTTTTTTTCTTTTGCACTATTTTTAGTTTTGATTAGCGATAACATCCTTGGACTTTAATTATCATCCACAGATAAGAAGCTGAATACACATGTACTTACCTCAGATGACAATTTGACCCAAAAGTAAGGATTTTTCTTGAAAGATTTCAACTGGCTAATGTAACATTTCATGCTAGCGTTCTGTTTTCTGTTCTGACTATCTCGTATTTCTGGCAAGTAAAATGTTGAAGAACCAATCTTTTGAATGTTATTGACCACATTTTCATGCACACTGGTCTGTAGTTCCAAGAAACTTGTGTTAATCGTAAAATGACTTTCATAATTTAATGTAATGAATTTCTGAGAACAAGAAAACAAAAGAAATAAACAAACAATTATTAAGATGCATAACAGAAAGTACAACTACTTTATAAAGGTTTGAAACTAGTTCAGACAGCAGAATATAGTCAAATGAGCCTTTCTCTATACAGAGATATGTTTAAAAACATAATTTACTTTATCAATAGCAAATATTTATGGCACTAAACTATAAAATGCGGCATTCCCAATCAATGTACCTGGTTGTGGCAGCTAGAGGTGGTTGCAACTGCAGAAACAGCTTTAAGGGCTGTGCATTTCATAGCTCCCATTCAAGTGAATGGGACTTACTGAAATAGCACAAATTATGAAAATAATTAGGGTTGAGTACCCAAAGTGGACTTCAATCTAAACTCGCGCTTCATGGAAACAAAAATAGATTTTCCCTGAAATGGCAGGGTAAAAAAAAAATATTCACCTCATACATTTGAACAAAGGGGAGGGTGCCAGCGTTTTTTTAACCATCTCCGCATTCGAAAAATCAATTCAATTCATCTTTTGGGGACCCTTGGTGTTGTACGTGGCTGGGTGGAGGAAGAAACCTTCAATGACATCACCGGGACATGGCTAGCTTGGTATCCAACCTTGTGCAAATGGGGAGTTTGCCGTTGTGGAAATGGACTGTTTGCGGTGCATTAAAAGGGGAGTTTGGTCTGTTAATGTCTGTAAAGTGGGTGTAACCATTACACTACCTGATCGATACAACATCATACCTGATCGTATACACACACTGGATGTTTTAAAGCATGTTATTCCAAACAATTTAGGAATGTTAGTTGATTTATGCCCTTTATGGATTAAAACCCAACTCTGCGTCCACTACGTCATTTTCCATGGGAGTTTTGCCATGGATCCCCCTCCGGCATGCCACAGTCCAGGTGTTAGACCCCTTGAAACAACTTTCCCATCACTATTGTGGCCAGAAAGAGTCCCTGTGGGTTTTAAAATTCACCTGCCTATTGAAGTCTATGGCGGTTCGCCCGTTCGCGAACATTTGCGGAGGTTCGTGTTCGCCGTTCGCGAACAGAAAATTTTATGTTCGTGACATCACTACCAGCATTATGCTGCCCTTTTTGAGGGCAGCATAAACTGGTGACAGATAACATAAGCCAAATGCTACATCAATCACTTTAACTGACCCAGCCATTGGAGCAAAAATCGGTATTAATCAGCCCTAGGAACTCCTAAGCACTGGAGTTCACTCAAAACAGCGCATGAGCCAGGAAGTCCTCATATTCATATTCATGAGCTCATGAGCTCCTGCCTTTAACACTGTCCTTGGAGAGGAAATTTGTCATAAGGAGAATATTTAAAGTCAGTTTTGCTTGAGTCTGCGTTGGAGTACTTTTTTCCACATTTATCAAATGTCTCATGTTGTTTGATAAATTTGTCATTTTAAAAAGTCTCAGTGATAAATCTGGAGTGGAACTAATTAACATAGTAACCACACCCACTTTTCCACCCATAGTTCAAAACTGAGTGAGTGGTGTAAAACTACAAAAAGTCACATTTTAGCAACTTTTTGACGCATGGAGTGAAGGAATGATAAATCAGAGCCTATATGTTTAATCAAACTTACCACCACCAAATCACTTATGCATTCCAGTCCATCTTCAAATACGGTTTTCAGTTCAGGACATCTGGAATATATCTCCATTGCACTAGACATCAAAAAAATGATATTTTCTACCAGTTTCTTCTGCACTACAATTGTTCCAGGCTCTGTGTGCTCAAATTTCTCTTTGACTATTGATCGTGTATAATTCATAATAAGCATTGCACTCTCAGCTGTTACCTGTTATGCATGAAGTAAAGACCTGTTAATTAACAAAATAGTCACATTTTCTGAATATACACCCTGAAACAAATCTACGTATCAGTAAACGAACATTTTAGGTTAACTGGTTATATAAATCTGCCATATTTCTGTATATTGAAGACTGAGGCTAGACTACAGTATTTCATAGCTACGGCACCGGCCGTGGGGCAGCCGCAGCGGATCGCGGACCCATTCACTTGAATGGGTCCGCGATCTGCCCGTTTCGCAAAAAGATAGGACATGTTCTATCTTTTTGCGGGACGGAATTACGGAACGGAACCCCGCGGAAGCACTCCGTAGTGCTTCCGTAGTGTTCCGTTCCGTCATTCCATTCTGCACCGTTCCGCATCTCCGGATTTGCGGACCCATTGAAATGAATGGGTCCGCATCCGTGATGCGGAATGGCCACGGAATGGTGCCCGTGTATTGCGGATCCGCAAATGCGGTCCGCAATACGGGCACGGGGTGCACACGTTCGTGTGAATGAGGCCTTATTGTATTATTTTTTTTTCTCTTGGCCAACTCCCTTATTTGAAGTCCTCAGCACTGATCTGGATTAATCACCTCATGATTTAGACATGAAGCTAATGATGTTCTGCTTGACTAGTAACACAAATTAATTAATTTTTGTTTTTTTGATTGCTATTAACCCCTTAGTGACAAGCCTGTTTTGGGCCTTAGTAACCAAGCACCTTTTTTATTTTTATTTTATTTTTTCTTTGTCACATTCACATGTCACATTTAATTTCTCGGTCAGTACAATTACAACAATACCAAATATATATATATACACACTACTCACAAAAAAGTTAGGGATATTTGGCTTGTAGGTGAAATTTCAGGATGAACCTAAAATGCACTCTAACCTTTACCGGTGAACTTAATGTGACCTTCTCTAAACTTTGGAATGCACATGTCCAACTGTTCAATGTTCCAGTACTTTTTGCACAACTTGCTGTTCTTTAACAAGTTGCTTACTGTCAAAATTCACAACAGGTGTTTGAACCATGAATCATCCAATAAATTTCCTGGTTCACTTAAAATTGGTATTTAAACAGTCCTCTTCATCATGCTGTTTATATTTTGACATGATGACACTAAGGTGCCACTTAACAATTGATCAACAGTACCTTGCCATTGCGAGTATTCAAGCAGGATGTTCTCAGACAGAAGAGGCCACTGAGTGTCATCAGCATATTGCAACAGAGATACAGTAAGACTGGAAGAGTCACAGAAGGGCATAGAAGTGGACATCCTTTGGCCACATCCCACACTGACTGCTTCATTGTGAACAATACCATGTGGATCCGGAAGATGAATGCCATACAACTCCAGGCACCCAAGTGTCTTGTCAGACCATTTGAAACCATTTACATCAGCGTGGTCTGCGTGCTAGATAACTTGCAAAGGTACCTGACCGCAGAAGTCATTGTCTTGCATGGGCTCAGGAGCATCTACAATGGTACGAGGGACCAGGGGCCGTTCACTGATTGAAGTTCATGCACACTGATCAGACATTATGTCCGCCAACAATGTAGACGTCAAGAAGAGTGCTAACTGTTGTCACCAGATGAGCCTTTGGTGGTGGTGTGACCAGCACATACTACTTAAATAACATCATTAATCCATTCATTGTGCCTCTGCATGAACAACACAGGCCTAATTTCATGGACGACAATGTGCCAGCTCATCGAGGTCGTATCATTAGGAAACGGCTGATGGAGACTGGGGTACCTCAAATGGAGTCACCTGCACTTTCTCCAGACCTGAATCCCATTGAAAATGTATGGGATCAGCTGGGTCACCAGGTAGAGGCTCATAACTCTGTACCCCAGAACCCCAATGACCTTAGGGACACTCTTCAAGAAGAGTGGGATGCCATGCCTTAGCAGACAATAAGTCGACTGGTAAAAAGCATGAGACGTTGTTGTCAAGCTGTAATTAATGTTCAAGATCACATGACATGTTATTGAGACATTGACATTTTTTGGGTGGGTATACCCACCACAAAATTGTTTGAGATAAGGAAATCACCATTGCATGCTTCTACTTAAATGCCCTACTTTCATGATATAATATCACTGTAAATAGGTTTTCCATAAATTTCACACGAATGCCAAATATCCCAAACTTTTTGTGAGTAGTGTGTATCATATTCCAGCATTTTGTTCATATGGAGATGTAGGTAGAGAGAGAGAGAGATAGATATGAATCTATATCTATCTATCTATCTATCTATCTATCTATCTATCTATGTAGTCATAGGCATCACAGCGTGCACACTTTCCATATTCGGTTGCTAAAAATTAGAGGATAACTAGTACATTGGTGGGGGTCCTACCACTGGGGCTCCCACCAATCATGATAATTGGAAACGTCTTATGCTTCAGAGTCCCCCAAAATGAATAGGGTGGCAGGTCGAGCCTGTGCGCTGCTGCTCCTGCCCTTCCATTTATCTTTACAGGAGTTTTGGAGACAGCCGAGTACAGTACTCTGCTATTTCCAGAACTCCCATAGAGATGTTTGCATGCCCAACCTGCCGCTCCATTTATTTCAGAGGGCTTTGAGGGGTCCCCATTCTTGGTATTGTTGGGGTCCCAACAGTGAGACCCCCACCGATCTAACAGTTTAACAACCGGAATACCCTTGTAATGAGCAGGCAGGGCTGATGGAAACAGGAAATTAGTGCCAGCACAGTGTTGGAGCCTGGAGAATTGAGTAACCAGAATTAAAGGGGTTCTCTAAGAGTATAAAATTTCCCTTTATGTGCCGGGCACCCTACATGGAATATACTTACCCCGGTCCCCTCTCCCGGTGCTGCTCCTGGTCCCCGCACAGCCGCTGCTTCTCCCTGCTCACGGATGAAAACATCCGGTGTTGGTGGGAGCAGCCAATGGCAGGTGGGGACGGGGAAAAGCCTCCGTAGCGTCACCGGCGATGCTAGGGAGGCTCGTCCCCGTCCCCGCCTGCCACTGGCTGCTCCCCCCGACACCAGATGTTTTCATCAGGGAGGGAGGGTGTGCAGGGAGAAGCAGCAGCGGTGCTGGGAGCGGGGACTGGGGTAAGTTAATTCCATGTGGGGTGCCCGGCACATGAGGGGACATTTTTATACTCTTGGAGAACCCCTTTAATCTTTTCACTGTCATCCACCAGAGATAATATAATTGACTGTTTCACAGCCAAAGACCACAAGGGATCCTTATATTTTCCTCCTCACTGACCTAGGCCACCAGGAATTCTGTGAATAACCCCTCACTGCCATAGACCATCAGATATACTGAGATTAACTCCTTCAATGATCTAGGCTACCAGGAATCCTCACATTATTCCCTTTACTTCCCAAAACAACTGTGGCTACTACAATTAACCCACTGACTGTCCTAGACCACAAGGAATTTTAGAAATAACCCCTTAGCTGCTCAGGACCACCATAAATATTGACAATAACCCATTCACTGCCCTTGATCACCAAAAATGCTGAAACAATCACCTTTATTGTCACATACCAACACATTTACCCATTTACCAACCTACCATATTTTTCGCCCTATAAGATGCACTTTTCCCCCAAAAAAGTGGAGGGGAAATGGCAGTGTGTCTTTTGGGGCGATGCTGCCATTTAACACTGATACATCGAGGTGTATCCATGGGGACGGAGGAGGGGCTGGGGGCCGGCAAATGATATTGGAATGACAGTGGTCCCCGCTCACTGTAGTTTTCACATCTAACCTGTAGGAATGGGCGCTTTGTTATACTAGCAATTCATTGCAGCAATAGAGAAATTCACGTAGTACAGCACTCACTTGAAACTCCGTAGCAGGCTGGGCGGGCGTCACACGCCTGCTCCTCCCACTTTATGAATGAAGCAGGCGGAGCAGGCGCATAACGTAGTGAGGAACATTACGCTGCCACCGGTCACCCGGCCTGCCTGCTACGGAGTTTCAAGTGAGTGCTGTAGTATGTGTATTTCTCTATTGCTGCAATGAATTGCTAGTATAACAAAGCGCTTATTCCTACAGGTTAAATGTGAAAACTACAGTAAGCGGGGCCCAGTGTAATAGAATACAGTGACTGCACCAGGCACCGCTGCCATTCCAATATCAGTTGCCGGCCCCCACCCCCTTTATTGGGGGTCATTCTCTATTACACAGAGACACTGTTATAAGGGAAATCTGTGGATGACACATATATAGCATAATATGCTATATATGTATCATCCAAAGATCCCCCTATAACAGTGTCATCAACAGATGCCCCCATAACAGTGCCATCCACAGATCTCCCCATAACAGCGCCATGCACAGATCCCCCATAACAGTGCCATCCACAGATCCCCATAACAGTGCCATTCACAGATCCCCCATAACAGTGTCATCCACAGATCCCCCATAACAGTGTCATCCACAGATCCCCCATAACACTGTCATCCACAGATCCCCCATAACACTGTCATCCACAGATCCTCAGTAACAGTGCGTCATCCAAAGATCCCCTCCATAACACTGTCATCCACAGATCCCCCATAATAGTGTCATCAACAGATCCCCCATAACAGTGTCATCCACAGACCACCATTAGTTCAAAACCCACCAAAAGCACACCTTTTGGTTTAAAATATTTTTTTTTCATATTTTCCTCCTCAAAAACCTAGGTGCGTCTTATGGGCAGGTGCGTCTTATAGGGCGAAAAATATGGTATATAACTTTTTTGTCTGTTACCTGATATTATTTTGTAGCATGTCTTTTATGTTTTGTGACATACTCATTCTGGTTTATTTTTACAGATTAGGGACTGACATCTCCCATTTTATGTGTAATCTGCTTTTATTCAAGCTTTATATAGCAAAGTGTGACATCTTTATTCAATTCAATAAATAAGTGCAGTTTAAAACAACAATCAGTCATTGGGTAACAGATTTTAATAGAGTGAAAATATGCAGAGTATATCTTGGCTCAGCTGTTGTGAGAAGCAAATGTCACAGAAATTACCATGGTGGCACCATATTCTGATAGCCCATGTTTTAATTTTTTTGCTATAATGTCAGACGTACCTGGTTTGTAGTATTAAGGAGATCTCTCAGCATTGAGACAATATCATTTAGTTCATCCTGCAATGGAAATGTTGAACAAAAAATTAGGATGTTTTGTTTGTAATGAAAATATTACAATATAGTAGTACTCACTATGATTACTTATTTTGGGGTTTTATATGTTCAGTAGGGAACGGAGGAAGTGGAGCGACACTCCAAGGAAAAACACCCAGACCACTAGCCAGTCGGTACAGCAGCAATAGCAGTCCCCTGTAATGACTCCACTCTCAGTGGTGCACAACCCCCAGAAAAACAACAGGATGCAAAAATCTTGGATGATGAAGATAAGAACGGGGCGGCACTCACCAGTGGAGTTACAGAGTTCACTTTTATTCAAAGGATCAGCGTGTAGGCAATGTCGGGCAGGACGCCACAAATTTCATGCAGTAGGTAAAGTGCCACTCCACTTCCTCCGTTCCGTTCAGTTATTTGACTTTTGCTTAGGAGCTGAGCACCCGTTAAGGCCTGAAAACTGTATCACCTATCGGTGCGTGGTTGAGCACTGAATCATGGCAGCTGAAGAAACCAGCATTTCCCTTCATGATGGCAGAGAAGGGGCGGACGCCTTTTTCATACAATGTAATAGCAAGGACATTTTACAAAACATCAGTACCCGGTCCCTGGAGACTAAGGTGACACAATTAGCTGACAAAGAAGTGCAACTCTTCTGGACAGTGGAGTCACTTCGTTCATATAAAGAAAGCGGCAGAGTACCGCATGGTCTACGTACATATAGGGATCTGGCGCAGTTTAAGCAGGATACTACATTTGTTAAAGAGTGGCAACAGTTGCATGCTGCTTTTTCCCTACAAGTTTTGGAGCTGGTGCTTAAAAGGAACACTATGGAGTATGCCTGCCGGCACGAGCATTGACATCTTCCATCACCAAGTGATGAGAGATGTGCGGGCGATTTTATACCCGAAAGCTCCTGAAAACATAAACATTGAAGAGCGCCAGGCGCTCAATTGGCTACGTGCCCAGGAAGACATAATTGTGAAACCGGCAGACAAGGGGGGCAATGTGGTCCTTATGTCCAGGTCGTATTATGTCGGTGAAGCTCTCAGACAGTTGAGGGATACCGACACTTATGAAGTGATACGGGGGGACCCCTCCGCGGACATTAAACCCCAGCTTGAGTGCTTTGTTCGCAACTATGTGAGTAGGCGTTTCCTAGCCGAGAATATGCTGGATAAATTGATACCTACCTCCCCTTCCAGACCCTGCTGGTATTTCCTCCCCAAGATACATAAGTCCCTAACCCACCCCCTGGGCCGTCCTATCGTCTCGGGTGTAGGGTCTGTGACGGAGCCTCTATCTAAATATCTGGATTGGCTACTGAGACCGTTACTTCCCAGTGCCCCAGCCTATCTTAAGGACACAAATGATTTTCTGTTGTCCTTGGAACAAGTGCACTGGCAAGATGGTTTTCATCTTGTCTCGTTGGATGTCGAGAGCCTCTACACCCGCATCCCTCATGATGCGGGTGTGGAGGCTATACACGACATCCTAGAGAGCGCAGGAAAGAGTGCGCTGTATAGTGATTTCGTGTGTGGAGCCCTGCACCTCATACTCGCGAACAATGCATTCAAGTTTGGCAATGATTGGTACAGACAAAAACTTGGGACCGCAATGGAGACCCCCATTTCATGTACGTTTGCCAATATGTATCTCGCTAGATTGGAGGATAGGCTCGTATTCTCAGTATCGAATCCCTTCTCTAAATTCCTCAAATGCTTTTTTCGCTATGTCGATGAAGTTTTCATTGTGTTGTCAGGTAACAGGGACCAATGTGAGGAGTTCATACATTACCTCAATAATAACGCCATGGGGATGAAATTCACCCTTAATTTTGGTGGTACACGACTGGAGTTTCTGGATGTGGCTGTGATGGCGGGTAGCGACAGCTTGGTCACGGAAGGCTATCGTAAGCCCACGGCGACCAACTCCTTGCTCCGCCACGACAGCTTTCATCCAGAGACAGTCAAAAGGTCGCTGCCATATGGGCAGTTTATTAGATTACGTAGAATCAATAGTGAGGTAGAAGGGTATCGACGTCAAGCGTCTGAGCTAAAACATCGACTAATGGAAAGGGGTTATACCCAATTAGTCCTGGACAGAGACATGGAAGAGGTAGAGAGGAGGTTCTCCCAAGCTGATCTTCTCCATAAGAATAGGGACGTCAATAGATCAAAGATTCCAAACAGGGAGCATACAACAGGTAGATTCGCTTTTTCTTTCAAATGTGGGAGTTGCTCCCTGTGCAAAAACAACTCTTGTAAAAAGACCTTAGTGGTCGCAGACATACACCACAGGGTACGCGGCTTCATTAATTGTAGGAGTACATATGTGGTTTATATGTTAAGTTGTACGCTTCTACATAGCCAAAACTATTAGGTGCCTGTATGAACGAGTCCGTGAACACATCAACTCCATAACCTCAGGAAAAGGTTGCCCTAGGGTGATAGAACATGTAAATTTGGCACACGGTGGTGACGTTAGTTACCTCTCCTTCTCGGGGTTGGAGATAGTGCTACCTCCAGTACAGGGGGGCGATAGACATCTCCTTCTCCTCCAACGAGAAGCGAGATGGATACTCAGGGCAGCGGAAGGGCTAGGGCTAAATGACCGTACTGATCTGGGCATGTTCATTTAGTTGATGGAGTATGGGCGGTTATCCCATTATGTGCGTTGCACCTCCTGCCCCCTACCCGATATTGTATGCGGCGACATCACCCCTTTAGCTTGTATGTACCTGTTTGACCGCGCTCCTGTTACTTTTACATTTTGGGTCTTGTTTGACCCACTCAGTGTGAATTGTAGCGTATGGATATGCGCTTTGCTTACCACGCTTTGCTATACCCTGCTACTATGTGTTTTTTGCCTGAAACATTGTCTCCTAAGATGTCCGGATGTCACTTTATTTAAGAAGACTCACTGCTGTGTGTTTTGTTTTTGATTTTGTACCTTGCTATGTTTTTAAATCTTCTAGGAATGCCGTGGCACCGTCACTGATTTCCCAGCCGGTGAGGGAGCGCACGGCTTAAGAAGGCAAGCGCATGCGCGCTTGTGACGTAGCAGCCTGACGAAGCGCGTTCAGCGCGAAACGGCCGTCCCTTTACCTACTGCATGAAATTTGTTGGGTCCTGCCCGACATTGCCTACACGCTGATCCTTTGAATAAAAGTGAACTCTGTAACTCCACTGGTGAGTGCCGCCCCGTTCTTATCTTCATCATCCAAGATTATATGTTCAGTAGTACCAATAAATAATCTGTTAAAAACACATATTTTTTAAAGTATACCTGTAGTGAATTTCATTGATGTAATTATACTTTTCACTCTCTAATCCATTGTTTCATTCTGGAGAAAAAGTACTTTTGATCCATATGCAAATGCAATTAAGTGTACTGAGATCACGTCCAAGACACCCTGTGTACCTTTGCTCCTCCTGCTTAATCTGCCAACCCCTTCCTCTCCTTATTGATTTAAACGACCAGGTTCCTGGATAGCCATCTCACCTAGCCCTGTCAATCCAGAAAGAGAGGGAGGAGCAGGCAGAATAGGTAAGTGGAGCAAAGCTGCACAGGGTGGCTTGGGCCCGTCCACGGCGTATGTAACTTCTCACTTGCATATGAATTAAAATATTAGTACTTTTTCTCCAGAATGATGCAATGGATTGATAATTGAAAAGTATCATTACATTCAGCTGAGCCTGTCCTACAGAGCATTGGGTCTGGTTTAACAATGAATTACCTATTGACAGACTCCCTTCAAAATTCCAATGTTACAATAAAATTTGCTATTTTGTAGAATTAATATATATTCATTTAATATTTTGAAATTCCACAAAACTTGTTATGCTCTATACATATATATTTATAGAGCTAGATTAGCACACTTTACCTGGTTGCTAAAAGATAAGCCTTGAACAATGAAAATTAGTTTGTTTCTAATTTTTGATTGTAGCTCAAATGCCATTTTACTGTTCTCTTCATAAAGTCGATTAAGGACTGTGGTTAACAACACAACATAGTTTCGAATCTCAATGTGATTTCCCATTAACACAAGTGTAGAAAGATTTGTCAAGCTCTCTTGAAATCTATGCAAAGAAAGACAACGTTAAGGTAATAGCAAACTTTGATACTTCCTTTTACAACTTCTGAGAGACTTACAGTTCCAGCTGTGACAACAGGTTACCAGATGTGTTGCGAAAGAGAATAGGTAGCACAGACACGTTTACTGGGCATTGCTGTGTTTGAGATCCATATATATTTGTTATTTGTGTGAAAACAGTAACTGAAAAACAAGACACATTTAAAAAAAGACAAATCAGATATAAGGGGATAATTAAAAAAAAAAAAAGATCCACTAAAATTGTATAACACCTGATACTTGATATTCTTGATATATTAAAGTCTCTAATTTTTGGGAAGGCCGTGCAACTGGCCTATGTTTGCCATTATATCAAAAAGATAATGTTATAAAAAGAGTATTTTTCATGCAAAAGTGTACCTGTATGTTTGTTTTTATGTTTTAAGTGACAAGACACTTCCTTGATGGCATACTATATTTTCGGTCCTCACTCACACCCCATATAAACCATGATGTTTAAGGCTGTAAGGAACAGGTTGAACATTCGATGAAAATATATAATATATATTGAATTATAAAAATAATTACCTTGGTATCCACTAGACGGATCACCAGAGGGCAAAGTAAAATAATACTGAATGTCTCTTCCTTTATACAGAGTCTTTCTTGATAATTCCCCTACTTGGTAACTAAATTCATAGTTGAGATCCTAAACAGAAATAGCAAGAAGATATGCATCATCACCATGTTATTGATACTCCTTATTTTACACATCAAATATAATTTTTTTCCTCTGGCATTGTGTTTTTATAATCTATGCTCAGCTATTACTGGTGTGGTAAAAGTGAGAAGGTCTAAACTGTTATATGTCCTTATAGCTTTGAGGCAACACTTAATACAGTGGTGCTTGAAAGTTTGTAAACGCTTCAGAATTTTCTATATTTCTACATAAATTTGACTGAAAACTATATTAAATTTTCACACAAGTCCTAAAAGTAGATAAAGAATGGATAAAGAATAGATAACCAAATCATACAAATGTGTCAAAATATTAGAATGGTCATTTACCAGTATTTCTTGAGGAAAGTTATCCAATATCACATGTCTGAGAGTGGCAACAGTATATGAACCATCAGGATTAGCAGATGATTTGAATGTGCAATTAGAGTCAGGTGTTTTTAAATCAATGGGATGACAATCAGGTATAAGCTGGTTGATAATCATTTTGCTGGAAAAGGTTACAAAATAATCTCTTAAAAGTTTGGATTCCACCAATCCACAGTCAGACAGATTGTGTATAAATCAAGACCATTATTACCTTCCCAGTAGTGGTCAACTAACAAATATTGAGCCAAAAGTAAGGGGTGTGATAGTCCGCAAGTTCACAAAAGAAGCCAAGGTAACCTCTAAGCAACTAAAAGCCTCTCTCGCTTGAGGTAATGTTAATGTTCATGTGCTGTTTACTAAAGATCACAAGCCAGTAGGCAGTTCGCACAATGCTTTGTGGACAAATGAGACAAAAACTGAGAAGCATTATGTTTGGAGAAAGGAAAACATTGCATTCCAGCATTAAAAACTCATCCCATCTGTGAAACACAGTGGTGGTATTATAGGTTGGCCTGTTTTGCTGCATCTTGGCCGAGAAAGGTTTGCCACTATTGGTGGAACAATTCATTCTCAATTGTACCAGCAAACTTTAACCCCTCAGTGGCCACCCATATGCCTTTTTACGGTGGTCAATAAGTGGTCTTAGGCTGGGCTGCTGCTATTTTATAGCGGCCCAGTCTAAGCACTGCACGGGTCCCCTGTGCAGCGGGCATCCGGCTCTCACATGAGAGCCGCGGCCCTGCTCTAACATCCCGGACCGGTAGGAGTGCCAATCCAGGCTGTTTAACACTTTACATGCCTCGGACCATGGCGCCCGCCATTTATAAAGTGCTGACAGAGGGAGCGGACTTCCTCTGTCTCCCATCGGCACCCCGCAAATGCGATCGCGGGGTGCCGATGTGTGTGAAGGCTGCCTGGGGTCTAATGTAGGTCCCAGACCAGCCTTGAGTAATTTCCATTAGGCTGTGCCTCTCTGACGCAGCCTGCTAGTCAATGTCAGAATAGCATTGCCATTAAAATGCAATGCACTATTGGGATACTGCATTGCATTTTAAATACAATCAAAAAGCTATCTGTTATAGCCCCCTTGTGGGACTATTAAGTGGTAAAAAAAAGTAAAAAAAAAACTTATATATTCAATAAAAAAATCCCATTAAAAAAATTACACTTTTTTTCCCATTGAAAATACACTTTTCAATGAAAAAGAATTGAAAAAAAAAAATCTTCCCCATATGTTTAGTATTGCCTCGCATAACGACCCTGACTGAATTAATATGTAAATTATCCCCAATGGTGAACGCCATAAAAAAAAAAAAAAAGACAGAATTGCTAATTTATTCAGAAAGAAAAATAAAAAAGTTATGGGTCTTGGGAAGTGGCAATGTAAAAACATTTTTTTTCTTAAAAAAAAGGGTTTTATTGCAAAAAAGTAGTAAAATGTAAAAAAAAAGTTATATGTATTTGGTATCACTGTAATCAGTACGACCCAGAGAACAAATATATTATGTTATTTTTTTCTCGAAAAATGAACGCCGCAAAATTTATAACGTAAAAACGCAGTGGCAGTATTGCTGTTTTTCCCATCTCCCTCCAAGAAAGAGTTAATAAAAGTTAATCAGAAAGGTATGCGTACCTCAAAATGGTGACATTAGAAACTACAACGTGTCCCGCAAAAAACAAGCCCTCATAAAGCTATATAGACAGAAAAATAAAAAAGTTATAGCTCTTGGAATGAGATGATGAAGGAAGAAAGGAAGAAAAATGCTTGGTTAGTAAGGCCTAAAACAGGCTGGTCACTAAGGGGTTAAAGGAAAATGTCAAGACATCTGTTTGTGAGCTGAATCTCAAGAGAACACAATCTACCAAAGAATGGATAAAGAATAATAAAGTAAATGTTTTAGAATGGCCACTCACGTACATGTGATATTGGATCATTTTCAGAGATTAGCGAATTTCATATTTTGAAATTCGTTCACGCTTCGTTTACTGGTAAAAGGTGGATTGCATTATGGATTCGGTTACCACGGACCATAACGCAATTCTATGATGGAATGCATAACGGAACGCCTTTAGAGGCATTCCGTTATACATTCCATCATTATAGAAGTCTATGGGCTGCAAAACAGATCTGTTCCATTTCCGTTATGCAGAGGAGTCCTCTCCTGCATAATGGGAACAGGACAGATCCGTTATGCAGCCCATAAACTTCTATTATGATGGAATGTATAACGGAATGCCTCTAAAGGCGTTCCGTTATGCATTCCGTCATAGAATTGCGTTATGGTCCGTGGTAACGTTATGCATAATGCAATTCACCTTTTACCAGTAAAAGAATCGCAAACGAATTTCATAACCGGAAATTTGATCATCTCTAATCATTTTCTTCAATAAATAAAAGACCAAGTCTAATTTCTGTGAAAATCTGCTTTAGTTTTTGGTCAAATCTATGCAGAAATACAGAAAGTGTCTTGTGCAGCAAGGAGAGAGAGAGTGCGATATGCGCTCGTTACTCTTCCCTTGTTCTAGGGATCAGTGAAGGGGTCTCAGTAATCAGGCTCCAACTGATCACAATTTTTAATATGTTTCTATGACATGACAGATTTTTGTGAAAAGTTAGTGACTCCTTAAAAATATATTTTATGTGTACTTTGTGATAATAAAAAAAGAAACAAAAATTATTTCTCTATGACATATCAAAAGTTTTTTGAAAAAGTATATCTGATCAAAAAAGGACGCGTTTCGGCCCGTCCGGCCTTCGTCAGCTGGCAAAGGCTGGACCGGCCGAAACATGTCCTTTTTTGATTGGATATACTTATTGGAGTAAAAAAGCATATGAACTGTACAGAACGAGCGTCTGCTGGGAATTAGTTACATTGTTATTTGGAGCTCTGTCCTTCCGTGCCGCCGCGCACTAGAATCGAGTGTCGATCATCTTCCTGCTTCCCTTTTCCATAAAGGTAATTTTGATATAGTTGATGTATAGCATGTATAGCACAATAAAGATAATACTTGCAGTTTCCCTTGGGTTTATAAAATAAAATTAACATCTTCATGACGGGTGATGAGTATACTTGTTATGAGCAGAAGGTGTTTGCTGCATGATAACTAGCATAATTGTGATGCTGATCATGCCAGCACTGCTAGTGTGCACATGCAGTCATAACAAGGGCAATGGCTGTAATACACAGGCGCCTGCAGGGAGTATGGGGCACCCGTTCTCGTTATCGGTGGGGGTCCCAGCTGTAGGACCCCCACCGTTCTTAAAGTTATCCCCTATCCTGTGGATAGGAGGTAACTTGTACTAACCAGAATACCCCTTTAAGTGGGAACTCCATAATCCAATTGAGACCCATATCCACTATGAGAATAAAAGGAGACTTGGCCTTCTGACCAGATTTCCTGTTGTTATGCCTACTTGGCTATGCCCTAACACGTGAATGTGTACTATTAGTAAACAGACTAATGTACTGGCATACACCTCTATATACATTCAAGTCATATACCTCTTTTCCCGATGTGCAGAAGATGCTAAAAACAGTGAACACCTCAATACCGCTTTTGGGTTGCACCTGACAAGTCATTTTGTGTGACATTTCATTTACTGTAAAGTATAATTGTGACCTTCCAATCTTGTGTCCACGTGATTCTAAAAAAGTTAAAAAAACAAGTCATTCTTCAGCAGGACTATGTGACCGAAAAAAACTTGAAACTACTTAGATGCAATGCTGTCGGATTTGAAATTTTTTTGATAGTGACAGAATCCTCTGAATTTAGCCTCTATACTCGACCACAGTGGATATGAAACTTAAGCTATCAAATGCGATTGAAGTGCACACTTTCAGCTTTAGTTAAAAAGGTTTTACAAATATATTACATTAACTGTTTAGGAATTATAGATATCTTAACTTCATTTTCACAGGCTAAAACAAGTACATTAATATAATTATAAAGATATAATATATAATTTTAACACTAACATTTATTTTAACTCTCTGATGCAAATTCTTTGCAGTTAACGACTGTGTGAAGCCAGAAAAGCATGGAAATCACCAAATGCTTATTTTTTCTCCTTGAGATGCTTTGCCAGGCCTTTGCTACTGCCGTCTTCAGTTGCTATTTACTGTATTTGAGAGTCTTTCTGTTTTCAATGTTGTCTTCAGGTATTGAAATGCATTCTCAATCAGCTTGAGGTCAACTGATTGACTTGACCATTAAAGAGTCCTCCATGTTGGGTTGCTTTAGCTGTATGCTATCAATATTCAGTCACATCATCAATTAACACCAATGACTCAGTTTCATTGGGAGCCATATATGTCCATGGCATAATGCTGCCTCAACCTCAATAGATTATGGGGTATGCTTTGTATCATGTGCTCTTCTTTTCCATCTTTATAACTGTCCTCTTCCCATCATTCTGCTACAAGTTATTCTTGGTTTCATCTGTCCAAAGAGTTTTGTTCCCTAACTTTTTTTAATGTTTTCTAGCAAAGTTTAATCTAGCTTTTCTGTTCAAGTGCTACCAGTGGTTTGCATCTCGAAATAAACTCTCTGGGGAAAATTTATCATGAGGGGAATATCTGAAGGCAGTTTTGCTTGAGTCTGTTTTGGCATACTTTATACCACATTTATTAAATATTGCATGGTGTTTAATAAATTTGTCTTATCTTTAAACCTAACACTTTTGTCTAGAAAAGCTACTCCAATTGTCCTACTCCACCCTCTAACTGGACTGAGATTGCAGCCTTTTAACCCTTAGAGAACTCGGTGATTTTCCGTTTTTTCATTATGTTTTTCACTCCCCACTTTATTTTTTCATTCACATAGGTTTATGAGGGTTTATTATTTGCGGGTCATGTTGTAATTTCTAATTTGGTTGAATACAATGTAGTGGGAAAAAAATATATAGATGGGGTGGAATTGGAAAAATAATGTAATTCTGTCACAGTTTTATTTATTTTTTATCACTGTAGTCTGACCGCTATAACTTTTTTAAAGTTATGCGTATGGAGCTGTGTGAGGGCAAATTTTTTGCAGGGCAATCTGTACTTTTTACTAATATCATTTTGAAGCGTGTGTGACTTTTTCATAACTTCTTAAAAAAAATTTGAGGAGTGACAAAAATTGGTAAATTGGCCACTTTTTATTTTTTTTCCGTTACGCTATTCGTCGTATGGGATTAATATTGTTATATTTTAATAGTACGGACGTTTTTGCACATGGCAATGCCCATGATATAACATTTTTTTTTACTGGTTAAGGCCTCTTTTACACGGGCGTCCCGGATTTGCTCCGGATGCGTCCCGGGTGTATTGCGGGAAACCCACGCGAGTGCGCACACAATTTCAGTCAGTTTTGACTGCTATTGCGTTGCATTCTTCATTTTTTCCGCACGAGTGCAATGCATTTTGCACGCGCCTGATAAAAAAACTAAATGTGGCACCCAGACCTGAACCCAGACTTCTTCACTGAGAGTTCGTGTTTGGGTTAGGTGTTGTGTAGATTTTATTATTTTCCCTTATAACATGGTTATAAAGGAAAATAAGAGCATTCTTAATACAGAATGCTTACTAAAATGTGGATTGAGGGGTTCACGCAGCAGGCCTCGTCTTCTTTCTTCTTCTTTCAGGACCTGCCAATGTTATTTTCATTTATACCATGTTATAAGGAAAAATAATACAGTGAATAGGGGTTGTTCATCCCTATTATCTCTTAGCAACCGTGGTTGAAAATCGCACCGCATCTGCACTTGCTTGCGGATGCTTGTGATTTTCACGCAGCCCCATTCATTTCTATGGGGCCTGCGTTGCGTGAAAAACACAGAATATAGAACATGCTGCGATTTTCACGCAACGCACAAGTGATGCATGAAAATCAACGCTCATCTGCACGGCCCCATTGAAGTGAATGAAGTCAGTGCGGGTGCAATGTGTTCACCTCACGCATTGCACCCGCGCGGAATTCTCACCCATGTCAAAAGGGCCTAAGTATTTTTATTTAGTGGAAAGGGGGTGATTTAAACTTACATATGTATATTTATGTACTTTTTTACTTTTTTTACCCTGGGTGACTATAACTGGTAATCATTAGATTGCCCATTGTGTTCATTGATGGCTATATAGCCATCATTCAACACTTCATTTTAAATATAACAATACAGGGATGTCACCTAGTGACCTGTATTGGTATATTTCATATTAACAACTGTGAAAGCCTGCTTGAGGCTTCGGTCTATTAGTACAGCATAACAGGTTCCCCGATCTCAGACGGTGAACGCTGTTACGGGAGCAGGAGTGGGTGGCTCCTGCTTACGGACTGTTCAATTGCTGTGGTTACATTTGACCATGGCATCCGAGAGGTGAAATGTATGAGATCAGTGTTATGGCTGATCAGGTGCATGTACTGCGGGTCTCTGCTGTTTGAAACAGTAGAAACCCAGCAGTTATGGTATCCGCTGAACACGCGAGTGGGAGCCATGTTTAAAGACGTACCTTTCAGTGAACATATATGCTGGAGGTTGCAAAGGGGTTAAAAAACTCATTAACATAGATAACCACACCCATTTCCCACCCATAATTCAAACTTGAGTGAGTGGTGCAAAAATGCAAAAAGTACAAATCTATTCACAAGTGAGCCCAATGAGTCGGAAAAATCCCCCAAGTACAACTTGTTCCTCAAAAACTAAGCCCTCATATGGATATGTGAACAGAAAAATAGAACAAAAATTATGGCTCCAGGAAGAAAGGAATGAAAAATGAAAACGCACAAACCTCAGGTGTCCTAAGGGTTAAACTATTAATACAATATTAAAAAATGTAACATGATCCAGCATATGATAAAATGTAGTTGCCAAATTATATTTAATCAGAATTAAAATCCATAGAAACAAGTCCATAGTGGCTGAAGGCCCTGGGTACATTTCAAACGAAGCACACCTCCTTAACAGTAAATGTATCTACTTCTTACATACTTAAAAACACTTTACCAATAACTGCCCCTTACGTTTTCCAAGAGAAGGAAACCTCAGTCCCACATCAGCTATTGTTTCAAACATATTAACCTTGTGTATGTAAGATTATCTATTTGGATTTGACAGCTATTAGTAAATATACATTTTTACTGAACATACAGAACAAACATAAAAATATAACAACAGTGATATAAAACAATAAACAAGCAGTACCACTGCTTTAATTATGTTTAAAAGGCTGGACAACTATTTTAACCAATGATTGTTCTAACCATTACATATTTGGAAAAACATGCAAAATGTCTCCCTGTGTCCTGTGTGTCCAGGTAACCTCTGTAAAAGAGGCTGTAAGTAGGAATCAGGCCACTCTCACATCCAATCCCAGACACTATGGGACACATCGAAGAGGGGGAAAAATTCCCACATGAACTTTAGGAAGGGCATGTTGTATGTGGGCTATTGTGTCCTAACCAAAGATAATCACTTTGTTTTTGTGTTATAACACCTAAGGAAAACTCCTCTAACAGTCATGATGACAATCCTAGTTGAAATCTGAAGGTGGAATTGGCTACCAAGTTTAGATATGTATCAGAATCATCCATCATAGCCACTATCTAGGAGCAATTTTTCTTCCATCCATTATGACAAATGCCCTCCTTGTATGCCATCCTTATGATTACTTCTTTGCTTTCTTTAAATTGTGATAATGCTTGTCATTACTGTTAGAGGGCACCAGGGAATCAGTTTGTTTTGAAAAAACTGACTCCCTGGTCACCCATTTTGGTCTGACATGTTGCTGCAATGCGACCAATCATTCTCTCATGTGTATAGTAGGTTTTAGTCTGCTGTAGGTGCCAAGGTTCTCTGGCATGATGAGGAGATATATTTGTAGGATGGGCAACAAAATCCATTTAGCTGTTGTATTATGGCAGTGTGTTTGGTAGCTCTTGTTCTAGGGCTAGTATGTGAGGTCAAAACAATGGTTCTGAAGACTGCTGAATTCCTAGGTTATGGAGGTTTGTATGCAAATATTTCTGCACAGGAGGTAACTGAGGGCAGGCACTCATGTTATGATCAGAAAGTATAAAAGTGGAGTTTGAGAGATTAAAGATCATCTGTCAGTATGATCAACTATATTAAACCAGGCACATTGCTTGGTAGGGTTGAGCATGCTGATCAAAACAATACCTTTGTTACCACTATAGGTAGAACGGTTCTCGATATAACTGCATTTTTTTCCTAATATGTAAATTAGCTGATTTGAGCACCAAGGGGCTGGATGAAACCCTTTGAGCACCACTTTTGTAACACCCCTCTGATCTGGGCACTTCCCCTTGATTGACAGGGATAGATATGATGGCATCACTAAATAAATTATACTTCTATTCATTACCTGATAAATGTCAGGCTTGAAGACAATGATTAAGGAAGACACTCACCCAAAGTAACATCCAGCATATACATCTTGCTAGGCTTCAAAATAAAGGGTCTGAGTTTAATAATCTGAGAAGAAGTACCTGATAAAATAATGATTAATAATGGTTACAAAAGCTCAGTGAAACAAATAACGTATATTCAACAATCAGATCTTTTTTTTTTTTTTTTATAAAATTTTATTAAAGGGCATTTAGAAACTGTGTAAGGTACCTATCAGCCAACAGCTATCAGCCAAACAAGCATCTCTCGTGACTCCCTCATACACATACATGCTTGGTTAAACTAACTGTGCATATGTTGTCCATACGTGGAGAGTAAGTGGTAGCCAGAAACCTCTGGTAGTAATTTATATCCCCGTGGATGGATCTGAGTTGAAATTCAACATTCCTTTTTTGCCCTGACATCATCAGCCAGTCCCACCAAAATCAGCAGGTCTGCCAATGTTTTGCTTATGTATATGCGGCCTCATATCTACATAATTAATCTAAGTGAAAAGACATATGGTAACCATTTATTTTATAAAATGTTTCCAGCCAGCAGCATGCGCAATTCAGCTAATGAAGCCGCTGCCAGCAGAAGATAACAGGTGCTGCATGCACATACAGTAAGGATATGTCTGCCTGCACTATTGGGAGAACACTAACCAAGCTAATTGTCACAGATTTGCTCATTTCTATCCACAAATATCTGTGATTGTACATTTATAAGTGATCTCCCAAAAATAAGAGCACACTGCATCATCAGCAGAAAGGAAAAGATCTACAGACCATTGCTGGTATGTACACTAAACCCTAAAACAAGCTTTTAGTTAACACATAAAGTAGATTATTTCCGATTTATAATAGAACAAACATTTACATTTCAAGTACCTAAAACAGCATACCTGATGCAGTATAACTGCTAAATAGTTCATGACTAATTGGAAGCTTTAACCAGTTAATCATAGGTGAAATATTTGGTGCTGGAAATAACAGATCCACAAAGTTATCACCAGTATGTGTAGCTGTATATTCATTTGAAAAGCCATATGCGACATCAGATTCACCTTGGAAAAGATATAAAAATTAAATAAAAACATATCTTCTATATGAGGTAAAATTGTACTTACAAAGTTACATAGGTTTATAAAAATGACACAGATTCATTAAGGCTACTTTCACATTAGCGTTTTGGCTTTCCGTTTGTGATATCCGTTCAGGGCTCTCAAAAGCGGTCCAAAATGGATCAGTTTTGCCCTAAAGCATTCTGAATGGAAAAGGATCTGCTCAGAATGCATCAGTTTGCCTCTGTTCAGTCACCATTCCGCTCTGGAGGAGGACACCTGCAGCGTTTTGCTGTCTGCCTGACTAAGAGGAGCCAACCGGAGCCAATCCGTCCTGGCACACAATGTAAGTCAATAGGGATGGCTCCGTTTTCTCTGACACAATCTGGCACAATAGAAAACGGATCCGTCCCCTATTGACTTTTAATGATGTTCAAGACGGATTATTGTAACGGAAGCATTTTTGCAGATCCATGAGGGACCTGCAAAGAACACTAGTGTGAGAGTAGCCTGAGTTCAAACTTTCCCAGATAAATTATACATTAGAGTACTTATAACCCTGTATGGCATTTGCTATTTTATACACATTTAGCCCATTTTTAAATGTTGATATCGTTTATGATAGTATATGCCATTACTACTGTAACATATGCCCTCTTCTTCTTCATGCTTCCAGCTTATCTAGGTCTTTCTGCAATATTTTCCAGTCAAGCTGAGTTTTATAATCACGACTTGTGTTACTGAATTGTAAAAAAAAACTGTGGACTTACTGTCTGTCCTTGTTCCAGAGCCTCCCATACCTTCCATAATATTACCATAGAAATGCGTGAAAAAATCTGTTTAGAAATGTGATATAATTTATATGATTGATAAAATACAGGCAACTGCAATGGTTTATACTTCCAATAATGCTTAAAGGGGTTCTCTGGATTCTGGGCTAAACCCAGATATAAGCTCTTCTTTATCATTTTACCATATATGAGTGGAGCATCGGAGCATTTCCTTGCTCCGTTGCTCCCCCTTGTCACGCTGCATCACGCCACACAAGGCTCTGTTTGTTTACTGCTGTAGACATACCTGGCTTCACATCACTATGCTAGCCAGGTACGGCTATTAGTGAGCCTGGTGACATCAGCAGAGGCTGTTTTGGAGGCGGGTACTATGGTACTTTGCATAGTACCCGCCTCCAAAACAGCCTAGGTCAGCACTATTGCGGCCCCGCAAAAAGATAGAACATATCCTATACTTGTCTGTTATGCAGGCAAGGATGGTACAATTATACAGGAGTGTGAAAAAATGTGCCCGGCTGGCATGAGATGCCCCATAATTATTAAGTGGAACATATTTCTTCATAATTGTGGTGCAGCTTGACAGGTTCATAGTCCAGAACCAAAATCTACATGACCTGGAGCTAGCGTAGGTTTTAGGTATAATTTATGCCAGTTTTCTGACATATATTATAATTAATGTGACAATCTAGCTAGGCTCAGCCTTGCGCCATCCACATCTGTGATTGGGGCACAAACCCACTAGAAGTTGCAGATTATTTTGCAAGCAGGCATAATAAAATGTCTGGATTTTTTATGCCAGAACACTGATGTGTGTGTTTTATAAATGTGCTCCTCTATCTTTGTAGAAAGGCATTCAACCCCTTTTAAAATGTCTCAAAGGAGCAACAATCACAATACTTTGTCCTTTAGGGCTCATGCACACAACCATATGTAGTTTGCGGTCCGCAAAACATGATTCCGCAAAAAAATACAGATGACGTCCGAGTGCATTCTGTATTTTGCGGAACGGAACAGCTGGCCCCTAATAGAACAGTCCTATCCTTTTCCGTAATGCAGACAATAATAGTACATGTTCTATTTTTTGCAGGACAGACATACAGAAACGAAATGCACACGGAGTAAATTATGTTTTTTTTGCGGACCCATTAAAATAAATGGTTCCGCACACAGTCCGCAAAAAAATGTAACGGACAAGGAAAGAAAATAAATTTGTGTGCATGAGCCCTGTCAGATCTGTCCTGACGCTATTTTGCCGTGCCACCGGACTCTCGCTCCGTCTCCATTGACTATAATGGAGGCGGGGTGGAGCTACGGCGCAGCACGGCAGTGCATGGAAGAGGCCGCCAGACTAAAAAGTCGAACATGCAGCCTGTCGGATCCGTCCTGCCGCAAGTGTGGAAGTACCCTTAGTCTCACTGCTCTTATAGTGCTTTTTTAGGATACAACTGAGAAGTTATTTCTGGCGCTGCTGTCATTTACTATAAGTTTGCCCTATTGATGAATAACTGTTATGAATAATAATATGATTATATCATGAATGATTAACACAAATAATTACGCTGCTTTTTTGTGCTTTTGTCCCACAATTCCCAGTTTATTTCAATATAAAAAACTGCTTGTAAATATCTCACCGCAAGTTTTTATGTGCAGTAACACAATGCAATATTCCACAAAGACAGTTTTAGAAATATTTTATTAGAACTGTTCCTTTCAAAAATCTGTTGCAAAACTACAACAAAAACTGCAAGTATTTAGATGTGGATTTCCATTCACTGATGATCTCTTCCGCAACATTATGCATCATGTGCAAGTAGCACTATAGAAAAACAAATTCTATGATGAAGGTGAATCCTTGCGGTGCAATCATCTTCACGAAATATGGTTTTGTGAAATGTGCCTTAACTCACCGTTATATGTCTGGCCTTTGGTAGTATTCAATAAGATATTTCCTCCTTCTCCATCTCCACTTATGAAGCCACTTGATTCATATGTATGCAGTTCTGGGTTTTAATATAAAATATATATATATATATACTTATGTAATGATAATGATGCATAAATAGTAATTACATAATTGACAGATTATTGTTAAACATGTCCTAAATATAGTATAAAACCCACCCTGATATTGATGATAAAAGATGCACACGTATGCTTTAAATGGCGATTATATGTCCCACTGTTTCTGCTATTGCCGGGCAAAGATACTTACTGATTGATCTGAAATATCGGGAAGGGGGGAGGGAGATATTTCTCATTCTTTACTCTTCATATCACATCCCTGGGATTTCTTGTGGTGCTCTTAAAGGGATTATCCAATACTATAAACTGCCCCCCATATGCCGGGCCCCTCACAGGGAATTTACTTGCCCCACTCCCTGCGCTGCTCCTGGTCCCCACACAGCCGCTGCTGCTTCTCCCCGTGCGAGGATGAAAACCTACTGTGTCAGGGGGGAGCAGCCAATGGCAGATGGGGATGGGGATGAGCCTCCCTTGCATCGCATGGATAAGTCTAAGTTATTACCACATAAAATCACACATGTCAGATTTGCAAAAAAAAAAGGCCTGGTCCTTAAGGTGAAAAATGGCAGGGTCCAGAAGGGGTTAATGCATGGCATCAGCTTCAGCCATACAGACAAATATACCCATGTTTTGATCATAATTAGGGATGAGCTAATCGAAGTTGACAAAGTGGAATTCGATCCGAATTTCAGGAAAAATTAGATTTGCACCAAATCCAAATTTCCTCAAGCTTTGTGGTAACGATTTGCATTTTTTCCTAAAATGGCTGCTGCACGTGTTAGGACATGGAGCAAGGAACTCTGGGAACGAGGGATCACCCATACTGCCATGCATGCAGCCAACCAGCAGCCAGCCAACCCTGTGATGTCACAGCCCTATAAATAGCCTCAGCCATCATGGATTCAGCCATTTTCCAGTGTACTTAGTGCAAAAAGAGATGTCAGTAGGCGCTAGTGAAAGTGCTAGGAAAGGCTTGAAAACTTTTGTTTTGCTGAATAGAAGTTGCTCATTAGAAGTGTACGGATAGGGAGGAATTATTCCACACTATAAAAGGAGAATAGGGTCCAATAGGGGAGTGTACAACCTGGATAATGGGAACAATCCTATTACACCTTGCTGCACTGACTGGGAATCCAAATTGCCATTATACTGCTGCTTTCAGATTTGCAATAGATGATACCTCTGTAATGCCAGCAAACCCTTCTTTTTATTGGGGTACAAGTACTGTGTGATACAGCCATTAACAGGGTGTGTTACTAGGAAATATTTCTACGTCTAATTAGCCCTTGTGCAGTGCAGTTATATGTTCTAAAGCCTTTTTTGGCGTGTATGAGTGGAAAAAATAAGGGCTTATTTGCCGTTCAGTGGTGCAGTTATATGTTCTAAAGCCTTTTTTGGCATGTATTATTGGCAAAAAAAAAGTATTATTTGCCGTTCAGCGGTACAGTTATATGTTCTAAAGCCTTTTTTGGCGTGTATTAGTGGCAAAAAAGGGCTTATTAGCCGTTGTGTGGTGAAGCGACAAAATTACTGCCCTTTTTGGAGTGTATTAGTTGCAAAAAAATGCCGTTCAGTGGGGCAGTTATATGTTCTAAAGCCTTTTTTGGCGTGTATAAATGAGAAAAAAGGACTTATTAGCCGTTGTGTGATAAAGTGAGAAAATTACAGCCCTTTTTTGGGTGTATTAGTAACAAAAAAGTATTATTTGCCGTTGTGTAGTGAAGTGAAAAAATGTCAGCCTTTTTTGGGGTGTATTAATTTCCTTTTTATTTACTTATTTGATCTAAGAGTATGTCAGACAGAGAAGTGACAGGCAAAGGGGAGGGGCAGAGGCCTAAATGTTTGTGGTGCAAGCACAGGTGGCAGAAGAGTAAGGGGGCCTGGCAGCAGGGGTCACTTCGAGAGGCCTGAGCTCCCGGTGTGTCTTGACTAATGTTGAGTGCGAATATTCGAATAGCGAATTTTTTTAGCGAATATCGGCACTTCGCAAATTCGCAAATATAGAGAGCAACAAGGATTAACAACTTAAAAAAAACAAAAAACGAATATTCAAAAAAGCGAATATATAGCGCTATATATTCGCTATTTCGAATATTAGTTTTTTTAATTTTTTTTAAGTTGTTAATCCTTGTTGCTCTCTGGTTGTCTTCCCACTTCCCAAAAGCTGTTCTGACCTGTCCAGAGGATTCTTGGCTCCCTGCCCGCTCCAGTCAATGCCCGTTGCCACTTCTGCCGACTTCCCGTGTGTAAAAAGTACTGTCGGCTGTGAGAATCACGATCTCACAAAGTTGTAATCGCAGTGCGATTAATATAACCTGAATTACTCGCATTGCGAATTCAACTTAGAGCTGGGTTCCTAATGGTTGTATTGCTAGAATATAACGAATATCACGAATTCACGAATATAGCACTATATTCTCAATCTTCGTTATATTCTAGCAATACAACCATTAGGAACCCAGCTCTAAGTTGAATTCGCAATGCGATTATATGTTCGCTTCGCGAATGAAACTTAGAGCTGAGTTCCTAATGGTTGTTGCTAGAATATAACGAAGATTGAGAATATAGTGCTATATTAGTGATATTTGTCATCTTCGTCAATTCTAGCACTACAAGTTACAACCATTAGGAACTCAGCTCTAAGTTTAATTCCCAATGCGAATATAAATTTGCATAACATTCGCAATATATAGAATAAGGACGAATATTCAATTTTGACGAATATATGGCAAATATTTAATCGAATATTCGCAAAATATCGCAAAATCGAATATGGCACCGCCGCTCATCACTAGTCTTGACCTGCAACCAAGCAGTTCTTGAATGGTTGACTCGGTCATCCACTTTGTCCCAAGTGACATCAGACATCCCCAGCCAAGAGCTGGTGGGTTCGTCAGACACAACCCTTAGTAGACATGGCCTGGGAGCAAGCCCTGTGCCTGCACCTGTCCTCAACCTGCCTCTGTCCTTTTCTGTTCCCTCAGCCAGAGAAGTATTATATGCTGTGAGCTCAGCTCCACTATACAGCGAGGACGAGCTACTAGAGGACAGTCAGCAGCTACTGCCCAGCCAAGATCTGAAGGAGACATCCGCCGCTTCCTTCAGAAGGCGGGCAAGTAGTGATGAGGATAGTGGCATGGGAACTGGTGTTGCGAGCGGTCAGGCTCCTGGCTCAGAGACCGTTGAGGAGGACATCAGTGACGAGCAGACAGTACTCAATGATGATGTAGTCGATCGCAATTGGGAGTCGGGTGACGAAGGGGCTTCATCATGATCGGGAGAAGTGGGTGGCAGCTTGCGCATGAAGCAGCAGCGGAGTCAGCTAGTCGGTAGCGTGGCCAGGAGTCAGCAGGGTGGCAGCAGTGGGAGGTCGGGAGCCAAATGTGCTCTGGGTAGACCACCCGCTTTGCAGGAGCCTATCTGCCCGGAAAGTAGTGGTGCAGGGGTTCATGGAGGCAGTCGCGGTAGCGGTCAGTCAGTGCAGAGTGTTGGGGGTAAAGTCACATACTCGGCGGTGTGGCAGTTTTTTGTTAAGCTGCCGGAGGAGGTGAACATGGCCATTTGTCTAATCTATGGGCAGAAGGTAAAGCGTGGCCAGGGTGCCAATGTCGGCACCACGGCCTTGCTTCAACATATGCAGCATCACCATAAAGTGGCCTGGAAGAACTGTGGCTCCAATGTGTTGGTCCATCCTGCAGCAGCAACCGCTGCATTACCCAGTGGCACGCACCTGATTTTAGGCAGTCAAGGCTCCACCACCTCAGCCGAAGGGAGCTGTCAATCCTTCCCATCATCTACTGGTCCTGATGCTCCTGATCCTTGCTCTCCTACTCCTGGTCAGTCATTCACAAGCCATCATTTCTTTGCCAAAAATGCAGTACCAGCCCTGCACAAATATGTAGAACAGAAGATGGACCAGTCCTTGAGCCTGTCGGTGTCTGCCAAAGTGCACAGCAGCGCCGACGTGTGGAGCTGTAACTACGGTCAAGGACAATATATGGCCCACTGGGTGAATGTGATTCCTGCCCAGCCAAACCAGCAACTTGGCCGCTGCCGCCTCCACGCTCTCACGTCATTGGTCCTACGACAATGTCCGCCTCTGCCTCCTCATGCACCACCGTGTCCTCAGCCTCCACTGCAGGGACAATTCACAGTGCTCCTCCAGCATACCACATGTGCAGGGCACGACAGTGTCACGCTGTTCTACACCTCGTTTCACACAGAGGAGGAACTGCTCTGTGTCCTTCATCTTGAAATCAAATCCTGGCTTTCTCCGCGACAACTCATAATCGGAACCATGGTGACCGACAACGGGAAGAACATGGTGTTGGCGCTGCGTCCAGGAGGGCTGAGCCATGTGCCCTGCATGGTGCACGTGTTTAATCTGGTTGTCAAGCGGTTCCTGAAACAGATACCTCAAACAGATACTGGTAATTCTGGCTGGTTAGGGGACTGGAGATGTGGCGCCTACATCTCATGGCCACATGAGCCCTGTGGGGGCTGAACTGGAGGAGGGGGACATTAGAGCACAAGCAATGTGTAGCGAAATGGGTGGTTTTTCTACACAGGTGACAGGAGAGGAAGAGCAGGAGCAGCCGGAGGAGCAAAAGGGAGATGAGGAAGACGAGGCAGATGACCCAGGCACACCGTGGCAGTATTCAGTGGAGATTGAGGCAGGGAGTCCCTCTGAGTCACTTGCACAAATGGCCCGCTGCATGCTCACTTGCTTAGGTAGTGACAGCCGAATTGTCACCATTCAGCAGAGGGATGACTCCTGGCTCTCCATCTTGTTCGACCCTCGCTACCGGTCCAAAATGAGAGCCTTCTTTACACCCACAAAGAGGGAGGAGAAACTGAACTACTATAGAGACATCCTATGTAGTAAGTTGGCCGCTGCCTATCTGCACCATCGTCCTCTCGCAGGTCTGACCGGGGGGGGGGGGGGCTCACCAGCAGCATCAGCTAGACCTGGAGCAGAACCTGAACCAGCAGGTGTTGGCATACGTGGTCAGCACCCTGCCACCCCACATTGAAGATCCGCTGGACTACTGGGCAGCCAAACTGGTTTTGTGGCCACAACTGGCCGAGTTTGCCCTGAAAAGCTGTCCTGCCCTGCCAGTAGTGTGGCGTCAGAGCGGGTGTATAGTGCAGCGGGGGCCATAGTTACCCCAAGGAGAACTCGCCTGTCCACCCAAAATATGGAGAGACTGACCTTTGTCAAGATGAATCAGGCATGGATCAGCCAGGATTTCCACCCACCAATGCCCGATGCATCAGATTAGATCATCCTTGCTGCCTCATCCAAACCTTGACAAAAAATATTGGTTTCTTTTAGCTACCTGTCTCATTTACTATTCTGATGCTGCCACACATCTGATGCCAAGTGCTCCTTCTTACACCCATCCTCATCAGCGGGTACTGTTATTGCCACCCACCTCCCCACTCTGTCACCGGGTTACTCTGTGATCTCCTGATGCTGCTGCCACCTCACTACTCAGTCACTGCCACTTCCAAACTATGTTACCTTGCCAGTCTGTGGCCTCCTCATGCTGCTGCTGCCACCTCTACACTCTGTCATTGTGCCACTCTGTGGCCTCCTCATGTTGCTGCTGCCACCTCCACACTATGTTCCCTTGCCAGTCTGTGGCCTCCTTATGCTACTGCTGCCACCTCCACACTATGTCACCTTGCCAGTCTGTGGCCTCCTCATGCTGCTGAAACTTCCACACTATGTCACCTTGCCAGTCTGTGGCCTCCTCATGCTGCTGGTGCCACCTCCACACTATGTCACCTTGCCAGTCTTTGGCCTCCTGATGCTGCTGCTACCTCAACACTATGTCACCTTGCCAGTCTGTGGCCTCCTCATGCTGCTGCTCCTGCCACGTCCACACTATGTCACCTAGCCAGTCTGTGGCCTCCTCATGCTGCTGCTGCCACCTCCACACTATGTCACCTTGCCACTCTGTGGTCTCCACATGCTGCTGCTAAATCAACACTATGTAACTGGGCCACTCTGTGGCCTCCAAATGCTGCTACTGCTGCCACCTCCACACTATGTCACCTTGCCACTCTGTGGTCTCCTCATGCTCCTGCTAACTCAACACTATGTCACTGGGCCACTCTGTGGCCTCCTCATGCTGCTAATGCTACCTCCACACTATGTCACTTTGCCACTCTGTAGTCTCTTCATGCTGCTGCTAACTCAACGCTATGTCACTGGGCCACTCTGTGGCCTCTTCTTGCTGCTGCTGCTGTCACCTCCAAACCATGTCACCTTGCGAGTCTGTGGCCTCCTCATGCTGCTGCTAACTAAACACTCAGCATGGTTCTTTTTACCTGGCGCTAACATCTACCTGTAAGGCTGAGTTCACACTTGAGTTATTTGGTCAGTTATGGCCTGTAACTGCCCAAATATGTGACGTGTGCAGTGATTCAAAGAGTGACGCCTGTCATGTGCGTGTCAACAGCAGACTCCCTATGCATGTTACTGCAAGGTACAGTGTTCTACACCACTATACAGGCTCTCTGCAGCCAGGAAATAGCTGTTTTTTTAACGCAATTCACCTCTGCTTAGGGTTGGCCAGAGTTAAACCGGTTAGTTGGCAGAATGGATCCACACTCATTAACCCATTACACTGAGATTTGCTCCTTCTGGAAAGCAACTGCAGTAGTTGACTATGCTTTCTTACATTGATCTCCAACCTATAACTTTGCAGCTGTAATAATTTATAAGTAATAATTTGGTGATTGCTGCACCAGTAATGATTTTCTGAGGATATTTGGGGGCTAAAAGGAAAGCTGTGCTGTATTACGTGTTTCCACTTTCTTGTGTTAGTTTGTAACCAAATGTCCCTCTTACAAGACAAAGGTCTCCTAGCCTAACATCTGGAGCATTACGAGGTATTAAAAACCATAGCTGTACCAGATATGGCACAATTGAAGAATGATGTACCTTTAATTATAAAAATGTTATGTTACAGCAATTACGTGTTACATTTCAGATTTGTTTGGGGTGGGGGGTGGGGGTAATGTTTGACCACCAGAGTTCAGGAAATCCAAGCTATGCCTCTCACTGACATTCCTGTTTAAAGCAGAGAGATACTACATAGATAGGAACTCGCTCTGGAGAACTCAATAAGGCAGGAATCCTGAAAATGCACTTTAAAACAGTGGTTTAAACATAATAACTATGGTATATAATTTTCAAATAATTTAGTAAATTACCTTTGTAATTGAGATCTGAATCACTTGACCGTTCCATTGTTGACACACGACTTACATCTCTATCACCTGGAGACCCTTCATCTAGGATATCCACATATGATTCAGAGAACTCCATGGAGTAGAAATCATGTGATGATTCTGTGTTTTCAGCATTACCATAAACCCTTCTCTGTGAGTCAGCTGATTCAAACAAATGTTCAGCAACTTGCTTTTCTGTATAAACTGATGCAGGAGAAACTGTACTTGATGTAAATGACACAGGAGAAACTGTAGTTGATGTAATCTGTAATGTTGGGACTTTTGTAGAAGTTCCATTGTAGAAAACGTTTTCACTAAGTGCACTTGGAGCTCCCATGCTTTCTTTTAATCGACAAAATGGAACTGTAAAAAATATATTTTATGTTCATTACAGCGCAGTACATTTATTAATACCAGAGATTGCATGTATTACATTGCACATTGTATTATGCCATATAGAACAAATTGAGCATAGTACCACCCCACATAACTTTTGGTAGTTAACCGTAGTTTTGCCTACTAAAAATAATTAGGGGCTGGAGGCAGAGTCCTACCATCTGTTGAGCTGCTTTCTGTTGCATTAATCCAGTATAGGTTCCATTGATAAGAGATATCATTTGCGTCACCGCAATCTGCACAAACAGCTTGCACTGAAAATTGTTGATTCCAGTTAATCGAGAGCCCTCTACATTCAATGCATGTCATGTGAACAGACCTAAAATAAGCAAAGATAATGAGTTTATACCCTTATGAAAATGTCTATAACAACATGAATGGGTAGAAGTGAATCATAATTGACATCTTTGACACCAGTTACGGGATATGCATTAGACCAGTCACTAGTCACTTATTGGGTCATTTATTAAGATCGGCATTTTAGACGCCGGTCTTAATACCCCTGCACTGGCGCTTGATGCGCCTAAGTTATGTAGAGGCACCAGCCTCTACAAAACTTATGTGCATCCACCACCAGCGCTGAACAGCCTTAAATCTATGCCAGCTCACTTGCTGGCATAAATTTAGATAATTTTCCACACCAAAAAATGGACTAGAAAATGATAAATGAGACAGGCGCTCCTCCCCACCCACGCCCCCTTTTTTAGAACAGGGCTACCTGGCGTGGAAGTTGCAGATTCAGCTACAAATCCCCTTGTTTCTGACCCCTTCAGTGTCTACAAAGAAAAACAGCACACTTACGGTCACAGTGGCAGCTCACGGCCAGACCCACCTCCTACTGTCTTCTACCTGGCGGGTCTTGCCACCGGGTCCACTCCGTCCCTCTACACAGGCTGCGGCCTACTTGCCATCAAGGCCTTTCCTCGTCTGCCCGTGCATGAGCGCGTCTTCCAGCTCCAGGGCCAGCATGCACGCATCGTGGCAACCTTGGGAAACTTAAGGCACCTTTCCCTGTGGGAGAGTGCCTGAGCAATGGGTGTTCTAACATGCTAGTATCCTACTAAGATGTCTATTCTGTTGTCTGCCTATGTACCAACTCTCTGCCTGTTTACTGGATTCTGACGCTTCGCTGTGTAACATGGCCTGTGCTTGACCTCCCTATTGACCCTTGAATGCCTGACCTCTCCTCGGCTCACATACCGTATTGCATGAGCCTGCCCTGACCTTGACTACTATGGTGCCTGACCCCTTGGTGGGTCAGCTGTCAATCTTACAGTGACTACTCCAGAAGATAGCAGCCCAGTGGTTCCCCTGCTGAAAAGACCAGATCCCTGTACAGGGGTTAAAGGGAGAATACCTGGGGACTGCCAGGATAACACCTTTAGGATTAGCCCAAAGCCAAATCTGTTGGATAACACAGTGGTTCCACACACTGCCTTTACACTTACCTAAAGTTTGTGTTGGGACTGATAGATACAAATGTTTCAGCTTTTGAAGACTTGCGATCTCCATTAGACACAGTTAAGGTGAAGTGAAACTGATCACATCTGTCATTAAGCAGAGCAGTTGGGAAGCTGATAACGGAATCATTATTTTCATGAAGAGGATTTGGCACATTTGAGTCAAAGCATAAATGCTCCTGGATAGACACTGCAGTACAGTCCCAATGGAACCTGAAAACAAGAATATTTATTTATCAGAAATAAATAAAATAAATGATAAAATCAGGTTTATCTCTGATACCTAACAATTTTTCATTTAGTGAAATATTATGGTGTGGATTTTAGCTTTGAATTCCAGTTCATGAAGTTCCAGTGCCCCATTTGATTATTCGACATGAGTGTGTTTAAGTTATGAATTTCATCTGGTTTATGTGGTTCTTGGAGGTAGAACTTACAATACTAGCTATAAAGGATACATTTTTAGCAAGTCGCACTACAGAAGCCTTACCATACAGAAAAACAGTCCAAACTTCTTTGAGAACAGAAACACATACAGTATGAATGAAATTAAGGCTGTGAACAAATATAATGTGGAGCTTATTGTATAAATGGAGTGTCCAGATATTTTCTATACTGCATTTATTTGTTCACCTTAAGTAAGCTCCAGGATTATCTGGGTCAAAAGATGGTGTCCCATTTAGTGTGAAATATTTAACAGTGGTTTTATCGATGAAAAAATGATGCCCATTTGCAATCACGCTCACTGGATCACTGGGTTGAACTTCCACTGGCACTGTGTAATTGCTGTACACCACAGTTCCAACTATTTGAACCTGAAAGATAAAACGGCAATTAATTTGATAGATAAAATGCATCATGTCTGCATATTAAGGTTGTTATTTATGCATTATATACTAAGTGCTCTGCTGTTAAATTCAGTCAGCCAGAAAGGAGCTTCATGTCACTGGTGGAATATTAAGCAGGTATATAGTGTACTTACCCGAGCTAGAGCTATGTAGTTTCCATAATCTAGGGAGAATGCTGGCAATGTAATTGTTTGCTTTCTGTTGTCAATATGAGGTGTTAATGGAATAACAGCGCCATTGGATTTTACAAATGACCAAAGGTAATAAAGTCCGAGAGAAATATTGCATAGTATTCCTGCTTCAAATGTTACTCCAAGATGTAGCTCTTCGTTTCTTCTAATCTAAAGCAGTCGAATGGATATTTATTTAGTACAGAACGTATTCTGTTACTTTCCACATACTCACAAAAATATACGGTACAGAGAGAAAGTCAGAAGGCACTATATTAGGGGCATACAACCTGCGGCCCGCGGGCCGAATGCGGCCCCCAGAGCCAAGGTTTGCAGCCTCCGTACTGCTGGACAGAAACACCGCTGATCATGCGATCAGCTGCGTTTCCTCCTGGAGCGCCACACAGGGAGGGATGACAGCTCCTGTCCCTGTACGATAGCAGAAGTCTGGAGCAGGACGGGTCCCTGGTTATTGGTGTAGCCCTGGCTATCAATACAGATGGAAGCGCTCATTGCTGGAGCGCAGGGAGCTGGGTCCTGTCACCCACCGCTCAGCTCCCCGCTCTCCTCCCCTCCTTCAGGCTGGCGGGGCTCTGATTGGTGGAGCAGGAAGACTTCTCCCTGCTCCACTATTCAGCTTGCAGACACGGATCATGCTGCCGGCCTGTGTGGGCGGAGCCTGCAGCCCGGGAATCTGCATAAATCCCGCCCACACAGTGCTGCAAAGCGATCTGTGCCTGCAGGGGAGAGGGGACTGTGAGCTTCAGGAACGAGACAAGGTGAGTAGTTACTGTGTTTTTTTTGTTTTGTTTTTTAACACAGAGGGGGCACAATGGTTATTGCTAATGTGAAGGGGGCACAATCGGCATTTCTACTCTGGAGGGTGCACAATGGTCATTGCTAATGTGAAGGGGGCACAATTGCCATTTCTACTCTGGAGGGGGCATTTCTTCTTTTCATAATTCGTAAAATAAAGCTACTAGAGTCATTTAACATTTCCGGATCAATAATTGTTTAAAGAGGACCTGTCACCTGATATATCTGTTTTAGTAACTAGTTACATTCTCCATATAATAATAATTCTGGAGCATCTATTCTTATGCCTCTATGTTGTGCAACTCATCTATTATTTCTTCTAAAATAAATTGACAGCAATTAGCAGTAAAGGTCCATCTCTGTGTTAGCAGTTGGGGGTTTGTCCCTGCAAAGTCTGACACTATCCAGTCAGTGCTGCCAGTGTCAGACTGTGCAGGGACACACTCCCAGATTGTAGTAGCCAGAGGGACATTTATTGCAGACTGCTTGAAATCCATTCAAAAACTTCTAGAGGTTTATAAATTAATTTTCAGAGAAACATTGCAGTGTCAATGCGAGTCACTTTTCCATGTATGATTGGCATATTGGGCAGAGCAGGTTTCTGTCAGGAGCAGCTTTTCAGTACCTTGAAGAATTAATGTTCTTTGTACATTAACTAACTCTTGTCAATTTACTGGGAATCGCACTTTAAATATATATGTCACGTACACTGTAACATATAAAAATGCATTATTACATTAATAATGATATACAAAATGTTGCTGCATTTTCATTTAAGAGAACTATGGATTAAAGCTGAAGAAAACTGGATAAAAATAAAATCAAACCTGTATTTTTGGTGGTCCCATACTTTTTACTGGTGGAGGTTGACAATGCTCCTTTACAACAAATATTTGCTTGGTCAAGAACGCAGAGCTAACATTGTTAAAAACTAAAACTTTCACTGTGTACTCTCCTTCTCTAAAATGAAACAAGAGTTAGTTTTCAAATTTAATTACTTACACATACCCTAAAATGTTTATATTGATCAGTGTCAGTGACCAAAATTCATGTTTGACTTATTATTATTATTTAGGTGGCAGGAGCAAGAGAAAAATATGTGGGGACAGGACACAAATTTAGGAACATGTTCGCTCAACAAGGAGCAGAAAAAGGAAAATAAAAGCGCACTGCTCTGCTATCCATAAAATTATTTATTAAAAACATATATAAAACACCTTATTTATTAACCCCTTAAGGACGCATGACGTACCGGTACGTCATGGTTTCCAGTCATAAGGACCCATGACGTACCGGTACGTCATATTTTCAAAATGCAAGTGCGGCGCGGCAGGGGTTAATTGTAACAGGATGTCCGCTGAAATCATTCAGCGGGCATCCTGTCACTACGCCGAGGGGGGTCATTTGACCCCCCCGTATCGGCGATCGCAGAAAACCGCAGGTCAATTCAGACCTGCGGTTTACTGCGTTTCCGGTCCATTCGGGTCTCCGGTGACCCGATGAACCGGAAAAGAATGGTGATCGGTGGTGTGATATCACACCACCAATCACCGTTCTTGAGTGAGGGACGGTTGTGGCGGTGCTGGGATCCGATTGGTCGGGGAGAGGCGGGAGATTCAAACTCCCGGCGCTCCTCTCTCCCTCCTCTTCCTGCTGCTGCTGCTGCCGAGTGAGGATCGCACCCGCACAGCTCCAGCACCGCTCCAGTCACCCCCAGTCACCCCCGGCTGGCTCCCATCACCCTCCGCCATCAGGTAGGTTAGGGTCAGCGAGGAGAGGTATCTTAGGCAGGGCTAGAAGGGATAGTTAGTGTTAGTAAAAAGTTTTTTTTATTTCAGTGCTGCTTGTGGTGGTTGGGGTCCACAGCACTTAGCTGTGAGACCCTAAACCCACCCAGGAGTGCTGACCCACCGCCCCCACCACCACTCCACCACCACTTTTTTTTTTTTTCCGTGCGCTTACTGTGGTCGGCACTTTTAGCGTCCGGCCACCGTTAGCGCATCGCCCACCCCACCGCTGATCAGTGCCGGACGGCTGATCAGCTAGTTTGAACTTAATTTTTTTCTTATTATTAGTACGTGAACACCCGCCCCCACACACACGCACATACAATAAAGTTTGTCACACACGCACATACACGCACACACATACCCATGGCCCGCCGGATGTTCTCGGCGGAGGAGGCATATGCCCAGATGCTCTCCGACACCGAGAGCGCCAGTGAGGATGAGGATGACCCCAAGTTCCTCCTTTCATCCGCATCCTCCTCCTCATCATCTGATGATGATGAGCCCCCAAGGCGGCGGAGACGCCGCCAGGCGGAGCCAGGGCCCCCACATGCTAGGGAACCCGTGGCCCACACCAGTACGAGCAGCCCTGGGGTTCGTACTGGTTTCCCGGCCCACCAAATAAGCGCACCGGAGCCCCCCACCGGTGAACTTAGCTGGTGTCCCGCAGTGGACTATGAGCCTGCGATTCCGGATTTTGTTGGCAATCCTGGAATCCAGATTCCCACAGTGGGGTTCACTGAAATAGACTTTTTAGTTTTTTTCAGTGACCCACTGGTGAATCTGATGGTGGAGCAGACGAATCTGTATGCCCAACAGTTCGTCGCTCAGCACCCAGGCTCCTTTTGGCTAGACCCGGTGGCTGGGCGCCAGTCAGTGCAGCCGAGATGAGGACGTTTTGGGGCCTCATGCTGCACATGGGTCTAGTGCAAAAACCCAGTGTCAGGCATTACTGGAGTGGGGACGTCCTCTATCAGACCCCACTGTACAGTATGGCCATGACACGTCCCAGATTCGAGGCCATTCGGAAATGCCTGCATTATGCAGATAATGCAGCATGTCCCCCAAGGTGATCCTGCCTATGACCGGCTGTACAAGATACGGCCGATCATCGATCACTTTGGGGCCGCATTCGCGCAGGCCTACGTGCCTGGAAGGGAGGTCGCGGTTGATGAGTCTCTCGTTGCGTTCAAGGGAGACTCAGTTTCCATCAATACATTCCCACTAAGCGAGCGAGGTATGGCGTGAAAATGTACAAAATTTGTGAGAGTACCTCAGGGTACACTTACAAATTTCGTGTTCTGAGGGACGAGATTCCCGTATTCAACCCCAGAATGTCCCCCACTCTGGGTGTTAGCGGGAAACTTGTGTGGGACCTTGTGCACCCACTGCTGGATAAGGGTTACCACCTGTACGTGGATAACTTTTATACCAGTATTCCCTTGTTCAGGTCCCTTGCCGCCAGATCCACGTTCGCTTGTGGGACCGTGCGGAAAAATCAGCGCGGCCTCCCTACCTCCCTCCTCCAGGTACCTATCCCCAGGGGTGAAACCCGTGCCCTTACCAGCGACAACCTGTTGTTGGTCAGGTATAAGGACAAGAGGGATGTCCTTATCCTGACCACAATCCATGTGTAACGGCACCACCCCAGTCTCTGTGCGAGTACCACGGCAACGGTCCTCAAGCCCGATTGTATCGTCGACTACAATCGGTATATGGGAAGAAGTTGATCTATCTGATCAAGTCCTCAAACCATATAATGCCATGCGGAAAACCCGGGCATGGTACAAAAGGTTGCGGTCTACATGGTACAGGTTGCCATGTACAACGCTTTTGTACTATCTCGAGCGCTGGCAGCACAGAGACTTTCCTCCAGTTCTATGAGGCAGTCCTCAAGGACCTGATCTTTTCAGACCGGGAAAGAGCAGGTCGGAGTACCTCGAGAGTTGGAGGCGCCGGGTCGTCCCTGGCCAACATTTTCCAGGTGTGGTCCCCCATACTGGAAAAAAGGGACGAACCCAAAAAAGATGCAGAGTGTGTCACAAGAGGGGGATTCGGAAGGACACCACCACTCAATATGACACTTGCCCCGATCATCCGGGCCTCTGCTTGATCAATTGCTTCAGGGAGTATCACACTTCCATGGAGTACTAAATTTTTATAATTCCCGACAGTCCCCTAGAGAACATAAAAAACTATGGCTCTCAGACTTTGTAGACACTGGAACAAATTTTTGTCACAAAAATATTAGTTTTAGTGCAGGCATCCTCAAACTGCGGCCCTCCAGATGTTGTAAAACTACAACTCCCAGCATGCCCAGACAACCTACAGTGGGAATTGTATTTTTACAACATCTGGAGGGCCGCAGTTTGAGGATGCCTGCTAGTGTCTCCAAAGTATGAGAGCCATATATATTGGGCATACGTAATATATTGGCCACGTACGTAAAAAACTTGTCTATAAATATACCCCATAAACTAGCCCTTCGATAAATGCCGTCCAAAAAAATCTAATAAAAACTATGTAAAAAAGCCATTTTTATTTTCACCTTGGATCCCAAAAAGTGTAATAAAAAGCCATTAAAAAGTCATATGCACCCCAAATAGTGCCAATCAAACCGCCATCATCATCCCATAAAAAATGAGCCCCTAAATTAGATAGTCGCCCAACCAAAAAAATAAAAATTTAGCTCCCAGGCTATGGAGATACTAAAATAATTTTTTTGTTCCTCAAATGATGATATAGTATAATTTGTTTATATTTTACATGAAGTAGACATATTAGGTATCGCCGCGTCCGTAACAATCTGCCCTATAAAAATAACATTTAACTTAACCCCCGGATGAACAGGGTTAAAAAATAAAATAAAAACTGTGTAAAAAAGCCATTTTTGTCACCTAACATCAAAAAAGTGTTATAGCGAGCGATCAAAAAGTCATATGCACCCCCAAATAGTGCCAATAAAACCGCCATCTCATCCCGCAAAAAATGAGCCCCTATATTAGACAGTCACCCAACCAAAAAAAAAATGTAGCTCCCAGGATATTGAGATACTAAAATTATTTAATTTGTGTTCCTCAACTGATAATATAGTGTAAAATCTAAACAAATTATAAAAAGTAGACATATTATGTATCTCCACGTCCGTAACAATCTGCCCTATAAAAATAACATTTAACTCAACCCCCGGATGAACAGCATACAAAAAAAAAAAAAAAAATGGAAAAACACAATTTTTGGGCAAAATTTCCATTTCAACCCATTTTCCGGTAATAAAGCAAGGGTTAACAGCCAAGCAAAACTAAAAATGTATTGCCCTGATTCTGTAGTTTGCAGAAACACCCCATATGTGGTCGTAAATGGATATATAGCCACAAGGCAGGGCATAGAACGAAGGAACGCCATATGTTTCTTGAAGGCAGATTTTGATGGATTGGTTTATTTACACCATGTCCCATTAGAAGCTCCCCCTGATGTAGCCTAGACTAGAAACTCCAAAAAAGTGACCCCATATAAGAAACTACACCCCTCAAGGTATTCAAAAAATACTTTACAAACTGTATTAACCCTTTAGGTGTTCCACAAAACTTAATGGCGAATGTAGAAACAATTTTAAAATTAAAATTTTTGTTATCTTTCCTCAAAAAAGTGTAATATAGAGCAACCAAAAATCATATTTATCCTAAAATAGTACCAAAACAACAACCACCATATCCTGTAGTTTCCTAGATGGGGTCACTTTTATGGATTTTCTACTCAAGGGGTGCAGCAGGGGGCTTGAAAGGGTACATGGTGTAAATAAACCAGTCCCACAAAATCTGCCTTCCAAAAACATATGGCGTTCCCCTTCTTCTATGTCCTGCCGTTTAGCCAAATAGTAGTTTAGGACCACATAGGTAGTGTTTCTGCAAACTACAGAATCAGGGCAAGCCATATTGAGTCTTGTTTGGCTAGTTAACTCATTTTGTCCAGTAATAAAGTAAGGGTTAAAATGGAAATTTTTCCCAAAAATTGAAATTCTGAAATTGTTTCTCCATCTGCCACTAACTCTAGTGGAACACCTAAAGGGTTAACAAAGTTTGTAAACCCAGTTTTGAATACCTTGAGGGTGTACTTTCTTAGATGGAGTCACTTTTTGGAATTTCTATTCTAGGAGTGCAACAGGGGGCTTGAAATGGGACATGGTATAAACAAAACCAGTCCCGCAAAATCTGCCTTGCAAAACCCATATGGCGTTCCCCTGCTTCTATGTCCTACCGTTTGGCCAAACAGTAGTTTAGGACCACATATGGGGTGTTTCTGCAAACTACAGAATCAGGGCAACCCATATTGAGTCTTGTTTGGCAGTTAACCCTTACTTTATTACTTGAAAAAATGGATTAAAATGGAAATTTTTCCCAAAAATTGAAATTCTGAAATTGTTTCTCCATCTGCCATTAACTCTAGTGGAACACCTAAAGGGTTAACAAAGTTTGTAAACCCAGTTTTGAATACCTTGAGGGTGTACTTTCTTAGATGGAGTCACTTTTTGGAATTTCTATTCTAGGGAGTGCAACAGGGGGCTTGAAATGGGACATGGTATAAACAAAACCAGTCCCGTAAAATCTGCCTTGCAAAACCCATATGGCGTTCCCCTGCTTCTATGTCCTACCGTTTGGCCAAACAGTAGTTTAGGACCACATATGGGGTGTTTCTGCAAACTACAGAATCAGGGCAACCCATATTGAGTCTTGTTTGGCTGTTAACCCTTGCTTTGTTCCTGGAAAACATGGATTATATTGGAAAATTTTCCCAAAAATTTAATTTCTTAAATTTTATGTCCATTTGCCATTAACTCTAGTGGAACACCTAAAGGGTTAACAAAGTTTTTAAAATCAGTTTTGAATACCTTGAGGGGTGTATTTTCAAGAATGGGGTCATTTTTGGGTGGTTTCTATTATGTAAGCCTCACAAAGTGACTTCAGACCTGGACTGGTCCCTAAAAAGTGGGATTTGGAAAATTTCTGAAAAATTTCTAAATTTGCTTCTAAACTTCTAAGCTATGTAACATCCCCAAAAAATAAAATGGCATTCCCAATATGCTCCAAAAATGAAGTAGACATATGGGGAATGTGAAGTTATAACTATTTTTGGGGGTATTACTACGTATTAGAGAAGTAGAGAAAATGAAACTTTGAAATTTGCTAATTTTTAAAAATTTTTGGTAAAAATTGTATTTTTTTATGCAAAAAAAATTACTTTTTTGACCCAATTTTAGCAGTGTCATGAAGTACTATATGTGACGAAAAAACAATCTCAGAACGACCTGGGTAAGTAAAGGCATTTTAAAGTTATTCACACATAAAGTGACACTGGTCAGATTTTCAAAAAATGGCCAAGTCCTAAGGGTGAAATAGGGCTGAGTCCTTAAGGGGTTAAAAACCAATAATAAATAAATAAATTTAATAAACATACATAAATACTATTAATAAATCTGGGAACCCTAAGGTATTTCACAAGGGAGCGCACCCTATTGTTTTTGATTTTGAGGACACAAATATAGAGGCCTCAAGTTCCCATCTAATATACAGTAGTTTAAGACATTGAACTTTAAGTATGGTGAAATTTAATAGAGAAACCCACAAAAGAGAGATTCATGGCTAAATATGAATGATATGCTATATGAACAGGGGTAACAGAGTTTTAAGCAGAGGTGCTTGTGTGCAAAATATGGATAGTAGGCACAGCAGATATAGACACAGAGGAATATTAATCAGTTGTAAAAGCTAAGCTTACCTTGTGTATACATGTGTATCATTGTTATTTCCAAGTCTTTCTATACCATCTCCAAAATTCCAAAAATAACTAACATTTGTTCCTGAATTGATTCTGCAATTAAAGTTCACACTAGAGTTCATCAGTACTGAGGAACTAGCAACAAGACGATTTGGAATCACCTTTCTCTGCACAAATATAGTGTGCGTATCAGATGTGAAGGAGATATGTTTATTTGAAGCCTTGACAGTAACATCATATCTGGTTAAAGGAAACAAACACATTAATTATGTATTTTGTTTCAGAAAAATATTTAGCATTTTTGTATAAGCATACATTTAACATCATTATCATTGATGCAAGACATGAATAATTAAAAATCTGTGCAGCTCTGGACACAGGCTGCAGGGGCCCCTGTGCAACAATATTTTATAGGCCCCATGCTTTCCAATAACGAATTATAGGGCTCAAGCAATCCATCAGTAATTATGAGCTCATTCCCTTGAAATCTAATAGTCAGTAGAAAGTTACTTTTACGGAGGCAGTGGACCCATATATCAGATTGCATATATGGTATATCTGCCCTTGAATTTTTCATTATACAATATCTTTATTTTGCTGAAACCATAATATCTATTTCATTATCTATTTAATAACTATCCAGAGGCCTATATTAACTACTGCAAACTTGTTTAAATTGGCGCTAACACAGTGAAAACCATGAAGCAGATGTTTCTACAGCAGGGATCTGCTGTAAATAAAGGCATTATCCCACAAAAAAACAAAACATGCTATTATTTTAAATTAAAAAAAATGCAATTGGCATGTACAGTATATTGCAAAAATATTTAATTTAAAATGCCCAGTTAATTGCATAGCAGTACTTTAGGGGACAACACCAAGCCACAAGACCGTCTGCTAAAATAGTCCAATGTTGGATAACTAGAATCTCCAGACCAGTTGTGATGGAATAATGAATGTTTATTTCATTTTAAATAACATGACTAGAGATGAGCCAAATTTACAAAAATTCAATTCGGCTGCTTCGCTGAATTTCACAAAGAAATTTGCTTCGTGACAAATTACTTAGTCATGAAGCACATTACTTTGTAATTAGTGGACACAATGACGGGGAATGCTGAGTACGCCTCCTCCCCCCCTTCATTGAACCCTTCAGATGCCGCGTACCTCACAGATTGCACCATATGCAATAAAAAATAAGGGCTTTTGGGGTTAATTGGTTAAAAAAAAGACTCACCTTATCCATTTGAGTGCAAAGAAGCTGCCGCAGACATCCTGATTGAAGATCCTGCGTGGTGATGTCATACATCACATCGCATGAGATTTTGTGTGAGATCTTCAATCAAGATGGTGGGGGGCTCTTCGCACTAAAATGATTGAGATGGGTATGATTTTTTTTTACTGCCATTTCTGTGAAAATGTATTTGTTACCACAAAGCACAAATAAATTCGACTTTGCGGCAGATCAAATTTTCCCTGAAATTCGTATCGAAGTCCACCTTGGAAACTTCGATTTGCTCAACACTAAACATGACTATGATACTTATACATGATATATAGACCAATGTGTTGCATGCCTGTTTGGTACAGTGAATCTTTTAGTTATCGTTCTTCGGACTGTTCTTTCAGGTGATCTGTCTCCAAAGTGCCAGATAAACTCCAATGGTCCAGTCTCCTCAATCTTTGCTGTAAACGTGATGTATGTTTCCGTTGAGAAAATTGTCCCATTAGTATAAATGTATATAGCTGAAAAACAGTTTGCATGTTATTATCTCTTACAATATGTAAATATCTTTTGTATAATATCACTATTAGTACAATTTTTTTCCCCAATCTGTATATATTCTCCTAAAGAAACAGAAACATTAATGTGCTATCATTTGTTCCTTATTTGCCAGCATGTTTGTAAATGTAGCTAAAATGTGTTAGATTGGTGGCTGTTGTTACTGTTGTGCTACGACTGTTAAGTGGTGTGGCACAGAATGAAAGTGGCTTGGCCTGACATCAGGGGTGCTGTTAGACTTCTGGGTCAAGAAGGGCTCAGTAATGTCTCCCTTCCGCAGTGTACAGACTCTGTGGTTTATACACCATTAAGGGCCCTTGCACACGACCGTATGCCCTCCGAGACATACGGTCCGTGAGCTGGTCATATGTCCCGGAGCGGCATTGATCATGCACACGGGAGCACACAGGATCATAGATTACAATGATGCTGTGCCCGTCGGGCCTCCCGCCGGGCTATTGTCCAGCACTCATATGATCTTATGATTGCGGGATAATAGTCCCGCGGGCGGCCTGAGGTTCGCAGCATCATTATAATCTATGATGCTGTGCACTCCCATGTGCATGATCAATGCCGCTCCGGGATATATGGCCCGCTCATGGACCATATATCTCAGAGGGCATACTGTCGTGTGCAAGAGCCCTAACACTGACTCTCCTAGGCGAAATCAACAAAGCTTATTAGCAAGCAATGGGTAAAGCACAAAACTAAGGTCCTCTGCCCCTTTATTCAAGTACTCTATGACATGCCAGAATGTGTTTGCCATTTAAATAAATATATAGTGAGATAAAAAAGAAAAAGTCCACGGCACTTCCAGTGCTTGAAAAAGGTTCCATTGTGCAGACCGAAACGTTGCACTGGTGTAAATAAAAGACACTAGTCACTGGAAGTGTCGTGGACTTTTTCTTTTTTGTATCGAGCATTGGGACACTGGATCGACCCTACAGCCGCTGGCACTCCATTGCTGATTTCTGTGGTGCTGCAAAGTTGTTTTTGAATATAGTGAGATAGATAGATACTGTAGATAGATAGCTAGATAGAAGATAGCTAGATAGCTAGATAGACAGAGATAGTACAATCTATATGACTTCCTAGAGTTAGGGGCAAGATTAGACATTTCTTTATTTCTTGCATACATTAATTAAATGTACACAATAAAAATAAAACAAATATATTTACAATACATACATTTCTTCCTTGGCAAAACATTAACAACTTTCCAAGCTTTTTGTATTCCCACTTTATTGCAAGCAGTGACGGTTAGATTATAAAATGCTACACTGGAAAATGTGGCATTTATCTCTGGCCCTGAAGAAATGAGAGAAAATGTTTTAACTCAAAAAGTTAATCAAATTAAATTATTTATAAACCGGAGAAATGATATGTGGAAACTTACCTTTGTTGTAGGTTGTTTGATCACCTAAATTCCACAGATATGACACATTTGTGCCCCTGCTGAGTGTAGCGCTGAAGAATATGGTGTCATCTTTATATACACTATTGGAATTCATCACTATTGACAAACCTGCTGGAGCTTCCAGTACACAGTAAGACGCAATCTCATCTGTGGCATTAAACAGCTCATTATATGCCATCACTTTAATAATGTAATCACCAGCTAGACGAGATAATAATAATAATATAAACACCCATGATAATTTAGTATGTTATACTGTATTTCAGCAGTATGCCAAACATTACCTTTAATGTATCTGTGAAAAGCAGATGCACCATATCCAGATTCCTCCACACTTCCATTAACAGGCACAATGTGGGTCCCATCACCAAAATCAAATATGAAATTGGCCTTAGCATCAGTAAGTGCTTTAAACTCTATGAGTTCCGTTGAGTAAGATCCATTAGCATTTTCTACAAGATTAGCATAATCAATTCCAGTCGCAATAAAGACTGTGACATTGTCTATGGCATCTAAGACTTTGACATGTTTGCCAGGTGACTGGGTCCATGGGCTACTATTTCCTGATGCACTTACGTAATACGTCCCAGAAACATTTGCAATTACACTCAGAGAGCTGAAAAACAAAATTGAAGCATAAATGAATACAAAATACAAATCCAAAACTTTCACATTATAATTAATTACATTCAAATATCAATAGGTATGATATCTGTATTGTCTGGATAATTAGCTAGTAAATTTTTAATGTAGAAAAATACGGATTCTTAAAAAAAATATATATATATAAACACCGAAAGTATATTTATTTTACTTTAAATCTTTGTTTTTGGGATCAACATAATCGGCACACTGTCTAATGTGTATGGAGTCCCAATGGCTCTCATCTAATGTCAGGGGAAACAAAGATAGGACACCAAGCTGAATTTGAACATATAGGATTCATTTTCCCTGGTTGAGATATGTCACCTTCAGAGAGATGTGGCAGCAGCTTTTTCCCTCTCCTCTGTGAAAAACATGTTTATAGAAGAGGTGGGATAAATCCGTTTTCAGTAAAACAAGTGTTATGGGAGATAAGTACTTTATATTTCATGTAATCATTCATTAGATCTTTTTCAGTAATAAAAAGAAGGTTATCTTTTTCTGCCAGACTGAAAAAAGTGTAAATAATAACTGTGTGGTCTAAGGGCCCTAATACACCAGCAGATAGAGCAGGCGATTGTAGAGAGGGAAGCTCGCTAGAAGAGGAGAGTGCTGCTATTATATGCAGCGATCTCCTCCTCAGTATAAGGAAGAGTGATCACTAATGCATTGCTCATCCCTATACTGTCTCATTGTTTGCCGGCAGCAGAGTGCCCTTTACACGGCCCAATCTGCCTCTGGCAAATCAGAATTTTTTAAAATGTTAGAAGATCCCAATTACCCGATGAACGAGCAAACGCTCGTGTGGCAGTATTACACTGCCAGATGATCGCTAACGAGCGTTCATACAAACGCTTATTGGCGATCATCTTAAAGATAATCTGCCCGTGTATTAGGGCATTAACTTCACTGAGGTACAGATAACACTTACTGCACATGAGACTCTATTTTATACACTTATGATCACTTTCAAATGTATTAATCTTCTTACCTTCCCAGGAGAGAATGGTTATTTAATGGACTATAGACAGTCCATAAATATAAGGCCATTGAATTCAGAGATAAAGTAGCATTGATGAAGTCGCCTACTTTTATTATAGGTGGAGTTAACAATATAATCTCAATAGCTTCTTCTATCATAGCTTGTGCCTTCTTCCTCACTGTGCTGACTAAATTGGAGACCTCCACTGACACATTGTAGACCGCCACGTGACTATATCTGTGGAGGTGAATAAAAACAGAGCAGAAATGTTGCTTATCCAAGCAACCCTTAGCAATTTCTTGTGATTGGACCTGGATGCTTTTACCATCTCCAAAATTCATTAGCACTGCATATTGCTGGAAGGGCTCCACAGTAACAATGAATCTGGTAAAATGGCCTGCAAAGGCCTCCTGTAAAGTCACTGTAACATCAAATATGGGGTATTGGACAACCGTTTTCATGCTTGCTGAGAGGCATCCTGCATGGTTTTCAACTTCAATTTTCACAGTCAAAGAACAAGGAGCTTTAATATCTAGAGTCAACTAAAGTTAAAAATAAAGAACAAAAATATTAATCATTATAAATCTAGTTCTAGCTAAATAAGATGAAAATATCTGTTTTGCCTTATATTAGTTCCACCTCTTTCCTTCTGAAAATTACCAAGAACATGCTAAATTTAAAAATGTGTACCCCAGAGAGAAAAAGTCATAAATAACAAACTCCTATATACTTTATGACATACACTTTTTCTACAATTAATATTTCATCTACAATTAATATTACATTGCCTGTGAATATAATATATATATATATATATATATATATATATATATATAGCAAAACAAAAAAGGGGGAACAGCAGCACTCCAGGTGAAGTTAGGTGCAAATCCTTAAACAGCAGGCTCAACAGTCAGGCATGAAGTAATACGTATCCAAAAACGAGGCAGCACTCCAAGAGTAAAGTGAAAAGGTGGACCCTTTATTGACCCCTCTGAAATGTTTCAACTGCACAATGCGGACTTTATCAAGCATGATATCAGGTATATAGAATGTCTACACTGGTGGACTGAGGGAGACTCTATTCCATTATATAATTGTTATAGGAAACTATATCATTTGCTTTAAGGGGTTGTCCAAGACGTACTCTGTCCACTATGTCGTATCTGGTGCTGGCATTCTGCAGCCTAGCTTCCATGTTGTTGAGTTGAATTGAACTACCCCAACAAGGCCACTACACAGTGAACAGAGCTGTGTACTTCCTGTTCCATTCACTGTATAGTTTGCAGTTTTGCTGGCTACCTGAAACAGCTGATGGAAGTGCCAGGTGTCGGCCCCCACAGATGTGATATTAAGGATGGGCCATCAATATCTAAGTATCGGAAAACCCCTTTAATTTCAAAAACTCTCAAATGGTCACTAACCTTTCACACAACTTTGTATAAATTATTAGCACAAGGGACTTTAATCAAATGTCCCTCCTACTCCAGCTTCCTAAACTAACTTCTCTAAAAATTTATGCTGAATCCATCTCAAGATGGAGCAGCTCACAGAAGTATTAATTACACATCAACAGAAATATATGGAGATGGGACTGCATAAATAGGTTGCACATTTTTTGCACAAGATTTGTGTGGCAAAATGCGGGACATTTCCCCCTCCAGAAAAGGGAGCATGTCAGGGAGTGTGTGGGGCCGCACCAAATATATGAGAGGCGTGCACCTCTCTAAAAAAATTGGCCCATCCTTCAGCAGCATAGAGGGAATCAAGACCGGCATACAATACACTGTTTTGATAAATGTCCCCCACAGTTTCTTTTGTACAGGACAGCATTTCTCTATAACGTCTTTTAATGTCTATAATGTCTAATGTCTTTTATGATATTGGGCTGCAACGTGAATATTTCTACTTTCAGTTTGCAGTGTATGGAAGTCTTCATTCTCCAGCCCTGGGAGAATTGCAAACTAGATGTGTAGCATGCACAGGGGAAAACTGGTAAAAATGAAGTATACAAGTCACAATATGACTGGATATACTGTTTTAGCTCATGTACACAAACTATACCATTGATTTATGAAGAGTCTGTGTAAAGGTTGGGGTATGCTTTAAGACATTAAAACATGTTTCAGATGGACATGATATTTGAAAAATGGACAATATTCCCAATATTGGACAATATGTTAAATAATATGGAATGCCTGGAAGCGGCATTTAGTGCACAAGAAAGCAGCTGTAAACCACTATCCATTGGTACTGGTAGCTTGACTTTCTGTGTGTCACACATGCTGTTATATCACATCACTAATATACTCCTTCACCCCTTTTCATATTGGAGTGGGTACAAAACATAAAACAGTATAAGTATGTTTATAGTGTCACATGCTATTGCTCTGGTTTTATGCTCTCATCTACATATGCCTCATGCTTCTCTTTTGACTGCTATATTAATACAACCTGTGCTAATGCTGGTTGTTGACACTATGTCTGGACTCTATGTGCAATTCTTCATCAATGTAGTAAACATTTCAATGTGAACAGGTGATAAACAAACAGATATTTAGAATACAAATGTTAGATAAATAAATTACCTTAGGTTTGCTGATTATAGTTTCATTAGTTTTACCATCTGAGAAAAACCAGCGATATATTCCATTGGAATCACTGTTAGTCCTAGCAATATAGGTGAGAAGTGATGGAGCATCACGACTTAAGAAAAAAGAAAAACTGTTAAAATTATATGTTTGATTAAATGAAGGCAATTTAAGTTGTCAACGAATTAGCAATGTTTAATTGGAACAACATATATCCCATCCCATACATGATCTATTATCCAACTAAAGTAAAAACAACACTTTATTACAGGAAATACATGAATAGTACCTGAACTCACAACCTTGAGTATACTTTAAAAAAAAGTACTTGATACTTATATATATTCAGATATTCAGTACTTATGGATATGATCCACAAGGTTACAGTACCTTAGTAGAGTTGAGCGAACACCTGGATGTTCGGGTTCGAGAATTTCGGCCGAACTTCCCGAAAATGTTCGGGTTTAGGATCCGAACTCGACCCGAACTTCATCCCGAACCCCATTGAAGTCAATGGGGACCCGAACTTTTGGGCACTAAAAAGGCTGTAAAATAGTCCAGAAAAGGGCTAGAGGGCTGCATAAGGCAGCAAAATGTAGGTAAATCCCCTGCAAACAAATGTGGATAGGGAAATGAAATAAAATAAATAAAAATTAAGCAATATCAATTGGAGAGAGGTCCCATAGCAGAGAATCAGGCTTGAAGTCACCCACCAATGGATAAGGCCACTTTCATTTATTTAGGCCCCAGCACCCAGACAGAGGACAGAGGTCGCATAGCAAAGAATCAGGCGTCATGTCACCCACCACTGGAACAGGCCACTTTCAGATAATTAGGCCCCTGGCACCTAGACGGAGGAGAGGTTCTTTCAACTTTTGGTTTCACCGCAATATAATGGTAAAATAAAATAAAAAAAGGTTCAATAAAGAAGTGCCCCTGAGTACAAGAAAATATGGTTGAGGGGGAGGCAGTTATAAATGTCTATTCTGCACAAGGGATGGACAGGTCCTGTGGGATCCATGCCTGGTTCATTTTTATGAACGTCAGCTTGTCCACGTTGGCTGCGTTCGTCAGTGTGATGGACTGAACCATCACTGGGGCTGCTGGAGAAGACTGAGAGCTAGCCTCCTTCCTATGGACTATGGACCCAGAACCATGGAGACCCCCTCAAACCTCTTGGGGTTACAAGGAACAGTGAGCCCTGATTTATGTGAGGACTTTATAGGCCATATCGTTCCTGTTGTCAATTGAAGGTGCAGGGGTGAACTCAGCAATACAAGAAGGGTTGACTCTGCACCGAGGCTCCCAGGAAAGGTGTTGGTTCATTTGCCCCTTTGTTCTGTTGTGCTAGTGATGGGATTAAGTAGCTGACTCCAGGGTAGAGGAGTGGATCACCCCATGATACACTCAGGAGATAATCCCATCACATGTGTCTCCTCTCTTCCTATTCATCATTGAGACATTGGGGGGGGGGGGGTCTGTTTGATTGCGTTATAATGTTAGACCACCTTAACTGTGTATGTATATTAAGTTCGTCCATTGTCTTAGTTAACTGTATCCCAGGCAGAGGGGCCTCTGGCCTGTGGAATTGTATAAATTGTGAGTGCTGGCTGTCATTAAAGTGTCCTGTTCTACCCTTCATGAAGTCTGTGCTCATGTTTGGGGGATTGGAGAACTACACTCTGGGGATTGCTATAATCATTATACTCTCCAGAGTATATTCCCTAGCTCTTGTGAGGGCTTTTCTTGTTCCTGTTTCGCTCTCTGGACTAAGGAGAGGTACGGCGAAAACCGAAAGTAAGCTGAGGCGGTTCATCGGTTCGTGGGGTTTGCGGTGGTTCTGGTGTCGAGTGCAGTGCTGATGGTCCTTGGCAAGCACTAGGCGCATCGGTCGACGGAGGCACCCAGTCGGGGTGGCAGGCGTTCCGTCACAGTCAGTAATGAAGCCACCTGTCGTGCTGAATACACGTTCAGACAAAACGCTGGCCGCCGGGCAGGCCAGCACCTCCAAGGCATAAAAGGCTAGCACTGGCCACGTGGACAATTTGGAGACCCAGAAGTTGAACGGGGCCAAACCATCATTCAGTACATGGAGGGGTGTGCACACGTACTGTTCAACCATGTTAGTGAAATGCTGCCTCCTGCTAACACGTTCCGTATCAGGTGCTGGTGCAGTTAGCTGTGGCGTGGTGACAAAACTTTTCCACATTTCTGCCATGCTAACCCTGCCCTCAGAGGAGCTGGCCGTGACACAGCTGCGTTGGCGACCTCTTGTTCCTCCTCTGCCTTCGCTTTGGGCTTCCACTCGTTCCCCTGTGACATTTGGGAATGCTCTCAGGAGCGCGTCTACCAGCGTGCGCTGGTACTCGCGCATCTTCCTATCACGCTCCAGTGCAGGAAGTAAGGTGGGCACACTGTCTTTGTACTGAGGATCCAGCAGGGTGGCAACCCAGTAGTCCGCACATGTTAAAATGTGGGCAACTCTGCTGTCGTTGCGATGGCACTGCAGCATGTAGTCGCTCATGTGTGCCAGGCTGCCCAGAGGTAAGGACAAGCTGTCCTCTATGGGAGGTGTATCGTCATCGTTCTCCGTATCCCCCCAGCCACGCACCAGTGATGGGCCTGAGCTGTATTGGGTGCCACCCCGCTGTGAACCTGCTTCATCCTCATCCTCCTCCACCTCCTCCTTATCCTTCTCGTCCTCCAGTAGTGGGCCCTGGCTGGCCACATTTGTACCTGGCCTCTGCTGTTGCAAAAAAACTCCCTCTGAGGCACTTCTAACAGACTGGCCTGAAAGTGCTAAAAAGGACCCCTCATCCTCCTCTTCCTCCTGGGCCACCTCCTCTTCCATCATTGCCCTAAGTGTTTTCTCAAGGAGACATAGAAGTGGTATTGTAACGCTGATAATGGCGTCATCGCCACTGGCCATGTTGGTGGAGTACTCGAAACAGCGCAACAGGGCACACAGGTCTCGCATGGAGGCCCAGTCATTGGTGGTGAAGTGATGCTGTTCGGCAGTGCGACTGACCCGTGCGTGCTGCAGCTGAAACTCCACTATGGCCTGCTGCCGATCGCACACTCTCTCCAGCATGTGCAAGGTGGAGTTCCACCTGGTGGGCACGTCGCATATGAGGCAGTGAGCGGGAAGGCCGAAGTTGCGCTGTAGCGCAGACAGGTGAGCAGCGGCAGGATGTGAACGCCGGAAGCGCGCACAGGCGGCCCGCACTTTATGCCGCAGCTCTGACATGTCGGGGTAGTTGTGAATGAACTTCTGCACCACCAAATTCAGCACATGCGCCAGGCAAGGGATGTGCATCAAACCGGCTAGTCCCAGAGCTGCGACGAGATTTCACCCATTATCGCACACCACCAGGCCGGGCTTGAGGCCCACCGGCAGCAACCACTGGTCGGTCTGTTGTTCAATACCCCACCACAACTCCTGCACGGTGTGGGGCCCGTTTCAGAATGGCCTGCTGACGTTTACCCTGGGCTGTGCTGAAGTTGGTGGTGAACGTGTGTGGCTAAATGGATGAGCAAGTGGAAGCAGAGGAGGAGGAAGCCGAGTAGGAGGAGGAGGCTACAGGAGGTAAAGAATGATGCCCTGCGATCCTTGGCGGCAGAAGGACGTGCGCCAAGGAACTCTCCGCCTGGGGCCCAGCTGCCACTACATTTACCCAGTGTGCAGTTAGGGAGATATAGCGTCCCTGGCCGTGCTTACTGGTCCACGTATCTGTGGTTAGGTGGACCTTGCCACAGATGGCGAGGCGCAGTGCAAACTTGATTTTATCGGATAGTGGCGGCTGGGAACAACATACTGTGGGACAGCCATCGCCATCAGCTGTTTAAAGCTGTCTGTGTCCACCAGCCTGAATGACAGCATTTCAAAGGCCAGTAGTTTAGAAATGCTGGCATTCAGGCCCAGGGCTCGAGGGTGGCTAGGTGGGAATTTACTCTTTCTCTCCAAGGTTTGTGAGATGGAGAGCTAAATGCTGCCGTGTGACATGGTGGAGATGCTTGGTGACGCAGGTGGTGGTGTCGGTGGCACATCCTCTGTTTGGTGGGCGGCAGGTGCCAACATTCCTCCCAAGGCGGAGAAAGAAGCCGAGGCAGCAGCAGAAGAGGGAGCAGGGGGAGCCTGAGTGAGTTCCTTGTTTTTAAGGTGTTTACTCCACTGCAGTTCATGCTTTGCATGTAGATGCCTGGTCATGCAGGTTGTGATAAAGTTCAGAATGTTAATGCCTCGCTTCAGGCTCTGATGGCACAGCGTGCAAACCACTCGGGTCTTGTCGTCAGCACATTGTTTGAAGAAGTGCCATGCCAGGGAACTCCTTGAAGCTGCCTTTGGGGTGCTCGGTCCCTGGTGGCGGTGGCCAGTAGCAGGCGAACTCTCTTGGCGGCGGCTGTTCTGCTTTTGCCCCCTGCGCCCTCTTTTGCTATGCTGTTGGCTCGGTCTCACCACTGCCTCTTCCTCTGAACTATGAAAGTCAGTGGCACGACCTTCATTCCATGTGGGGTCTAGGACCTCATCGTCCTCTGCCTCGTCTTCCACACAGTCTTCCTCCCTGACCTCCTGTTCGGTCTGCACACTGCAAAAATACGCAGCAGTTTGCACCTGTGTTTTGTCATCATCAGAGACATGCGGACTCCGATGAGGTGGTATTCCCATGTCCTCATCATCAGGAAACATAAGTGGTTGTGCATCAGTGCATTCTAGTCTTCCACCACTGGGGAAGGGCTAGTTGGATTCCCTTGGGAAACCCTGCCAGCAGAGTCTTCAAACAGCATAAGAGACTGCTGCATAACTGCTGCATCAGACAGTTTCCCTGATATGCATGGGGGTGATGTGACAGACTGATGGGCTTTGTTTTCAGGCTCCACCTGTGCGCTTCCTGCAGATGACTGGGTGGGAGATAATGTTGTGAACGTGTTGGATCCACTGTCGGCCACCCAATTGACTAGCGCCTGTACCTGCTCAGGCCTTACAATCCTTAGAACGGCATCGGGCCCCACCAAATATCGCTGTAAATTCTGGCTGGTACTGGAACCTGAGGTAGTTGGTTCACTAGGACGTGTGGTAGAATGGCCACGTCCTTTCCCAGCACCAGAGGGTCCACTAACAACACCACGACCGCGTCCGCGTCCCTTACCAGATGTTTTCCTCATTGTTACTGTTCACCAAGCACCACAATAAGAAAACAAATATTTGGCCCAATGTATTGATTTCAAATTCAGGCCTTTTTTTACAGGCACCTAACACTATCTGCCTATTTATTTATGTACCGTATTACACTAATCCAGGCACAGCAGTAACCACTGATTTAGGGGAATATCAATTGTAGGCCTAGTATTTAGGCCCTGGAGGAAAGGTATCCTTTTATGGACAGATTTACACTTGGAGATGCACAGTAGCGTGTGAAAAAATAGGTAGGATTATGCCTTCAGCAATTGTATTTTAACACTTTGTGTAATATACCCTTTAACAGACAGAAATACAATGGGAGATGCACGGTAGTGTGTGAAGTTATTGAGGATGACCCTCTCAGCACTTGTATATACACCTTGAGTGTAATATACCCTTTTTACGGACAGATTAACACTTGGCCTGCAACAGCTGGAACACCAGATTCAGGGTATTGCTATATTGGCAAGTGAATTTCACCCCAGAACAAAATCTATCCTTTGACGGATACTATTAAACTTGTCCAGTCACAGCTGGAACACCAGATTTACTGTATTTCTATTTTGGCAACTGAATTTCACCCCAGAAAATAATATACCCTTTTATGGACAGATTTAAACTAGGCCTGCAACAGCTAGAACACCAGATTCAGGGTATTGCTATTTTGGCAATTAAATTTCAACCCAGAAAAAAATATACTCTTTTACGGACAGATTTAAATTAGGCCTGCAACAGCTGGAACACCAGATTCAGGGTATTGCTATTTTTGCAATTAAATTTTACCCCAGAAAAAAATATACCCTTTTACGGACAGATTTAAACAAAGCCTGCAACAGCTGGAACAACAGTTTTACTGTATTTCTATTTTTGCAACTGAATTTCACCGCAGAAAATAATAAATCCTTTGACGGACACTATTAAACTTGGCCAGCCACTGCTGGGACACCAGACTTACGGTATTGCTATTTTGGCAACTGAATTTCACCCCAGAAAAAAATATATCCTTTGCCATACACTATTAAACTTGGCCAGCCACAGCTGAAACCACTGATTTATGGTATTGCTATTTTGGCAATTGAATTTCACCCCAGAAAATCATAAATCTTTTGCTGAACACTATTAAACTTGTCCAGTCACAGCTGGAACACCAGATTTACGGTATTTCTATTTTGCAACTGAATTTCACCGCAGAAAATAATATATCCTATAACGGACACTATGAAACTTGGCCAGTCACAGCTGGAACACCAGATTTATGGTATTTCTATTTTTGCAACTGAATTTCACCGCAGAAAATAATATATCCTATGACGAACACTATGAAACTTGTCCAGTCATAGCTGGAACACCAGATTTGCGGTATTGCTATTTTGACAAGTAAATTTCACCCCAGAAAAAAATATACCCTTTTACAGACAGATTTAAATGAAGCCTGCAACAGCTGGAACAACAGTTTTACTGTATTTCTATTTTTGCAACTGAATTTCACGGCAGAAAATAATAAATCCTTTGACGGACAATATTAAACTTGGCCAGCCACTGCTGGGACACCAGATTTACAGTATTGCTATTTTGGCAATTGAATTTCACCCCAGAAAAAAATATATCCTTTGCCGTACACTATTAAACGTGGCCAGCCACAGCTAAAACCACAGATTTATGGTATTGCTATTTTGGCAATTGAATTTCACCCCAGAACAAAATATATCCTTTGCCGGACACTATTAAACTTGGCCAGCCACAGCTAAAAACCACTGATTTATGGTATTGCTATTTTGGCAACTGAATTTCACCCCAGAAAATAATAAATCCTTTGCCGGACACTATTAAACTTGTCCAGTCACAGTTGGAACACCAGATTTACGGTATTTCTATTTTTGCAACAGAATTTCACCGCAGAAAATAATATATCCTATGACGGACACTATAAAACTTGCCCAGCCACAGCTGGAACAACAGATTTACAGTATTTCTATTTTTGCAACTGAATTTCACCGCAGAGAATAATATATCCTATGACGGACATTATAAATCTTGTCCAGTCACAGCTGGAACACCAGATTTCTGGGGGTGACAATTAGCACAGCCAAGCCCCTGATGTAGGATATAGCAAAAAAAAACACCTAGTATTGATGGATTGATGGACTTGGTGGCAGCTTGTGCTGGTGCACCACAAGACACAAAATGGCCACCGATCAAAGTGACAGAAAAACGCGCTGTGCAGCCTAAAAACCAGTGAGCAATTAACTAGCAGAAGTTCAATGATTCACAGCTGTAGATCGATCACTTCATTAGGTGTTTTTGCTGACTTTTCCCTGCCTAATCTCGCCCTCACAGAAGCTGCGTCCTCTCCCTACACTAATCAGAGCAGTGTGACGTGCGGCGCTACGTGACTCCAGCTTAAATAGAGACTGGGTCACATGCTGCACTTGGCCAATCACAGCCATGCCATTAGTAGGCATGGCTGTGATGGCTTCTTAGGGCAAGAAGTAAAACGCTAGCTGATTGGCTGCTGTGCAGCCCTTCAGAAAGCGGGAAGAAATCGCCTAACAACGGACTTTTTTGAAAATGTTTGGGTCCCGGTCCGTGTCCCGAACACCCCAAAATTCGGTACAAACCCGAACTATGCTCGAACTGTTCGCTCAACCCTATACTTTAGCACTGTATAATAGTTTACTTATCCTACATACCTTAAACGATGTATAGTAGATCCATAAAGTATTAAACGTCGAAGAGGTTGTTGGATCAGTACAAGTGAAGAGAGTTCTATTTCGGTTTTCTCCATAATTAAGGTAGGGTTGTACAGACCTGCTTTTTTATAACTATGTGTGAAGTTAATGCTAATGAAAAAAATTAATATAAAAAATCAGTTAAAAGTTGAAAAAAGTAATAACTTTAAGAACATATAATATTTCCTTTCTTATCTGAAAAACATTCTGTAATTATTGTACTCTATGTGAATCCATATATTGGGTAAACAACTTAGAAACTTACCACAGCAGCCAGATATAACAGTTTAGTAAATATGATACAGATATTACATTCACATAGTATTGATTAAAAAAATGAACTTCCCTCAACCGGTTTAAAACTGGCTCATTTACCCTCCTTGCTAACTAGGTGCATTTTTCTTTTTTCTTTTTTTAGTACATGTGTCTTTGGTTATATAAACCATTTTAATCCTTTTTTTCAATAATATGATAAACATATTCTGCTTTTCATATTTTTGTCAATAGCTCAATGTGCAACCAATATTAGTTTTTAAATTACAGTCCCCTTCCACAATGGTTGTTTTTATATAAGAGATATATGGGTTATGTTCACAGGGGGCAGAGCTAGAAGCTGCAACATGGTGTATGGTGTGTTTTTGTTTTCATTTTGTAACCTTTGTATTACCCAGAAAGTCATACAAAACCTTTGGGGCATATTTAACATTTTTAAAAAAAATGTATTGCTGATTTTTCCTGCAGCTGGCGCTGGTATATTAGCTACAGTTACAGCGGGAATACAGTTTTATATTATACTGAGCACAAATGTAATTTACTATGACTCCACTTATAGGGTCAAGCAGTGGTGAAATCAGGAAGATTATAATATCAAGCCTATAGCAGGATTGCACATGCACTGCACAATCTCTTAAGGTGAGTACAACAGCAATTAGTCTACCTATTACCTTTTTAGAGCATTATTCTCTTGTTTTATTATAGTTCCAACAGCAGTGACCTGCTACAGTCAGTGATTGACTGATCAGTCATATTTCCGTGTTGTCAGGGACAAGGCAGTACAGAGATCTGCATATAAATAGGAAGGGAGGGGTGGAGGGGGATCGGTACCGGGGTATTGCCAGACAACCCCTCAAATAGCAGTAAAATCTCTATGAACCAAGAACCTCAAGGTATTGTAGATTGCAAGATTTAAAGCATAATAGGTAAGCAATTGACATACTATAATCTGAATGAAGCTATGAATGAAATATATATAGTAAATGCTCAGATCATATTTGTTTCACATTAGGCCCCATTCACATGTCCGTGGTGTGTTGCAGATCCGCAACACACCATGCCGGCACTCCCTATAGAGATGCCTATTCTTTTCCGCAGGCTGCGGACAAGAATAGGACATGCTCTATCTTTTGCGGAGTCGCACATAGTGTGCTCTCTGCATCACGTCCGGCCCCATTCACAATGAATGGGTACGCATCTATTCCGCAGAATTGCGGAATAGATGCGGACTAAAATGCGGACGTGTGAATGGGGCCTTAGGCTGTATTTTACTGCAAAGTGCCCCTGTTCTTTCAAGTAAAATCAACATTTTGTATGATAAAAGTCGATGACTCATATCCTTTGCTGTTTAATCCATACATACCCAAACTTTTCAACATAAGGTCCAGTTAAGCAAATGCTTGTATTATCACCGAAATTAAATGTTATCCTTTCATCTTGTTGTAAGGCTAGTCCGAGTGGAGGCTTAGAAAAAGAAATAGAAAATTGGGTTATATAAGGTTAAGTTGAATTCATAACTGCTTCAGAGCAAAACTGATGTCCATGCATCATATAGTATATAAAGATAGCAAATTAAACCTTTGAGGAGAAGTTTAATGCACTCAGGGGCCCTCCTCCCTGACCTTTCTTGTTTCCCTGACACTAAAAGGGGTTATCCAAAGTATATAAACATGCCCCCCCCCAAATGCCGAGGCCCCTCATATAGGATATACTTACCCCACTCCCATCACGCAGATCAACAGGAATGAAAGTATTCCTTGAGGAAGCTGACTCGAAAAAGTGTCAGGGTTTTGGAGGTGCCATCAATCGGCTCTGTACTTCAGTTTTGTGATTCTGATAGTTGTTTTGTTCAGAAGGGTTTATTTTACCACATGGTGATATATTTTTCAACTTTCTGTATTTATCACTTTATCATGTACAATTACTTTTGACCCCCCCCCCCCCTCTTTGCTGGCACACTCCTTTTGTGTGTGTCTTTGCCAACTCATATTTGTATTTTACATTTTGGTCTTAATATTTGAATAAAGATATGTTTTGACATATTTTGGTGGTTATTTCTGTATGCCAGAGCTTGGGTGTTCCCATATACTGTAGGAGGTTTTGGTTGTAGGCACCTGTGAGTTCGAATTCTGGTTGATACTTGGGCCCTCATTTGAGGCTCCCGTTGAGGTTATGTCTGATTGGTTTTATATAAGGTTTAGTTGAATTCATACCGGCTTCAGAGCAAAACTGATGTCCATGCATCATAGAGTATATAAAGATAGAAAATTAAACCTTTGAGGAGAAGAGTTTAACACACTCAGGGCACCTCTTCCCTGACCTTTCTTGCTTCCCTGACACCTAAAGGGGTTATCCAAAGTATATAAACATGCCCCCCAATGCCCAGGCTCCTCAGATAGATTATACTTATCCCACTCCCGTCACGCGGGATCAACAGGAATGATGCAGCGCCGGCCGTGCAGAGATCAGGAGCGGCGTGGGTGCCGGGGAGCGGGTTAAGTATAATCTATATGAGGGGCATGTTTATACAGTCACGGCCGTAAATGTTGGCACCCCTGAAATTTTTCAAGAAAATGAAGTATTTCTCACAGAAAAGTATTGCAGTAACACATGTTTTGCTATACATATGTTTATTCTCTTTGTGTGTATTGGAACAAAACCAAAAAAGGGAGGAAAAAAAGCTAATTGGACACCAAACTAAACTAATGATATATTTGTAGATGATGGTCGGCACTGCGTTTGGATGTTAGCGGTGCACGTGTCAGCGGGCGGGCATCCCAACGAACAATATGAAAAATTGAAGACCGGCACTCGCTGTAGATATGCAGGGTAGGGTTTATTTCAGTCACTTATTAAATCATAGTGACGCGTTTCAGCACCAAAAATGTGCTTTCTTCAGACTACATTTAAGCATCCTACCATTGTGCCTTAAATACATTATCAGGATAACAACGGAACTGACGTCATGTGATGTATAGCTCCTCCCACCTGGAGGCCGATACAGAGACAGGGGTAGACACCATTTATCATAGGAACCAATGGAATGCGGGGAAAATTCAAGTCCGCTAAAAAATGAAACATAATTAAAGATGTCAATAATAAGCAAACATCATAGTTATATTTGTAATCATTATTACATAAACCCAGTAATATTGTAGTCTCTATTGAGACCTCTTGGTTCCACCGTTTGTAGTCGGTGGATCCAGTATGCTTCTCTCTTCAGTAGTAGTTTATTTCTATCCCCACCACGGCGTGGTAGTGATACACTTTCGATAACCTGGAAGCGTAGTTGGGATATTGCATGTCTTTTTTCATGAAAGTGATACGGTATTGGAAGTAACAAGTTCTCAGTGCGGATGGTCGATTTGTTTTTACTGAGTCTATCCTTCATCCGCATGGAGGTTTCACCTACATAAAGTAGGCCACAGGGACATTTGAGTACATATATGACATATTTACTGTCACATGTGAACATGCCCCTAATTGGGATCTGTTCACCTGAATGGGGATGGTTCAGGTAGGCACCTTTGATTACACTAGAGCAATTTACACATCCCAAGCAAGGGAATGTGCCCTGACGTGGGGTGGTCAGTGTGGTCTGTCTAAGGCCAGGTTTGTTAGTGCCTATGTCAGCTCTAATGATCTTATCGCGGATATTTTCCGCTCTCTTGAAACACATCATAGGAGAATTCTGAAATTCTTCAATCTGAGGATATGACCTGGAGACTATGTGCCAGTGTTTGTTCACGATGCCCCTGATTTTTTGTACCCATGGGTGATATTTTACCACTAATGGAATGCGTGGTGGTTTGTCGGTTTTCTGTCCCTGTGGATTGTCAAGTTTGTTCCTTTGTGTTTCCAATAAATGTTTAGGATAACCTCTATTGAGAAACTTGTTAGTCATTTCTGTCATTCTTACTTGACAGGTATCAGGGTCAGTTACGATCCTTTTTACCCGCTGGAATTGTGAGAAAGGAATAGATTCTTTTGTCGCTGGGGGATGACTACTTGTGAAAGTGAGTAAACTGTTGCGATCAGTTTCTTTTGTGAATAGGTCTGTGTGAACAGTGCCATCGTCGTTACGTATAACCCATGTGTCAAGAAAAGCTATTTTCTGATGATTAAACTGCATGGTAAATTGTAATTCACTCCAAATGGAGTTAAGGTGGTGATTAAACTCCGTGAGGGATCGAACGTCGCCCCGCCAAACGCAAAATACGTCATCAATGAATCGACGCCAAAATATACAATGTTTCAGAAATAGTGAATTAGAATAGATAAATTCGTTCTCAAAAGATGACATATAGCTATTTGAGTAAGGCGGTGCGACGTTCGATCCCATCGCGGTCCCACGGCGCTGTTGAAAAAACGTGTCTTGGAAGAGAAAATAATTCTAAAACTAAACTAATGTCACACCAAACTAAAAATGGGCTGGACAAAATTGGCACCCTTTCAAAATTGTGGATAAATAAGATTGTTTCAAGCACGTGATGCTCCTTGAAACTCCCCTGGGGCAAGTAGCAGGTGTGGGCAACATAATAATCACACCTGAAAGCAGATAAAAAGGAGAGATGTTCACTTAGTCTTTGCATTGTGGGTCTATGTGTGCCACACTAAGCATGGACAACAGAAGAGGAGAAGAGAACTGTCTGAGGACTTGAGAACCAAAATTGTGGAAAAATATCAACAATCTCAAGGTTAAAAGTCCATCTCTAAAGATCTAGATTTGCCTTTGTCCTCAATGCGCAACTTTATCAAGAAGTTTGCAACCCATAGCACTGTAGCCGATCTCCCTGGGCATGGACGGAAGAGAAAAATTGTCAACGCAGGATAGTCCGGATGGTGGATAAGCAGCCCTAAACAAGTTCCAAAGATATTCAAGCTGTCCTGCAGGCTCAGGGAGCATCAGTGTCAGCACGAACTATCCATCGACATTTAAATTAAATTAAATGCTATGGCAGGAGGACCCTACTGCTGACACTGAGACATAAAAAAACAAGACTACATTTTGCCAAAATGTACTTGAGTAAGCCAAAATTCTTCTAGGAAAATGTCTTGTGGACAGATGAGACCAATATACAGCTTTTTGGTAAAGCACACATTCTACTGTTTACCGAAAACGGAATAAGGCCTATAAAGAAAAGACCACAGTACCTACAGTGAAATATGGTGGAGGTTCAATGATGTTTTGGGGTTGTTTTGCTGCCTCTGGCACTGGGTGCTGTGAATGTGTGCAAGGCATCATGAAATCTGAGGATTACCAACTGATCTTGGGTCACACTGTAGAGCCCAGTGTCAGAAAGCTGGGTTTACGTTCGAGATCTTGGGTCTTCCAGCAGAACAATTACCCCAAACATACGTAAAAAAAGCACCCAGAAATGGATGGCAACAAAGAGCTGGAGAGTTCTGGTGCCCAGCCATGAGTCCAGATCTAAATCCCATTGAACACCTGTGGAGAGATCTTACAATTGCTGTTGGGAAAAGGCGCCTTCCAATAAGAGAGACCTGGAGCAGTTTGCAAAGGAAGAGTGGTCCAAAAATCCGGGTGAGAGGTGTAAGAAGCTTATTAATGGTTATAGGAAGCGACTGATTTCAGTTATTTTTTACAAATGGTGTGCAATCAAATATTAAGTTAAGGGTGCCAATAATTTTGTCCAGCCCATTTTTGGAGTTTGGTGTGACATTATGTCCAATTTGCTTTTTTTCCTCCCTTTTTTGTTTTTTTTCCAATACACACAAAGGGAATAAACATGTGTATAGCAAAACTGTGTTACTGCAATACTTTTCTGTGAGAAATACTTCATTTTCTTGAAAAATTTCAGCGGTGCCAACATTTACGGCCATGACTGTATAACCCCATTAAGGTTGTATTAGGCACCCCGATGCTGCAAGCGACTGTCGGGAGGGAAGCATTCCCTTCCAGCAGTCGCCAGGTAGCTAGTACAAGACACCACTGCTATTACATGAAGTAATGTCCTCAGCAGCATGAGAAGTAGCGAACTCTATGCCATCACTCATCCCCATGCAGGATAGTGGTGTGCCGGCGGCAGATCGTGATTACACAGCACAATCTGCCATTGGCAAATCTAAATTGCCTGATGAATGGGTTGGGCAACCGGAGGCAGTATTAGACTGCCAGATGATCACTAACGTGTGGTTACTACGAACGCTGTGATTATCGGGGAAGAAAATCTGCCCGTCTAATATACCCTTTACTGCTTCCCTTTATATGCAAATTGTAGGCAACACATTCATTTATCCAATTCTGGTTTTTGTGGATACTTACAAGCTCAGTTTGTGACTTTATATGTCTCTTTATCTAGGTCCAAGTTGAAAGCCCAATAAAGATCAACCAATGTAGGGGCTGTAAAACACCAATAGATTATCTGACACATTTTCTGACCAATCATTGCTCAGATGGCTGTTTAGATTAGATCTTTTGGTCTGATTGCACAGAAATTGGTCAGATAATCTGTTGGTGTAATACAGCCCTTAGCCCCTAACATGCATTTATACTAATTCACTACAACCTAGTGACACAAAGCTGTTTGATAAAGACCTTTACAAATGAACACAGTCTTTCTTGAAATGATTGGAAGGAAGTAGTTGACATTTCATTTCTATAGTGATTAATGCCAGAATTTATTGATCCACTCAAAGTCCTTCATAGAGTGTATTAGTTATAATCAGGTTAAAACAATAGGGGACATTCTACATATGCCACATATTTGCTGTAAAATTTGTGACTTTTCCCCTTCACAACGCGCTTTTTAGAAGTGGAGAGAAAAGGGGCCATAGGTAGAGTGGGGAAGAGTTGTTGCCCCAGGCCCGCCATATTTATCTTTACTCATGCCTATTTTCTAGCATGAACATGACAAATCTTCGGCAGCAAGGTGGCTGCCATAGATTTTAGACTGTTGCATGGCCAGTGGGAGGATGTGCCAAATCTATGAGACATGTGCCTCAAAATAAAATTGGCTCATCTTCCAGCGGCACATGGGAAAAACGCTGGTTTTGTTAAATGTCCCCAGTGAGTATTACTAACAGTGATCTATGTCTTTAATGCTGGGGGCCCAGAGTACTTTTCTGCATGTGGTATATGGACATCTGTCAGGATGGAACCATTTTTATCTTATATGCTTATTTTTCTACGTATTTGCTTTGTATTTTCTAGAGTTTTGTCCCTCAAGTGTGTTTTCAGAAATATTAGATAAATTAGTTATTACCCTTCAAAAGACTATTCAGCTTTTGTGTTACGTCATGCACAGAAAACTGTGATTGTAGCCTGGAAGCCATCAGATACAACCTTTTTGAACCACCAGATTCAATAAGTCAATGTACAACCTATATTTCTCCTTTTGTAAGATACTTTATACATACTGTATATGAGCAAAAAATGTGCTGCAAAATTTGATAAAATTTGTATGTATAAATGTTTGATCACTCATGCAATTCTTGAATTGTGATGAATTTTGATTTGAGTGGCCACCTTTATTGTGGCTGTCAAGTTGCTGTTTTTATTTTATTTTTGTCATATATTACATTTGATTATATCTAAAACACAAAAATAAAGATAAAAAAATACCAGATGACGACTATCCAAATTTACAACATGATTTCACAAACTGCAAACATGTAGCAAAAAACGTACATAATACATTTGTTTAGGCCAGTTGATACAGTAATCATGTTCTTATTTAAAAAGTGGTTAGCTTACCTTCAGTAGGAACAGAATTGGTTCTTCAAGCAACGCATTTGAAGGGTGGCTAAATCTAGGAACAAATTCCTTGTTTACTACATAATACTCTATATAACTGTTTATAGTGGTTACATAGTTAGTTACAGTAAGCCTAACTAAATGTAGTCCTAATTTTGTACATGTAACAGTTATCAGGGGACTTCCAGATGAATATGACACATTGTTCTTAAAAGTCCATGTGTAGATATAATCTTTATCCCAAGAAACCTGGCCTGAAAAGAAAGAAAAGTAATTATGAAGTATTTAATTAGTCCTATATATAAAAGTCCTAAATATATATATGATACATGATAAAGGTGTCTGGATGGAGGTCAATGAAACTGTGGGAGCTGGTTGTGCTTGTAGGTGGATGAAACAATCCTTTCTACTGGTGGTCTGTCTGAGGAGCCCAGAGCCTGTTCATTGTGTGTGTGCCCTCACGTAACCACTGCTCCCAACACCTCCTAACAGCAAGGTCAGAACAGCCAAGATGGTGTGCATTTTGTTGAAAAGGCCATCCTGCTGCTCTCAAACCAATAATATGCCCCCCCCCCCCCTTAAAAATTTCAACTGGGCAAAATGTCTTCGTATGTGTCATAGAGGCATGTCTAGCAGTAAACGATCTCTCATCAAAAAGTACACTACCCACAGATAGCCTCTTCGAGTCTTTATATAGTGCAATGGAGGCAGCACTTTTACACTTTCTTGCTGCAGAATAATAAAAGTATATTAAAAGGGTTGTTTCAACTTCCCCCTAAAATGTAAGAGTCCAATATTGTCAATTGGCTGCTCTAATTTTTCTATAATATAAAAATTTAAATAAGAATTATAACTAAAATAAAAGTAGTAAAAATAGTTTACATCTTATCTTACCATTTATTCTAGCAACCAGTATAACCTTTTCTCCAAGCGTGGGTTGGTGTAATATATTTATGGAGGCATACAGCTCATCAACATCCGTTCCATTTAACTGGAGAGATCGTTTAGACTCTTCAAGTGAAATTATTACTGGTGCTTCAAGATCTCCAGTTATTGTAAAATTACGGGCCTTTACAGCATTATCAGGGAAACATATTAGGTTTTGCACAGTAATCTTGTCATTGACTAACATTTCTATATACAGCGTTCTTCCAGATTCAAGAGTAAGTTTAATTGGAATTTTAAGAGTAATAGAGGCAATGTCTGGTAATGTAATGGTGATTTGTCCAACAGTAGTCTGTAACAAGAGAATGAAACAGTTTCAAGGTTGAAAAAATACATAATGTGTGTAATGCTAGTAAGTGGTCAGTCACATTCAAATTAAGTTTTTGTAATACAGTACCAATAATAGAGATCCATAAAACACTGAGTAATACTGTACTAGGGCTCATGCACACAAACGTATTTTCTTTCCGTGTCCGTTCCGGGTTTTTTTTGTGGACCATATACAGAACCATTCATTTCAGTGGGTCCACAAAAAAATTCAAGTTACTCCGTGTGCATTCTGTTTCCGTATGTCCGTTCCTCAAATTTATTGAACATGTCCTGTTATTGTCCACACTACAGACAAGAATAGTACTGTTCAATTAGGGGTTGTTCCGTTCCGCAAAATACGTAATACACATAGACGTCATCTGTGTTTTTTTCAGATCTGTTTTTTGAGGACCGCAAAATACATATGGTCGTGTGCATGAGTCCTTACCCTGTAGCTGCTTGGTTTTACTGTACATTGTTAAAAAATGTATGTAAGTTAACAATCCATGGTCAAATCAATTATTTCCTATATTGCATCACTCTCCAGCAGTATGGAAAAGGGGGAGTTTCTATAAGCATGAAAAATTCAGTGTCAGTGTATAACTAACGACTAATGCCGAATTTGCTACAATTTATTTGGAGCAATCTGAGACCCAGGATTTATAGATCTGCATTGTTTCCATCCCTTAGAAATGGTGGATTAGTGCCAGATATAGCAAGATATCATAGAGTAAGCCTTATTTACCAGGCGAAGGAGTGGTGGGCTCCAGCTAAATAGATTTCTATTGAGGAAGCTTCTCTTAAAGAATCCATAACTTAGGGCCTTTTTGGCAGCACAATATCTCAACAAGGTTGTTCCTACATTCCCACTGGAGACTTTGCAAGCTTATACTGTCACTTATACTGCTCATGAAACCATTTTATATCAGCGTAGGATGTATGTTTCACAGTTTTCACAAATTGCTCTTACTGCATAAAAGTACCATGTGCCTAATTTGTACCTTAAGGAATGTTGAAAAGGGTTCTCCCATATGAGGGTTCTGTTTATGTGACAGTTGAGAAGTTTCATATGGAGTGTGCCATCCCAAATTCTGTATTTTGCCAGTTTATTCAAATAAGACATTTTTTATTTTGTTTTTTAATTGGGTCTCAGCCAACTGGGCATCGTTTGGTGTCTGGATTTTGTCTACACTAGGTATAATGCAGAAAGCAGGATTTATAATAAAATGGGATGAGGAACTTAGTACCTCATTCTCATTGATGCACCCATGCATCATGTGACCCAGTGACATGATGTAGGGGTGACACATTACTGCTGAAGCCAGTCATTGGGTCCGGCCAAGCTGGTGGGGGACTTACACCTTTTAGTCCGCTACACACATACAGCTCTGCTAAACCCGTACAGCTCTGCTACATACATACAGCACTGCTACACCCATGCAGCCTTGCTACATCCATACAGCACTGCTACACACATATACACACACATACACTTATCTTTAATAAAAAAAACTCTTTGCCTGCACCAGTGGCAGCTATATAATTTTTCTGTTCTGGTTCTTCCCATTGATGACATTAAAGGCCCTTAAACAGCACTTGGAGTTATCATTGCCTTGCAGTACAGCTATAGAACCTTCCTTCCCATGTGTTCTCCTGCTTGCACTGATCATACAGATCCGTGTCGGCAGGGAGAGAGAGGTGAGTACACATGCACAGCTCTCTCACTGATCGGGCAAAGCACTGTATGTGCCCTATGCTGGATCATTAAGGAAGCAGTCAGGGGGTCTGGCCATGCTGAATCTCCCTGACTGGCATTTATAAGATGAAGGCACTGTTTAGCAAGAATTTTTCTTGCTAAAAACTGTGTCTTATTAAGCGAAAAATACTGTAATTATATAATAAAAAGTAATCAAAAATTCTCAGAAAAAAAGGTACCAGTAAAAACTACAGCTGTCCCCACAATAAACAAGCCCTCACACAACACTTTAGACATTATTGTTGTCAGAATAAGGCGATAAAAAACGTTTTTATTTTTTAAAAGTAGTAAAACATAATAAAAACTATATGAATTCAATATCACTGTAATCAAACTGACCCACAGAATAAGGCCTCATGCACACGACAGTTGTTTTGGTCCGCGCCCGAGCCGTATATTTTGCGGCTCGGACCCATTAACTTCAATGGGGCCGCAAAAGATGCGGACAGCACTCCGTGTGCTAGCCGCATTCGTTGCTCCTTTCCGTGGCCCCGCAAAAAAAATAGAGCATGTCCTATTTTTGTCCGTTTTGCAGACAAGAATAGGCATTTCTACAATGGACCGCGTTCCGTTCCGCAATTTAACGCGGAGCAGCTTCCGTGTTTTGCAGATCCGCGGTTTGCGGACTGCAAAACACATATGGTCGTGTGCATGAGGCCTAAGGCTGTATAAGGCATTTCATTTTTAGCACACAGTGAACATCATAGAAACAAAACCCAGAATGCAATTTTTTCCAATTTCACTGCAAAAATAATTTTTTCCTGTTTTTCCATACAAGCTATGGTTAAATACACACTGCCATTAATAAGTACAACCTATCCCACAAAAGAAAAAAGAAAGAAAAAAAAACTCTCATATGGCTATTTGAGCAGCAAATTTTAAAAATCATGGCTACTGGAAGGCGGGGAAGGAAAAACAAAAATGAAAAAATAAAATGTGTCTGTGTCCTGAAAGGGTTACAAGTATAAAATACAGGCTTTACTGAATCTGCTCAGCTCCTCCTTCTCTATAACATGGTGCATTCAGTGCTTTCACACTACATTGCATTTTGTGGTGACAGGTTCTCTTTAAAACGTTTATGTCATTTTTTAATTGTAACACAGTAAAAATGTTGAACATGGCCACTTCATCCAGTAAATATTTCCATATGATCATTCAGATTGATATACAACAAATACAGGTATGGGTATATGATTTCCATTTACTCTTGAAATAAAAAAAAATGTATTGAATATTAAGAATTATTTTCTGCTTACCATATAAACATTTGCATTCTCTTCATGTGCATCTTCATTTGTAAATGTGTCGTTCTGTAAAGTATACATAGGATTACACATCTTATATTTATCATATCACAAAGGTTTAAGTAATAAATTTATCTGGAGTGCTACTGAAAAATTTGGTTCAGCACCCTTGTACAAAGACTTTCATATGTTAATACTGCTGGGGGGTGGGGTGCTTTTTTAATTTTGTAAAATGTTAGCAAAATTACCTAGAAACTGCCCTAAGTTCTTGTCTGACAAATCTGCATCTGAGCAATCGACACCCTAAGGCTGGGAACACACCTAACCCTGGGTTCAGACCTGAGCGTTCCAAAAACGCGCGTTTACGCGCGTTTTTGACGCGCATTTTTTGCGCGTTTTTGCAAATAGGAAACGCGCGTTTGTACGCGCGTTCTTGTGATTGACTACTGTGGTGTCAATCACAAAACGCGCGTCAAACGCCCCAAAAGAAGCTCAAGTACTTGTTTATGCGTTGGGCGTTTTACAGCGCGTTCAAACGCGCTGTAAAACGCTCAAGTGTGAACCACTCCCATAGGGATGCATTGGTTTTAATCTGTTGAGCGTTTTACAGCACGTTTGAACGCGCTGTAAAACGCTCAGGTGTGAACCCAGGGTAAGCGTTTTTGGAGCGGGCGTTTTTTTGAGCGTTTTTTCGCGCGACAAACGCGCGTTTCCATGGGCGTTTTTGCATTTAAGGAACGCGCGTTTTTGAGGCGTTTTTTTGATTGACAGGTTCCAGATCCACTAAAAATGTAGGCCGACCTATATGAAAGTTGCAGATGGTTAGCCAAATTGGGAGTTGGAGTGATTCTGTGTGTTAGAGAGTGTGTTACTGTCGGATAGTGTAGTTGTTTTTTTTTGCCTAGGATTCTGTGTTAAACCTGGAAGCGGCCTTTTTATGCTGGGTCAAATGAGAAAAACGCGCGATCGTATGCGCGTTTTTTAAACAGAAAACGCGCATATCTTCATCTTGGATTCATCATGCATTCCAATGGGTGGAAACGCTTGAAAAAACGCCCCAAAGAAGCTCAAGCACTAGCGTTTGCGTCAGGCGTTTTTCAGCGCGTTTAAACGTGCTGCAAATGCCCAAATGTGTACCATGCCCATAGGGATACATGGCATTTCACATGTTGTGCGTTTTTCAGCGCAACGCTTAGGTGTGTACCTAGGGTAAGGGTACTTTCACATTGGCGTTTTTTTTTTCCGGCATAGAGTTCCATTCGTCGGGGCCCTATGCCGGAAAAAAACGCTTCAGTAACAGATAATACAACCGCATGCATCCGTTTGAACGGATCCGCTTGTATTAACTTTAACTATTTTTTTAACATTTTTAAAATGGATCCGTTTTGAATTCCATTGAAAGTCAATAGAGGATGGATCCGTTTTCTATTGTGGCAGAATGTGCCAGAGAAAACGGATCCGTCCCCATTGACTTACATTGGGGGTCATGACGAACCCGTTTTGCTCCGCATCCCAGGACGGAAAAGAAACCGCAGCATGCTGTGGTATTTTCTCTGTCTAAAAAACGTTCACATACTGAACGGAAGACATCCTGATGCATCCTGAACGGATTTCTCTCCATTCAGAATGCATGGAGATAATCCTGATCAGTTTATTTCCGGCGTAGAGACACGACGACGGATTTCTACACCGGAAAAGAAAAATGCTAGTGTGAAAACACCCTAAGGCCTCAAGCACACAACAATACGGCAAACAGTGGATCTGCAAAATATGGATTCCGGCCATGTGTATGACACATTTTTCTACTAGAACTGGCAATTCTTGTCTGTAAAATGGAAAAGAATAGGCAAGGTTCTGTCATTTTCAGAACAGCTACACGGATGTAGACAGCACACGGATTTCAATGGCTGTGAAACTATGCGGCCATTAACAATGTGAAAACCCCAATCAGCTTGGAATGACCTTCTTTAATACTAGTGTGGCTTGCAGGGACACACAGTTCTCATCTCATTGCTACAGATTCTCAGCCACTATATGGCCAATTATGTGGCAATACCATATGATATTGCCCCTGCCTTCTGATGGACTATTGTCATGTACAGTGCAGTTCCTTGGAATCCAGTATTATCAAGTGGCCCCAAGCGAGCAGCTGTTTGGGTACTGTAAGGGGGGATATATATATATATATGTATATATACATTAAATCATTAAACATTATTAAACATATAAGAATCCGCTTATAAAAAAAAAGAAATACTGTATATATTATAACACAGCAGATGGTACCTTACTCCTGAATTCACTTACCACATCACAAGATATTTCAGTCAGATTTTTTGTGGAAATGTAATTGTTATCCATAAAATGCCAAGGAAAATTCAGATCTGATCCACACAACACAAAAGCATGAAACTGGTGGGGTGTGTTTTGAAAAGCAATCATTATAGAATTCACTGCCCCTAAATCATTAGTGCTGGACGAAATCTGGGGTTCTTCCTCTATACTTCTGATTCCCAAAGACCATGGCACCTTGTTGAGTATTTCTACATCTATTTCACATCTTTTTTCTGAGATAATATTGTTGACATGTGCTTCTGTAAAGTAAACATCAAAGATAAGATATATCTGTCCTTCAGAAGGTGTGGTCTCTACTACAGGGAGCTGGTGTAGGTCTCTACTACAATCTATGCCAGTTTCCTGGCACAGATTATGACAAATGTGATGGGCTGGCTGAGCCGGGCCTGCACCTTAGGCTCCCTGTTTCACTTTGCCTTCCAAACACAGCCTCATTTTCCAAATCTGACATTTATCACTTTATGTGGTAATAACCTAGAAAGGAGAAAGAGTCTGAAGACTTTCCAAATATACTCTATACATAAACAAAGAAGTATTCACCCTCCAGACAGAGCCTATTTTTGCAAATGTGACATTTGAAGAGGTACTTGTTGTAGAATCTGCTTAGTTATAATGCATTGGGGACGGCAAATGGCGGATGCAGGCCCATTTAATTTGAATGGGTCCACGATTGGTCTTCACTGCAAAAAATAAAGCATATTCTAGTTATTTTTTGCAGTGTGGAGGCATGGACCGAACTGGTGTACTTCCGTGGCCTTCCGCTCCATATCTTCCAGATTACAGACCCATTCAAGTGAATGGGTCTGCAACTATGAAAAGCTGTGCACACGGCCAGTGCCCATATACTGCGGACCCGCTGTATGCAGGCAACAATACTGGAACGCCCTTTGTCCCTGAGCCCTAAAGGACAGGGACAAAGGGAACATACAGGTGAGAGGTAAGGAATAAAGTGCCAAATTAGCTATCTATATACAGTCATATATACCAAAAAGGAATTCACAATCATACCCACAACTCTACCCATTACTTAAGTATTCTCCTGCCTTCTTGCTGACTTCTCTCCAACCAGAGTCTAGTAAAAAAAATGAGGATGTTCCTAAAATCAGTCCTTTTAGGCAGTCTCCACTACCCCAGGGCCACCATTCCCCAAATGTTTGCTGATATCACAGAGGCAATTTCTAGGACCTTTCAAAACAATATAAAATTACACAATAAGTCTGAGATGCTCACCAGTCTATGGACTGGTCTATGGCCCACCAACTACCTATTGATGTTGTAATATATAATACAGAAAAGAGTAAATAGCCGTATTACAGTCAATTTGCATACACTTTATTAGATTAATACATATACATTGTTATAAAACTGATAATCATAAAAACAATATCTCCATTATAAAGTTATTCAAAACACATTCGCCGTCCTTTTAGGTATTTATAATGCAGAGTTCACGCATAAAATCTTTAAATATTGCAAAATGTGGCCTTATGATCTTTATAGTTCCTTGTATCTATGTATCTAATGCGCACTTAATTGTATCTTATATAGATGTCTTAATATCCACTTTTGAATGTTCGGTAATCTAGCGCTTCTGCTCTCAGGCTGGGACTTGTTCTAAAATGCTGTGAAGGAATTGTCCCACTTTGATTAAATTTTCAATAGTGTAGCGCTCTTGTGTTCAATAAGGGTACTTGTAAATAAGGGTACTTTCACACTTGCGGCATGGCTATCCATCAGGCTGTTCTGCGTTTAACCCCAAGGGAGCCAAGGATCCGAATTTAAATATCGTCTTTGATTTACATGTGGACATCTTAGAAATAAAGTCACGCCACCTCCAATCTTCTTTTACTGATTGTAGGGACATAACTTTCAACCCTCTCGGATTTCTTGCATGATGTATTCTAAAATGATTAGATAGTGTTTGATTTTCATACACTTTTTCTATATTACTAATATGTTCTGCTATCCTCACTTTTAACATCTTTTTTGTACGACCTATATATTGTCTTGCACATGGGCAATCAATCATATAAATTACTGCTTTACTGTTGCAAGTGAAGGCCTCCTCAATCTCCCACTTGTAAGTATTAACTGTAGATATTACTGTTGTTATTTTTTCATGTGGTTTTATTTCTATTGTTTCTGACAGTAGGTACTACCTGTAAACCCAGGTTAGGTGTTCGAGTATAAACTATGGGTGGTCTATCTGGTAGAATGGGCCCCAACAGTCTGTCTTCTCTTAATAAATGCCAGCATTTCTCAATCATACCTTTGATCTTTTTGTACTCCCTGCTAAAAGGTAGAACAATTTTACAGGCATCTATATTACTATCATTTATGTATTTTTTTCTTGAAAAAAGGATGACCTGTCGATCTCTCTTAGCTTGGACAGAGATTTGTCTAATAATTCTGGCGGGTATTGTTTCTCCAAAAATTGAGACTTCTGTGCTTTCTTTTAAAATTGTTACAGTTCCATACAGTTTCTTTTTAACCGTCGGAACTGGCTTGTTGGAACATTAAGTATCCATCTTGGTAGATAGCAAATTGTATTTAAAATGAAACTATTTCTGGCAACTTTTTTCTAGAATGTCGTCAGACGGACCTGGTGCTCTGGCTAAGATATATAGATGACATTCTGATTATTTGTGAGGGTTCTCAACAAGCTCTGTTAGAAAAAAGTTGCCAGAAGTAGTTTTATTTTAAATACAATTTGCTATCTACCAAGATGGATACTTAATGTTCCAACAAGCCAGTTCCAACGGTTAAAAAGAAACTGTACGGAACTGGAACAATTTGAAAAAGAAGCACAAGCAATGAAGTTTAAATTTTTGGAGAAACAATACCCGCTGGAATTATTAGACAAATCTCTGTCGAAGGTAAGAGAGATGGACAGGTCATCCTTTTTTTAAGTAAAAATACATATAAATAATAGTAATAGAGATGCCTGTAAATTGGAGCACAAAAAGATTGAAGGTATGATTCAGAAATACTGGCATTTATTAAGAGAACACAGACTGTTGGGGCCCATTCTACCAGATAGACCACTCATAGTATATACTCAAGCACCTAACCTGGGTTTACAGGTAGCAACTACTGTCAGAAACAATAAAAAAAAAAACACATTAACTACTTGGATGAATCTTAAAGGAATCTTCAGATGCGGCCTGTGCCAAAACTGTAAACAAGCAAGCTTTAGTAGAAAAAAAACAACAGTGACATCTACAGTTAATACTTACAAGTGGGAGATTGAGGAGGCCCTCACTTGCAACAGTAAAGCAGTCATTTATATGATTGAGTGCCCATGTGCAAGACAATATATAGGTCGTACAAAAAGGATGTTAAAAGTGAGGATAGCAGAACATATTAGTAATATAGAAAAAGTATGAAAAACACACACTATCTATTCATTTTAGAATACATCATGCAAGAAATCCGAGAGGGTTGAAAGTTATGTCCCTACAATCAATAAAAGAAGATTGGAGGGGGCATGACTTTATTTCTAAGATGTCCATGTAACAGCGGCTGCTGTATGCCACTGTTTCCCCGCTTATCACAGTGGTCCCGGGCACCACGTTCAGTGGTGACCTGTGAACGGTGCTTCCCATTTCCCCTCTGCGGTCCTGGGCTCTCTTTCTCTAGGCGTTATTGCTTCTGAGGATTCTGCTCCACAGCTTCCACTCAGCCCTGGACAGCATGAGTTCGGCTGGTTTTGTGTTACACTGCTCCCACTCCCTGGGCTGTGTGAGTTAGGTCAGGTGACCTCGCTGACCAACCTTGGTTCTCCTGCATGTACTTAAGTGGTTCAGCCCCCTTCCCAGATGCCTCAGTATCAAGGTCCTTGTGTTTGCTGGTTTCTGATACTCACGTATCAGGAATTTTGGCCCCTTTGCGCATCTTGGCTGCAAAAAAGGGTCACTCATGTGGTATCGCCGTACTCAGGACAAGTAGGGAAATGTGTTTTGGGGTGTATTTTTACATATAACCATACTGTGTGTGAGAAATATCTCTGTAAATGACAACTTTTTAATTTTTTTTATACAAAGTTGTCAATTTACAGAGATATTTCTCTCACCCAACATGGGTATATGTAAAAATACACGCCAAAACACATTGCCCTACTTCTTCTGAGTACGGCGATACCACATGTGTGGCACTTTTTTGCAGCCTAGGTGCGTAAAAGGGCCGAAAGTCCAACGAGTACCTTTAGGCTTTACAAGGTTGCTCACAATTTAGCCCCGCCTGAACAGTAAACACACCCCACAACTGACCTTATTTCGAAAAGTAGACACCCCAAGGTATTCACTGAGGGGCATAGTGAGTCCGTGGGAGATTTTTTTTTTTTTTTGCCAGAAGTTAGCAGAAATGGAAACTTTATTATTTTATTTTTTTCCTCAGAAAGTGTCATTTTCCACTAAGTTGTGAAAAAAAATGAAATCATACATGAACTCACCATGCCCCTCCGTGAATACTTTGGGATGTCTTCTTTCGAAAATTGTGTCATTTGGGGGGTATTTATACTATCCTGGCATTCTAGCACCTCAAGAAACATGACAGGTGCTCAGAAATTCAGAGCTGCTTCAAAATGTGGAAATTCACTTTTTTGTACCATAGTTTGTAAACGCTATAACTTTTGCGCAAACCAATAAATATACACTTTTTTTTATCAAAGACATGTAGCACAATGAATTCTGACACAAACTTGTATAGAAATGTAATTTTATTTGAAAAATTTTACCAGAAAAAGTTAAAAATACACTTTTTTTAGAGAAAAGTGCGGTCATTTTTGATTAATATCAGAAAAATGAAAAATTTCAGCAGCAATAAAATACCACCAAAAAAAAGCTGTATTTGTGAGAAGAAAAGGAGGTAAAATTCATTTGGGTGGTAAGTTGTATGACCGAGCAATAAACCGTGAAAGTAGTGTAGTACAGAATTGTAAATATATATACACAACAAAGAAAAATACAGCAGCACTCAAAAAATGAAAACGGGTGCAATCCTTGCAAATCAGCTGGCTCAGCTGTTTACCAGGTATATAAATCCAAAAATTGAAGCAGCACTCCAGAGATGTGAAAACAAATGGATTTATTCCCCTGCAACGTTTCAACTGCTCAATGCAGTCTTTCTCAAGCATGCTTAGGGCTTAGGAGTGCTGCTTCAATTTTGGGATTTATATATATATATATATATATATATATATACACATACATAGTAATAGCATGGATTATAAGATAACAAGGTATGACTCTGTTGAGAAACAATGTAGCTAAATATAAAGACATTCTGGTCCAGGTTTTACAAAAAGCACTGATGTGCTTAACCACTTAAGCCCCCCTAGCTTAAACACCCTTAATGACCAGGCCACTTTTTACAATTCCGCACTACACTACTTTCACCGTTTATTGTTCCGTCATGCAACTTACCACCCAAATGAATTTTACCTCCTTTTCTTCTCACTAATAGAGCTTTCATTTGGTGGTATTTCATTGTTGCTGACATTTTTACTTTTTTTGCCATTAATACAAATTTAACGATATTTTTGCAAAAAAATGACATTTTTCACTTTCTGTTGTAAAATTTTTCAAAAAAAAACTACATTTCTATATAAATTTTTCTCTAAATTTATTGTTCTACATGTCTTTGATAAAAAAAAGTCCAATAAGTGTATATTTATTGGTTTGGGTAAAAGTTATAGCGTTTACAAACTATGGTGCAAAAAAGTGAATTTCTGCATTTTGAAGCAGCTCTGACTTTCTGAGCGCCTGTCATGTTTCTTCAGGTGCTAGAATGTCAGGATAGTATAAATACCCCCCAAATTACACCATTTTAGAATGAAGACACCCTAAAGTATTCGCGGAGGGGCATGGTGAGTTCATGTATCATTTCATTTTTTTCACAAGTTAGCGGAAAATGACACTTTCTGAGAAAAAAAAAAAAAAGTTTCAATTTCTGCTAACTTCTGGCAAAAAAAAGAAATCTCAGACGGACTCACTATGCCCCTCAGTGAATACCTTGGGGTGTCTACTTTCCGAAAGGGGTCATTTGTGGGGTGTGTTTACTGTTCTGGCATTTTGGGCGGGGCTAAATTGTGAGCCGCCATGTAAAACCTAAAGGTACTCGTTGGAATTTGGGCCCTTTGCGCACCCAGGCTGCAAAAAGTGTCACTTATGTGGTATCGCCGTACTCAGGAGAAGTAGGGCAATGTGTTTTGGGGTGTATTTTTACATATACCCATGTTGGGTGAGAGAAATATCTCTGTAAACTGACAACTTTGTATAAAATTTTTAAAAGTTGTCGTTTACAGAGATATTTTTCACACACAGTATAGGTATATATAAAAATACACCCCAAAGCACATTGCCCTACTTCTCCTGAGTACGGCGATACCACATGTGTGGCACTTTTTGCAGCCTGAATGCGCAAAGAGCCCTAAAACCAATGAGTACCTTTAGGATTTCACAGGGCATTTTTACGCATTTGGATTCCAGACTTCTTCTCACGCTTTAGGGGCCCCTAAAATGCCAGGACAGTATAAATACCCCACATGTGACCCCATTTTAGAAAGAAGACACCCCAAGGTATTCCGTGAGGGGTATGGTGAGTTCATGTAAAATTTTATTTTTGTCACAAGTTAGTGGAATATGAGACTTTGTAAAAAACAAAATAAAAATAAAAAATATATCAATTTCCGCTAACTTGTGCCAAAAATAAAATTCTGTGAACTCGCCATGCCCCTCACGGAATACCTTGGGTGTCTTCTTTCCAAAATGGGGTCACATGTGGGGTATTTATACTCACCTGGCATTTTAGGGCCCCTAAAGCGTGAGAATCCAAATGCGTAAAAATGGCCTGTGAAATCCTAAAGGTACTCATTGGTTTTAGGGCCCCTTTGCGCATCTTGGCTGCAATAAAGTGTCACTCATGTGGTATCGCCGTACTCAGGAGAAGTAGGGCAATGTGTTTTGGGGTGTATTTGTACATATACCCATGCTGCGTTTGAGAAATATTGCTGTAAACGACAACTTTTTACATTTTTTTATTCAAAGTTGTCAATTTACAGAGATATTTCTCACACAAAGTATGGGTATATGTAAAAATACACCCCAAAACACATTGCCCTACTTCTCCTGAGTACGGCGATACCACATGAGTGACACTTTTTGCAGCCAAGATGCGCAAAGGGGCCCTAAAACCAATGAGTACCTTTAGGAGGGCATTTTTACGCATTTTTCTTCTCACGCTTTAGGGCCCCTAAAATGCCAGGGCAGTATAAATACCCCACGTGTGACCCCATTTTGGAAAGAAGACACCCCAAGGTATTCTGTGAGGGGCATGGCGAGTTCATAGAAGATTTTTTTTGGCACAAGTTAGCGGAAATTGATTTTTTATTGTTTTTCTCATAAAGTCTACCTTTCTGCTAACTTTTGACAAAAAGTAAAATTTTTCATGGACTCACTATGCCCCTCAGCGAATACCTTGGGGTGTCTTCTTTCCAAAATGGGGTCATTTGTGGGTGTTTGTACTGTTCTGGCATTTTGGGCGGGGCTAAATTGTGAGCAGCCATATAAAACCTAAAGGTACTCGTTGGAATTTGGGCCCCTTGCATCCAGGCTGCAAAAAGTGTCACTTATGTGGTATCGCCGTACTCAGGAGAAGTAGAGCAATGTGTTTGGGGTGTATTTTTACATATACCCATGCTGGGTGAGAGAAATATCTCTGTAAATTGACAACTTTGAATAAAAAATTTAAAAAGTTGTCGTTTACAGTGATATTTCTCACACACAGTATGGGTATATGTAAAATACACCCCAAAACACATTGCCCTACTTCTCCTGAGTTCGGCGATACCACATGTGTGACACTTTTTGCAGCCAAGATGCGCAAAGGGGCCCTAAACCAATGTGTACCTTTAGGATTTCACAGGCCATTTTTACGCATTTGGATTCTCACACTTTAGGACCCCTAAAATGCCAGGGCAGTATAAATACCCCACATGTGACCCCATTGTGGAAAGAAGACACCCCAAGGTATTCCGTGAGGGGTATGGCGAGTTCACAGAAAAAAAAATTTGGCACAAGTTAGCGGAAATTGATTTTTCTTTTTTTTTTTTACAGTCTCATATTTCACTAACTTGTGACAAAAATAAAATTTTGCATGAACTCGCCATACCCTCACGGAATACCTTGGGGAGTCTTCTTTCTAAAATGGGGTCACTTGTGAGGTGTTTGTACTGCCCTGGCATTTGAGGGTCTCCGCAATCATTACACGTATGGCCAGCATTAGGAGTTTCTGCGATTCTCCGTATATTGAGCATACGGGTAATGAGATTTTTTCCGTTCAGCCTCTGGGCTGAAAAGAAAAAAATGAACGGCACAGATTTTTTCATTCGCATCAATCAATGTGGATGAAAAAATCTCTATCAAAAATGTGCAAAAAAACAAAACGGCACAGATTTTTCATTCGCATCGATCAATGTGGATGAATAAATCTCTGCCAAAAATGCAAAAAAAAGTAGTAAGGCCCCATTCACACGTCCACAAAAATTCTGCGGAATAGATGCGGACCCATTCAGTGTGAATGGGGCTGGCGGTGATGCGGAGAGCACACTATGCGCCGCCGCATCAGCATTTGCGGAGCTGCGGCCGCAAACTTCCGGGTTTCGGCCCCCAAGCATCCGGCCGCAGCTCCGCAAAAGATAGAGCATGTCCTATTCTTGTCCGCAGTGCGGACAAGAAAAGGCATTTTCTATATAGTTCTGGCAATGTGCGGATCCGCAAAATGCGGAAAGCACATTGCTGGTGTCCGTGTTTTGTGGATCCGTGGATCCATGGATCCGCAAAACACATACGGAGCGTCTGAATGAGTCTTACAGGGGGTAATTAGTGTCAGGGGGTGACAGGGGGTGACATGGGGTGATCGGGGTTAATCAGGGGTTAATCAGTAACGGGGTGGGGGGTGGGGTGGATGGGTGGGGGTCTGTGTGGTGTTTTGGTGCACTTACAAAAGTTTCTTTGGTGGTCCCAAGCAAAGGGACCACCAAAGGAACGATCAGCAAGCATATCAGACGCTGTTAACAAAACAGCGTCTGATATGCCATTTTTTTTACTTCTACAGCCTGCCAGCGCACGATCAGCGCTGGCAGGCTGTAGCTTACCTTCTCCCCGACGTGATCCTGTGAACGCGCGCACGCGCGCGCGCGCGTTCACAGGAAATCTCGCCTCTCGCGAGATGACGCGCGGGCGCGTCAACGAGGAACAGACCGACCGCCCGCAGGACGCAATCCTGCGTGAGGCGGTCGGCAAGAAGTTAAATACCATTCCTGTAATGCCCAATGGCCCCTGGTATTGCCCATACAGCACAGGTAGGTGAGTGTTAGGTCCCAAGCTACTTGAAAAACCTTGCCGTGGTGCTCGGGCTTAAAACATGTCCTCCACTGCAGGACATGTTGACGAATCTTTCAATTTTAACATCAGTTTGAGGGCTTAGATAGGCCTCTTTCACACTTGCGTTGTGTGGATCCGGCGTGCACTTCCGTCGCAGGAAATGTCCGCCGGATCCGGCACAACGCAAGACAACTGAAAGCATTTGAAGACTGATCAGTCTTGTGTAGGATGTCTATTGTGCTACTTTGGTCTGCTGCAGGCATCCTCCACCATATGCTTTTTGCTGGGGATCGCCATAAGCAACGGGCCACAAGTGCAGGATTTGCTCCCCTGTAAATATATGCACAACTGCATTTCTGGGTTGAGCACATCCTGCTTCATGCCACCTTTTAGTTGTTTTGTGTATACAGTTTAAATACCGAAGAAAAAAGTCCCTAGAACAACCATTATTTGTTACCACTGAGGGAGGAACGTCTCTGTTCCAAAACGCGTCTGATACATTCGTATATACAGCCTGAAAAAATACAAGTCGCACGATAAAAGCTTAAACTAATCCACACGTGGAGATCCAACGAGGTTTTGGCACCCCTGCAACACAAGGAGACCGTCTAAGCCGGCATACAGAAGGACACACAGCCGAGATGAGTCGGCAATACAGAGTAGTTGGTCTCGTGAGTAATTAATCAGCACTAACATAGAACGAGCCACTATACAACTTACATATTGATCGGATATAGCAGGGCATTATTTACATAGCCCGCCAATAATACAGGTCCCGGCGCTAGACTATTGAACATTTTATCAAAGTGGGACAATTCCTTCACAGCATATAAGAAACAACAAGTCCCAACCTGAGCGCAGAAGCGCTAGATTACTAACATTCAAAAGTGGATATTAAGACATCTATATAAGATACAATTAAGTGCGCATTCGATACATAGATACAATGAACTATAAAGATCATAAGGCCACATTTTGCAATATTTAAAGGTTTTATGCGTGAGCTCTGCATTATAAATACCTAAAGGGACCGAGAATGTGTTTTGAAAAACTTTATAATGGAGATATTGCTTTTATGATTTTGATCAGTTTTATAAGAATGTATATGTATTAATCTAGTAAAGTGTATGCAAATAGACTGTACAATAGCTGAACAATAGCTGACCATCTCACTCACAACTGTGCTCTCCATTGGTATCATTATTAGCTTGTTTAACCCGTAGGATACCAGCGCTGTAACTGTACGGTGCTGGGGACTTGGACTTAAATCCCAGCTCCATACTGCTAGAGCATGCTGATCAGGTGGGTGCAGGAGCTGCTCCCGCCCAATCAGCAGCAGGGGTCCGGCTGCTCCCATTAGCCGTGCCCCTGCTGTATGCTTCGGCATCGTGAAAACACTGATTCTGGCACATTAACCCTTGCTGTGCTGCGGTCAGCACTAACCACGGCACGTGCGATATCTGTTTAGTGTCCTGGTCCCCATAGTATCCCTGAGCTCTGGTGACATAGGCATCGGGCTGCCTTCCATGTAAGGCTGTGAGACCCTCCTCCCTGGGTCTCACAAGTATGCAGGCTGTAAGTGTATTACACTGTGTAATACACACACAGCCAATGCATAACAATACAGATGTATTGTAATGCATTGTACAGGGGATCAGACCCCCAAAAGTCCCATAGTGGGACAAAGAATAAAGAAAAACAAAAATTGTTTTAATTTTTAAACAAAAATAAGTTTCAAGTTAAAAAAAGTATCCTTTTTCCAAAATTAAGTTAAAATATTTTAAAAAATAGGGAAGAAAAAAGAAAACTAGACATATTAGGCATTGCCACATCTGTAACAACCTGCTCTATAAAAATAGGGAACGTTGTAAAAAAAAAAAAAAAAAAAAAAACTGTGCCAAAACAACCTTGTCATCTTGCTTTACAAAAAGTGTAATACCAAGTGGTCAAAAAGTCGTATGTACCCCAAAATGGTACCAATCAAATTTTCATCTCAACCAGCAAAAACCATTGGGTATTACGGGATCCGTAACAATCTGCTCTATAAAAATATCACATGATATGCCCCCTTAGGTGTCTGACAGCCATTTTTTGTCACCTTGCCTCAAAAACTGTAATACCAAGTGATCAAAAACTTGTTTTGTACTCCAAAATAGTACCAATCAAACTGTTTTCTCAACCTTTCCAAAAATAAGACCGTACCTAAGACAATCACCAGAAAAAAAAAATATATGGCTCTTTTTATGCCATTCAAAAATTCTTTTACTCTTTAAACTTTAAAAATAAAAAAATAGACATATTATGTATCGCCGCATCCGTAACAACCTGCTCTATAAAAATATCACATTATATCCTCTGTCAGTAGAATGCTGTAAAAATAAAATAAATAAAAACTATACCAGAACAGTCATTTTTTGTCACCTCGCCCTTTAAAATGCATATTATACCCCAAAATGGTACCAATGACAACATCACCTCATCCTGCAAAAAAATTAACCCCCACATAAGACAATCACTTATAAAAACCAATGGCACCCGTAAACCAATCCATGAAAATATGCGCTGCAAAAGCCATGTGCCGCTCCTTCCTTTCTGAGTCCTGCCATATGCCCCCACAGCTGTTTACCATCATATATGGGTTGTTGCTGTATTTAAGAGAAAGTGGGTAACAAATTATGGGGTGCTTTTTTTCTTGTTACCCCTTGTGAAAATGAAAAAGTTGGGGCTAAAGCAACATTTTATTGTAAGAAATTAAACTTTTCATTTTTATAGCCAAGTGTTTCCAGATTCCGTAAAATGCTTATGGGGTCAAAGTGCTCATTACACCCCTTAAAATATTATTTTAGGGGCATAGTGTCACAAGCATAGGGGAGAGGAAAACACCAGAACACACACAAGAGGAAATAGACCGGAGTCTAGGCCTCAAAGCTAAGGGAGATGGATGGTGACCTCCTAGGAATCCCTAGACCTCTCCCTGACTCCTGCCAATATGAGTAGACCCTGAAGGTGTGAATACTCATACTCCAAAACCTTAGCCCTGCAGACCCTGGAAAGCCATAGGAGTGGTGGCAGGGAATGAGACTACTGGTTCCTTCCCAGATGAAGAAACCAGCGTCTCCCTGAGGCCTAGAAAGCAACTAACACAAGCGAAACAAAAAATGCAAAACAAAATGCACTTAGCTTAAAGCAGAATGGAGGAGCAGGAGATCCAATGGAACAACACACCAGCTCAAATAACTCAAGCAGTAAATTTCAACCGCATGGTCAGCAGTGTGAGTCAGAACTAAAAATGGCCGCAGTAATGACTTACAAGCTGCACCTGACAAGAGGTGTGGTCATTACCAAACAACACTGCAAGGAGAAAACAGAGAGACTGTCAGATACCCTCACGTGCCGCCAGTCTCTCTGATCTTCTCACCTCTGTCATGGGAGGTACCGAGACAGTACCCCCCCTTCTACAAGTAACCTCCGGACACCCAGGGCCGACTGTATCAGGATGCGCACTGTGAAAGGCCATCACAAGGCGACTGTAATTAACGTCGGTCACAGGAACCCACATTCTTTCCTCTGGACCGTAACCTTTCCAGTGCACGAGATACTGAAGAGGTCGACGGAGAATTTGTAAGTTCACTATCCTGGCAATCTGAAATTGAAGATTACTGTCCACCAAGACAGGAGCTGAAGGTAAGGAGGATGGTTCAGCAGGTTCGACATATCTTTTCAGTAATGATTTGTGAAAAAAAATAATGAATTTTTAAAGCCTGTGGGAGTTCTAGATGAAAAGCAACCAGATTAATAATGGCAGAGGTCTTATATGACCCAAAAAACCTTGGCCCCAACTGCCAAGAAGGTATCTTCAACTTAATGTTTCTTGTGTACAGCCACACAGAATCACCCACTTTCAGGTCCGGACCACTCATACGTCTCTTGTCAGCCATACGTTTATACTTTTTGCCCATTTTTTTAAAATTGTTTTGAATTTTCTGCCAAATAGCCGACAACGAAGAGGAAAAATCTTTCTTCTTCTGGTATACCAGAGGTCTCAGTACCAGAAAATGTGCCAAACTGCAGGTGGAACACATATGCTCAGAAAAACGGCGACTTATCAGTGGACTCCTGCCTACGTTTATTTATGGCAAACTCAGCCAACAACAAAAATGAAGACCATTCCTCCTGATTCTCCGAGACAAAACATCTCAAATAAGTCTCCAGATTCTGGTTTGTGCGCTCAGTCTGTCTTTTCGACTGAGGATAAAAAGCCAAAGAGAAGGACAATTGGACCCCCAGGCGAGTACAGAATGCCTTCCAGAATGTGGAAACAAACTGAGTCCCCCTATCAGACACCACATAAGAGGGGATACCGTGTAATTTCACAATGTTATCGACAAACACTTGTGCGAGAGTTTTAGCATTAGGAAGACCTGATAATGCTATAAAGTGGGACATCTTGCTGAAGCGATCAACAACCACCAGAATCACAGTTTTCACTGAAGAATTAGGCAAATCTGTGATAAAGTACATGGACAAATGAGTCCACAGTCAAGACAGGATAGACAAGGGAAGTAGAGATCCTGAAGGCTTAGTATGTGTCACTTTGGCACGTGCAGAAGTCTCACAGGATGACACATAGCCCTCAATACATTTACGCAATCCTGGCCACCAGAATCTCCGGTAAATAAGATCAACCGTGGATTTGTTCACAGTACTGTAATGTTCCTGGAACACCTTGTGCCGTAAAAGAAACAAACAACTTCCCTGGAGGACAAGAGCCAGGTGCATCTCCCTCGGCCTCCAACACCTCTGCCTCAAGTTCAGGATAAAGGGCGAATACAACCACCCCATCAGCTAATATCGGGCCAGGATCCTCTGAATAACCCCCAGGAAAGTTACGCGACAAAGCATCTGCTTTGACGTACTTAACCCCAGAGTGATAGGCGACAACTAAATTAAATCTGGTAAAAAAACAATGACCTTCTGGCCTGCCTTGGGTTCAGACGTTTAGCCGACTCCAGATAAGCAAGATTTTTGTGATCACTAATTAGAGTAATGGGATGAATCGCACCTTCCAACCAATGACCCCATTACTCATAAGCCAACTTAATGGCCAGCAACCTATTACCTATTTTTGAGAGAAACAGTACATGGGCGCAATTTGCTAGGAGAAGAACCCTGCGACAAGACTGCCCCAACCCCTACCTCAGATGCGTCAACTTCCACAATGAATGGCTGTGACACATCAGGTTACACCAGTATAGGAGCGGAAGCAAAACACTCCACCGCTAAAAAGGCATGTAATGCCTCATCAGACCAGACTGAGAAATTCACACCTTTCTTAGTCATATCTGTATGCAACAGTCGAGTAATTCAATAGAAAGTTACGGCACTAATTGGTGAACCACAAAAATTGCATGAGCGCTTTCAGATTTTCGGGTTGATCCCAGTCCAACACAACACAGACTTTCTCCGGATCCATACAAAAACCCGAAGATGAGAGTAGGTAACCCAGGAATTGCACTTCCGGAACCGCAAATACACACTTCTCCATCTTAGCATACAATTTATTCTCTCTTAGGATCTGTAAGACCTGTCTCACATGACACTGATGCTTCTCCATGTCGAGGAAATAAATTTAAATATCATCCAGATACACCACCACAAACCTGCCCACCAGATGATGAAAGATGTGATTTATTCATCCCCCTCCTTGATCCTCATCAGATTATATGCCCCGCTCAAATCAAACTTCGAGAACACCTTGGCACCGACAATCTGATTGAACAAATCCAGGATCAAAGGAAGGGGGATAAGGATCAGGGACAGTAATGATTAAGCTCACGGAAGTATAAACATGGCCTAAGAGTTTCATCCTTTTCTTAACAAAAAAGAACCCTGCATCCACTGGGGACTTGAACGGTCTAATATGACCATTGGTCAAACTCTTGGTGATATAGTCTCGCATGGCGGCTCTGTCGGGTTCATAAAGATTATACAACCGAGACTTGGGCAACTTAGATCCGGGAACAAGGTTGACGGGGCAATCATACTCCCAATGTGGAGGCAACTCCTGGTCTCCACTTTTAGAGAATACATCAGAAAAATCCAAAATAAACAAAGGTACAACTTTAGTGGTTACACTAGAAAGCGACGTGCTAAGACAGTTGTCTATGCAAAAATCACTCCATTCAAGAATCTGTCTCGCTTGCCAATCGATGGTAGGGTTATGTTTGGATAACCACGGTAAACCTAGCACCAGAGGAGCAAGCAGACCCTCCAGCACAAAACATGAAATGGATTCTTGATGAGAATCTCACACCTTTAGGCGAATGTCCTGCACTAATTTGTGACAAATACTTTTGTGAGACTGGAGCGGAATCAATTGCAAACACTGAAATATTTTTGTCTAATACGCTTGTTGTCAAATCATGCATACGGACGAATTGGCCATCCACTAGGTTTAACCCCTGCCCCACTATCAATAAATACTTCCATTCCCACAGTTTTGGAGTCTAGCGCCACCTTGGCGCTTAACATAAGGACATTAGTTACCAAAATGTCCCTCATTGCCACAGAAAAAGGAGAGTCTTTTCTTAACCCTAAGGTTTTTATTACCAGGTCCAGGAGTGACTTCCCCCAACTGCATTGACTAATCTTCAGACATGAGCTCAAGTGCCTCCCTACCCAAAATGTTGGAAGAGGCTGCCTCGCATCCCGAGCGAGAGAAACCTTAGACCTCTCCCTCAGGCGTCTATCAATACATACAACCAGAGACATGGCTGCCTCTAATGACTCTGGATATTCGTAAAATGCCAATGCGTCTTTCAGGTTCTCGGATAACCCTTGACAGAATTGACTAGGGAAGGCTGAGTCATTCCACTCAGTATTAGTTGCCTATCTCCTAAATTCAGAGCAATAGGACTCAGCAGAACGTTCTCCCTGCCGTAAACCAAGCAACTTAGTCTCGGCCAGGGAGACCTGATCTGGGTCATCGTAGATAAGTCCCAGAGCTCTGAAAAATTAATCTACCGACCGGAGAGATTGTGATCCAGTCGGCAAAGAAAAGCCCAACACTGACCGTCACCTTTTAGTAACGGAATAATAATCCCCATTTTTTGACTCTCGTCCCCAGAAGAGTTAGGACGTAGTCTAAAATATAGTTTGCCCGACTCCTTGAACTGAACAAAGTTGTCAATTCCCCCGGAAAACCAATTCGGGAGAGTGACCTTAGGTTCCGGGCAGGCTGTTTCCTGCTGCTGGAAGCCGCCACCTGTGGTCTCTGAAACTGCGAGATGGCTGTGCGGAGGTCAGCCACCTCTAAGACAGTCCCTGCAAATGATCGACCAGTGCAGAAACAGTATTCATCGCTGCATTGACACAAACAAAATGTCAGCTTAAGGCGGTTGATAATGTCACAAGTATAGGGGAGGGGAAAGCACCAGAACACACAAAGAAGGAAATAGACTGGAGTCTAGGCCTCAAAGCTAAGGGAGATGGATGGTAAACTCCTAGGAATCCCTAGACCTCTCCCTGACTCCTGCCAATATGAGTAGACCCTGAAGGTGGGAATACTCATACACCGGAACCTTAGCCCTGGAGACCCTGGAAAGCACTAGAAGTGGTAGCAGGGAATGAGACTACTGGTTCCTTCCCCGATAAAGGAACCCGCAATTCCCTGAGGCCTAGAAAGCAACTAAAACAAGCAAAACAACAAAATGCAAAACAAAATGCACTTAGCAGAATGGAGGAGCAGGAGATCCAAAGGAACAACACACCAGCTCAACCAACTCCAGTAGGAAATTTCAACAGCATGGTCAGCAGTGTGAGTCAGAACTAAAAAGGGCCTCAGTAATGACTTACAAGCTGCACCTGACAAGAGGAGTGGTCATTACCAAACAACAACACTACAAGGAGAAAACAGAGAGACTGTCAGATACACTCACGTGCCACCAGTCTCTGTGATCTTCTCACCTCTGTCATGGGAGGGACCATGACACATAGTTTCCAAAAGTTTCAATTTTTGAGGGTTTCCACTGAAGGGGTATGTCAGGGTCTCTTCAAATACAAAATGGTGCTCAAAAACCATTCTATCAAAATCTGCCTCCCAAAACCATATGGCGCTCCTTTACTTCTGACCACAGCAATGTGCCCCTACAGCAGTTTACCACCACATATGGGGTATTTATGTAAACTGCAGAATCAGAGCAATGTATATTGAGGTTTATTTTGCTGTTAAGCCTTGCAGTGTTGCAAGAAAAAAAATTGATTAACATAAAAATAAATCTACAAAAAAAAATGAGATTTTGAAAGTTCACCTCCATTTTCTTTTAATTCTTGTGGAACACTTCAAGGTTTAGCAAAGTTTGTAACATCAGTTTTGAATAATTTGAAGGGTGTTGTTTCTAAAATGGGGTCATTTATCGGTGGTTTCCATTATGTAAGCCCCTCAAAATCACTTTATAACTGAATTGGTCCTTTAACCGCTTCCCGACCGCCGAACGCACGGATGCGTCCAGGCGGCGGCAAGTTTGTTCCTCCTGGACGCATCCGTGCGTCATCTCGCGAGAGCCGAGATCTGCTGTGAACGCGCGCAGCGCGCGCGCGCGCGTTCACAGCAGAGCGCGGCTCTGCAGTTATACTACAGCCTGCCAGCGATGATCAATCGCTGGCAGGCTGTAAATGTAAAATAAATTAGATCAAAGTGGTATATCAGACGCTGTGTTGCTAACAGCGTCTGATATACCTAATACCTGGTCCTCTGGTGGTCCCATTTACTGGGATCGACCACCAGAGGACCAGGTAACAATGTAAAGTTGCACCAAACACTACACTAACCCCACCCCCACCCCCTCACTTTATAACCACTATTAACCCCTGATCACCCCATATAGACTCCTGATCACCCCCTGTCACTGATCACCCCCTGTAAGGCTCTATTCACATGTCCATATGTGTTTTGCGGTTCAGCGGATCCACAGATCCGTGCCACGGATCCGCAGCGCGGATCCGCAAAACACGGACACCGTCAATGTGCTTTCCGCATTTTGCAGATCCGCACATTGCCAGAACTATATAGAAAATGCTTTTTCTTGTCGCAGTGCGGACAAGAAAAGAGCATGTTCTATATTTTTGCGAGCGAAATGCAGACCCGTAAGTGCGGATCCGCAATTCCGGATCGAGCGGGACAAAGTCTGTCCCCATAGAAATGAATGGGTCCGCAATTCCGTTCCGCAAACAGAATTTCGGACGTGTGAATGGGGCATAAGGGTCCCTTATCACCGCCAGTTAGTTAGCTACTTGTTAGGTAGCTAGCGCCCAGCCCACCGCACCGCAGTCACTGATTTTGGCAGAGATTTTTTCATCCACATTGATCGATGCGAATGAAAAAATCTGTGCCGTTCATTTATTTTTTTTTCAGCCCAGAGGCTGAGCGGAAAAAAATCTCATTACCCGTATGCTCAATATACGGAGAATCGCAGAAACTCCTAATGCTGGCCATACGTGTAATGATTGCGGAGACCCTCAAATGCCAGGGCAGTACAAAAACCTCACATGTGACCCCATTTTGGAAAGAAGACACCCCAAGGTATTCCGTGAGGGTATGGTGAGTTCATGCAAAATTTTATTTTTGTCACAAGTTAGTGGAATATGAGTTAGTGGAATAAGTTAGTGGAATATGAGACTTTGTAAAAAAAAAATAAAATCAATTTCCGCTAACTTGTGCCAAAATTTTTTTTCTGTGAACTCGCCATGCCCCTCACAGAATACCTTGGGGTGTCTTCTTTCCACAATGGGGTCACTTGTGGGGTATTTATACTGCCCTGGCATTTTAGGGGTCCTAAAGCGTGAGAATCCAAATGCGTAAAAATGCCCTGTGAAATACTAAAGGTACTCATTGGTTTTAGGGCCCCTTTGCGCATCTTGGCTGCAAAAAGTGGCACACATGTGGTATCGCCGTACTCAGGAGAAGTAGGGCAATGTGTTTTAGGGTGTATTTTTACATATACCCATGCTGGGTGAGAGAAATATCTCTGTAAATGACAACTTTTTAAATTTTTTATACAAAGTTGTCAATTTACAGCGATATTTCTCACACAAAGTATGGTATATGTAAAATACACCCAAACACATTGCCTACTTCTCCTGAGTACTGGCGACTACATGAGTGACACTTTTGCAGCCTGAGTGCACAAAGGGCCCAAATTCCAATGAGTACCTTTAGCTTTACATGGCTGCTCACAATTTAGCCCCGCCCAAAATGCCAGAACAGTACAAACACCCCACATGTGACCCCATTTTGGAAAGAAGACACCCCAAGGTATTCGCTGAGGGGCATAGTGAGTCCATGAAAAATGTAACTTTTTGTCAAAAGTTAGCAGAAAGGGAGACTTTTGAGAAAAACAATAAAAAATCAATTTCCGCTAACTTGTGCCAAAAAAAATCTTCTGTGAACTCGCCATGCCCCTCATGGAATACCTTGGGGTGTCTTCTTTCCAAAATGGGGTCACATGTGGGGTATTTATACTGCCCTGGCATTTTAGGGGACCTAAAGCGTGAGAAGAAAAATGCATAAAAATGCCCTCCTAAAAGGTACTCATTGGTTTTAGGGCCCCTTTGCACATCTTGGCTGCAAAAAGTGCCACACATGTGGTATCGCCGTACTCAGGAGAAGTAGGGCAATGTGTTTTAGGGTGTATTTTTACATATACCCATACTGGGTGAGAGAAATATCTCTGTAAATTGACAACTTTGTATAATTTTTTTAAAAAGTTGTCATTTACAGAGATATTTCTCACACCAGTATGGTATATGTAAAATACACCCCAAGCCATTGCCCTACTTCTCCTGAGTCGGCGATACCACATGAGTGACACTTTTGCAGCCAAATGCAAAGAGCCCAAATTCCAATGAGTACCTTTAAGATTTCACAGGGCATTTTTACTCATTTTAGTTCTCACGCTTTAGAGACCCTAAAATGCCAGGGCAGTATAAATACCCCACAAGTGACCCCATTGTGGAAAGAAGACACCCCAAGGTATTCTGTGAGGGGCATGGCAAGTTCACAGAAATTTATTTTTTGGCACAAGTTAGCGGAAATTGATTTTTTTTTTTTTTTACAAAGTCTCATATTTCACTAACTTGTGACAAAAATAAAATTTTACATAAACTCACCATACCCCTCACAGAATACCTTGGGGTGTCTTCTTTCTAAAATGGGGTCACATGTGGGGTATTTATACTGTCCTGGCATTTTAGGGGCCCCTAAAGCGTGAGAAGAAGTCTGGAATCCAAATGCGTAAAAATGCCCTGTGAAATCCTAAAGGTACTCATTGGAATTAGTGCCCCTTGCGCACCCAGGCTGCAAAAAGTGTCACTCATGTGGTATCGCCGTACTCAGGAGAAGTAGGGCAATGTGTTTTGGGGTGTATTTTTATATATACCCATACTTTGTGTGAGAAATATCGCTGTAATCGACAACTTTTTAAATTTTTTTAAACAAAGTTGTCAGTTTACAGAGATATTTCTCTCACTAACTATGGGTATATGTAAAATACACCCCAAACACATTGCCCTACTTCTCCTGAGTACGGCAATACCACATGAGTGACACTTTTGTAGCCTGGGTGCGCAAAGGCCCAAATCCAACGAGTACCTTTAGCTTTACATGGCTGCTCACAATTTAGCCCCGCCCAAAATGCCAGAACAGTAAACACACCCCACAAGTGACCCCATTTCGGAAAGTAGACACCCCAAGGTATTCACTGAGGGGCATAGTGAGTCGTGGGAGATTTCATTTTTTTGCCAGAAGTTAGCAGAAATGGAAACTTTATTATTTTTATTTTTTTCCTCAGAAAGTGTCATTTTCCGCTAACTTGTGAAAAAAATGAAATGATACATGAACTCACCATGCCCCTCCATGAATACTTTGGGGTGTCTTCTTTCTAAAATGGTGTAATTTGGGGGATATTTATACTATCCTGACATTCTAGCACCTGAAGAAACATGACAGGTGCTCAGAAAGTCAGAGCTGCTTCAAAATGCAGAAATTCACTTTTTTGCACCATAGTTTGTAAGCGCTATAACTTTTACCCAAACCAATAAATATACACTTATTGTATTTTTTTTTATCAAAGACATGTAGAACAATAAATTTTGCGAAAAATTTATATAGAAATGTAGTTTTTTAAAAAAAAAATTACAACAGAAAGTGAAAAATGACATTTTTTTGCAAAAATTTCGGTAATTTTTGATTAATAGCAAAAAAAGTAAAAACGTCAGCAACAATGAAATACCACCAAATGAAAGCTCTATTAGTGAGAAGAAAAGGAGGTAAAATTCATTTGGGTGGTAAGTTGCATGACGGAGCAATAAACGGGTAAAGTAGTGTAGTGCAGAATTGTAAAAAGTGGCCTGGTCATTAAGGGTGTTTAAGCTAGGGGGGCTGAAGTGGTTAAAAAATGGTTTAGGATATTTTCTTGAAAATTTGAAAAATTGCTTCTAAAATTTTAAGCCTTCTAGCGTCCTAAAAAAATGAAATGACATTTACAAAATTATGCCAACACCCTCAAGAACTGTATTGTGGGTTTTAGCGAGTGCTTTGACCCCCCATAGTTGTTTTATAGAAATTAAAAGCACTTGGTTGTGAAAATGAAAAATTAAATTTTTTCGAATAAAATGTTGCTTTAGCCCAGAGTTCTTATTTTCACAAGGAATAACAGGAGAAAAAATGTGACCCCATTTTGGAAACTAAACCACTGATGTAAATTAATGAGGCGTGTAGTTTTACAGAATTTAGAAGCTATGAAAATGAAAAAATATATTTTTTCTAATAAAATGCTGCTTTAGCCCCAGGTTTTTTATTTTCAAAGGGGAGAAATAGGAGCCCCCAGTTTGTTATGCTTTTTTCCTGAATACAGCAATACCACATATGTGGTTGTAAACTACTGTTTGGGCACACTGCAGGGCTCAGAAGAGAAAAAGCACCATGCACATTTGAGGCCTAGCTTGGTAATTTATACACAACTGCAAAGGTTCTGAGCCTAGGTTAAATAAACAAATGAAACCCCCAAGAAGTGAGCTTGTTTTAGAAACCACTCCCCTCATAGTACAGGGGTGAACTAAACATTTTGACCCCACGGGTGTTTTGAACATTAATTCACAGCAGATTGTGCATAGTGAAAAATGCAGTTTTTTTACAGAGGCATGCCAAATACCAGTGTCCAGTGTATGCCAGAGTGAAAAGTAAGCCCTCTTATTATTATGCTGTACTTCCTGGTTTTAGAATCACTCTACATGTGGCCCTAACATATAATGGAGCTCTGGAGTAAATGAACAGCTTTTGAACATTTGAAGCCCAATGTGGTGATTTACAAATCTTGTGCTGTCAACTGTAGAGGCTCTAGGGTGAAATAACAAATTAAACCCCCAGAAGTGACCCATTTTTGGACACAGAGGTGCTGGGTTTTGGACCCCTACCTATTAAATATTGGTGGAATATCTAGAGCTGACAATTTTAATGGGCTTTTCAGCTCTTTCTAACTGATGATCTGTTCTCTGGATAGGTCACCATTATCTGATCGTTGGGGGAATGAGACACCATGGGCTCCTGCTGGTCAGCTGTTTGACAAGTCACTTTTGTTCTCTCTGTTATCGGCCATTAGCAGAGTGTCACAGTAAATCCCCCCATCCAACCCCCAGTGACCAGGATGGCAGGAGGGAGTGAGAAAAAATAAAAAATAAAAACCTCTCTGGCACCAACCTCCTCACTGGGCAGCGACCTAGGCACATACTCCCTGGTGCCTAATTGTAAATGCGGCTGTGGTGGAGTGATTACTATGTATTATCTGGCATTTGGTATCAGTTGGCATTGTGCTTGAGTTTCATTTATTCATCTATCAATTACATTTTATTAGGGAGTTTTGCTTTGGATAATTCAGTGGCGTTGCGAGGGGGGTGCGGGGGGTGCGGTCCGCACCGGGTGACACCAGTCTGATGGAGTGTCACCAGGGGCGGACTGACTATTGGCAGACGCGGCGATGGAGATGAGCGCTTGCATTGCGCTCATCTCCGTGTGGAGCAGCAGCAGAGGAGGGAGAGGCGTGTCCTCTCTCTCCCTGTTCCTCTGTTAGGCTGCCAGCATTAGGCCGGCAGCCTATCAGAGGCCGGCGGTGCGATGACGTCATCGCGCCGCCGGAGCCGTACAGCTCGAGACACAGGCCGGAAGAGGCCTGCATCGCATCGCTGGAGGTAAGTATAAGTGTTCTTTTTTTTTTTTTTTTCTACTGGCACTAAAGGGGGCTACTGGCACATAAAGGGGGCTACTGGCACATAAAGGGGGCTACTGGCACATAAAGGGGACGGCTACTGGCACATAAAGGGGACGGCTACTGGCACATAAAGGGGACGGCTACTGGCACATGAGGGGGGACTAATAACACATAAGGGGGAACGGCTACTGGCACACAAGGGGGGCCTAATGGCACATGAGGGGGGCCTTATGGCACATGAGGGAGCCTAATGGCACATGAGGGGGGCCTAATGGCACATAAGGGGAGACGGCTACTTGCACATAAGGGGAGACGGCTACTGGCACATATGGGGGGGCTACTGGCACATATGGGGGGCTACTGGCACATAATAAGGGGGCTACTGGCACATGGGGGAAGCACAAGAGAGGCACTTATTACTAGCACATGTTGTGGCATGGAGAGGCACGTGTTACTGGCACATTATTATGGGGCACTATGTGCGCCTCAATCCTGGGGGTGAGAAAAGAGAAATGATGGGGGACAATCACAAAATGTCTGTTTGTGCCATGGAGCCTGGAGGGGAAGAAAAGAAATGTGCCACCCATGGGGGGGGGGATGACATGATGAGGGGACAATGATGAAGAGAGGGACAATGTTGGAATCTGTGTCATGGGGGGGGGGGGTGACATCATGTCATACCCCCCTGGCACAGTCAGACTTCAACATTGTCCCTCATCACGTCACCCCCCTGATGGGACAGACTCCAACATTTCCCCCATTGGGGATCATGGAGGATCGGAGCTGATGGCTGACATGGGGGGCTGACGGTTGACATGGGGGGGGCTGAACAGCTGACATGGGGGCATGATGGATGGGGGCTGACAGCTGATATGGGGGGCATGATGGATGGGGCTGACGGCTGGCATGATGGCTGACATGAGGGCATGATGGCTGACATGGGGGGGCATGATGGATGGGGGCTGATGGCTGACATGGGGGCTGACGGCTGGCATGATGACTGAAATGGGGGGGCATGATGGATGGGGGCTGACGGCTGACACGGGGGGCTGATCTGAGGTGATTAACATTGGGGGTCTGATTGGTGGTCTGACCTGAGGTATAGTGGAAAATATTGTTTCTTATTATACTCCTCTAAAACCTATGTGTGTGTTATAGTCTTATAGGGCGAAAAGTACAGTCTTCAAGCAATTGAAGCATAGCGAAGATACCAGGACCCACAGAGGAGAAGCCAGCTGCTGCACACAGGACCAGGACCAGGTGAGCTGCGGGCGGGGGGGTCGCCAAGATGTAGCTTCACTTGAGCTGCCAAAAAAATCCTTGCACCGGCCCAGGTCACGTCCACGTGACAACAGTGACTCACTCACACAGGCACAGCACAGCCTGAACCAGCCCAGACTTGTTGCTGATGTTAATGGATGCTATAACATTGCACCATCCTTCTGAACATACACATCTGTCATCCGCCTTACCTCATGATCCTGGAGCTGTGCTGTACAGTGGCCGCCGAGCTCTACAGCACAGCTCCAGGATCATGAGGTAAGGCAGATGACAGATGTGTATGTTCAGAAGGATGGTGCAATGTTATAGCATCCATTTACATAACAGCAGCAATTCCTCTTTAGTTATATGTGAAGACACTTCGTACACACCGGACTGTAAGTGAATTAATAACTAAGGCTCCTTTCACACTACCGTTGTGAGGATCCGGCGTGCACTTCCGTCGCCGGAAATGCCCACCGGATCCGTCACAACGCAACACACCTGAAAACATTTGAAGACTGATCAGTCTTCAAAATACTTTCAGTGTTACCATGGCAGCCAGGACGCTACTAAAGTCCCGGCTGCCATGAAAAAGTAGTGGGAAGCCAGGGGAGAAGCTACTTACCTTCCGTGTGGCTCCTGGGGCGCTCCACAATGACGTCACAGCGCCCCTACATCGCATGATCACATTATCCATGTGATGTAGGGGCGCTGTGACGTCATTGTGGAGCACCCTGGGAGCCGCACGGACGGTAAGTAGCTCCTCCCCCGGCTCCCCACTACTTTTCCATGGCAGCCGGGACTTTAGTAGCGTCCTAGCTGCCATGGTTACCATTCAGAAATGTAAACGTCAGATCCAGCGCCGAAACAACATTTAGCTTAAAGTCGGATCCGGATTAATGCTTTTCAATGGGCATTAATTCCAGATCCGTCCTTGCGGAATGCCTTCAATTTTTTTGGCCCAAGGAAAATCCGAGCATGCTGTGGATTTTTCAACGGCAAAAAAAACGTTTGAATACTGAACTGAAGACATCCTGATGCATCCTGAACGGATTTCTCTCCATTCAAGATGCACTGGGACAATCCTGATCAGTATCTTTCCGTCTTAGAGCCCCGAGGACGGAACTCTAGCACGGAAAGGAAAAACGCAAGTGTGAAAGAGGCCTAAGCACTAGTGAGTATCTGTTATTTTTGGTTATATGACTAAAACATTATTGCTTCGGGGGGGTCTGGGGTGACACCATTTTCTACCGCACCCGGTGACACCAGCCCTAGCAACGCCACTGGGATAATTATTAGATGGATTAATAAAAGCTACGTTTTATCATATGTTTATTTTTTGTTCTTGTTGTGAAAATACACATACCCTGTAATTGATTGGACCCAATTACTAAAATTCCACATACTTAAAGCCTTATTTCACTGGTGCAAGGTAATACAGGGTAAACGGATCAAAACTGTTTAACAAATAAATTACACTTACCAATTGAATGCTTTCCTGGATCTGAATACATAAAACTGAAAGTAGTTTCAAAATACCCATTATGTCCAACATGTGCAACACTGGAGCTTGTATTATGTTCAGACCAATGCACTGTCACTGTAACTGTTGTCAGATTTTCCATATTCAAATTCTGAATACCTAGAAATGAAGCACACAATACAATTCCAATAATCTAACAATGCTGTAGGATTTTATACCCTTCACACAAACAAAAGAACTAATACTAAGGGCTCATGCACACAAACATGTGCTGCCCGTGCAGTACATTGGGGACCACAAATTGCGGGCCCCCAAAGCACAGTCTGTGTAGACTGCCTGATGGATGCAGACCAAATGGGTCCGCGATCCGTCTGCACTGGAAAAAAATAGAGCATGTTCTATTATTTTGCTGTACGGAAGCATGGACCGAAATGCCACAGAAGTGCTTCAACAGTGCTTCCGTGGCCTTCTGCTCAGTGCCTCTGCTCCGTATCTTTCAGATTCAAGGTGCACTCAAGGCTGGTGCCTGTATATCATAGGCACGGCTGGCACACATTCGTGTACATGAGCCCTAGGTGATTGATTTACCAAAAAATAAATAAATAAATAACAGGATTGTAAGAATAAGCAAACCAACATGAACAACATATGTCTATGGGGCCCTGTACTAAAAAACATATATTATCCGAATCCTGTGGTGTAAAAGCTATTGATGGGCTATACAGAAACTTTAGACATTATGAAGCAAGTTAATTTGTATTGTGGTATATGCTTAATCAAGTTCCCTAGGGGAACAATTAAAAAGAAAAAGGGTAAAAAATTGAAAAAATACATTTTTTAAAATATTTTAAACATTTTAATGTTTGAATCACCCATCCGTTCTCCAAAATCAAAATCAACATTTAAAAAAATAAACATCATAGGCATCGCCACATGCAAAAATCACCATATTACTAATTACTTTAGTACAGAGTCACATTTCACCTGAACCCTTTAAGGACCAGAGGTTTTTTACATTTTGAGTTTTCGTTTTGCGCTCCCTGCCTTCCCATAGCCATAGCTTTTTTATTTTTCGGTTCACAGCCATATGAGGGCTTGTATTTTGTGGGACAAGTTGTACTTTCCAACGCTACCATTTAATATTGCATATGATGTAGTGGGAAGCGGGGAAAAAATTCCTAATGGGGTGAAATTGCAAAAAAAAAGCAATTCCACCACAGTTTTGCGGCTTTTTAAATTCCGACGTTCGATGTGCGATAAAACTGACCATTTACTTTTACTCTACAGGTCAGTACGAATCCGGCGATACTCTATATGTATAGGTTTTCTTGCGTTTTGATAGTGAAAAAAAAATATCAAAAGTGGGAAAAAAATCAGTTTTACTTTTTGTCACCATGTTTTGACCCCTATAACTTTTTTGCAATTATATGTACAGAGCTGTATGGGGGCTCATTCTATGCGTCATAATCTTATATTTTTATTGATACCATTTTGGGGTGTGTATGACTTTTTGATCACCTTTTATGTAATTTTTTGTGGAAAATGAAGCGACCAAAAATGGCGAATCCGCCATTTGGACGCTTTTTTCCGTTTTGCTGTTTGACGTATGGGGAATATTTTTTTATATTTTTATACTATGGGTGTTTTTGTACATTGCGACACCCATGATGTGTATTTTTTTTAAAAAATATATTTTTATTTTAGCAAAAGGGGGGTGATTAGAACTTTTATGTTTTTTTTTATTTATTTATTTTTTTAACTTTTTTTTTTTTTTTTACAGTTTTATATAGTTCCCATAGGGAACTATAACTTACAATCATCTGATTGCGATTTTCATACATTCCAATGCAATCTGAGGGGTTAAATGTCGGCGATCGGCATCGCTGCCGGTCGCGGACATTAGCCGCGGGTGTCTCCTACAGGAACCATGCAGAAACCCGCGGCTAAGGCGCCCACATGGAGCAGGAGCGGGCGCCATCTTTAACCCCTTAAGGACCGGGCTCATTTTCACCTTAGGACCAGGCCATTTTTTGCAAATCTGACCAGTGTCACTTTATGTGGTGATAACTTTAAAACGCTTTTTCTTATCCAGGCCATTCTGAGATAGTTTTTTCGTCACATATTGTACTTCATGACAGTGGTAAAATTTCATTTTTATTTATAAAAAAATATCAAATTTACCAAAAATTTAGAAAAATTTGCAATTTTCCTAGTTTCAATTTCTCTACTTCTATAATACATAGTAATACCGCCAAAAAAAGTTATTGATTTACATTCCCCATATGTCTACTTCATGTATCGATCATTTTGGGAATAACATTTTATTTTTTGGGGACGTTACAAGGCTTAGAAGTTTAGAAGCAAATCTTGACATTTTTCAGAAATTTTCAAAAACCCACTTTTTAGGGACCAGTTCAGGTCTGAAGTCACTTTGTGAGGCTTACATAATAGAAACCATCCATCCTAGAAACTACACCCCTCAAGGTATTCAAAACTGATTTTACAAACGTCATTAACCCTTTAGGTTTTCCACAAGAGTTAATGGCAAATGGAGATAAAATTTCAGAATTTCGATTTTTTGAAAAAATTTCTGTTTGAATCCATTTTTTCCAGTAACAAAGCAAGGGTTAACAGCCAAACAAAACTCAATTTTTATTTCCCCGATTCTGTAGTTTGCAGAAACACCCCATATGTGGGGGTAAACTGCTGTATGGCCAAATGGCAGGGCACAGAAGGAAGGGAACGCCATATGGTTTTTGGAAGGCGGATTTTGCTGGACTGGATTTTTGACACCATGTCCCATTCGAAGCCCCCGATGCACCCCTAGAGTAGAATCTCCAAAAAAGTGACTCCATCTAAGAAACTACACCCCTGAAGGTATTCAAAACTGATTTTACAAACTTTGTTAACCCTTTAGGTGTTCCACAAGAGTTATTGGCAAATGGAGATGAAATTTTGGAATTTCTATTTTTTACCTTGCCTCAAAAAAAGTGTAATATAGAGCAACCAAAAATCATATTTACCTTAAAATAATAAAACAAAACTGACACCTTATCCCGTAGTTTCCAAAATGGGGTCACTTTTTTGGAGTTTCTACTGTAGAGGTGCATCAGGGGGGCTTCTGCAAACTAGAGAATCGGGGCAATATATATTGAGTTTTGTTTGGCTGTTAACCCTTGCTTTGTTACTGGAAAAATTGATTAAAATGGAAAATTTGCAAAAAAAATAGCTATTTTCGGACCGCTTTTATTTTTTGTTATTTACATCGTTGAACTGACAGGTTAGATTGTGTGCTATTTCTATAGAGCAGGTTGCTACAGACGCGGCAATACCAAATATGGCTACTTTTTGGGGGGTTTTGTTTCAGTTTTACATAATACAGCATTTTTGAAAAAAATTATTATTTAGTGTCTTCACATTCTGAAAGCCATATATTTTTTTTATTTTTTGGGCGACTGTCTTATGTAGGGGCTCATTTTTTGCGGGATGAGATGTTGGTTTGATTGGAACTATCTTGGGGTGCATATGACATTTTGGTCGCTTGCTATTACACTTTTTTTGATGTAAGGTGACAAAAATGGCTTTTGACACCGTATTTTTTTATTTTTTTTTGTTGTGTTCACCTGAGGGGTTTGGTCATGTGTTTTTTTTATAGAACAGGTTGCGACGGACGCGCCGATACAAAATATGTATACTTTTTATTTATTTATTTAAGTTTTACACAATATTATCATTTTTTAAAACAAAACAAATCATGTTTTAGTGTCTCCATAGTCTGAGAGCCCTATTCTTTTTTTTTTTGGGGGTGATTGTCCAATGTGGGGCATCATTTTTTGCGGGATGAGATGACGGTTTGATTGGCACTATTTTTGGGTGCATATAACTTTTTGATCGCTTGCTATTACAGTTTTTGAGATGTGAGGTGACAAAAATGTTTTTTTTTTTTACATTGTTTTTATTTTATTTTTTTAACAGTATTTACCTGAGGGGTTAGATAATGTGATATTTTTATAGAGCAGGTTTTTACGGACGCGGCGATACATAATATGTATACTTTTTATTTATTTATTTTACTTTAACACAATAATAGCATTTTAGAAAAAAATAAATTATGTTTTAGTGTCTCCATAGTCTGAAAACCATATTTTTTATTTTTTTGGGCGATTGTCCTATATAAGGACTCATTTTTTGTGGGATGAAATGGCGGTTTTATTGGTACTATTTTTGGAGGCATACACCTTTTTGATCACTTGGTATTACACTTTTTGTGATGCAAGGTGGCAAAAAATGGCTTTTTTACACCGTTTTTTTGTGTTTTTTTTTTACGGTATTTGCGTGAGGGGTTAGGTCACGTGATATTTTATATAGAGGAGATTTTTACGGACGCGGCGATACCTAATATGTGTGGTGTATTTGTTTTTTTTTGTTTTTTATTCAGTGATATGTATTTTTCTTATTTTTACTTTTTTTTTCACTTTTTTGACATTTTTTTTGACCCAGACCCACTTGGTTCTTGTAGATCCAGTGGATCTGGTGTCTATATAATACAGAACAGTACACTATATAGTGTACTTACTGTATTTTTTACTTTACAAAGTCTGAATAGGCTTTTGCCTTTAGCAAAAGCCCATTCAGAGTTTCAGTACCATGGCAAGCAGGATGCTTCTGAAAGCGTCTTGCTGCCATGGTAACCATCACCCGCTGCCATTACAGAGCAGCGGGTGATGGAAAGGGAGGGGAGCCTGTTAACACCTTCTAAGGGGTTAAACTGCTGACATCTGCAGCACAGATGTCAGCAGTTTATAGCAGGGGGTCAGCAATGTGCTGACCCCCTGCTATACCCACTAGACACCAGGGAAAGCGTTTGAAAGGAGGCACCGCGGTTTGCTGCGATTGCTGACATGGGGGGGTCACAGGACCCCCCTGGACATTGTGCCAAGTTGCCTGCTGATTGATTTCAGCAGGCATCTTGTTCCGATCACCGCCTGGTGCGCAGCAGTGATCGGAAGTTCACAAGGCGTACATGTACGCCATTGGTCCTTAAGTACCAGGACGCAAGGGCGTACATGTACGCCCTTCGTCCTTAAGAGGTTAAAGACCGGACACAGGACGTACATGTACGTCCTGTGTCCTTAAGAGGTTAAATCCCAGGCCAATTTCGGCAAGTTTGACATGTCACTTTATGTGGTAATAACTCTGGAACACTTTACTTATCCAAGGCATTCAGAGATTTTCTCGTGACACATTGTACTTCATGTTTGGCCTCGTCCACACTTCCATGTCAGCATGACATGCATGAATTAAAACATCCTTATGTAATCCGTGAACATGTCTGTGAAGATTTTTACACTCTGTGTATCATCCGAAATCCATGGACATTGCACAGATAAAAATTAATTTCATGAGCACTTTCTATCTGGCTTCTGTGAAAAATGGACACACTATGGATGCCATCCGTGTTGTCTCCTTGATTTTCATGGACCCATAGAGTTCAATGGATGTGTGGAGTCCTGGGCATGGATAAAAGTAGTGCATGCATCTGTAGATTTTTTGTGGACACACAGACTGCCGAAAATCACAGTCATGCACACGGCCGTTGCTCAGACGTGGTTTTTTCATTTTTGTGTTTTCATTTTTCTTCCCTGTCTTCATTCTCTGAAGACGGAAAAATATTTTTTTATTTTATTGGAAAAATATTTTTATATTTTAATAGTACGGGCCTTTTGGACATGGTTCATGATGTTTATAAATTTTATTATTTATGTATTTATTTATTGTAATCTAAAGAAAGTGGGGTGATTTTAATTTTTTTTTGCTTTTTTAAAATAGTTTGTAGCCCCTTTAGGACATTGTGTCCACTACATGGTTTTTCATTGAATATTACCATACTCCAAAAAGCAGTATACTAATATGTGGATTGCTGAATTCTTTTGTTGGCCTGCCACCTGCTGGCCAACATAGGAATTGCAGCTTTAATATGCTGGGTCTCTTCAGAGAGGCCCAAGCTATTAGAATTAATGACCGGCATCCCCGATCACCACACAGGGATGCCGGTATTAACCCGGAAGCACGCACTTCTGGGTTTTTCACCCTCTAGATGCCGTGATCACACACGATTACGAAATCAAATGGCTCTAATTTCCGTAATCTGCATTTTTGCTGGTCACGGACATTAGCAGCAGGCCTCACAAGTGGAAGCCATGTATGGCGCTGGTAGAGAATGGGTTAAAGGAAAATGAAGGTGAAATTTTAAAATGTAATTCTTTTGGCAAAATTACCATTTTATCCATTTCCCGGTAAAACAGCAAGGGTTAACAGCTAAACAGACCTCAATATTTATTGCCTTTTCTGTAGTTGTCACGGATGTACCGAGACATACGGACATTCCCGCGACAGGTGGCAGAAGATCTGTGAGACTGGCAACACGTGGTTTGATCTGACATGTTTTCCTTTTGGATCAAATGACGTCTATGTTGTTTCTAGTGCTTACCACACCTTCTTTCCCCAGGTGTGGCTATTGTGGTCATTTTACCTTCTCTATTTATTGTTGTCTCTCCCACTATGCTATGCGGTTTAAAGCCTTTGTTGGACTTGTGGTTAGCTTGTGTTTGGTTCTCAGCTGAGTTCCTGGTGCTACCAAAGATTTATTGAAGATAAGTGTTTCCTTTCCCTTTTGTATTTTGTTTATAAATATGTGTATGTTGCCTTTCCTTGTTGTTTGTCATTAGGCCTGAGGGAGACTCCAGTTCTTCCTTCCCTTTGGAGGACTCAGTCCTGATATTAGTTCCAAGGTCCTATAGGGTGAGAGAGGATTCTAGGTATACGGTGTATAAACTTGCATACCTTTGGGGCATGTTCATACTAGTAGTCTGTCAGGTCTGGAGTTAGGGTTTTCTCTAGGCGGTGTCCATTTTCCTTCCCTAGTTTCCAGGCCTTATTTCGTTATCCCCTTTTCCCTCCTATGTTCGGTGTGGTGCTTTCCTCCCACACACGAGCTTGACAGCAGTTTACAGAAATACCCAATATGTGGTCATAAACTGATGTATGGGCACACATATCACAGACCAACACAACTAAAGTGTAACTTTTAATAAATAAACTAAAATAATTGTGTTGTATCACCTCCCATAAACCATAGGGGACTCAATTCTTGTATAGAAAGGGAGGGAATGGTTGTCCCTATTTCTCTCCCTATTATTATTGGGTCCCTACCTAAGAATAGAATATCCTCTCCGATAGGGGCAATCCCATGTCTGAAACCTCCTAGTTACTTACCCTATTAGGTCCCTGACACAGGAAAGAAATACCATAGTACCAGATAATAGTGAAGTGTTAATCGATAATAGAGTCCAGTTTATATAGTCTTTTAGTCACACCTTACTATATTGTAATTCTCTCATATATTCCAATTGTATACACCTTTAGTAAATATAAAAAATATTTATAATAGATAAATCCACTCATATCCTGTTATGTTCCAAAGCGTTTCGCTGTGCCCAAAGAGGCACCAGCTCATCAGGGGACAGAATCCAGATGGGAATGTGCCCGTATAAGCAGAATTCAATAAATATGGTTTATCAAAAAACAAAGAAAACAAAAACAAATAATTACAAGGTGGAGTGTGACCACTGATTGGAATGAACATATTCAAAAAAAGGTGTCAGATGCCCTTCATAAATGTCAACTGCCTATAGTGTAAGATACATATCCCTTATATTGTATGGCCATATCAACATTACCAAAGGTCCCCCTCAACAGCGCCAGGTAGTCTGCAGTATATCTTCAATGAGTATTAAATATTGATAATATAATACATATTGAGCCTGGTCCATAGGACCTATACTCGTGAAATTGTAGCGATGTATAGATGTAATGGAGAGTAGTTTTTCTCATCCATAGAAAAGGCTCTTGTGATCAAAATGCCGCCCGATCACATGAAATGGCAGCACCTCGGTCATCAAAGGGGCCCATGCAGCGCTGTACAGAGACTGCAAGCTACAGCAGATGTGGACGCCAGTCCTCGGCATGGATTGGCGTCCGGTGTCTCAGTGCGCTTTAGTAAGGGAGCCGCATCCCACTGGTGTTGCGTCACGACGTCGACGCACACGTTGCCATCACACGACGTCATGACGCACACATTGATGCGTTCCATTGCTCTGTCTGTATGTACTGTGCTGTGGGGGGAACAACAACAACTTTATTTAAAAGATAACAACAGTGATTATCATCTCAATTATTACTGTAGCGGTCAAAATCCATTCTGAACAGCAAACTTTGCATACCAAAGATAAAAGGGACCCCCACAGTAACCTCCAGTGATACTCCATTTTGTTCAATGTAAACAGGCCAGTTTTTAAATGAAGCATGCAAAGTCAATGTTTGTCACGGACGTACTAAGACATCCGGACGTTCCCGCGACAGGTGGAAGGAGATCTGTGAGACTGGAAACAGGTGGTTTCATCACATGCTTTCCTTTTGGATCCAATGACGTCTGTGTTGTTTCTGGTGCTTGACACACCTTTCCCCAGGTGTGGCTATTGTGGTAATTTTACCTTCTCTATTTATTGTTGTCCTTCCCACTATGCTATGTGGTTTATAGCTTCTGTTGAACTTGTGGTTAGCTTGTGTTTGCTTCTCGGCTGAGTTCCTGGCGCTACAAAAGCTTCATTGAAGATAAGTGTTTCCTTTCCCTTTTGCAGCTTATTTATATATATGTGTGTGTTGCCTTTCCCTGTTGTTTGTCATTAGGCCTGAGGGAGACTCTTGTCCGTCCTTCCCTTTGGACGAACAGGTAGACTCAGTCCTGACATTAGTTCCAGGGTCCTATAGGGTAAGATAGGATTTTAGGTATACGGTGTATGAACTTGCCTACCGTTGGGGCCTGTTTGTACTAGTAGTCTGAATAGGCGTTGGTATTCTATGGGTTAAAATATCAAAAGTATTCTGTATGGCGATAGGCATAGTGGATAATGGTGGGGGCTTTTAAAATAAAGTACCGTATTTTTCGCTTTATAAAATGCCCCTGATGATAAGACGCACCCCAGATTTTCATCAGACCTCATATCAGATCCTCAGATCAGACCCCCATAAATATCAAATCATCATATGAGACCCCCATATCAGCCTTCCATGTCAGAACCCCATCCGCCCTCCATGTCAGACCCCTAACAGACCTCAGAACAGCCCTTTTCTTTCAGACTCCCATCAGACCTCAGATCAGCCCTTTTCTTTTAGACCCCATGAGCCCTTTTCTTTCAGACCCCATCAGATCTCAAATCAGCCCTTTTCTTTCAGACCCCCATTAGATCTCAGATCAGCCCTTTTCTTTTAGACCCCATCAGACCTCAGATCAGCCCTTTCCTTTTAGACCCCATCAGACCTCAGATAACCCATTTTCTTTTAGACCCCATCAGACCTAGGATCAGCCCTTTTCTTTCAGACCCCAATCAGACTAAAATAAAAAAATTCTCTTACCTCTCCTGCGCCACGGCTCCGCTCTGGGTCCGGCGTTGCACTTCCCTGTCTTATCCGGCCCGCGCTGCACTGTCACCTGACTGCATGCAGCGTCAGGTCATAGTGTGCGCACTATGTCCTGACACTGTACGGGTTCAGGACAGTGGAGCGTGGGCCGGATAAGACAGGGAAGCGCAACGCCAGACCCAGAGCGGAGCGGCGGCGCAGGAAGACCAGGGAGGGTGAGTGTCGGAAGCGCTTGCAGCGCTTTTTCCCTGCTCCTGGCACCTAATGCATACTAGTGAGTGTTTCTATAATGAAAGCACTCACTAGTATTTGCTTTATAAGACGCACTGTCATTTCCCCCTACTTTTGGAGAAAAAAAGTGCGTCTTATAAAGCGAAAAATACGGTAACATATGGAAATATATATCTGAAAACATTTTTGTATACTGTGTATGTATGTGATATATTGCAGTTAAAAATAGAAAAATACATTAAAAAAATTCTCCCACATTTTCTGGATCTGGATTGGTCATTAAGGCCTGGTCATTAAAGGGTTAATAAGCTTCACTTTATTGCAAAATATAATCAGGATTATCTCATTGTAATTTACCTGTTATCCTCTCCAATGAAGCTGCCAAATATCCAGAAATCTGTAAAGTGAAAGTCTTGCCTATTTGAATTTGGTCATTGCGAAAACTCATGCTGACATCACTGATATAAGGACCAGCACTTGTGAAAATAGCCAGCTTTCCATTTCCATCTCCATGGGGCAAGCACATAAGTTCTGCACACCTGAATATATATACAAAACATTAAAAAACACATAGAATCATATGTACCTTTTAACCAGGGGCGGACTGGACCCAATTCCCAGGCTGATGCCCAGTAGGCCATCCAAGCCTTCCTTAGGCCACCAGCCGGGTACATAACATTCTAATTCTCCAAGCATTAATTAACTCTTACTGATTTACCTGGCTGCTAGCCGTAGGATCCCTCCTAGATTTGATTGTATGGCCATCTTCAGGAGAGTGAAACAATTGAACACTGTAGCGGGGAATGGAAGTAGATGGCTCCCTGCCTCGCTATTCTTCCTCATAAGTCTCAGGCTCCTAGGCCTAAAGCCAACGAGGCAGCAGAACAGCGAAAGTGGTCATAAAGCAATGATATTATCACAACCACTTGTGCTGGGTCTCAGGTGGCCTAATGATCTCATAGTGACCACTTGTGCTGGGATGCAGAAGCTTTGATGATGTCATGGTGACCTCCTGCACAGGGACACGTGCATCTCAGGCCACAGACTGGAAGAGACCAGAAGGGATCATAGGTGCATGTGGGTACTATGGGGACATGTATAATATTGGGGACAATATAGGATATTACTGGGGGCACTATAGGGCCCATGTCTAGTATTGGAGGCACTATATTGCGCATTACTGGGGAAACTATGGGGCAGCACTGGGGTCACCCTGGTGACATGTTTAATACTGGACACATTGCAGATCAATATTTGGGGCATTATTATTGGTAGAGGCATTATTATTAGTGGAGGCACTATAGGGGACATTAATATTACCGGGGGCCCACTAGGTTGGCATTATTGTTGCTGGAGGCATTTTTAATACTGGGGGAACAATAGGGGGCATAACTATTGCTGGAGATGCTATAGGGGAATTATTAATACTTGGGGCACTATAGGGACACTAGTGTTGATCATGAATTTTCGAATTGCGAATTTTAATCGCGAATATCAGCACTTCGAGAATTTGCGAATATTTAGAATATCGCAAAATATATTCGCAATTGCGAATATTCGCTTTATGCGAATTTTTTATATGCAAATTTTCGCATGCAAGAAAATAATGTCATTATTTTCTTGTTTGCGAAAATTCGCATAAAAATTCGCATAAATTAGCATAAAAATTAGCATAAGCTGGTAATTAAAAGGTATCTTTTAAATGCCAGTTTATGTGAATTTTTATGCTAATTTATGCGAATTTTTATGCTAATTTATGCGAATTTTTTATATGCGAATTTTCGCAAACAAGAAAATAATGTCTGGAGATTACGAATTTGCGAATTTTCGAATATATGGCGAATATTCGCCCAAATATTCGCGAAATATCACGAATCCGAATATTGCCCCTGCCGCTCATCACTAAGGGACACTATTACTGGGGAAATAATAGGAAGCAATAGTTTTTATTAGAGAGGGCACTATATGGGGCATTATTAATACGGGGGGCCTATAGGGCCTATAAGTATTACTGGTGGGCATTTTGGGGGCACTATTTGTTCTGCAGGACTGTGAGGATGGGACATCCTCTGCGTCTGGAGGAAAGAAGGTTTGTACACAAACATAGAAGAGGATTCTTTACGGTAAGAGCAGTGAGACTATGGAACACTCTGCCTGAGGAGGTGGTGAATTCACTAAAAGAGTTCAAGAGGGGTCTGGATGTATTTCTGGAGTGCCATATTATTACATGCTATAGTTACTAGAGATGGGTTGCCAATACAGGGAGTTATTCTGATTACCTGATTGGAGTCGGGAAGGATTTTTTTCCCCTAAAGTGAGGAAAATTGGCTTCTACCTCAGAGTTTTTTTTTTTGCCTTACTCTGGATCAACTTGCAAGATAGCAGGCTGAACTGGAAGGACAGATGACTTTTTTAACCACCTCCCGACTGCCTAACGCAGGGATGCGTCCTACGGGCGGCCGGGATCTTCCTCTTTGATGCGTCGGCACATCATCTCGTGAGAGGCGAGATTTCGAGTGAGCGCGCGCTCACAGGATCACGTAGGGGGGAACTTTAACTACAGCCTGCCAGCGCTGATGCAGTCTGTAGTAGTTAAAAAAAATCGCATATCAGACGCTGTTTTGTTAACAGCGTCTGATATGCCTGCTGCCTGCTTTTCTGGTGGTCCTTTTTGCTTGGGACCACCAGAGGAAACATATGTAAGTGCACCAATCACCACACAAAGTCTCATATTCCACTAACTTGTGACAAAAAATAAAATTTTACATGAACTCCCCATACCCCTCATGGAATACCTTGGGGTGTCTTCTTTCTAAAATGGGATCACTTGTGGGGTATTTATACTGCCCTGAAATTTTAGAGCCCTAAAGCGCGAGAAGAAGTCTGGAATCCAAATGCGTAAAAAAAGCCCTGTGAAATCCTAATGTTACTCATTAGAATTAGGGCCCCTTTGGGCATCTTGGCTGCAAAAAAGTGTCACTCATGTGTTATCGCCGTACTCAGGAGAAGTAGGGCAATGTGTTTTGGGGTGTATTTTTACATATACCCATGCTGGGTGTGAGAAATATCTCTGTAAATGACAACTTTTTAAAAAATTTTATACAAAGTTGTCAGTTTACAGAGATATTTCTCTCACCCAGTATGGGTATATGTAAAAATACACCCCAAAACACATTGCCCTACTTCTTCTGAGTACGGTAATACCACATGTGTGCCACTTTTTTGCAGCCTAGGTGCGTAAAGGGGCGTAAAGTCCAACAAGTACCTTTAGGCTTTACAGGGCTGCTCACAATTTAGCCCTGCCCAAAATTCCAGAACAGTAAAGACACCCACAAATGACCCCATTTCGGAAAGTAGACACCCCAAGGTATTCGCTGAGGGGCATAGTGAGTCCGTGGGAGATTTTTTTTTTTTTTGCCAGAAGTTAGCAGAAATGGAAACTTTATTATTATTTTTTTTCCTCAGAAAGTGTAATTTTCCGCTAACTTGTGAAAAAAAAAAAGAAATCATACATGAACTCACCATGCCCCTCCGCGAATACTTTGGGGTGTCTTCTTTCTAAAATGGTGTCATTTGGGGGGTATATATACTATCCTGACATTCTAGCACCTGAAGAAACATGACAGGTGCTCAGAAAGTCAGAGCTGCTTCAAAATGCGGAAAAGTGAATTCACTTTTTTGCACCATAGTTTGTAAACACTATAACTTTTACCCAAACCAATAAATATACACTTATTGGATTTTTTTTTATCAAAGACATGTAGAACAATAAATTTAGAGAAAAATTTATATGGAAATGTAGTTTTAAAAAAAAAAAAATACAACAGAAAGTGAATGTCATTTTTTTGCTAAAATTTCGGTAATTTTTGATTAATATCAAAAAAAGCAAATATGTCAGCAGCAATGAAATACCACCAAATGAAGGTCCTATTAGTGAGAAGAAAAGGAGGTAAAATTCATTTGGGTGGTAAGTTGTATGACTGAGTAATAAACGGTGAAAGTAGTGTAGTGCAGAACTGTAAAAAGTGGTCTGGTCATTAAGAGTGTTTAAGCTAGGGGGGCTGAGGTGGTTAAGCCTTATAAACTATGTTACTATGTTACTATTTGGGGACAATGGGGAGCACAGAGAACTTCAGTGTGGCACAGCAGTCTGGTCTGAATGGAGAAGATGGGGAAGAGAATGTTTATATTAGAGGAGACATCACTGGATATAGGTAGTGCTACCTGTATAGTCTCCTGTATGACCGCGGTATTTCTAGACCCACCTACTTGTGCTGGTCAGGGCTACTTGTGTTTTCCCTTGCCTTCTGTTTATTTGGATCCACCTAAAACATGGGGCCACTTTGCATTTGTTTCCAGGGCCACTTTATGGTCCCAAGTCTACCGCTGATTTTAACTGTACTGTATGTGGTATTTTGACTCCTTCATCCATTACATAAATAGCTAGTTACCTAAGTCCAATAATTCAAGGGCTTGTCTTGGAAAGAGAAAAACATTTACAGGGTACAGGGAGTAATTTAAAAAAAAGATAAAATAAAGAAACTCACCTGGTCAAAGCATCAGGGTGCCGCACAGCAACTTTGTGGTCATATGCTGTTCCTGCAAATATCTTCACTGGGGCCATTGATTGACCAGTGTCTTTCATGTATATGGTAAGTCACACTTCCAATACAGTAGCAACCTAAAGCTTTGGTAATGGGAGTCATGGCACTAGAACCAGGATCCAGGATACTTTGACCAGGTAATTTTTTTATGTTACACCATGCCTGGGCCCCTCTAAATTATATTCTCAGTTTCAGACAACCCCTTTGTAGTAAACTGACATACTACATATGACAATCTCACATGCAAACTATTAAAAGTAATTCAACATTTAATTAAACATTTACATTAAATATATAAATTAGCTATAAAAGTTGGTAAAATGTATATGTATTAGTATAGTACATATCGAAATAAACAAAGCTATAAAGAAGTAAACTATTTATATTTACACGTAATTCTATGCATAGGACAATAAAAGGGAAATACCTAGGTGCACTTTTTTTTTCTGGACTGTTCCATGTTCCATTAATTTTTGTTGCATTAACACGTGAAATAACTGAGCCATAGAAGGATTCATCAAAAATACTCATGTTGGCACACATGCAATCTATTTCATCTATCCGGATGGTCAAATCAAACCTAAAATATAATGAGAGAACATGATACATGAATATTACGAAACATCACTCTTACTTTAAAGTATATTAGGCCACTTTCACATTTGCATTCTGCTGGATCCGTCAGGTGATCTGCAAAAATGCATATGGTATATAATACAACTGTCTGCATCCGTTCAGAACGGATCTGGTTGTATTATCTCCCAAATGAACAAGTGCTTGCTGCCTGCAGCGCTTTTGTGTGCGGTAAGGGAACACAGCAAAACAGAATGCATTCTGGTGCCCTCTGTTCCCTCCAGTTCATTTTGTCCCCATTGACAATGAATGGGGAGAAAACTGAAGCGTTTTCCTCAGGCTTTGAGATCCTATGACGGATCTCAATATCGGAAAGGGAAAGCACAGGTGTTAAAGTAGCCTTAGTTTATTAAATAATGTAGGTGAAATGTAAGTATTTGCAAATCATTAAAAAGGTACTTTTACACAAGAAGTATTTGAACTAACGTATCAGGACACCTGCACATTATAGCTGCAGGAACTCTTATGACATCCCATCCTAAGTCTATATGCTTTAACCACCTCAGCCCCCCTAGCTTAAACACCCCTAGGCCTATTGCACACGAACGTGTGCGCCCCGTGCCCATATTGCGGACCGCATTTGCAGATCCGCAATACACGGGCACCATTCCGTGGAATGACAGAACGGAACACTACGGAAGCACTACGGAGTGCTTCCACGGGGTTCCGTCCCGTACTTCCGTCCTGCAAAAAAATAGAACATGTCCTATCTTTTTGCGGAACGGGCATATCGCGGACCCACGGCCGGTGCCCGAGCATTGCGACTGCAATTTGCGGCCCGCAGCACGGGCACGGTGTGCACACGCCTTAATGACCAGACCACTTTTTACAATTCTGCACTACACTACTTTCACAGTTTATTGCTCCGTCATACAACTTACCACCCAAATGAATTTTGCCTCTTTTTCTTCTCACTAATAGAGCTTTCATTTGGTGGTATTTCATTGCTGCTGACATTTTAACTTTTTTTGCTATTAATCAAAAATTACCAAAATTTTTGCAAAAAATGTCATTTTTCATTTTCTTTTGTAAATTTTTTTTTTTTTAATCTCGATTTCTACATAAATTATTCTCTAAATTTATTGTTCTACATGTCTTTGATAAAAAAAAAATCCAATAAGTGTATATTTATTGGTTTGGGTAAAAGTTATAGCATTTACAAACTATGAAGCAGCTCTGACTTTCTGAGCACCTGTCATGTTTCTTCAGGTGCAAGAATGCCAGGATAGTATAAATACCCCCCAAATCACACCATTTTAGAAAGAAGACACCCCAAAGTATTCACGGAGGGGCATGTTGAGTTCATGTATCATTTCATTTTTTTTCACAAGTTAGCGGAAAATGACACTTTCTGAGGAAAAAAATAATAATAATAAAGTTTCCATTTCTGCTAACTTCTGGCAAAAAAAAAAAAAATCTCCCACAGACTCACTATGCCCCTCAGTGAATACCTTGGGGTGTCTACTTTCCGAAATGGGGTCATTTGTGGGGTGTGTTTACTGTTCTGGCATTTTGGGCGGGGCTAAATTGTGAGCAGCCCTGTAAAACCTAAAGGTACTCGTTGGAATTTGGGCCTCTTTGCGCACCCAGGCTGCAAAACAGTGTCACTCATGTGGTATCACCGTACTCAGAAGAAGTAGGGCAATGTGTTTTGGGGTGTATTTTTACATATACCCATGCTGGGTAAGAGAAATATCTATGTAAATTGTCAACTTTGTATAAAAAAAATTAAAAAGTTGTCATTTACAGAGATATTTCTCTCACCCAACATGGGTATATGTAAAAATACACCCCAAAACACATTGCCCTACTTCTCCTGAGTACGGCGATACCACGTGTGACACTTTTTTGCAGCCAAGATGCGCAAAAGGGCCCTAATTCCAATGAGTACCTTTAGGATTTCGCAGGGCATTTTTACGCATTTGGATTCTCACGCTTTAGGGCCCCTAAAATGCCAGGGCAGTATAAATACCCCACATGTGACCCCATTTTGGAAAGAAGACACCCCAAGGTATTCCGTGAGGGGCATGGCAAGTTCACAGAAATTTATTTTTTTTTGGCACAAGTTAGCGGAAATTTATATATATATTTATATTTTTTTTTACAAAGTCTCATATTCCACTAACTTGTGACAAAAAATAAAATTTTACATGAACTCACCATATCCCTCACGGAATACCTTGGGTGTCTTCTTTCTAAAATGGGGTCACATGTGAGGTGTTTGTACTGCTCTGGCATTTGAGGGTCTCCGCAATCATTACATGTCTGGCCAGCATTAGGAAAAATGAACGGCACAGATTTGTTCATTCGCATCGATCAATGTGGATGAAAAAATCTCTGCCAAAATCAGTGACTGCGGTGCGGTGGGCTGGGCGCTAACTACCTAACAAGTAGCTAACTAACTGGCGGTGATAAGGGACCCTTATGCCCCATTCACACGTCTGCAATTCTGTTTGCGGAACGGAATTGCGGACCCATTCATTTCTATGGGGACAGACTTTGTCCCGCTCAGATCTGGAATTGCGGATCTGCACTTCCGGGTCTGCACTTCCGTTCCGCAAAAATATAGAACATGTCCTATTCTTGTCCGCAATTGCGGACAAGAAAAGGCATTTTCTATATAGTTCTGGCAAGGTGCGGATCTGCAAAATGCGGAAAGCACATTGGCTGTGTCCGTGTTTTGCGGATCCGTGGATCCACAAAACACATATGGATGTCTGAATGGAGCCATACAGGGGCGTGATCAATGACAGGGGGGTGATCAGGGAGTCTATATGGGGTGATCAGGGGTTAACAAGGGGTTAATAAGTGACAGGGTGGGGGGTGTAGTGTGGTGCTTGGTGCTACTTTACATAGCTACCTGGTCCTCTGGTGGTCGATCCCAGCAAATGGGACCACCAGAGGACCAGGTAGCAGGTATATCAGATGCTGTTAACAAAACAGCGTCTGATATACATGTTTGATGCGATGTATTTTACATCTACAGCCTGTCAGCGATCGATCATCGCTGGCAGGCTGTAGTATAACTGCCGAGCTGTGCGCTGCTGTGAATGCGCACATGCGCGCGCGTTCACAGCAAATCTCGCGTCTCGCGAGATGACGCACGGATGCGTCAAGGAGGAGTAAACCAGCCACCGCCTGGATGCATCTGTGCGTGCAGCGGTCGAGAGCTGGTTAATATGGAGTGTGTCTGGAATTTTTGCCTAATCTTTATCACATAATTGACAGTCCAGAAAGTCACATTGCCTCAAGATGGCTGGCAGCCATTTTAGAGAGTACTGCAGCATTTAACACTGTACAACTCAATTTATGTTAATGGCCCCAATATTCATCACATATTATTCTGAATAACAAATACTGGACTTGTACTGGACTCTTTTTAATTGACCATTTTTTAAAATAAATATTTTCAAAGTTAATAAAAAATTAAGTTGATTACAGACTAGTGTACCTGACGAATTGGTGTGCTTTACAGTTATATTGTGCTGAACTCTGTTCAACTGACCTTTTGCCAGTCGACCCTAGTGAGTTGACTGTCTGTAAAATATCTTTTCTTCGTTGTGTATGGCTACATTTGCTGGCTCCTCTTCCATTATCTGACATATCTGGAGTTTCAGCAGCTGACTCCACTGTCAATAACTTCCAGATATGGAAAGAGACTAAGGCCAAATTCACACGTCCGTCGTGTTTTGCGGATCCACGGATCCGCAAAACACGGACATCGGCGATGTGCGTTCCGCAATTTGCGGACCGCACATCGCCGGCACTCTCACAGAAAATGCCTTTTTCTTGTCCGCAATTGCGGACAAGAATAGGACATGTTCTATTTTTTTCGGGAACGCAATTGCGGACCCGGAAGTGCGGATCCGCAATTGCGGACCCGGCCGGGACATCGTCTGTCCCCATTGAAACTAATGGGTCCGCAATTCTGTTCCGCAAAATGCGGAAAAGAATTGCGGATGTGTGAATAAGGCCTAAGACTTCTCCATTACAGGCTTCTGCTCGTACAAAGAGGTCAGCTAATTGTAGGCAGAGCACTCCAATGCAATTTTCTCCAGAGGAGAAGGTCTCACTCTGCTCCAAAAACATCAGACTCAAGGTACCCTCGTACAAACTGGCACCCTGTTCCATTAGTCCTTTTAAAGGCTTGAGATAATTAATTCTGGTCAGATACAAGTAACACCTCCTTTCAGTTCTGCACATCCCTAATTCTTTTCATGTTTCCCTTCTCAAGCCAGTGGTTTTCAATCATTACTCCAGATGTTTGGTTCCTACTCCTGTCGGCACAGACCATAAGTATGAGGTCAATAATATTCTGGGCATGAAGAAAGTCAAAGGTAAAACCTTCTTCCTGGTGTATTGGAAAGGTTTTTGCCCAGAAGAAAGATCTTTGGAGCCAGTTGAAGAAATGTTTGCATCAATTTTGACCAAAGAAGAAAGGGTTTTCTCACTTCAGCAAGTGGTCATATAGAGAAAGTTAAAGGGAACCTGTCACCAGGAAATTCACTGATAAACCAGGCATGCTGCCTTGTAGGGCTCTCTCTGCTGAATATAATGATACCTTTCACTTGGTGAACTGTTGCTTTATTGTGGAGAAATAGTTGATATAAGTCCAGCGTTTTTCCTATTCAGAGCTATAGCCACTCCCCTATTCACTTGATGTAAAAGGGGCATGGTTTATTACACCATTCATTCATTTTAATAATTGGCGGGAAAATGAATAACAGGAAATGCTAAGGTATTATATTACTGAGGTAAAAAAAAGGGGGAGGAATATACTATTGAAGTTAGTAATTATAATAAGGGCTACTTTGTTCATGGGGTGATAAACACATGTTTGATAAACAATTATTTAAATGAAGGATGTAATAAACCACACCCCTTCTACATCTGAAGAAGGTGAAAGGTATCATTTTCAGCAGGGTGAGCTCTACAAGGCAGCATGCCTGGTTTATCAGTGAATTTCCTGGTGACAGGTTTCCTTTAATACAGGACACTTACTAATGTATTGTTATTATCCATATTTCTTTCTTTGCTGACTTGACTCATTTTTCCATCACATTATACACTGCTTGTTTCCATGGTTACGATTAATCCATCAGTGGTGGTCGTACTTGTACATTATAGGAAAAAGTGTCGGCCTCTCTGGTGGTCGGGAACGTGGGAGTGCACATAGGCATGGAGGAGGTTAAACGGCCAAATTGGTGCCAGCACCAATGTCGGCCGTTGCAGCAGTGTCAGCTGTATGTTACAGCTGACAGTCTTCTGCTCCTTGGCCATCCTGAAAACGATTGAAGAAGCGGGGGAAGGAGAGGAGCGCTGCAGGCAATCCTGACACGGATGATACATTGAGGACCTTTGGAGCAGCTCTGTCTCTCCACGAGATGTGTGCTCTATTTGGCTCTTAAAGGACCAGTGTGCACCCAGAGGTTGTCCCAAAAATATTCTACAGTGTTCAAACCAGTAACTGGATTTGAATTACTTTTGTAATTGCATATAATTAAACATTTAGCATAACCACTGAGTTATTCAATAAAATGTATCTGTATAGCGTCACCTGCTGTTTATTTTTTTTTCTTATTTCTTTTTCTTGCTCACTGAGATGGCCGCACATGGCCGCTTCATCCGTCAACTGCCTCCTGAGCTATGATAGGGAGAGCTCCTCAGCATAACAGACCTCCCCACCCCTCCCCCTTAGCTACAGCAGAAAAGACACTTCCATTGAGCTGTCAGCTTGATATAACTTCATGGATCCATGTCAGGTACAGGGCTGGTTCTAGTTTTGTCCTCTTCATAACTTTGGCGGATCCTCCACCAGTTCTAAATTTAAGACAGCTTCTTAGTTGTCATTGCTACAGAGGTTAAAAAAGAATTGTTACTCTACATAAAGATGGCCCAGGCTATAAGAAGACTGCCAACACCCGACAACTGAGCTGCAGCATGGTGGCCAAGATCATACAGCAGTTTAACAAGGTGGGTTCCACTCAGAACAGGCCTCACCATGGTCGACCAAAAAAGTTGAGTACAGGTTCTCAGCATCATATCCAGAGATTGTCTTTTCAAAATAGATGCATGAGTGCTGCCAGCATTGCTGAAGAGGTTAAAGGGGGTCAGCCTGTCAGTGCTCAGACCATACGCCGCACACTGCATCAAATTGGTCTGCATGGCTGTCGTACCAGAAGGAAACCTCTTCTAAAGATGATGCACAAGTAAGCCCACAAACAGTTTGCTGAAGACAAGCAGACTATGGACATGGATTACTGGAACCATGTCCTGTGGTCTGATGAGACCAAGATAAACTTATTTGGTTCAGATAGTGTCAAGCGTGTGTGGCGGCAACCAGGTGAGGAGGACAAAGACAAGCGTGTCTTGCCTACAGTCAAGCAAGGTGGTAGCAGTGTCATGGTTTAGGGAGCTACAATTCGTTGAGGGAATCATGAATTCCAACATGTACTGTGACATATGGAAGCAGAGCATGATCCCTTCCCTTCAGAAACTGGGCCGCAGGGCAGTATTCTAACATGATAACGACCCCAAACACATCTCCATGATGACCACTGCCTTGCTAAAGAAACTGAAGGTAAAGGTGCTGGACTGGCCAATCACGTCTCCAGACCTAAACTCTATTGAGCATCTGTGGGGGAACCTCAAACAGAAGGTGAAGGAGTGCAAGGTCTCTAACATCCACTGGCTCCATGAGGTCATCATGGAGGAGTGGAAGAGGATTTCAGTGGCAACCTGTGAAGCTCTAGTGAACTCCGTGCCAAAGAGAGGCAGTGCTAGAAAATATTGGTGGCCACACAAAATATTGACACTTTGAGCACAATTTGGCCATTTTCATTTAGGGGTTTACTCTCTTTTGTTGTCAGACAAAAGTGGTTGTGTTATACATTAATGGCTGTGTGTTGAGTTAGTTTGAGGGCACACCAAATTTACACTGTTATACAAGCTGTACACTGACTACTTTACATTGTATCAAAGTTTTAGATCTTCAGTTTTGTCCCATGAAAAGATATAATAAAATATTTATAAAAATGTGAGGGATGTACTTGCTTTTGTGAGATACTGTAAATGACACCCTATTTCTCTAACCTTGACCAAAGTAAGACAGAGAAAGTGATTTTAGCTAATGGTCAGTATATGACCTGTATGTCCCTAGTCTTGAAAGCAATTTGTTGTCTTTGAAAAGACTCACAGCACAGAGCATCTGTCAGCAGATTTGTACCTATAAAACTGGCTGACCTGTTGCATGTGTGCTTGGCAGCTGAAGGCATCTGTGTTGGTCTCATGGTCATATGTGCCAACATTGCTGAGAAAGATGATAATTACACTTACCGGTAATTGGATTTTCCATTTAGCCTCCACAACGGCACTAAACAAGAGGGACAGGAAACAACGCGGAGAGTAAAAGTTTAAAAGCCCCCTCCCCTTTACCTTGTCCAGTAAATATCCACGAACACAAGAGGATGCTGAATACGTTTTTTATGTGGCAGAAAAAATATATAAAAAAAAAAAAACACAACAAAACTTTCTCATAGTTTTCAGAATCACAAGCAAAATTAGAGTGGGAATCTCCAGTGCCGTTGTGAAGGTTAAATAGAAAATCCAATTACAGGTAAGTGGAATCATCATCCCCAACGGCACTAGACAGGAGGATCAACAAAAAAATCAACAATTAGTGGGAGACCACAGTGGGAAAAAACCTTATGACCGAAGGACAGATCCCTATTAGCAACAACATCGAGTCTGTAATGTCTAAAGAAGGTAGACGGACTGGACCAGGTGGCCACCTGACATATCTGGGCCAATGAAACAGAGGCCCCTTCTGCTCAAGAGGTTGACACCGCCCTAGTTGAATGATTGCCATTTTTTGCAGATATCGGTGAATATGGATTTGTTCAAGCTCCATTCTCCTGATTTTAATTTTTTTTTGCTCAAGAAATCAGCCAGACAGTTTTCTTCCCCTTTTAAATGGACTGCTGAAATTGAATTTATATGAACCTGAGCCCAGGAGAATATTCGGGATGCGGTCTGACATAGATTCTGGCTTCTTGTTCTGCCTTCAAGCTCTTTTGAGTTTGAAGATAGAGGGAGAAGTTCCAGACTCCAGGCACCACGTACATTAAAGTTGGCTCAGATCCCAGGAATTTAGAAGGAAATTCTGCAGAGTCCTTCCATTAAATTGGGCCCGCATTGGTATTGCTGAAGTACTCCCTGCGGAGTAACCTGTATGAAGACATCCTTGAGATAATGTCCGGTTTCTTTTGCTGTCATAAGATGGGAGATTGAAGAGTCTATTTCACCACTTGCAGATTTGCTTGAAGATGATGTACCAAACTGGCTGCAATAAGAAAGTCGTCCAAATAAGGAATGAACAGTATTTCCCCTTTGATGGAAAAGACTCGAGATATCTGCCACAAGCTTTGTAAAAATCCTGGGGGCAGACGAGAGACCGAATGGGAGAACTTGGAACTGCAGATGACCAGGTGATTCTTCAGGAAGACAGCAAATCTCAGATATTTCTGATGACTGACATGTATGGGGACGAGGTAGTAGGCATCTGCTAAATCGAGTGTTATCATAAAATAGTCCCGTGACAACAGATTGATAGTTGATTTGACTGTCTCCATCTTGAACTTCTTGTATGTGATGTGCTTGTTGAGGTACTTTAAATTGATAATAGCCCTGAAAGAGCCATTTGGCTTCTTCAACAGGAAAACTGGGGCGTATAACCCCTTCCCCTTTTGATCCTCTGGGACCAGGATAACTACCTCTTTTTCCAGCAATAAGAAAATCGGAGACTCCAGAAGCTGATGATCTTCCTCCTTCAGTCTTTTGTTTATCAGGAACCTTTCTGGAGGGGGAGAAGACAACTTCAGTTTGTAGTCTAGACGAATGATCTCTAGAATCCAGGGGGATGTTGAAATATCTTCCCAAGCGGAGATGAACCTTTTTAATCTTCTCCCCACTGGGTCTCTGACGTTATAGTCCAGATTGTTTAGCGGACTTATCAAGGTTATATAGGAAACCCCTACCTCTGATTCTCGTGGGCTGCCATGTACCTGAACTATCTTTCTTCTTTTGAACAGGTTTACTCCTTTTTTACTCTTTCACGAAAGGAGCAGCATTGATGGAAAAATTTGGATTCTGTTGGATGCTTTATCCAGTATATCATCCAATGCCGATCTGAAGAGTCTGTCCCCTTCACAGGCGATACCACATAACCTACTTTTATAGGTAGTATCCCCTGACCAGGATCTCAACCAGACAGATATTCTGGCAGTATTAGATAGAGCCGCCGCCGCTCTAGCGGAGAGTTTTACCAGATCCGCTGATGCGTCCGCCAAGAAATTGGGGGCCTGTTTCAAAACTGGCAGGGAGGACAAGATATCCTCTCATGCAGTACCAGAGATTAAGTGTTCCTCAAGCTGGGATAACCACAATGAAAGGGTCCTAGCAATATAAGTGGGCACAATACTGGGTCTTAGTATGGACGTACAGGTTTCCCTTTTAAGAACTGATTCACATTTTTATCCATGGCGTCTCGAAGGAGCCCAACATCCTCAAAGGGTAAGGATGATTTCTTAGAAATCCTGGTTATAGGGGCATCCACTCTGGGAGTTTTATCCTAGTGAGCCGAATCGGATTCATTAAATGGATACTTTCTTTAAAAGGTTTTTGAAATGCCCGATCTTTTTTCTGTATCCTTCCATTCCTCAGAAATGAGTTTTTTTGTGTTTTCATGGACAGTAAAAACTCGTCTCTTTTTATCCCCCAGACTTCTAAACATTTGGTCTTGTACAGAGTGTGGCTTTTAAGACTTTTAAAGTAGCTCTGATTGTTTTGATCAAACGAATCGGTCTCTTCTATAGAACATAAAGTCCTTCCAGATTCATAATCACATGAGGCCAAGTCAGAATTATAAACTTCACCCTCGTCTACAACAAAATCCATATCAACCTGAGTTTCGGGATTAGATCTGGATGTAGAGATTTAGAGAGGTTTTGCCGAATTAAAACCATCTTTGCATCAATATCAGAGCTTGCTTCTTCTTTTATGATGGATTTCAGACTCTCAACCAAAGATGGAGCTTCATCTGACATGAATTTGTCTGTACATTTTTGACAAAAAGGCTTTTTAATATGGGTGGCTAACTGCATCTTGGAAATAGCACATTTATTCCGCCCCCCCCCCCCCCACACACACACACACACACACAGGTCAGGGTTAATTTACCAAAAAGCGGAGCGGAAACTAGGCAGGAGGGAACGCTGCCACTTCTCCACTTCATCCCCAAAGGACAGGAAACAACTGGATTGCTTCCTGTCCCTGGGAGGCGGGGTGTTCCTCTTGTTTAGTGCCGTTGGAAGTGTTGCTGTTCTCTCTGCAACTGCCACACCCTCTGCACTTTGATTGACAGGGCCATGCTGTCACTACCAGAGTTTTGAGGAGTTCTCACAGCTCTGTTTCTCCGCCCCTGTGATGAGGTCTTTACTTTCATTTTCACTCCTTTCCCTCTTCCCAGCTGTTCCTTCTCTGATTGATTCCTCTTCCTTTAAATCACCCCTTTTCCTGTTTCACCTTGCGGGTTATATTTCTCCTCTTGAGTTGTGTCAGCCGCTGAAGTATCTACACTGCTGTGGTCTCTATACACTGGATGTCTGTTTTGCTGAAGCAAGCAACATCGGATATTGTCTGCTGAGATTGGATCTGTCTTCACTGCTGCTGTTCCCCCTACAGATAAGTTTGCAGACACTGTTGGTTTTTGTTTATTTGCTGACTGGATCCGAGGCGACCCCGGTTCTGTCCGTATACTGAGCAGGGACCCGGTGGCCGTGCCCCCCCCCCCCCCTTTATCATAGGGGTTTCAGGTGTCACTTAGCCTTAGGTACGCGGGCATGCCTCGACCCACCATCAGGGTCTGGGCATGTGCATAGCAGTGCAGGGAGAGCTCTTAGGGTCTGACAGGGGTTACCTTTTATGCTCCCCTAGTTTGGGTCCGCTCAGTAGCTTGTGGACTGATTGTACCCCTGTTGTTCGCATATACCCGTGACATTTGCCATGTAAAAATGATCACACCTGCTTGGCTTTGTCCATCAAAGTGGATAAGCAGAGACTTAAAGTGTAAAGTTAACACCTTTGTTGCTCCTACAGACTCATTTGCATATATCAAAACTTCATTACTCTCAGCAATGTGGGCACATATGAACATGGGACCAACACAGATGCCTTCAGCTGCCAAGCACACATGGAACAGGGCAGCCAGTTTCATAGGTACAGATCTGCTGATAGATGCACTTTAAGAATGACCGCCGCATCATCTCAAAACAAGGGTACAGACTTACAGAAGGAAAAATTACAGATGAACTGTATCAACTAAAATACAAAGAAAGCGTGTGGACTGCCAAACAAGAACAGCACAAGGATTGTGTTCACGTATGGCACAGGCATCTTACACATAGATACCTAGAAGCAATAAGAAAACTAGTTTGAGACCAGCTTGCTGAAGGTGTTAAAATAGAGCAATGCAATCAGATGATGAAATGTGTAAGCTGCCTTAAAGGGAAAATGTAAAAAAAAAACATTTCCTAAAAATAGTGCCACAAGATCAGAGCAGCCACACAGATGTGCCACCATTTGTGTATTCAATTCATGTTGTCAGTGCGAGACAGGTCTTGCGGGATCACAGGATGACAGAATGATGCAGCGCCGCAGAGGGTATGACAGGATTGCGCACCTCACAGAACTCAAGGCTGCAGCCCGCAAGTACAGACAGACAGAGTGGAACAGAGTATGTAAATATATATATTTTTAATGTATGCACACACCGGCTTCATACTGGGGTGGGGGCAGTGCGGCACTATGGTCTAAATTCAGAAAGGGGGGCCCACGCCGGCCATATGAGAGCAGGGGCAGCAAATCATGAATTATATACTGAAAGGATAAAATGAAATATATACAGAGAGGGGCAAAAAATGATAGAGGGGGCAAAATGAAATATATATAGTGAGAGAGGAGGGAAAATAAAATATATACAGTGAGAAAGGGGCAAAATGAAATATATACAGTGAGAAAGAGGGGCAAAATTAAATATATACAGCGAGAGTGAGGGGCAAAATGAAATATATACAGTGAGAGAAGGGCAAAATGAAATATATAAAGTGAGAGGGGGCAAAAGGAAATATATACAGTGAGAGAGAGAGGGGGCCAGTGGCAAAACTTTGGCAATAACCATGAGGTCCATGACCTACACTAAGGCCTCTTTCACACGGGTGTCACGTTTGACGCCCGGATAAGAGGCGGGTGCATTGCGGAAAAATGCGCGATTTTTCTGCGCGAGTGCAAAGCGTTTTAATGAGTTTTGCACGCGCGTGCGAAAAATCGACATGTTTGGTACCCAGACCCGAAGCCGGACTTTATCACTGAAGTCCGGTTTCGGGTTGAGTATTCTGTATATTTTATTATTTTCCCTTATAAACATAGTTATAAGGGAAAATAATAGCATTGTCAATAGAGAATGGAAAGTAAAAAGGGCAACAGAAGGTTAAAAATAATAAAAAAATAAACTCACCTCCTCCATTTGATCGCGTAGCTGCGGGTGTTCTGTTCTGTCTTCAGCAGGGATGAAGGACCTTCAGTGACGTCACTTGGTCACATGGTCCAATCACCTGCTTCCATCATGGAAGCAGGTGATTGGACCATGTGACCCAGTGACGTCACTGAAGGTCCTTCATCCCCCTCCTGCTCAAGACAGAACAGAACACCGGCAGCTACGCGATCAAATGGAGGAGGTGAGTTTATTGTTTTATTATTTTTAACCCTCTAATGCCCTTTTTACTTTCCATTCTCTATTGAGAATGCTATTATTTTGCTTTATAACTATGTTATAAAGGAAAAGAATAAAGATAGTCTCCTAGCAACCATGCAGGAAAAATCGCACCGCATCCGCACTTGCTTGCGGATGCTTGCGATTTTCCCGCAGCCCCATTCACTTCTATGGGGCCTGCGTTGCGTGAAAAACGCAGAATATAGAACATGCTACGATTTTCACGCAACGCCAAAGTGATGCAGGAAAATCACCACTCATGTACACAGCCCTATAGAAATGAATGGGTCCGGATTCAGTGCGAGTGCAATGAGTTCACCTAACGCATTGCACCCGCGTAGAAATTACGCCCGTGTGAAAGGGGCCTAAATGTACATTTTATTATATTATGATAGACAGGGAAGTAAAAAAAATCAGACATCCCTTTGGAAGTGGTGCTGAAGAGGACCGTTCACGTTTTTAATGTTTTTCACATGTAACCTTTTCATGATGTGGAGTACCCTCCGCTGATGCTGCCAGAATTTTTATTTTTTGGAAAGATCCCTCGTCTGTCCCGATGTGATCCCCCAAAGTTTTGGCTCCCAGAGCATCGGTACAGGGAGGAGGAGGCACCAGCATTTCTCAGTGGGTGTCTCCTTTTCCCCAGCTGCCATTGGACCGCTCAATAGTAACATGTTGGGCACCAAAACTTTAGGGGAGAATAGCAGGGCAGACAAGGGTTCTTTAAAAAGAAAGAAAAATTCTGGCAGCATCAGCAGAGGGTACTCAGTTATTTATATATTAAATATTGTACTTCAAAGCATTTAAACCTATAGTGGGGGTAGGGGGGCGCAGGGGGCCCCAATTCAAAGTTTGCTCTGGGGCCAATAGAACTCCGCCACTAGTTACGCCACTGAGTAAAGATGTAGTGATTGATGAGTCACGTGTCATTCAAGTTTCATAACGTCACACCTATAGCTCATCCTAAACAAGAACAACTACCGTCACAATGTAAAAGCAACGAGAAAGAAGATACAGAAATCTGGTTAGAGTCTTCAACTGAAGAAACAACAGAATACCAGATCAACTTCAAGTCAGAAGATCAACTAGATCAAACAAAGGCATCCCAGCTCAACGGTTATATTACATGGTCAACACACTTCTGGAGTCAGAGCCACAGTCATGGGAAGAGATGTGACAATTACATACACATGAAAGACAGTAATGGATTAAAACTGCTGATGAGAAATTGGAATCCCTTCATCAACTTCAAACATGGAAACTCACAAAGTTATAGACAAGTAGTGGGGTCACTGTTGTATGTAGCAAACCCGACTCGCCCAGATATCACAACAACAGTTGAAATTCTCTGCAGCAACATAAGCAAACCGTCAAAGAGACTGAAACACTGTTAGGCCTCTTTCACACGGGCGTCATGTTTGACGCCAGGATAAGAGGCGGGTGCGTTGCGGGAATATGCGCGATTTTCCCGTGCGGGTGCAAACGTTTGTAATGCGTTTTGCACGCGCGTGAGAAAAATCGCCATGTTTGGTACCCAACCCGAAGCCGGACTTCATCACTGAAATCCGGTTTCGGGTATTCTGGAGAATTTATTATTTTCCCTTATAACATGGTCATAAAGGGAAATAATAGCATTCTTAATAAAGAATGCATAGTAAAATGAAGAGGAAGGGGTTAAAAATAATAAAAGTTAACTTACCTTAGCCACTTGATCGCGTAGTTGCGATCTCTCCTCTCTTTCCCTGCATCAGCTAAGAACTAAAGGACCTGTGATGACGTCACATCACATGGTCCAATCACATGCTCCATCTTACCATGGTGATGGACCATGTGATTGGACCATGTGATGTGACGTCATCACAGGTCCTGTAGATCTTAGAAGATGCAGGGAAGAGAGGAGAGATCGCGACTACGCGATCAAGTGGCTAAGGTAAGTTAACTTTTATTATTTTTAACCCCTTCAACTTCATTTTACTATGCATTCTTTATTAAGAATGCTATTATTTCCCCTTATAACCATGTTATAAGGGAAAATAATAGAGATCGGGTCCCGTTGCTAAGCAACCATGCGGGAAAATCGCAACGCATCCGCACTTGCTTGCGTGTAAATCACCGCTCATGTGCACAGCCCCATAGAAATGAATAGGTCCGGATTCAGTGCGGGTGCAATGCGTCCTCCTCACGCATTGCACCCGCGCGGAAAACTCGCCCGTGTGAAAGGGGCCTTAGAGTTCTTAGATATCTGAAAGCAACTCTACAAGTTTGAAAAACTCAAGCAAGCTATGGGAATAACAGGATAAGTCAGGGGTATAGTGAGGGAGCAGACAGGGCAAATATAGGCATATCTACTGTGATGGGCACACAGTTGGCTATAACTACTGTTATAATTTTTTTTTTATAAAAAGTTATCAAAAAGTCGCACACACTTCAAATTGGTATCACTGAAAAGTACAGATCGTCCTGCAAAAAATGAGTCCCCAATCAGCTCTGTACACATAACAATCAGCTCTGAACACATAACTATAAAAAAGTTATAGGGGGTCAGAAAATGGTGCTTATTTTTTTTTTCTCAAAGGTTTAATTTTTTTTTCAGTATTAAGACGCAAGAAAAATTATACACGTGTGGTATCTTTGTAACCATACTGAACGGATCAATTGTACTGCATAATGTGCAGTATAAATAAAATAAAAACCTTTGTCAGAATTGTTTTTTTTTCCAATTCTACCCCATTTGGAATTTTGTTTACATGGTATGCAACCGTAAATGGTGCCATTATAAAGTATAACTCGTCCCACAAACAAAATTAGCCCTCATAAGGCTATGTGAATGTAAAAATAAAAAAAGTTAGGACTAGGGGAAGGCGGGGAGTGAAAAGCAAAAACGCAAAAATGGAAAATTTCAGGGTCCTTTAAGGGTTAATGTGACCCCGCATTAACATATGTACACTGCTGCAGAATCTAAAAAAGGGTGCACCACCTTGGTTGTGTGATCATTGGCAAAGCACTACTAGCAGTTTAATCATTCATATATAGTAACTCCTTGATATCAAAAGCTCTTTAGGAGAACTATACTATCCTGTAAGTGAAAAACATTAAAGTGGTTATTCCATGAAAAGTATTTATCACTTCTACATAATAGGTAATAAAGGTCAGAATGCTGGGGGGTCAAATTACTGGGGACCCCCAGATATTTGATACTGATCACGTATGCTACCAATAGGTGATACTTTTGTTGGGATAACCCATTTAAAGAGACTATCACCAGTTTGGAACAGGTTTAACTGTTCACAGAACTAGACAGTGGGTGGGGTGAACAGTACGAAGATATCTTTTGTGGAGCAGTGAGGATATAAACTTCCCTCCCCTCTGCTCGGAGTGACAGCTGTAGTGGTCTCCTGTTGGATCCTCTCTCCTTCTCCTAGACTACAGCTGTCAGCAGACCATTCCCTCTGATATTTCCATGTTAGACACTATCCTCAAGAATAAGCATTTGTTGATTTATATTAAATTAACAACACATTTCCTAAGCCTGTTAAGAAACTTCTGTCTGAGATTTTCAAATGGGGGGGAGGGGGTACAATATAGCTTACAATTCAGGATATACCATCTTTATTAGCAGAATGCACCTCTCCCAGACCTCTTAAAATGCCACTAGAGTTCATGGAGATTGTATTTTACTAAATGCCATCTTAATTGCCCTAAAACCAAGTTAAAAAAGTAATGTTATCATTATTCCAATAAGGTTTAAGTTGCAAAGAGGAGAATATAATATGCACATCCTAGCTCCCTGAACCGTGTACCTGAAGAGATGCATTGTTTCAGGACATCTTGTGAATATCTTTTTTGTGTTGGTATTACATTGATATGTACATCAATCGTGTGCTACTTTAGAACATTTAACAAGGAAAACATTCAAAACTGTCTAAACCCAGAAAGGTTTTGTTTCATTATTTTGCGTTTTAACTAGTAACTAAATTTGATAATCTTTATCCGTTTAGTGGTTTGAGGATTACAAGCATTTACGTCTGTTGTGTATGGCAGAGAATACAGAGGAAAGTAATGGTATTATTGTGTAAGAAGTGGCCCTGAACTACGTTGTGCAATGTATTGTTATGTACTACACTTTTAGGGTACTTTCACACTTGCGGCAGGACGGATCCGGCAGGTTATTCAGCCTGCCGGATCCGTCCTGCCGCAAGTGGCCGTGCACTGCCGTGCTGCCGCTCCGTCCCCATTGACTATAATGGGGCGGGGGGCGGAGCTACGGCGGAGCACGACAGTGCGAGGCTGGAGATCGCCGGACTAAAAGTCCTGCATGTCCGACTTTTCAGTCCGGCGATCTTTGCCGTGCGGTAGCTCCGCCCCCCGGAACACTTTTTATTTATCCAGGCCATTCGGAGATTGTTTTCTCGTGACACACTGTACTTCATGATCGTCATAAATTTGAGTCAATATATTTCACCTCTATTTATGAAAAAATCCCAAATCTATGAAAAATTATGAAAAATTCGCAATTTTCAACATTTCAATTTCTCGGCTATTAAAACAGAAAGTGATACTTCATAAAATATTTATTACTTAACATTCCCCATTTGTCTACTTTATGTCGTTGATGTCGTTGGCATCATTTTGTAAAGGTCATTTTATTTTTTTAGGATATTAGAAGGCTTAGAATTTTAGAAGAAATTCTTAACATTTTTGAGAAAATTTCCAAAACCCACTTTTTAAGGACCAGTTCAGGTCTGAAGTCACTTTGTGGGGCTTAGATAGTGAAAACCCCCCATAAATGACCCCATTGTAGAAACTACACCCCTCAAGCTAATCAAAACGGATTTTACTAACTTTGTTAACCCTTTAGGTGTTTCACAAGAATTAAAGGAAAATGGAGATGAAATTTCAAATTTCACTTTTTGGGCAGATTTTCCATTTTAATCAATTTTTTTCTTTAACACATCGAGGGTTAAAATCCAATCAAAACTCAATATTTATTACCCTGATTCTGGGGTTTACAGAAAAACCCCACATGTGGTCGTAAACTGATGTATGGGCACACGGCAGGGCGCAGAAGAAAAGGAACGCCATCTGATTTTTGGAAGGCAGATTTTGCTGGACTGTTTTTTAGGTGCCATGTCCCATTTGAAGCCCCCTTGATGCACCCTTACAGTAGAAACTCCCAAAAAGTGACCCTATTTTGGAAACTAGGGGATAAGGTACCAGTTTTATTGGTACTATTTTGTGGTACATATGATTTTTATTTGCTCTATATTGTGTTTTTTGTGAGGCAGGGTAACCAAAAAAACTGGCACTGTTTTTATTTTTTATAACATTTATCTGACGGTAGATCATGGGCTATTTTTATAGAGCAGGTTTTATACAGATGCAATGATATCAAATATGTTTACTTTCTTCGTTTGTTTGTTTCAGTTTTACATAATAAAGCATTTAAAAAAAAATATTATGTTATTGTGTCTCCATTTTCTGAACGTCTTTTTGCAGAAGGAGTTGACGTTTTTATTTGTACCATTTTTGGGTACATATGATTTTTTGATCGTTCATTATTACACTTTATCGGGGAAGGTGACCCAAAAATTTGTAATTTTGGCAATTTTTATTTATTTATTTTTCCAGCGTTCACCTGAGGGGTTAGGTCATGTGACATTCTTGTAGAGCAGATCATTACGGACGTGGCAATACATAATATGTATACTTTTTCTTATTTATTTAAGTTTTACACAATAATAGCATTTTTTAAACCAAAAAAATTATGTTTTAGTCTCTCCAATGTCTGAGAGCCATAGCTTTTTTTTATTTTTTGACCGATTGTCTTAGGTAGGGTCTCATTTTTTGCGGGATTAGGTGACAATTTGATTGGTACTATTTTGGGGGGAATACGCCTTTTTGATCGCTTGGAGTTGCAATTTTTGTGATGTAAAGTGACAAAAAATTGTTTTTTTGGCGCTATTTTTATTCTTACAGTGTTCACCTGAGGGGTTAGATCATGTGGTAGTTTTATAGAGCAGGTTGTTATGGATGCGGAAATACCTAATGTATACTATTTTTTTTATTTATTTCACTTTAGCACAATAATAGCAGTTTTGAAGCAAAAAAAATCATATTTTAGTGTCTCCATTGTCTGAGAGTGATAGCTTTTTTATTGTTTGACCGATTGTCTTAGGTAGGGTCTCATTTTTTGTGGGATGAGGTGACGGTTTTTTGGTACTATTTTGGGGGGCATACGCCTTTTTGATCGCTTGGTGTTGCAATTTTTGTGATGTAAGGTGACAAAAATGGCTTTTTTTTATACAGTTTTTATTTTTACGGTGTTCACCTGAGGGGTTAGATAATGTGATATTTTTATAGAGTTGTTACGGACGCAGTGATACCTAATATGTTTTCTTTTTTTATTTATTTTATTTTAACACAATAATAGCATATTTGAAACAAAAAAAATATGCTTTAGTGTCTCAATGTTCTGAGAGCTATAGTTTTTTTTATTTTTTGAGTGATTTTCTTATGTAGGGGCTCATTTTTTGTGGGATGAGGTGACGGGTTTATTGGTAACATTTTGTGGGATTATTGCCTTTTTGATCGCTGGGTGTTTCACTTTTTTTGATGTAAGGTGACAAAAATGGCCTTTTTTGAAAACAGTTTTTATTTTACTTTTTTTATGGTGTTTATCGGACGGGGTGGATCATGTAATATATTTATGGAGCCGGTCGTTACAGACTCAGTAATACCTAATATGTGTGTTTTTTCTTTTCTATTTTTTATAAAAATCAGGGTAAAGGGTGTTTTTTTTTTTCTTTTTTTACTTGAAACTTTATTTTTCTTTATTAAAAACACTTTTTAAACTTTTTTTAACTTTATTTCTGACTTTGGGAGTCTGATCCCGTCTGCAATGCATTAAAATGCATCTGTATTGTAATGCATTGCCTGTTAGTGTATTTCACAGACTAATACACTAACAGGTTGCCTAGGAGACCCAGCCTGAGGCTGGATCTCCTGGGCACCCGTAAAAGGCACCAGGCTGCCTTCTCATCCATTAGGTTCCCGCTACACCAGCGTGGGGACCAGATGGGCTCCCTCACCCGCAGCAAACCCCTTCGATGTGGTGGTCAGCGCTGACTGTGGCATAGAAGGGGTTAATGCGTTGGCATCGATGTTTTCACCTATGCCGGCGCATACAGCAGGGGTCCGGCTAACGGAACAGCCGGTCCCCTGCAGCTGATCGGGCGGGCGCAGTGCCTGCACCCGCCCCAATCAGTGCGCCGTAATAGTATGGCGCTGGGCGGCAAGTCACGTTCCGCTGCACTGTACTATTACGGCGGTGGTCGGGAAGGGGTTAATGTGTAACACTTTTAGGTTTTTATATATAGGGGCAGTGATACTGACCATTTTTGTAATAAAATTTAGTTAGTTAAATTGTATATTTCCATTAGAAAATAAACTGGCCAAGTTTGTGCCTTAGCAATACTCCCTGTCTTCTGTTTACTTAATTGTAGAGACACTCTCCACACTGACTGCTGCTGCCCTCACTGCCTCTCTCCACATTTATATATACATACAGTACATACATGGAGAGAGGCAGTGAGGGCAGCAGCAGTCAGTGTGGAGCGTGTCTCCACAGTTAAGTAAACAGAAGACAGGGAGCTATATATATATATACTGTATGTGGAGAGAGGCAGTGAGGGCAGCAGCAGTCAGTGAGGAGCGTGTCCCCACAGTTAAGTAAACAGAAGACAGGGAGCTATATATATATATACTGTATGTGGAGAGAGGCAGTGAGGGCAGCAGCAGTCAGTGAGGAGCGTGTCCCCACAGTTAAGTAAACAGAAGACAGGGAGCTATATAGATATATACTGTATGTGGAGAGAGGCAGTGAGGGCAGCAGCAGTCAGTGAGGAGGGTGTCTCCACAGTTAAGTAAACAAAAGACAGGGATATATATATATATATTGTGGGGAGTCGCTCTGGTAGACAGCAGTGCGGGTGCAGTATAGAGGCAAAAGGGAGTCCAGAAGGTGCAGCAAACAGTGTTTTATTCACACTTGCATCAAAAATAAACAGCGAACAGTCACTTGGTGTTAAATCACACACATCAGAAAACGTGAGGTAAAACAAAATGTCCAAACACAGGTTCTAATCACCTGGGAGGTTTTAGGTGCGGGTTCGCACCTGGCTGTCGGCCCAGCCGCAAGATAATCCACCTCAGGCTTCCAGGCCGTCTGCACTCCTCCTTGCTGGGCTCCTGCTTCCAGCCCAGAGAGCTCCACAGCACCATCTGCAGCTCCAGGACAATCACACTCTCCCAGCTGCTGAGGCGGCTGCCTTTTAAAGGCCCGGCAAAAGTCCGGACTGGACCGTGGGGAGTAGGCACCCACCCAACTCTTTGCCTACTCCCAGTAAGAGCCGGCCCGGATTGGCTTTGCAGCCAAACTAAATTTCAAGGTGTCAAGCAGCACTAGCTGCTGCTGACACAGGAAAACCCGGCTCTTACCTCACCGAGGCCAGGAACCTCGGTGACACGTACCTGCCATCGACCACGGTACCTTGCACCTTACCACATACCCCCCTTTGTTCAACCCTGAGGGGTGAACACAAGTGAGGCAGTGGACGCGGGACAGGGCATCTGCGTTACCCTGCAAGCGGCCTGCCCTGTGTTCTACCGAAAATTTGAAATTTTGCAAGGATAGGAACCACCTGGTGACCCGAGCATTCCTCTCCTTGGCTTGGCTCATCCACTTGAGAGGGGAATGGTCGGTCACCAGACGGAACCTCCTCCCTAACAGGTAATAGCGGAGAGATTCGAGTGCCCACTTGATAGCCAGGCACTCCCTCTCCACTATACTATACCTGGTCTCGGCTGGGGTGAGTTTACGGCTCAGGAAGACAACGGGATGTTCTTCCCCATTGACCTCCTGAGACAGTACTGCACCGAGACCTACCTCCGAGGCATCCGTCTGAGCGACGAACTCCCTGTTGAAGTCGGGTGTCACCAAAACCGGGGACCCACACAGGGCCGACTTCAGCGCGGAGAAAGCCTCCTCCGCCTTCTCACTCCAGCTAACCTTCCCAGACTTTCGCCCCTTCAACAGGTCTGTCAACGGCGCTGCTATTGTGGCAAAGTGGGGCACAAACCGCATGTAGTATCCTACAATTCCCAGGAAGGACTTTACCTGCCTGGTGGTGACCGGTCGGGGCCAGTTACGTATGGCCTCTACCTTAGTTACCTGAGGTTTGATGACTCCCCGCCCAATTACATACCCCAGATATTTGGTCTCTTCCAACCCAATCGCACACTTTTTTGGATTGGCGGTTAGTCCAGCTTTCCTCAGGGCATCCACTACCGCCTGCACCTTGGGTAAATGGCTTTCCCAGTCGGTGCTGTGGATGACTACATCATCTAAGTAGGCTGAGGCATACCGGCGATGAGGTCGCAGCACAATGTCCATTAACCTTTGGAAGGTGGCGGGGGCGCCATGCAGGCCAAAGGGTAACACCTTGTAATGATACAGGCCCTGCGGGTAACAAAAGCAGTTTTTTCCTTGGCCGACTCCGTTAAGGGTACCTGCCAGTACCCTTTGGTGAGGTCTAGCACAGAAAAATAATGGGCTTGCCCTAAATTCTCAACAAGCTCGTCTACCCGGGGCATGGGATATGCATCAAACTTGAACACTTCATTTAACTTGCGAAAATCGTTGCAGAACCGCAATGTCCCATCCGGCTTGGGTATTAGGACTATGGGACTGGCCCACTCACTTTTCGACTCCTCAATGACATCGAGCTTCAACATTAACTGCACTTCCTCCGCGATGGCCCGTCGCCGAGCCTCGGGTACCCGGTATGGTTTTAACCGGATCTTGGCCTGAGGCTCAGTGACGATGTCATGTTGGATGAGAGACGTGCGGCCAGGGAGGTCCGAGAACACATCCGTGTTCCGACTGATGAACTCCCTGACTTCCTGAACTTGTTTGGAAGACAGGCTGTCTGCAATTTTTACCGTGGTTACTGCTTCACAGGCCTCGAACTGTGGGGCTGGACCCTTTTCACCTAGAAGCCCTGGCCGGGGGCTGGGGTCGTCGGCCGTGTCCCTATCTTTCCACGGCTTTAGTAAATTCACGTGGTACACCTGCTCCGGTTTGCGCCGCCCTGGCTGGTGTACCTTGTAATTTACTTCCCCTACCTTCTCAATCACCTCATAGGGGCCCTGCCACCTAGCTAGGAACTTGCTGTCAAGGGTGGGTACCAGAACCAAAACCCGATCTCCTGGATTGAAGTCCCGTACCCTAGCCTGACGATTATACACCCTACTCTGGGCTTGTTGCGCTGCCTCCATATGCTCCCGGACCAGCGGCAACACCCTTTCCATCCGTTCCTGCATCTGGGTGACATACTCAATGACACTTTTGTGGGGGACAGGCTGTTGTTCCCACGCTTCCTTGGCGATATCCAACAGGCCCCGAGGGTGTCTGCCATAAAGCAGTTCAAAGGGCGAGAACCCAGTAGAGGCCTGGGGCACCTCTCGCACTGCGAACATGAGATAGGGCAGAAGCAGGTCCCAGTCCTTCCCATCTCTAGACACCACCCTTTTTAACATATTTTTTAGAGTTTGGTTAAACCTTTCGACAAGACCGTCCGTTTGCGGATGGTAAACGGACGTCCGCAATTGCTTTATACGCAATAATTTACACAGTTCCCTCATAACTTTGGACATAAAAGGGGTCCCTTGGTCTGTCAGAACCTCTTTTGGCAGGCCCACACGGGAAAACATTTCCATTAACTCTTTGGCAATGAGCTTAGCTGAGGTATGTCGCAGAGGCACCGCCTCCGGATACCGAGTGGCATAGTCGAGAACTACCAGAATGTGTTGGTGGCCCCTGGCAGACTTTGGTACAGGCCCGATCAGATCCATAGCGATACGCTCAAACGGGACCTCAATGATTGGAAGAGGTACCAGAGGACTACGGAAATGTGGCTGGGGGCTATTTATCTGACAGGTTGGACAAGATTTACAATACTCTTCTACCTCCTTAAACACACCAGGCCAATAAAATCGCTGCAGTACACGGTCCTGCGTTTTCTGCCACCCCATGTGCCCCCAAGAACATGTTGGTGGGCAAGCTCCATAACAAGCTTGCGATATGCGGTGGGCACCACCAACTGTTCAACTGGCTCACCTCGGATTTGGTTCACCCGATACAACATATCCTGAAGAACAATAAATCGCGGAAACATTAATTCAGCCCCAGGTTTCTGGGGTTTACCATCAACCATTACAACACTTTCCCAGGCCCTGGTTAGGGTTTGGTCCCGGTGTTGTGCGGTCCCAAAATTTTCCCCGGAGACATTGAGGTCTGCCAACTCAGGTCCCGGTGGCAAGTCCTCCGTGTCTCCCACCAATACACTCAGTGGGGTTGTCTCCCCTCTACCGCTGGAGCAGAGGTCACCCCTACCGCTGGCCCTTCAGATTCGGGCTCCCAGGGTTCTGGCCTTCCAGTGGTATCAGGCCACTCTACTAGGGTTACCCCTGTCTCGGGTCCATCAGACATTTTTATTGCCGGCCACAGCGCCGGGAAACCTGGGAAGTCCCTCCCAAGTATCAGTTCATGTGGGAGTTTGGTAGCGACAGCCACCTCGTGGGTCCACTTACCAGCCGCGGTGGACAAAGTCACTAGCGCAGTGGGGTAGTCTTTTAAGTCTCCGTGGATGCATAGGACCCCGATTTTACGGCCGGTATACTCCGCAGGCCGTACTAGGGCAGCTCTTACCAGGGAGACTAGACTCCCGGAGTCCAGCAGGGCCACCGCCCGAGAATCTCCCACCTCTACCTGACACAGGTGGTTGTTATCCTGCACCTCACGGGTGCCAGTTGCGCACAGCTTCCGTGCATACAGGGAGTGGCGACCCCCGTAGTTCACATCCATCGGCTCACCCTGATGCGGACAGTCGGCCCTGATGTGGCCTGGCTCCTGACACCTCCAGCATACCACGGGAGGCGGATCCGCAGGGGGTACATTCCGGGCAGGTCTCTCTGTCGCCGGTCGTCGGAACAGGGGTGGAGGCCTCCGGGGTTTAAGTGACCCCTTCCCAGCAAGACTCCCCTGCAGGTTTCTGGTGGCCTCGTAACGCTCCACCAGGTCGACCATCTCCAGGGCATTGGTGGGGGATACCTGGCCGATCCAGTGCTGAAGGGGGTAAGGGCCCTCCAGAACATGTTGGCCAGCAGACGGTCCAGCATAGCAGCCGGACTTAGAACATCAGGCTGCAGCCACTTTTGCAACCTATGCAGCAACTCATAGTACTGCGGCCTGGCGGGTTCAGCCGTTTTAAAGTCCCACTGGTGGACCCGCTGAGCCCGGACCAACACGTTTACCCCCAGTCTGGCCAGGATCTCCCCCTTCACCGTGGGGTAATCAGCAGCCTGGTCATCTGCTAGGTCAAAAAAAACCTGCTGGGGTCCGGACGCCAGGAACGGAGCGACCACCTCGGCCCACTGGTCACGGGGTAACTTCTCCCTCACGGCCACCTTCTCAAAGACCGCCAGATACGTCTCAACGTCGTCCGAGGGGGTCATCTTTGGGATCGCCGCATGGACCGCTTTCCGGGCATCATGGACGTGGTGGGACGCTCCTGCAGCTTGTAAAGCCATCACGTGCTGTAACAGTAGCTGGTTGGTCTCCCGCTGCTGCACGTTAGCCTCTATGAGAGCCTTCACAGCAGCCTCCATGTTGCCAGAAATTCCTGCTTGCAACTTTGCTGGCTTAATATATTCCATGCACTCGTGCTTAGCAAAAAAACTTCGGCGTTCACGCCAGCCTCACTGCGCATGCCCGCATCCGACACCAAATGTGGGAGTCGCTCTGGTAGACAGCGGTGCGGGTGCAGTATAGAGGCAAAAGGGAGTCCAGAAGGTGCAGCAAACAGTGTTTTATTCACACTTGCATCAAAAATAAACAGCGAACAGTCACTTGGTGTTAAATCACACACATCAGAAAACGTGAGGTAAAACAAAATGTCCAAACACAGGTTCTAATCACCTGGGAGGTTTTAGGTGCGGGTTCGCACCTGGCTGTCGGCCCAGCCGCAAGATAATCCACCTCAGGCTTCCAGGCCGTCTGCACTCCTCCTTGCTGGGCTCCTGCTTCCAGCCCCAAGAGCTCCACAGCACCATCTGCAGCTCCAGGACAATCACACTCTCCCAGCTGCTGAGGCGGCTGCCTTTTAAAGGCCCGGCAAAAGTCCGGACTGGACCGTGGGGAGTAGGCACCCACCCAACTCTTTGCCTACTCCCAGTAAGAGCCGGCCCGGATTGGCTTTGCAGCCAAACTAAATTTCAAGGTGTCAAGCAGCACTAGCTGCTGCTGACACAGGAAAACCCGGCTCTTACCTCACCGAGGCCAGGAACCTCGGTGACACGTACCTGCCATCGACCACGGTACCTTGCACCTTACCACAATATATATATACTGTATGTGGAGAGAGGCAGTGAGGGCAGCAGCAGTCAGTGAGGAGCGTGTCTCCACAGTTAAGGAAACAGAAGACAGAGAGCTATATATATTTATATACTGTATGTGGAGAGAGGCAGTAAGAGCAGCAGCAGTCAGTGAGGAGGGTGTCTCCACAGTTAAGTAAACAGAAGACAGGGAGCTATATGTATATATATATATATATATATATATATATACTGTATGTGGAGAGAGGCAGTGAGGGCAGCAGCAGTCAGTGTGGAGAGTGTCTATACAGTTAAGTAAACAGAAGACAGGGAGCTATATATATATATATATATATATATATATATACTGTATGTGGAGAGAGGCAGTGAGGGCAGCAGCAGTCAGTGAGGAGCGTGTCCCCACAGTTAAGTAAACAGAAGACAGGGATCTATATATATATATACTGTATGTGGAGAGAGGCAGTGAGGGCAGCAGCAGTCAGTGAGGAGCGTGTCTCCACAGTTAAGTAAACAGAAGACAGAGAGCTATATATATTTATATACTGTATGTGGAGAGAGGCAGTAAGGGCAGCAGCAGTCAGTAAGGAGGGTGTCTCCACAGTTAAGTAAACAGAAGACAGGGAGCTATATGTATCTATATATATATATATATATATATATATATATATATATATATACTGTATGTGGAGAGAAGCAGTAAGGGCAGCAGCAGTCAGTGTGGAGAGTGTCTCTACAGTTAAGTAAACAGAAGACAGGGAGTATGGCTAAGGAACAAACTTGGCTAGTTTATTTTCTAATAGAAATATACAATTTCACTAATTAAGGCTACCCGCACACGTCACAGATTACGCATGTGGAAAATCCGCAGCATAAAACAGTTCCAGCAAAGTGAATGAGATTTTACAAATGTCATGTACACTTTGCTTTTTTTGGCAGGAAATTGTGTAAAAATCCGCAGGCAACATATGCGGTATTGGTGCGGATACACCTGTGTGTAGAAGTACCCTAATGTCCCCAGGAGAATGCTTGCTCTCTGATTGTCACTGACGGGGGCCGTTTTTTTTTCCAGCAAAGGAGTGAGAGTGAAGATTAGCACTTCACCCTTATCACTAAAAGTACTGCAGGTCCGACTTTTTAGTCAATGGGGACGGAGCGGCAGCACGGCAGTGCACGGGTACTTGCGGCATGGCGGATCCGGCAGACTGTTCACCCGCCGGTACAGCCTGCCAGATAGCTGTGCCGCAAGTGTGAAAGTACCCTAACTTTAGGACTAACTGCCATGTGTGAACTCTGCACCTGATTAATGTTTGTTATTTTTAAGAAGTGTGGTCCATAGCACTTTCTGCTTGGGTCACTAATTACTGACTAATATTAACTTTTATGCAATTTTTATGAAAAATTACACGTTGATGCAAAATTGCACAAAGGTGTTTATGTGTATAAAGTGCTCAGTGGCATTTTCACAATGTGCCGGGTGTTTACTTTCAGAAAATATATGGGTGTTGGGGAAAGGGGATGTTAGTTTGATTTTTGTAATGTAATTTATGATTTATTTGTAGATGTCAAAACAGTAAAAAATTGTCCTGGCTACCTGGGGCAACTACAGTACCCTGAAAGGTTATCAAAATTAGGGTTATTCACCTTAGAAAAAAGACGACTGAGGGGAGATCGAATAACTATGTATAAATATATCAGGGGTCAGTACAGAGATCTGTCCCATCATCTATTTAACCCCAGGACTGTGACTGTGACGAGGGGACATCCTCTGCGTCTGGAGGAAAGAAGGTTTGTACACAAACATAGAAAAGGGTTCTTCACGGTAAGAGCAGTGAGACTATGGAACTCTCTGCCTGAGGAGGTGGTGATGGTGAGTACAATAAAGGAATTCAAGAGGGGACAGGATGTATTTCTGGAGTGTAATATTACAGGCTATAGTTACTAGAGAGGGGTCATTGATCCAGGGAGTTATTCTGATTGCCTGATTGGAGTCGGGAAGGAATTTTTTTTCCCTTAAAGGGAACCTGTCACCAGGAAATTCACTGATAAACCAGGCATGCTGCCTTGTAGGGCTCACCCTGCTGAATATAATGATACCTTTCACTTGGTGATCTGTTGCTCTATTATGGAGAAAAGGTACTTTTAACCCATATGCTAATGAGCTGGTGTGAGTCCAGTTGTTAATGAGTCCAGCATTTTTTCTATTCAGAGCTGTAGCAACTCCCCTATTCACTTCTTCAGATGTAAAAGGAACGTGGTTTATTACATCATTCATTCATTTTAATAATTGGCGGGAAAATGAATAACAGGGAATGCTAAGGTATTATATGACTAAGGTAAAAAAAAGGGGAGGAATATACTATTGAAGTTAGTAATTATAATAAGGGCTAGTTTGTTCATGGGGTGATAAACACGTTTGATAAACAATTATTAAAATGAATGATGTAATAAACCACACCCCTTTTATATCTGAAGAAGTGAATAGGGGAGTGGCTACAGCTCTGAATAGAAAAAACGCTGGACTCATATCAACTTCTGGACTCAAATCAGCTCATTAGCATATGGATTAAAAGTACTATTTCTCCACAATAAAGCAACAGTTCACCAAGTGAAAGGTATCGTTATTTTCAGCAGGATGAGCTCTACAAGGCAGCATGCCTCTTATATCAGTGAATTTCTTGGTGAAAGGTTCCCTTTAAGTGGGGAAAATTGGCTTCTGCCTCACAGGGTTTTTTTGCCTTCCTCTGGATCAACTTGTAGGAAACAGGCCGAACGGGATGGACACATGTCTTTTTTCAGTCTTATATACTATGTTACTATGTTACCAAAGGTGCAAAATGTTAAAACACTCCTGGGAACGAAAGGGTTAAGTCATATCTTACCAGAGAAATATCAGTATGGACAGAAAAAATAAATAAACACCAGGGTAAGCAATGCACCCTACAGAAAGACATCATTCTCTTCTCTTGCAAGCTTCATGTGACCGTATCCATAATTTAGTGGCTAAGGCTACTTTCACACTAGCGGCATAGCTATCCGGCAGGTGAACAGCCTGCCAGATCTGCCATGCCGCAAGTACCCGTGCACTGCCGTGCTGCCACTCTGTCCCCATTGACTATAATGGGGCGGGGGCGGAGCTACGGCACAGAACAGCAGAGATCGCCGGACTAAAAAGTCAGACCTGCAGTACTTTTTAGTCCAGCGATCTCCGGCTGTGCACTGCCATACTGCGCCGTAGCTCCGCCCCTGCCCCATTATAGTCAATGGGGATGGAGCGGCAGCACGGCAGTGCACGGGTGCTTGCGGCATGGCGGATCCGACAGGCTGTTTACCGGCCGGAACAGCCTGCTGGATAGCTATGCCGCTAGTGTGAAAGTACCCTAAGAATGTATCTAAAGGGAAAACTACCCTTTTTACTGTAAAAAACTGTGCCATCAATGCTGTGAAATACTATGTTATGCTGTGTCACTTCCTTTGTTGGGGGATACCCCAGGCCTAAAACATGTGACCCGAGTTCAGTCACCACAAGAACATTGTAAAGTAAAACATTATAATTTCCCAAAATACGACCTGGTTATTACTAGAGTCAAAGGGGTATTCCAGCTCAAACAAAATGCTGTGCTATCTGCTGCAAATGGTTACAAAGAAATAAAAAATCTTACACTCACCTCATCCATTCCCCACCACGTCCATTCTAATTATGCTTAAATTCGCTTTGCTGCCCACTTCCCGCTCCGGTTTGTGACATGACAGGAAATGGCTGGGAGCCAGCCTATGCACACTCCCACGGCCCCGGCCACCAGAGAGAACAGCATTTTATTCTATAGTGTGCAAGCAGAACCACTGCTTCTGTATTACAGGGTGGGCGTAACCATGGAAACAAGCAGTATATAATGTGATAGAAAAATTAATCAAGTCAACAAAGGAGGCAATATGGACAAGCACAATACACTGTGACCACCCGGAAATCCAGTAACGGTGGCCGGGACAGTGGGAGTGTACATAAGTTGACTCTTTTTCCTATAGCAGGGAGGGCCAACCTGAGGCTCTCCAGCTGTTGCAAAACTACAACTCCCAGTATGCCCTCACTGCCTACAGCTATCAGCCTACAGCAGGGCATGGTGGGAGTTGTAGTTTTACAACGGCTGGAGAGCCACAGGTTGTCTATCCCTGTCCTATAGTATGCAAGCACGCCAATTGCATCTGGATTGCAAGGTGATTGCAACCATGGAAACGAGCAGTGTATAATGTGATGGATAAATTAATAAAGCCAGCAAAGGAAGCAATATGTATAATAACAATACATTAGTAAGTGCCTTGTATTAACTTTCTCTACATGATAAAAGCCACTTGCTGAAGTGACAACCCCTTTAATAACATAAGCAGGAAGTTGAGTGCAGCGGGAACCTGGGAACTAAGGCAGCAGCAGCGGATAAGTGAGTATAAGAGCATTTATGATGATGATAATGTATAATCTTATATACACGCAGTCTTACCCATAGGGTCTTGATGCGCTTAGCTGGCAGAAAAAAAGGCATAACAATTGACCATAGGCCACAAGGCCTATTTCACCGCCAACCACCTAACACATATCAAATGGAGAAACAAGAAAGGGAGAAGAAAGCAAGAAGAAAAAGAGGGTCCCAGAGGTTCGAGCAGGGTGTAGAAATGTGAGGTGCAAATTCATAAGCGTAATGAAGATGTCTTTCAAAATGAAAACAATACCACGTGTGAAAACACGGACCAAAACTTGGAAACGCCCCCATATTTGTGTAAACCAAACCTAGTGTTACATAGGAAGATCAAACGCCTGTTTGAAAAGTAGAGTTTTCAGTGCACGTCTAAATGAGAGAAGATTGGTGTTCCTTTTCAGTGCCAGAGGTAGATGGTTCCAAAATCTTGCCCCTTGGGCCGAAAAAGATCTACCTTCCCGTCTAATCTTATGAACTTGCGGAATATTGAGATTCGCAGAGTTGCTAGACATCAATGTCCTCAACGGGGCGTACCTGGTGAATTTACGTCGCAGGTACAAGGGCCCCACATCATAGAACACCCTATGCATAAAACATCCAGTCTTGAACATAACCCGTTGTTGGACGGGGAGCCAGTGCAAGACTTTAAGAGAGGGAGTGATATGCTCTCGGCGAGTAACACCTGTTAGTAGTCTTGCTGCGGCATTCTGCACAAGTTGAAGTTTATGCAAGTTCTTCTTAGGGAGTCCCATGTACAAGGCATTACAATAGTGCAGCCGACTGCTGATCGCTGCTCCCACCAGGGCTTTCCTGAGAGGGGATTCAATATATTTTATGATCCTCCTCAGGATTTTTAGCTGGTAGTGACAGGTACTGGCCACCTGATTTATCTGAGGAGCTAGGGTTAATCTGGAGTCCAAGACCACTCCCAAATCCCTGACCTGGATGGCTGTCTCAGGGACAATGGCCATTGGGGTACTGAAGGTGTAGTTTTCTGGTCACTGAATGTAATACATTCAGTTTTGGTGCCATTAAGCTTTAAATAGTTGGAACTCATCCAGTGATCGATCTCCAAGAGACATCCGACCAGATCGACCTGATCAACTGTATCTTTGGCAAGCCTAAAGTACAGTTGTGTATCATCCGCATAAACATGGAACTGAAGATTGTGGTTCCTGATGATGTCGGCCAATGGTCTCAAATAGATGTTAAACAAGGCTGAAGATAGTGCCGAGCCTTGAGGTATTCCACAGGACAATGAGAGGTCGGCAGAATGAAATATCCCCAGCTTCACTCGTTGTGTCCAGTCATGGAGAAATGAGATCATCCATGCCAAGGCCTTTCCATCTAGTCCGGCAACCACTTTCAACCGGTTCAGTAACACATGATGGTCAATCGTGTCAAAAGTGGATGATAGATCCAAAAGAACTAGGATCATAGAGTCATTCAGGTCTAATGCCATCAGTAGATCATCCTGGACATTGACCAGAGCAGTTTCAGTACCCCTTCCAGGTCGGAATCCCAATTGAAAGTCGTCAAGGATGTGATTGGCCTCCAGATATTCTTGTAGTTGTATATTCTTGTACAACAACCTCCCTCGCTCCAATCTTTGCAACGAACGGCAGTCCCGAAATCGGTCTGAGGTTACTCAGATCGGTCACAGGTAGCGCCGGTTTCTTAGGCAGGGGAGTTACCACTGCCTGCTTCAGCATAGCCGGCACCTGACTGCTGGAAAAGGAGCTATTTATGATATCTTGAATATATGGTGCCTTGCAGTCGCGGTGGACTTCACCACGGTCGCCGGACATGGGTCTAGAGGCAAGGAGGAGGATCTAAGAGCTCCAATGATTTCTATCATTCTCTCCTCAGAGATGGGCTGAAATTCTGTGAGAGAATAAGATAAATTTGAGAATGTCGGAAAAAGTTTCCCTTCCGTTCTATTAACCGCTGGAATAGTATCCCTAAGTTTCTTTATCTTTTTTAACCATTTGCAGGAAACAAAACCGTACTTTGATTTTGCTGGAATATCCCTTTAAAATACACTGCAGTATGAGGAAATAGAAGCATCAAATGGAAATGTGTGCTGTTCTGCAGTTTGACCTAAAGTGGCTATTTTTAGACAAAGTAACAAAGACCATTCATACAGTGGCTTACAGCTTCAAGTTGTTTGATCAACTTCTGGAATAGATGGTTAATGATGATACAGTATTCTACTACCGTTTGGATACAGTGTGCTCCCCGACTGCTGTATCAAATATCTCCTCGTAATTCTGACTCGGTTTCACTAGTTAATTTGTTCCAGTGTGTTTGGCATAAGTAATAAAATCTATATATGCACCATCATCATCATGACATGAACTAGAAATTGACAATGTGTGGGCATTACAAATTACATAGCCGCCTGAGGCCTATGAGAGTGAACGGCCGCTGAGACAGGATGCCGCCCTCGTTGTGACGCTGTTTGACTGTCAGGGGGCCCCATGCAATTGGGTGGTTTGTGCGGTGGTAAAAAATGCACCAGCATATTCAGTATCTATCCACAGACAGCTATCTCCTTAAGGAAAGTAAGAACCTCTCCTAAGCTGCATCCAAGGCATTTCATTCATCTAGACAGAATCCTGCTCTGTACTGACATCATATAGTAGGGACAAGAAACCCAAAATAGCTATTTAAGGATAGATGGATAACATGGAGAGCTCTGCAGCAGAAAGGAGACATCCCCTGAGCTGCCATCTCAATATAAACCTAGCAGTACAACTGGATCAATTAATGGGGAGACAGATTGTCATGTACTATATGATGCCTGATTATCATTCTTTTACATTATAATAGATGACCCCCTTAAGGAGAGCCAATTCCTGCCCTAGGCAGCCTCTTATTAGGAGAGGGCCCTTCTATGCCACTCTCTAGCAGTCTGGTAGCCTTTTTGAACCTTTTCTAGCTCTAATATGATGTATTATTAATAACTGAACAAAAAAAACTTACTTATTCTGCAGACAAAATTTGGAACAAGCTGGTAAATCTCCCTTATGAAGAAACAAAGTCCTGTAACCTCTTTCTTGAAAACTAAGCAGGCTGCGATTGTAGCATCCGATATACCAGAGATCTAAAAAAAAAAAAAAAAATAGATGGATTACTTTTAAGCCATAGTAAATTCACATTGTTTAAAAAAGAAAGGGGGTCATTTATGATTAGATATACACCACTTTTTTGCAGATTCGACTTCTTCCCCTTCCATGCCGTGGGCAGGGAAGAGTGCAGGCCAGCAGGCCCATCCCATTTATCATTTTCTATGCCAGTTTTTGGCGTAGAAAATGATCTAAATCTACTCCAGCAAGAGAGCTGGCATACATTTAAGGTGTCTATACATAACTTAGTTATATGAAGTGCCAGTGCAGGGGTATTAAGAATGGCGTCTAAAACGCTGGTCTTAATAAATGGCCCCATAACTTGATTTGAAAAATCCACCCCTCCCATGTACATATTGTAGTCCAGGATGAAGTCCTGCTTGTGGGTAGTTGTAGTGGCACGTCATACAGGGGCAGTGAGCTGCTGTTACCGTGAACTGTGATCAGTACCAACGTCATCCCTCTTGTCCTTGTAGTAACCAACATGTTCTCTTTGCAGAGACCCCTGCTGTTTCCCTTTCTAAATGGCTGCCCAAGCAGAGACCTAGAGAGGCCTCTCTGATTTTTGTGTAGAGAGCCACTAGTAACAGTACCTCTGGAATTTAGGGACTAAAACAGTGGTATGCTGGTGTAGAAGTTATTAGTACTGATGGCTGGATCTCGGGCTGTGCAACAGCTTGAGATTCAAGCCCGGTCTTGTTTTAGAGCTGACAGTCTCAGCTTTAAAAGGCTTTTCAAAATAAGTCTCAGTGAAAAGAAGCATATATCTGCAGCTTTCATTCCCAACTCAATTTCTGACTCACTGAGATTGTTAGCTTTAAAACAAAAACTAGCATGAACCTCTAGCTGTTATACAGCCCGAGATATGCCAGCAGAAAGCAGCTATCCTCCCCTTTCAACCAGCTGAGCTGAGATGTCAGCCAGGGTGGTGGAGGAGGGGGAAGGGCAGTGGGTGACATGTTGACAGGCTAGACAGAGGGACGCACAGAGCCTTCTCTCTCCCTGTGTGACTGTACATGGTACCAAGGGGAGGATAAACATGCATGTTATGACCCCCCTTCCCCCATCAATCAGAGAGCATACTTGCTCTCTGCTTGTCACATATGAGGGTCTCTTTTTCCAGAAAAGTTTGTACATGGGGATGGAAATTATATACTACATAATCCCCAATACTTGTGTGCAAAACTTGGTGGTGCATTCTTGTAGTTTGTGCATTTCAGTAACACATGCAACACTGAATGTAGACATGTGCTTGTATGAACCCCTCGTTCTGCTGAATACGCATTTTAGTCCCATTAGAATTTTTGTCCAGTTAGTCTAGTTTTGCTAAAAATCTGTGTTTTCTGCAAAATTGCATGAAGGTGGTTGTGTCTTGTGTGTATCAATTATTAGGTTATCTTTTGATTCACTGCATGTATTGTGCTCTCAGAGAATGTAGTTTGCCGTGTACACAAATTTGGATGATGACTATATATTACAGGGCCTCTGTTCCAGTGTTTTTAAAAGTACAATCTCTTTTTTTTTTTTTTTTTGCATGCCACAAAGTTAGCTGAAGGTGGACATGGATGTCAACAGTCCGTGAAGGCAACTGCAATCATCAGGTTGTCTGCTTCCAGGGAATATATAGGTTTTGGAGATGCACTTTTCAAGGACTGTAAACCCAGTATTTAATAGGTTGCACTTGCTACTTTTTAAAAACTTCCAGCTTAAAATCTGATTTTTTGTCTATCCAGTTCTGGTGATTTTATGAAGATATGTGCATGTAAATTTAAGCATAAGTGGTTATATATGAACGCTGCATATGTTCAATGCTTATTTTAAGAGGTGTGGTCCATATAATGTTCTGTTTGGGTTACACTTTTACCCATTAATATCAACTTTTTTGATAGTGGCATGAAGGTGTCTGTGTGTAAAAAGTGCTGAGTGACATTTTGACAATGTGCCGAGTGTCCATCTACACTACCATATGGGGGAAATCGATCATGAAGGTAATACTTGAAGTCCATTTTGCTTAAGTCTGTGTTGTTGTTCTTTGGATGTGATTTCTGAAATGTCAAATATAAATCAATTTGGCTCATTTTTAAAGCTGAAACTTTTGTTTAGAAAAACTACTCCAGTTTTTGTACAACCCCCCTCCTTTAAGGCAAGAGTTACACGCCGACACTGTTCACTGAACAGTGGTGGTCCCATAGAAGTGAAGGGGATTGCTGCGGCAGTCGCAAGAAATCATGCCGTGTTGATCCAATTAATTTCTATGAGATCACCGCTACTCAGTGATCTGTTTAGCCCTAGCCTATTAGAGTAAGGCCCCATTCACACGTACGTATGTGTTTTGCGAATCCGCAAAACACGGACACCGGCAATGTGCGTTCCTCATTTTGCGAGAGCACATCGCCGGCCCTCTTGTAGAAAATGCCTTTTCTTGTCTGCAACTGCGGACAAGAATAGGACATGTTCTATTTTTTGCGGAACGGAAGTGCGGACCAGGAAGTGCGGATCCACAATTTCTGGATCCGGGCGGGACATAGAGTGTCCCCATTGGAATGAATGGGTCCGCAATTCAGTTTTTAAAAAGTCAAACTGATAAATCTGGAATTAAACTCATTGACATAGCTAACCACACCAATTTTCCTACCCACTTTTCAGTGTGTAAAATGTAAAAAGTCAGATTTTTTTGTGCAAGTAAATCCCCAAAATTTCAAAAGCCCTATTTTGTGACTGTTTCAACCCACAATTCTGGAGTGCAGGATGTGAGAAATAAATGCCCCTGTATCTCTTTTACCCTGGGAACACACCTGAGCGTTTTTCAGCGCGTTCATACGCGCTGAAAAACGCTCAACATGTGAAAAGCCATGCATCCCTATGTGCATGGTTCACATGTCGGCGTTTTACAGCGCGGACGAACGCGCTGTAAAACACCCTGCCCGGTCGTGTCGGCTGCCGTGACTATCGCGCGGCAGCACGCGCGATCCAACCCATAGGCTATTATGGGAGCCCGCATATGACGCGCGCTCCCATAAAACAGCCACTTGGCGGCTGAAGCGCGCGTCATATGCGCGCCCTGGGAACACGCGAAGTGTGTTCCCAGCCTTAAGCAAAGAGTAGTTAATAGATACCATTTTCTTATTACCTTTATTGAAGTGGTCTGACATTTAGATAAAAACAGATGTAAAAGCAAAGTTAATTATTCGTATCAGTCATATTAAAGCGATGTAAACTCAGAGATAATCTGTAGTAAAGAAATTCACCTCCCACCGTATCTAGACAATGTTCAACTCGGGGTTCTGCTTGATGATTAGTTTCTCATGAGTTTGGGAATGCATCTCCTAGGAGAGCGCCGACCTAGCACAACACTGTCATTGCTGCTTACATGATCACATAAGATCTGGACTAAGAAAACATGTTACAACAGGCTGGTATTCTAGTCACTTGTCATAATGACAGATGACTGGTGACCAAATAACTAGTGATGTGCATCTTACAAACAGGAATCATCATGCTCCTGCTATGATGTATGATTCTGATAAAGGTTATTCCTGTCTTTAGGTAGATGGACATCTTTACATCTCTCTGAAGAGCGACCACCTAATAAGGCTCAGCCCTCATGTGCAGTAATGACAGAGTCTTGTTATATCTGCCGTATCTATACACCCCTATAGCAGGTATATAGCACTCAGTATAGCAGGTATATAGCACTCAGTATAGCAGGTATATAGCCCTCAGTATAGCAGGTATATGGCCCTCAGTATAAAAAGATATATAGCCCTCAGTATAGCAGGTATATAGCACTCAGTATAGCAGGTATATGGCCCTCAGTATAGCAGTTATATAGCCCTCAGTATAGCAGGTATATAGCCCTCAGTATAGCAGGTATATGGCCCTCAGTATAGCAGTTATATAACACTCAGTATAGCAGGTATATAGCCCTCAGTATAGCAGTTATATAGCCCTCAGTATAGCAGGTATATAGCACTCAGTATAGCAGTTATATAGCCCTCAGTATAGCAGGTATATAGCACTCAGTATAGCAGTTATATAGCACTCAGTATAGCAGGTATATAGCACTCAGTATAGCAGGTATATAGCCCTCAGTATAGCAGTTATATAGCCCTCAGTATAAAAAGATATATAGCCCTCAGTATAGCAGGTATATGGCCCTCAGTATAGCAGGTATATGGCCCTCAGTATAGCAGGTATATAGCCCTGAGTATAGCAGGTATATAGCACTCAGTATAGCAGTTATATAGCCCTCAGTATAGCAGGTATATAGCCCTCAGTATACCAGATATATAGCACTCAGTATAGCACTTATATAGCACTCAGTATAGCAGTTATATAGCCCTCAGTATAGCAGGTATATAGCACTCAGTATAGCAGTTATATAGCACACAGTATAGCAGGTATATAGCCCTCGGTAAAGCAGTTATATAGCACTCAGTATAGCAGTAATATAGCACTCAGTATAGCAGTTATATAGCACTCAGTATACCAGATATATAGCACTCAGTATAGCAGTTATATAGCACTCAGTATAGCAGTTATATAGCACTCAGTATAGCAGGTATATAGCCGTCAGTATAGCAGGTATATAGCACTCAGTATAGCAGGTATATAGCCCTCAGTATAGCAGGAATATAGCCCTCAGTATATCAGGTATATGGCCCTCAGTATAGCAGGTATATAACACTCAGTATAGCAGGTATATGGCCCTCAGTATAGGGCTATATACCTGCTATACTGAGGGCTATATACCTGCTAAAGTGAGTGCTATATACCTGCTAGACTGAGTGCTATACACCTGCTATACTGAGGGCTATATACCTGCTATACTGAGGGTTATATACCTTCTATACTGAGTGCTATATATCTGCTATATTGAGTGCTATATACCTGCTATACTGAGGGCTATATAACTGCTATACTGAGGGCTATATAACTGCTATACTGAGGGCTATATAACTGCTATACTGAGTGCTATATACCTGCTATACTGAGGGCTATATAACTGCTATACTGAGGGCTATATACCTGCTATACTGAGTGCTATATACCTGCTATACTGAGGGCTATATAACTGCTATACTGAGGGCTATATAAGTGCTATACTGAGGGATATATAACTGCTGTATTGAGTGCTATATACCTGCTATACTGAGGGTTATATAACTGCTATACTGAGTGCTATATAACTGCTATACTGAGTGCTATATAACTGCTATACTGAGGGCTATATACCTGCTATACTGAGTGCTATATATCTGCTATACTGAGGGCTATATAACTGCTATACTGAGGGCTATATACCTGCTATACTGAGGGCTATATAACTGCTATACTCAGGGCTATATAACTGTTATACTGAGGGCTATATAACTGCTATACTGAGGGCTATATAACTGCTATACTGAGGGCTATATAACTGCTATACTGAGGGATATATAACTGCTGTATTGAGTGCTATATACCTGCTATACTGAGGGTTATATAACTGCTATACTGAGTGCTATATACCTGCTATACTGAGGGCTATATACCTGCTATACTGAGTGCTATATACCTGCTATACTGAGGGCTATATACCTGCTATACTGAGGGCTATATAACTGCTATACTGAGTGCTATATACCTGCTATACTGAGTGCTATATACCTGCTATACTGAGGGCTATATAACTGCTATACTAAGGGCTATATACCTGCTATACTGAGAGCTATATAACTGCTATACTGAGTGCTATATACCTGCTATACTGAGTGCTATATACCTGCTATACTGAGGGCTATATACCTGCTATACTGAGGGCTATATAACTGCTATACTAAGGGCTATATACCTGCTATACTGAGAGCTATATACCTGCTATACTGAGGGCTATATAACTGCTATACTGAGTCCTATATACCTGCTATACTGAGTGCTATATAACTGCTATACTGAGGGCTATATACCTGCTATACTGAGTGCTATATAACTGCTATACTGAGTGCTATATAACTGCTATACTGAGTGCTATATACCTGCTATACTGAGTGCTATATAACTGCTATACTGAGTGCTATATACCTTCTATACTGAGTGCTATATAACTGCTATACTGAGGGCTATATACCTGCTATACTGAGTGCTATATAACTGCTATACTGAGGGCTATATATCTGCTATACTGAGTGCTATATAACTGCTATACTGAGTGCTATATAACTTCTATACTGAGGGCTATATAACTGCTATACTGAGGGCTATATACCTGCTATACTGAGGTCTATATAACTGCTATACTGAGGGCTATATAACTGCTATACTGAGGGCTATATACCTGCTATACACATGGCTATATACCTGCTATACACATGGCTATATACCTGCTATACTGAGGGCTATATAACTGCTATACTAAGGGCTATATACCTGCTATACTGAGTGCTATATAACTGCTATACTGAGGGCTATATAACTGCTATACTGAGTGCTATATAACTGCTATACTGAGTGCTATATACCTGCTATACTGAGTGCTATATAACTGCTATACTGAGGGCTATATACCTGCTATACTTAGGGCTATATAACTGCTATACTCAGGGCTATATACCTGCTATACTGAAGGCTATATACCTGCTATACTGAGTGCTATATACCTGCTATACTGAGGGCTATATATCTGCTATACTGAGTGCTATATAACTGCTATACTGAGTGCTATATAACTGCTATACTGAGGGCTATATACCTGCTATACTGAGGGCTATATAACTGCTATACTCAGGGCTATATACCTGCTATACTGAGGGCTATATACCTGCTATACTGAGTGCTATATACCTGCTATACTGAGTGCTATATACCTGCTATACTGAGGGCTATATAACTGCTATACTGAGGGCTATATAACTGCTATACTCAGGGCTATATACCTGCTATACTGAGGGCTATATACCTGCTATACTGAGTGCTTTATACCTGCTATACTGAGTGCTATATACCTGCTATACTGAGGGCTATATAACTGCTATACTCAGGGCTATATACCTGCTATACTGAGAGCTATACCTAGGGAAACGGAATGCACACGGAGTAACTTCCTTTTTATTTTTTGCGGGCCTATTGAACTGAAAGGTTTTGCCAGCGGTCGGCAAAAGAAATGGAACGGACACCGAAAGAAAATACATTTATGAGCCCTAAAAAATAAAGTCTGCATCCACACATGGGCGTAGCTATAGGGGGTGCAGAGGTAGCAGTCGCTATAGGGCCCAGGAGCCTGAAGGGGCCCAAAGACATTTGTTCCGCATAAGAAGACACACAAAGCACTGAGGGAAGGGGGGCCCAAGCTGAACTCTTGCACCAGGGCCCATAAGCCTTTAGCTACGCCCCTGCATCCACACCAACACCTGCAGGAAAGCTGCACGCAGGGGATTTTCCGCCCTGTTGTAATGGTGCATTAGATTTTGCTACAGAAAAATGTGAATTACAACTAAAATTCTGCGGCCAACCAACCCTGAGTGACTGCCATGGCTCTCCCACATTGCAGTGGCCGAGTCCCCTCAGTACTGGAAAGGTGCATCCTCTGCCCTGCTCTGGGTGACTATTCTTGGCAGGAGCAGTGTGTAATAATCAAATAATAATCATTATAATATTTTGCCCCATTTGCCTGGCAGTAAAGGCTGACCTTGTATAAATGTGACCCACAGAAGTGGCCCAGGGACACAATTAGCATACTCCAAGTTTCACCTCACACCTCGGTAAGTGGCACAGGAAAGACCCCGCTGACAGTATCACTGGTGGAGCATGTGCAGGTAATTCCTCCATTGTAACCACTTTCACCTCAGATAACTTCCAGCCCGGGGAAAGCACATAAGATGCTGCAAGTAATGATATCTACACCTTACATTACAGGAGCACAGATACTAGAGAAAGGCGGACATAGCTGCACTCACCTGTCTGCGAGCTCCATGGGACGACACAGAGAAGTAAGTGGAATAAGAAGAAATGGAGGTCTCGGGTCCCCCGCTGCTGGAAGAGTGCTGCCGCCATGTCAGGCTGGAGAGAGTGTGAGCACAGCAAGCACTCACCTCACACTGATACCCGGGATGCAGGGACAGGTGAGGCCCCTCCCCTTACTGACACCTGGAGCCTCAGGAAGGATCCTCTTCCCAGGGCTGTGTGCTGCGTCTCACCGAACATGCAGCACTATCACCTAGTATGTCAGCTTTATATACTGCAGTAGTATATATTCACAGAATCACTTTATTCGATAGATATTGCCATTTATATTTCATTCCAAGCGCTACAGTGTACTATGTGCTTACTATGTCTCTATTGCTAATAAAATGAATAGCCAATGAAACTTTTTCATAACGTTATATAAGCTTCAAGGGGTTGTCTCACTTCAGCAAATAGCTTTTATTATGTAGAAGGAGTTAATACAAGGCACTTACTAATGTATTGTAATTGTCCATATTGCCTCCTTTGCTGGCTGGATTCATTTTTCCATCACATTATAAACTCCTTGTTTCCATGGTTATGACCACCCAAAATGGAGCATGCTGGGAGTCGTAGTTTCACCACAGCTGGAGTGCCGAAGGTTAGCGGTCACTCACTGTCTATGTGCGGTGACATCGTCCCAACCACCAGAGAGGCCAACTCTTTCTCCTATGGTGTGGAAGCACGGCCACCACTGATGGATTGCAGAGTGGTCGTAAGACTCGTAACCATGGAAACGAGCAGTGTATAACGTGATGGAAAAATGAATGAAACCAGTAAAGGAAGCAATATGGACAATCACAATACATTAATAAGTGCCTGGTATTAACTTTCTCTACATGATAAATGCTATTTGCTGAAGTGAGACAACCCCTTTAAAGGGGCATTCCAGTTGTGTGACGTTTTTCCCCATCCACAGGATTGAGGATAACGATTAGATATGTGGGTGTCCTACCGCTGTGACCACTGCCAGTGACAATAACAGTGATTCCGTACCCCGCGGAGCCCTCTGAAATGGAGCGGCTGGTCGGGCATGTGTGCGGCTGCTCTATTCATTCTATGGGGATTCTGGGGATAGCCGAGTGCTGGATTCGGCTATCTTCAGAACTCCCAAGGAAATAAAAACAGCTGTCCGTTCCTTTTTGGGAGCTTCATGGGGTACAGGATCTCCATTCTCATAACTGGGGGTCCCAGCGGTAGGACTACTTCCAATCTAACAGTCACGGCCCATTCACGTATGGCCGACATGCCCATGTTGCAGACCGCAAACAGCAGGCCCGCAAAACACAGGCACCGGCTGTGTGAACTCCGTACTTGAATGGGTTCGCATCCACATCATACGGCAAAAGATAGGACATGTCCTAACTTTTGTGGAGTGGAGGCATGGATCGGAAGCCCACGGAAACACTCTGAATGCCTTCCGTGGCCTTCTGATCCATGACTTTGCACCAAAAAAGATAGAACATGTCCTGTTATTTGCCGTATGTTGCGGATCATGGACCCATTCAAGTCAATAGGTCTTGGAGCAGAATCTGTGCTGAATCTCCCTTTGAAATGATGGGAAGCACAAAAAAAACAGCTCCATGTAACAGCCTGCCAGATCCGTGCTGCAGCCCGCCACCATTATAGTCAATGGGGCCGGAGCGGACTTCAGGCGGCACAGTGCACTAGCGGCAGCACGGATCCGGCAGGCTGTTACCCCGCTGTAAGATCCTGCCGGAGAAGGCTGCTTCTAGTGTGAGAGTAGCTTTCATTCATGAGTTTTACTGCACTTTTTCATGTTTTCTGCACATGTAAAAATGAAGCAGCATGCTCTATCTTGGAGCAGAATCAGTGCTGAGTCTCCCATTAAAATGAATGGGAAGCATAAAAAAATTGTTCCATGTAAGTTCATACATTTTCTGAACATTTTTTGGCACAGATCTGTGTCAAAAACCTCAAGCTGAAATGCAGCTTCGTGTTGAAGTGAACACCCACTGGTAAAAAAAAAAAAGACTTTGCAAAAACGCATCAAAAATGCTTAAAAAAAAGGGTTCTGCGCTGAATTTTTAAGAGTGTTTTTCAAAATCAGTCGTGTGAACTGGCCCTAATACAGATTTCACACTGTCTAAAAATAACTGTGGACTGTGGAGCAGCCTGGAAATCCACACCAACACCTGCAGGAAAGCTGCACGCAGGGGATTTTCCGCCCTGTTGTAATGGTGCATTAGATTTTGCTACAGAAAAAAGTGATTTACAACTAAAATTCTGCGGCCAACCAACCCTGAGTGACTGCCATGGCTCTCCCACATTGCAGTGGCCGAGTCCCCTCAGTACTGGAAAGGTGCATCCTCTGCCCTGCTCTGAGTGACTGTTCTTGGCAGGAGCAGTGTGTAATAATCAAATAATAATCATTATAATATTTTGCCCCATTTGCCTGGCAGTAAAGGCTGACCTTGTATAAATGTGACCCACAGAAGTGGCCCAGGGACACAATTAGCATACTCCAAGTTTCACCTCACACCTCGGTAAGTGGCACAGGAAAGACCCCGCTGACAGTATCACTGGTGGAGCATGTGCAGGTAATTCCTCCATTGTAACCACTTTCACCTCAGATAACTTCCAGCCCGGGGAAAGCACATAAGATGCTGCAAGTAATGATATCTACACCTTACATTACAGGAGCACAGATACTAGAGAAAGGCGGACATAGCTGCACTCACCTGTCTGCGAGCTCCATGGGACGACACAGAGAAGTAAGTGGAATAAGAAGAAATGGAGGTCTCGGGTCCCCCGCTGCTGGAAGAGTGCTGCCGCCATGTCAGGCTGGAGAGAGTGTGAGCACAGCAAGCACTCACCTCACACTGATACCCGGGATGCAGGGACAGGTGAGGCCCCTCCCCTTACTGACACCTGGAGCCTCAGGATCCTCTTCCCAGGGCTGTGTGCTGCGTCTCACCGAACATGCAGCACTATCACCTAGTATGTCAGCTTTATATACTGCAGTAGTATATATTCACAGAATCACTTTATTCGATAGATATTGCCATTTATATTTCATTCCAAGCGCTACAGTGTACTATGTGCTTACTATGTCTCTATTGCTAATAAAATGAATAGCCGATTAAACCTTTTCATAACGTTATATAAATTGTAGGTGAAACAAAGTTCCTGTAAGTTTAAAGAGGCATTCCAGTTGTGTGACGTTATTCCCCATCCACAGTGAACCCCACCAATGATGAGAAAAGGGAACCCGTACCCCGCGGAGCCCTCTGAAATGGAGCGGCTGGTCGGGCATGCGTGCGGCCGCTCCATTCATTCTATGGGGATTCTGGGGATAGCCGCGTGCTGGATTCGGCTATCTGCAAAACTCCCATGGAAATAAAAACAGCTGTCCGTTCCTTTTGGGGAGCTTCATGGGGTACAGGATCTCCATTCTCAAGACTGGGGGTCCCAGTGGTAGGACTCCCACCAATCTAACAGTTAGGGCTCATTCATGTATGGCCGCCATGCCCATGTTGCGGACCATAAGCAGCAAGTCCACAAAACACAGGCACTGGCCGCGTGAGCTCCATACTTGAATGGGTCCGCAATCCGTAACATACAGCAAAAGATAGGACATGCCCTTCCGTGGCCTTCCGATCTGTGCCTCCACCCAGCTAAAGATAGAACATGTCCTATCAGTTGTCATATTTTGCGGATCGTGGACCCATTCAAGTCAATAGGTACGGAGTTCACACGGTGGGTGCCCATGTTTTGCTGTTTGCAGTCCGCCACACGAGCACGGCGGCCATACAGTCATGTTAAGGAGCCCTTATTACGTATCCTGTGGATAGGGAATAACTTTAAACAACTGATATACCCCTTTAAGGCTGGATTCACACAATTCTATTGATGTTTTTTCATGAAGACCACCAATCCCCTGAGTCTGAATGAACAAATTAATTTCAGTAGTTTCATCTTCCTCCCCCTTCCCATCCCTGGTATTAATTAGTGACTACCAAACTATTTTGACCCCATTCTATCTAAAATTATTTTATTTTAAGATGCAAATTTTTCTAGGTAGGATATCCCTTCTATATCAATGATTTGGTGTCCTCCCCCTCTTTTTATGTATTATTTATTCTGCCACATTTGGCTATTATCATGTGATGGGAGTAAGGTTGTTTCGGGTGTCGAACTTTCGATACCCAATCAATACTTTTGTCTGGTATCGAGCTCGATACCAGGATTTGCGTTTTTTCGATACTAGACTTCGCTATTGCGCAGTCTAGTATCAGAGAACATGGCTGCTGTCAGCGCACGACCATGCTCCCTCAGCAGCACGGGGAGAAAGAAACAGTCTCTCCCTCCCCCTGTGCTGCTGCTGCCGCTGCCACCAATCAGAAGAGCGGGGCGGGCGCACTGCACCACCATTGAGAACTAACGTTTAATATACAAATACAGCCGGCGGGAGAAACGCATTGCCGGCACCCTTCCTGTGACAGGGCGCTGCGATCCGCGGCAATTAACCTTTCAGGTGCCGAACTTGGATCGGACCCTGAGGAATGTTAGGTCATTCTGGGGGTCAATATCCCACACTAAACATCTGGCCCTTGTCACTAACTGATGCATTATGCCTGCATATTGTACGGTGGTGGCATTATTACATTTCTTCGACATCTGCCATAGCGCCTGGCTACCCTCGAGTCACAGTCAGGGCAGAACTATTGAGGGTTTGTTCGCTGGTCTGTGCGCATGCGCGGTATATTCTTTTTTTTTTTTTTTTTTTTTTTTTTAAAATGTTTTTATTAAGTTTTCAAAAAGTTTGAAGAATAGACATATAAACAAGAGCAATGTCGCACTGCCATCAATAATATCCATTTGTACAAGTGCAAAATTATTTGTCAATTGCCTTTTCCATGAGCATACGGATAGTAACAGAAGTCTAACGAAACGGACATTATCAGACAATCATCCCCGTAAGATATTACGGGAGATATCCCCGAGAAACCAGTACATTCTAACCGGATACAGTCTCTAGTGGGCTCTCAGGGTCAAGGCAGTGATACCTCGTGAAGGTAATGTAGAGAACAACACAAACAGATAAGGGAAAAGAAAAAGAACCAAAACAAGAACCTAGATGCTCGGGAGTATATGGACGCTGTGGACCCCCCTCCCCCAGCTCATGACAGTAGAACCGGTGATTCGCCAAGTACCGTCTGTTGCAGGAACCATGTAGTCCCTGAAAAGCATTCGTGTATGGCCTTGCGGACATGCAACGGAAGAACATTAATAAAACTTTCCCACACCTGAAAGAAGTGTTCCACTTTTTGTCTTTTTGATGTGAGGCCTCCACCCAGTCCATACGCATGATATGGGAGAGTTTCTCCAAGAACAATCTGAAGGGGGGATTGTGGGCTGTAACCAGACTTGTAGGATCGCCTTAGTTCCTGCTACTGCCACAAAGTGTAGCAACTTCCTACACCCTGGGGTACAGTTATATTTATCCTTATCTAAATAACCGAACAGCGCCCAAAGCGGGTCGCGCGGGGTAAAAGTGGTTAAGTGTGTGTTAGTGAAGGTGATGATTTTGTCCCAGAACTGTTGTATCATTGGGCAGTCCCATAGACAGTGGTAAAGTCCTGCATCCGAAGCCCCACATTTAAAGCAGTTGTTGGAATCGTATATGCCCATTCTAAACCCCCGTCTCGGAGTCAGATAGGACCTATGGCAGATTTGTAGGATCATCTCTGTGTATCTTGCTACGGGTAAGTGTTTGTATGAGAACTCCAATGCCCGGAGTATCGTTGAAGGGGTAGCCTGTGGCACCTCCGCCTGCCATCTAGTCATAGGGGCTGTAGATGCGGAGTAGTCAATTGGTACATGGAGGAACTGGTAGTTTGATGAAATCTGTTTCTTCCCTTCGTTGAGGTTCGAGAACCATCGTCTAAAATATGGGCTCCATTCGAGTCCGCCATGGCGGAAATGACTCTAGTGATATAGCTTTTCGCTTGTAAGTATGGGAAAAAGGGAAAACTATATGTGGGTATTCCTTCTGCAGGTCCTGGAGCGGTTTAACCGTTCGTGTTTGCGCGCTGATGAGTTTGTCAATGCTAGTGATGCCGTGCGATTGCCAGCATTTAAATGTGGGGTGGGAAGATCCGTTCTGAAAGGAGGGATTCCTTACTAACGTCAGATGCACCGAAAATGACGCATGCAATTTGCACAGACCTCTTGCCCTGTACCACGCCCTCCATGTCGTCATGAGGAGGGGTTCGTTTTAACCGCTTGTGGAAGATCCCCGAGCGAGAGATGCAATAGGTTCGATAACGCAATATGTGGAACAAAGGCTTGATCTAGCGTAACCGGAGTATATTTTGACGTAGAATGCAGCCAGTCTCGCACCACTCGCATTAGAGCCGCAATGTTGTACAGTCTGATATCAGGGAAGTTTAGGCCCCCATTTAGTTTTGGTTGTCGCAGTGTGTGCCAAGCTATTCTAGGACGTTTCCCATTCCAGACAAATGTCCTGTACAGGTAGTTTATCCTTTTCTCGTCTTTAGGCCGAAGGCAGATAGGCAACATCTGGAGTATATACAATAGTTTGGGAAACTCTGACATCTTAAGTAGGTTTGTCCTCCCTACATAGGAAAGTGTGAAATGCTTCCAGCTCGCCAGGTTCGACTCCAGAGAGGAGAGATATGGTCCTATGTTACAGTTATATAATTGGGATGGATTTTTAGGGATAGAGACCCCTAGGTATGTTATGGACTCATTTTTCCATGAAAATGGGAAGGCCCTTGTCCACATCGGTCTCCTGGGTCCGCTCACTAGCAGTGCTTCTGTTTTGTCCAAGTTAATGGTATATCCTGATAATACACCAATATCCCGGATCTCAGCCAACAAAGCGTTCAGTGAATTTTCAGGATCGGAGATCATCAGCAGGACATCGTCCGCAAATGCCGCCGCTCTCAATTCTGTGTTACCTATCGTCACCCCACGAAAGCTATGCGTGGAGTGAAGATGGTACAGGAGCGGGTCCAGGGACAGATTAAACAAGATGGGGAGAGGGGGCATCCCTGCCTTGTGCCCCTAAAGAGGTCGAGGACTCCCGAGTTTTTCCGTTGATAGTTATCACAGTGGTGACATCAGTATAGGTGTTAGTCACAAATTGTCTAAAACCGTTTCCAAAGCCTCGAATTTCCAGGAGGGTTTGTAGGAAGGACCAAGACACCGTGTCGAAAGCCTTCTCGGCGTCTAAGCCGAGAAGGAGTATTTAGTGGTCGTGTGGGGTCCCGTGCCGCGACCGTTGCTGCCACTACTCTGCGGACATTATGAACCGCGTGCCTCCCTTGGGTGAAACCCATCTGGGTGGGGTGGATTAAGGTCGGGATAAAGGTTTGCATCCTATTTGCGATTATCTTAGCTAAGAACTTGTAGTCTTGGTTCATTAAGGTGATCGGCCTGTAGGATTGTGGTAGGTCGGGATTCTTGTTAGGTTTGGGAAGCACTATCACCCTCGATTCTGTAAACCTATCTACCCCCGCCCCCTCTTTGTATATTTGCGAGTACAGCGTGGCCAAGGTTGGAATAATCTCTGGAGCTAATATCTTATAATACTCCGCCGTTAGGCCGTCCGGCCCGGGTGTTTTGCGATTGTGGGATTCAGAAATGACTCGTTTCACCTCCTCCTCAGTAATGTCAGCGTCTAAGAACGCCTTTTGTTCCTCGGACAGGGAGGGCATGGATAGGGAGTCCAAGAAGGACTGATTTCTCCCCTGGTCTGTGGGGAGGCCCTATAAAGGTCCTCATAGTATTTAAAAAGCCCTCTAATATGTCATCAGTAGTGGAGTATAGGCGGCCGGTCTCAGGGCACTTGATTCGTGCTATTGGTTTAGCGCTTTTGAAAGGTTTAGTGAGGGAGGCCAGCAGGGTTCCTGCTCTGTTGCCCCAGCGGAAATATTTGTTCTGCGTGCACCGGGTAAACCAGTGTGCCTGACCCTGGACAAATGTATCTAACAGTGATTTAGCATCTATGAACGCCTGTTTCGTTTGAGGAGTGGGGGACTCTGAGTGGGCTTTCTGAGCTGATAGAAGGTCGCAATGTAACTGATTAAAACGGTCCCTCGCCTTTTTTTTCTTGTGAGCTACATAGGCTATTATATGTCCGCGCATGACCGCCTTGGAGGTTGCCCATAGCAGCGGGGTTTCATCAAGATGCACGTCATTGTCATCCAAGAAAGTAGACCAGTGGACCTTAAGATATGTCCCAAAGTCCTCTGACTCAGAGAGGTAAGTGGGGAACCTCCATAGGCAGGATTTTATTTGCGGTTGTAATGCCTGAATCGTGGCCGTAACAGGTGCATGGTCCGAAATTAATATCGGATGTATAGTGGTATCTAGCAGGTTATCCAGCAGGGTAGTGGAGGTCAGAATCAAATCTAGTCGTGAGAATGAGTCATGGGTTTTGGAGTAACAGCTATATTCCCGAGTGTTATCATGGGTCGTTCTCCATATGTCACATAAATGTAACCTGTCCATCATTTGTAGTATCGCGCGGGAAGCCGGTGAGGTTTGTGATCTGTGGTGCGATCTGTCTAAGCTCGGATCTAATGTGGCATTAAAATCTCCTGCTATCATGAGTTTGCGTGTCGCTCGATCGGTGAGTAACTCTGATATTTTGGTAAAAAAGCTGGGCTTGGGGAATTGGGGGCATATATGTTTAGTAGGGAATATGGTACTCCTTCTATCAATACGTCCAAAAGGAGGTAACGTCCCGCTGGATCTATTGAGGAGTTCTGTATTTCATATGTTAGCCCACGTCTAAACAGAATCGCCACCCCTCTGGATTTAGAGGTGTGTGAGGCCGTCAGACATTCAGAGAGCCAAGGGGCCTTGAGTATGGACTGGGAGGATTTCTTCCAGTGTGTTTCTTGGAGAAATATAATGTCTGGTTTAAATCGCTTAAGATGTGTCACAACTTTTCTTCTCTTAGTTGGGGTATTTAACCCTGCCACATTCCATGTGAGCAGTTTTAAATATGGTGAGGTAATGTAACTGGGTGAGGTGGATTCAGGTGTGGTACTCATCTGGCCAGGGGGTATGCGGTAGTCATCGGAAGGGTCAGTCACATTAGGATCCTCTCCCACCCGTCCCAGCGAGCGAGTAGGAATGGCGGTATGCGGTAGAGGAGGGGGTCCCAGGTCCCGAGCATCACAGTTATTAATCTGAAATAAAAACACAACTTGTAATAAACAAAAATAAACATTAGTGGATGTTGAGTGGCATCCCTTGGTAGGCCTTCAAGTACAATTCAAAAAGCAGAAAAAGAGAACAATTGAGGTTAGGAGGTTCTCCCCCAATGTGCGACGAACGTTCATCCCGCATCAGGTTGGCCGAAGAATCCTCTGGCTTCCGCTGGGTCGTCAAACAGGTGTGTGCGGCCCTCGTGTTGAACTCGCAGCTTCGCTGGGTACAGGAGCTGGAAACGGATGTTGCGGTCATGGAGGTAGCTGCATATTCCCACGAACATCTTTCTTTTCTGTGTCACCATAGCTGAAAAGTCCTGGAAAAGGAGTATTTTCTGGCCGTCTATCACTAGTTGTCGTTGGTTACGGTAAGCTCTGAGAATCTTTTCTTTAGTGGCCCAGTGGACGTATTTAGCAATTGCGGGTCTAGGGCGACCCCCTTGGTCTCTAGGCGGTCCTATTCTGTGTGCCCTCTCCACTATCATAGGGTCAGTCGGCAGGTTAAGCTGTAAGGCCTGCGGAATTTTTAGCGCCAGATAAGCTGTTAGCGCCTCCCCACTCACCGATTCCGGAATTCCCACAAATCGGAGATTGTTTCTCCGGTCCCTGTTCTCCAGATCTTCTAACTTCTCTTTAAGCAGTGTCTCTGTGGCTTCACACTGTCTTATCGAGGCCAGTGCCGCCTCAATGTTGGTTTCTCCTGTCACCACTCTGGTTTCTAGGTCTGTGATCCTTTGCGTGTTAGCGGTAATCTGAGCCATAGCAGAGTTAATGGAGGCATGTAGGACGTCAAATCTTTTGTCAAAGAGTGGCAACAGTAGGCGTGTCACTTCTTGTGCCACTGCCGCGGCCTGTGCGTTGTCCTGGGGTGGACGAGGAGACGGGCTGTGTGGAGGCGAAAGATTTGGCGGCGTGATATCATCTGTAATCATTTCTTGCGAGGAGAGCGGCGACTCAGGGGCTTGTTCATCCGCTTGGGGCGATGAAGGTGTTTGTTTATTCCTCAGCGTAGGTTTGTTGGGGACTTTAGTTGGTTGAGATTTGGAAGCCATTTGACTTGGCTGCGTCTTGCGTTGCTGTCTCTGTGGCTGGGGACCCATAAGGAATTTGTCCATTCCTGTGCCCTGTGCAGAGAGGGTGAGGGTGGTCGGACAAGGGGGTCTTAAAAGAACCAGATCCTTACATTGGGAGGGTAGACCTCGCTTTTACTGGAGTCTTTTATGGCATTTGATACAGAGGTCTATGGCTGCTGGAGAAGTGACCAACTGGCAAGATGGTGCTCAGTGTTTTGCGTGGTTGTACGGCTTCACCACTGGAAAGTATTGGGATCCCACGTGGTCAGGGGTCTTGCAAGCGGGGTCAACAGAGGGTAGTTGCCCGGTCCAGATGGGAGCAGCGGGCTGTGATATGCCCCTAGTCCGTAGGGAGTCAAGGTCCCAGGATCTGGTAGCAAGCTGTGTAGACACCCAGCAAGATATTTAAACCAGTAGGAAGAAAGAACTAAGTATGGCCATAAAGAGTTAAAGCAGCTTCAATATTAGTGGTAGATGGTGTTATACCGTGATACACCACTAGGTGTCACTGTTCGCTCATGAAGTCTCTATGTGGAGAGAAATGAGGGAACTTCAGCATGGACCGGGAAGTGCCATCTTGAAAGTACTTACAAGTCCCTCGTGCTGCAGGTATTGTAGCTTCTTCTCTCCAGGAGGGGGTTCTGAGGGGGATCGCTGGCCTCTCTGGCTAATGCAGTATGTCCCAGCTGCTGGTGTTGTACAGAGGGAGTGGGAGGGTGCAGATCTCGGTGGTGAGGAGTTTCTGGTCCTGGCGCTCCTACCCCTTCCCGGGAAGCCACCTACTTGGTGCTTTAATGCAGGTACCGGCTCTGTTGCTGGCCCCAACGATCGAGGTTGCAGGGGCCCTGCTGCAGTGAGCGGGTGCAGGCCGCGTGGTTGAGCGGCCTATACAAGTGCTATGCAGCTCACTGCTGCAGACTCCAGGGCAATAAGAACTGCGGCCCTCTGATCAGCGTGTCCTAGAGGGTTTGTCCTTTCTTTGTAGCTCTGCCTGTCGTCCTGTTGGACGCAGATGGCGGCAGATTCTTTGGCTGCTGAGGAGGACGCTGTTAAAACGCGGCCATACTTGATGTCCCGCCCCCGGAAGTCCCGCGCGGTATATTCTAGTGACAGCCTTACTGAGGGCAGCCGGGCGCTATGGCAGACGTCGAATAAACTGGGTCCGATCCGAGAAGAATGAAATTATGATTGCTCCAGATAAAGACTACATATTATTTGTATATTAAACGTTGGTTCTCATTAGTGGCGCAGTGTGCCTCCCCCCCTCCTCCACAGTATTAAAAACATTGGTGGCATTGACCACAGGGTCCCCTCCCCTCCTCATTGGTGGCAGTTGCCACAGGGTCTCCTCCCCTCCAAATTGGTGGCATTTTCATATAAAATATAAAAACAATAAATAAATAAAATATTACATATCGCCATGTCTGAAAAGTCCAAACTATTAAAATATTGAAAAATATCTCTTATGCAGTGAACGTCGTAAAAGAAAAACATTTTTTGTCACTTTGTACCCACAAAAAATAGGATCAGACTGTTCGATTAAGGGCCGGATGTTCCATAAAATGCGGAATGCACGCGTCTTTTTTGGCGTTTTATTTTTTTTGCGTGGTATCGAATAGTATAGAGTATCGCAATACTTTTTTACGGTATTGAAACCGATTCAAAATTTTGCTATCAAAACAATCCTAGATGGGAGCACTATAAAATTATACAAATTTGCCGATAGAGACTTACCCCTGGGTCTTAACCTCTTAAGGACACGGCCCTATTTCACCTTAAGGACCAGGCCATTTTTTCAAAATCTGACCATTGTCACTTTATGTGGTGATAACTTTAAAACGCTTTTTCTTATCCAGTCCATTCTGAGATTGTTTTTTCGTCACATATTGTACTTCATGACAGTGGTAAAATGAAGTCGAAAAATTTCATTTTTATTTATAAAAAAATACCAAATTTACCAAAAATTTTGAAAAATTTGCAATTTTCCAACTTTCAATTACTCTACTTCTATAATACATAGTAATACTGCCAAAAAAAGTTATTGATTTACATTCCCCATATGTCTACTTCATGTATCGATCATTTTGGGAATGCTATTTCATTTTTGGGGACGTTACAAGGCTTAGAAGTTTAGAAGCAAATCTTGAAATTTTTCAGAAATTTTCAAAACCCACTTTTTAGGGACCAGTTCAGGTCTGAAGTCACTTTGTGAGGCTTACATAATAGAAACCACCCAAAAATTACCCCATTCTAGAAACTACACCCCTCAAGGTATTCAAAACTGATTTTACAAACGTCATTAACCCTTTAGGTTTTCCACAAGAGTTAATGGCAAATGGAGATAAAATTTCAGAATTTCGATTTTTTGAAAAATTTTCCGTTTGAATCCATTTTTTCCAGTAACAAAGCAAGGGTTAACAGCCAAACAAAACTCAATTTTTATTGCCCCGATTCTGTAGTTTTCAGAAACACCCTATATGTGGTCGTAAACTGCTGTATGGCCAAACTGCAGGGCGCAGAAGGAAAGGAGCGCCATATGGTTTTTGGAAGGCAGATTTTGCTGGACTGGATTTTTGACACCATGTCCCATTTGAAGGCCCCCGATGCACCCCTAAAGTAGAAACTCCATAAAAGTGACTCCATCTAAGAAACTACGCCCCTCAAGGTATTCAAAACCAGTTTTACAAACTTTGTTAACCCTTTAGGTGTTCCGCAAGAGTTATTGGCAAATGGAGATGAAATTTCCGAATTTCTATTTTTTGTTACCTTGTCTCAAAAAAAGTGTAATATAGAGCAACCAAAAATCATGTTTACCCTAGAATAGTACCAAAAAAAGTGACACCTTATCCCGTAGTTTCCAAAATGGGGTCACTTTTTTGGAGTTTCTACTGTAGGGGTGCATCAGGGGGGCTTCAAATGGGACATAGTGTCAAAAAACCAGTCCAGCAAAATCTGCCTTCCAAAACCATATGGCGTTCCCTTCCTTCTGTGCCCTGCCGTTTGGCCATACAGTAGTTTACGACCACATATGGGGTGTTTGTGCAAACAAGAGAATCAGGGCAATAAATATTGAGTTTTGCTTGGCTGTTAACCCTTGCTTTGTTACTGCAAAATGGATTAAAATGGAAAATTTGCAAAAAAATAGCTGTTTTGGGACTGTTTTTATTTTTTGTTATTTACATAGTTGAACTGACAGGTTAGATTGTGTGCTATTTCTATAGAGCAGGTTGTTACGGACGCGACAATACCAAATATGACTACTTTTTGGGGTTTTTGTTTCAGTTTTACATAATAAAGCCTTTTTGAAAATAATTTTTTTAGTGTCTCCACATTCTGAAAGCCATAGTTTTATTTTTATTTTTTGGGCGACTGTGTTATGTAGGGGCTCATTTTTTGCGGGATGAGATGGCGGTTTGATTGGCACCATCTTGGGGTGCATATGACATTTTGGTCGCTTGCTATGACACTTTTGTAGATGTAAGGTGACAAAAATGGCTTTTGACACCGTATTTTTTTTTTTTTTTGCTGTGTTCAGCTGAGGGGTTAGATCATGTGTTATTTATATAGATCAGGTTGTGACGGACGCGGCGATACATAATATGTATACTTTTTATTTATTTATATAAGTTTTACACAATAATATAATTTTTTAAAACAAAAAAAATCATGTTTTAGTGTCTCCATAGTTTGAGAGCCATATATATTTTTTTTTTTTGGGCGATTGTCCTATGTAGGGGCTCATTTTTTGCGGGATGAGATGGCGGTTTGATTGGCACCATCTTGGGGTGCATATGACTTTTTGATCGCTTACTATTACACTTTTTGTGATGTAAGGTGACAAAAAAATGGCTTGTTTGACAACGTTTTTATTTTTTATGTTTACGGCGTTCATCTGAGGGGTTAGGTCATGTTATATTTTTATAGAGCAGGTCCTTACGGACGCGGCGATACATAATATGTATACCTTTTTTTTATTTATTTTGGTTTTACACAATAATATCCTTTTTGAATGAAAAAAAAACATGTTTTAGTATCTCCATAGTCTGACAGCCATATATTTTTCAGTTTTTAGGCAATTGTCTCAGGTTGGGTATCATTTTTGCGGGATGAGGTGACGGTTAGATTGGCACTATTTGGGGGGTCATATGACTTTTTGATCGCTTGTTATTACACTTTTTGTGATGTAAGGTGGCAAAAAAATGGCTTTTTGACAAAGTTTTTTTTTTTTTTTTTTACAGTGTTTACTTGAGGGGTTAGGTCATGTGATATTTTTATAGAGCAGATTCTTACGGACGTGTAGATACCAAATATGTCTACTTTTTAATTTTTTTTTTACATTTAACACTAAAAAGCATTTTTGAAACCAAAAAAATCATGTTTTAGTCTGAGAGGCATAGTTTTTTTATTTTTTGGCCAATTGTTTTAGGTAGGGGCTCGTTTTTTGCGGGATGAGATGGCGGTTTGATTGGTACTATTTTGGGAGGCAAACGCCTTTTTGATCGCTTTGTATTACACTTTTAGTGATGTAATGTGCCAAAAAATGGCTTATTTACACCATTTTTGGGGTTTTTTATGGCGTTCACCTGAGGAGTTCAGTCATGTGATATTTTTATAGCGCAGGTTTTTACGGACGCGGCGATACCTAATATGTGTAGTGTATTTTATTTTTTTAATTTTTATTCAGTGTTATGTGTATTTTTCATTTTTACTTTTTTTCACTTTTTACATTTTTTTTTACCCAGACCCACTTGGTTCTGAAAGATCCAGTGGATCTGGTGTCTGTATAATACAGTACAGTACACTATATAGTGCACTGTACTGTATTTTGTACTTTAGAAAGTCTGAATAGACCTTTAGCAGGTCTATTCAGACTTTCAGCACCATGGAGAGCAGGACGCTTCTGAAAGCGTTCTGTCTCCATGGCAACCATCACCCGCTGCCATAACTGGGCAGGGGTGATGGATGGGGAGGAGTGGAGCACCCTCCCTCTGCGATCCCATCCTGTTGGGGGCTGCAAAGGCACAGCAGCCCCCGATGGGAGAGGGAGGGAGCGCTCCTCCCTGTTAACCCTTCCATACCGCGGTCCGTACGGGGTTAAACGGCTGGCATCTGCAGCACAGATGCCAGCCGTTTCTATCAGAGTGTCAGCAATGTGCTGACACTCTGATAGAACCACTAGACACCAGGGATAGATTACAGGGGAGGCGGGCGGGGATCGCAATCGCGATCCCGCCCGCCGCACCGCAGCGCCGCGCGCCGCCCGCAACCACCCCCTGCACCCCCGCAGCCACAATATGATTGGGGGCTGCAGGGGGTTAAAAAACTGTTTGGGGCATTAACTCTCTGATCCCCGCGGTCATAGACCGCGGGATCAGAGATCGCACAGAGCGCTGCAAACCGCAGGTCTGAATTGACCTGCGGTTTGCAGCGATCGCCCATATGGGGGGGTCACAGGACCCCCCTGGGCATTGTAACAAGGTACCTGCTGAATGATTTCAGCAGGTACCTTGTTCCGATCACTGCCAGCTGAGCAGCAGTGATCGGAACAACTCATGACGTATCGGTACGTCATGTGTCCTTAAGGACTCGGGAAACATGCCGTACCGGTACGTCATGTGTCCCAAAGGGGTTAAGTTGGGACTATTCTATAGGACAGTGATGGCGAAACTATGGCACGGGTGCCAGAGGTGGCACTCAGAGTCCTCTCTGTGGGCAACCACACCCTGGAAAAAGTCTATGGTGTACCAATATGCCTTACTCTTTTCCTGCAATTCAGCAGCGCAGGACGCGCTATGAACAGCACAGGCAGTGCATTGATTGTAGGCAGGATATTATAGCTAAATGATAAAGTACATGGAATATATACTATACTGTACTGTAGTATTCAGGTTTAATTGCTGTGTTGGCACTTTGCGATAAATCAGTGGGTTGTATAGTTGTAGGGTTGCATTTTGGGCGCTCGGTCTCGCCATTACTTCTATAGGGTATTAAATTTATCTAACGTTTGATATAACTGACAAACCTTTACAAGCTATACAGAAACACAAGGGGGGGTCAGTCAGCACGTCCCTGTATGCAGGTGCACGTAGCTATGGCACATATACATACAAACAAAAAAATGCAACAGCACTCTGCAACCAGAACTCTGCCCTGCCTCTAAGATAGAAGCTATAAGAGGACATTAGTGTACGTTTTGATCAAAAGGTAATAAGCCACTCGCCAGGCCAAGGCTGTCCCGTGAGTGGTACTAACGCTAAATCTGACCTGTTATGGGCCATGACAGCCACATAAAATCCTCCTAACGCTGAATCTTACCTGTTATGGGCCACGACAGCCACATACAATCCAGGGAGTGTGGGTCCAGCATGCATGCCTGGATAAACCATACTTATTAACCCTTTCTGGTGCTGAAACAGCCTCCATTAGATCCAGGGATGCAGGTACCAACATGCATGCCAAGCACACTGTGCACTCCTCCTGGAGCCAGATGGCTACTAGCAGGTACTGTGAATGCACATTCAGCTTTATACTCACTCTGATTAAAAACCAGCATCTAGGGCAGACAAACTAGTCAGGTGTGCACGACTGAAGAGGAGGTTGCCACACCTCCACACATACTAAACAGAAACACAAGGGGGAGGGGGGGGGTCAGTCAGCACGTCCCTGTAAGCAGGCGCACGTAGCTATGGCAATTATACATACAAACAAAAAAATGCAACAGCACTCTGCAGATAGAAGCTATAAGAGGACATTAGTGTACATTTTGATCAAAAGGTAATAATCCACTCGCCACGCCAAGGCGAACCTTTACAAGCTATAGCCAGTGAAGTCCCTGACATTGTATAAATGGTTTGATATGTATCTGGACACATTCCCGTTCCTAGAACACTTGTTTACACCCCTAGATACAGCTCACTACTGCCCCCTCTCCTCAGTGACCATGTAATCTTAAGCGGGCTCCATCATATGCCACTGATGTCAGGACGCAGTGGGCCGGGCCCGTCATAGATTTGGCACTGAGCCTCTTAAACACTAGCGTGCTGGTGGCCTCTTTGATGTTTGGTCTGTATCACCTCATATATTGTAGCGAGGTCACGGTGAATAGTCTTATCTTCCCCTCTTACTACCTTATTGAAAGGCAGCTTCCCACTGACCTCTTTTATAATCTTTTGGCTGCATCCCCTTGTTGTCTAATCCCCCGATAAGTTCCATGATGGAATACAGATACATATCACCCCAGGTGTTGGAGTTATGGCAGTTTGATTCAGAGATCTCGTCATCAGATCCCGAGGTCTCTGACTCGGACTCTAACCATCAAAGATTCTATAATTCTAATAGGGGCCGCACCGGGAGAGTCAGAGGAGGGAGAAGATGGCAGAACTGGGGGAGACAAAGGAGTGGTGGTTATGGTGGTTCCTCGCCCTATCAACCTTCCTCGTCTATACAGGCAACTACAGAAACTACTCCCACAGCAGCCTCCGGTTTTTTAAGCAAGGCCCCCCTTCCATACCAGTTACGAGATCGTTCCAAGACAGGGGAGGGGGCAACCGAAGTACAGAAGAGGGCCTGATATTGAGCTGAGTGAATTACAAAAGGGGTTATCATTTGTCCAGACTACTCAACTCAATACATTTACGTGGATCAAGGATCTTCATTTATTTGCCAGAAAATTCAAATGGTTCAAATTCATGAGGAACTCGGATAGACAGACTTGTGAACAATTAGGGGTACAGATTAGTGATCTACCAGATCTTTATTTACTTGCGGGTCTATGGGAAGAAGGCTCCAGGTTACCCGGGCAAGGTCCATTTACAGATTTGAGACCAAAGTGCAGAAGATGACTTCCTCCTGTGGCATCTGATCATATAGATATATTTCTTGAGATGGTGATCAATGACCTTGAAAAACTGGGAACCCCATCCCCTAGATATCCTAATTTGTCGAGTGAAGAACTCTTGGCTCTTAAGGGCCTCGAGAAAGCTGACCATATTATTATAAAACTTAGTTGTAATGGATTCCGCTAAATATAAGGAAATGTGTTTGAAATTACTGTCAGATAAAGAATGTTATAGGGTCCTCATGGGTGATCCAACTGAACCTTTTCTGAGCAAATTAACAAAGATCCTTGACAAAGCTATAAACAGTAGGCTCATAGGAGAGTTGGAATATCAGTATATGTTACCTAAGAAGCCATCTATTCCTACCTTTTATGGATTACCGAAAATCCATAAAGGGGGGTCACCCCTGAGAGGACGACCGATAGTGTCAGGGGTTGGGTCATTGACACGTTACTGTGGTGTCTATATCGACAAAGTATTAAGTCCATTTGTATCCTCATTACCATCGTGCACTAGAGATACAATGGATTTTTTGCGAAAAATCAAGACACTATACTTTGACTCTGACTACATCTTGGGAAGCATCGATGTCCCTATACAGTTCTATACCACACACAAGGGGCTTAGAGGCTGTGTCATATTTTTTTAAGGACTAGAGGTGTATTCTTCAATGAACACAATCAACTGATCATTGATCCTATGGAATTTGTATTAACCCATAATTACTTTTTGTTTGATGGGCGGTACTACCACCAGTTCAGGGGGGCGGCAATGGGGAGCTCTTGTGCGTCCTCATATGCTAACCTCCTCCTGGACATCTTTATCATTCGGAAGGGTGAACTTAAGGACTTTGAGCGGGATGTTTGTGAATTGAATGACAACTCTATTGGTTTGTCTTTACTCACGAAGCCAGTGTAACGCCTATATGGACCTATGGTGTCTGGATCGCAACTGCGGAGATGTATTTGGAGTTAGGCTTCTCAGTTTGGGGCTCAGGCGTCACTCACAATCTCAACGGCGAGTTTGAGTCCCCATACATCACAGCCAGAGTAATATGGACGAGTACGCAAAGGTTATTCCTTCATAACCTGCATACAGGTGAACTTAACAAGATTAGAATTGGTTAGTCTCTATTGAGTGCCGTATCTGGTTAGCAGTGTTATGCCGGACAGTCCAGGCTCCAACAGGGAGCTGCGACGTTAAGGAGCAAGCTCCAACCGGAGCAGTACTTGCAGTTAGTCGTCCTGGAGGACTTGATCAGCGGAGGTTCTCCTGTGTAGCGGCCTGCTGACACAGCTCTGCCGAGGTAGCGTGGTATCCAGCGGGGTACGGGTCGGGGAGGTTCAGGCGTTCAACCCACGATATTGGTACGCCATGTTGCCTCCCCGACACGCTTAAATAGCGCCAGGTGTGGGGAGGAGCCGCGGCTCCACAAAAACGACCTCCGCGTTCCAGCGTGGAACGCAGGCGCCGCAACAAGAGCAACGACTTCCGCGTTCCACAGTGGAACGCAAGGAAGCCGCCGCCGGAGCAGAAGAGAACCCATAGCGGCATTACAGCCAGTGACCAGTCCATTACCTTCTTAGATGTAACTGTTAGTAAACAGAGGGACACTCTCAGTACCATCGTATATAGGAAACCTACTGCAACGAATAGTCTCCTTCATTGGTCCAGCTACCATCCACCAGCACAAAAACGGGGCATACCTAAAGGCCAATTTCTCAGAATGAGGTGCAATTGCTCTGAGAAAGAGAATTTTTATCATAAATCAAGACGACTTTGTGATAGATTTCTTGACAGAGGCTATCCTAGTCCTGTCCTAAGGGGGGCCTTCAGGTTTGCAGAGGAATAAAATAGAAATGACTTACTGACCCCTAGAAGGGAATAGCAGGAGGACAGAGTCAAGAACTCGAATAGTATTCGGATTATATCCATGTATGATTCCGCGAATAAAGAGATACGGAGCATTCTGGATAATTTCTGGCCTATCCTACTGATGGACCCTGATCTTAGTAGTGCAATTACACAAACTCCCAGTATCACCTTTCGGAAAGGAAGGAGCTTAAGGGATCGCCTTGTGCGTAGTCACTATGTGCCTCCTAAAAAATCTGGTACTTGGTTGGAGAGGCAACCACTTGGAATTTTTAGATGTGGTGGTTGTAAAGCATGCAAATATATTCAAACACTAAGCAAAATAGATGCTCCTATACTGGGATGACATATTACATTAGGGACTTTGTCAATTGCAGAAGTAAAAGGGTTATTTATATATGTAAGTGCTCATGTTCAAAGGATTATATAGGGAGGACCTACCGTGAACTACGCATAGTACTGAGCGAACCTTTCTGTTTGTGCCTGTTTTTAGGTATATCAAGTATTGACATCGGGTTTGTGAGTATTACATTTGGGACCTTTAGTGCACTATGATGTTATTAAGAATAGAGCACTTACTGCATATTTACCTTTTCTATAGGTCTGCACCATTGTTGGAGATCATTGATATCGTTTGAGGATCCCCGGGTGCAGTATGATATAGTCAATACCTATTGCTCCTTTATGTCCTGCCTTTATGGCCACCTGCTGATCCTCTATCATATGGGATCACCACTGGCATTGTGACTAGGCTATCACTTTAAATTAATGGTCCTATTGTGAATCATGGAGTTGATTATCGAACCGTCCTGAATCATGTTGTTGATTATCGATGAATTTAACAGCTGAATCATGGATGTCTTTAATCTGTCATTTATGCGTGTGGTGCTTTCACATGAATTATCTGAATCATGTGCTTAAACCATAGATATCAATTCTAAAGGAGTTTGGCTGTTTGTAAAGTATTTCTGATTAATTATCCACATTATCACTGGACAAATTTGATGATCTGGTGAAGTTATCTATCTGTGGCGCCGTAGCAATTAACTTATCAGAAGCGTGGTCTTTTGACCATTAGTTCGTTTATTTATTTTTGTTTATACTTCTCATACTATTCCCCTTATAAACCACAAAGTGGGGAAACGCGTTGGGATTGAGATCTATTAGGGAGAAGTGAGGGTGATGTAGTTTAGGTACGAGACCAGGGGCCATCCATCTTCAGGGTGTTCCACTGTGTTAGGGAATAGTCAGGGTTATATAGGGGTCAGATCCTTCCCTTGTATCAGTTTCCTGGCATCCCGTGGCCAATGGGCCCCCTCAAGTGTTATTATCACACTTTTTTGCGGTATTTTTTGGTCCTACTTTTGGGATCCACTAATGGTCGAGTTCTTGTGAAGTATTTTTCCCTCCCCCCCTTTTTGTTTTAGGAGGTATATATTAAAAGTTAGATTTTATTCCGTGCTTTCTGTGATTCAGTTTACAGTTACAGTGGCCATTCTAGATGCAGGTAAAGATGGAGTCACTCTTCTCAGGGCGGATGTTCTGTGTTTAGATATATAGGGTATACTAGGGTTTCCTACAAACTGATAGGGACTAGTAAGACTATTTCTTCCTGCCTATCATGCAGAGTTTTAGAAGGCTCAAGCACCTGGACCTGGGCCTTGAACCACACCTGTTGAATATATGACTCTGTATGGTTATGCTAACATCTCAGGTTACCGGTATAACCAGGACTTGCGTCAGCACCCAGTGTTCCCTGACAAGTGCCGGGGCCCAGTGCTCCTGGGGGGGCCCACTGTGCCCGCTAACTCCTGCAGTCGTGTTCTGGAATTCATCAAACTGCCTATTCTGAATTCTAGGGCAGCTTACCCCAGCAATGCAGACAATTTTCGCCAAGTGCACTGCTGGGGTCGGCAGGCTCAGGAGTCAGAACAGGGTAGATGTTGTTTCCTACTGGGATAAAGGACCTTCCTGATGGCATTCGCCCATATGACCAGTGGGGGAGGAGCTGGAGGAGCAGAGAGCTGTGTTCCTGTATGCAGAGGAGCCAGGCTGGAATGTGGTGAGTCCTAGCTGTGTGTGTCTCTACCTGTGTCTGTGTATGTCTGTCCCTGCTTGTGTCTGTCCTTGTATGTGTGCTTCCCTGTGTGTGTGTCACCATCACCATGCCCACAGTGTTCCTATGCCTTGACTCAGCTGCATCAGGACAGTCTGAGCGGGGCAAGAAAAAGAAGGAAGAGGAGGCAGTGCCGCCAGCATGGAGTTCTGTGGGAGAGGCACAGGGAGGCTCACTAAGGATGTAGGTAACACTACCACATGATCTAAACTAGTGTTATCTGTGGTTTTACATAGGACTACAGGTAACACTACCACATTATCAGCACTAGTGTTATCTGTGATTTTACATAGGACTGCAGGTAACACTAACACATTATCAGCACTAGTGTTATCTGTGGTTTTACATAGGACTTCAGGTAACACTAACACATTATCAGCACTAGTGTTATCTGTGGTTTTACATAGGACTGCAGGTAACACTAAAATTATCAGCACTAGTGTTATCTGTGGTTTTACATAGGACTGCAGGTAACACTAACACATTAACAGCACTAGTGTTATTTGTGGTTTTACATAGGACTGCAGGTAACACTAACACATTATCAGCGCTAGTGTTATCTGTGGTTTTACATAGGACTGCTGGTAACACTACTCAGATGGCCATCACTGTGTTATCTGTGCTGTTACATAGGACTGCAGGGGACATCTACTGTATTATCTGTACTCAGAGATTTATCACGGTGTAAGGGGTTCCACTGAGACCTTATCGCCCAAGGGCCCACATGAACCTGGAGCCGGCCCTCGGTATAACATCTCCAAGTGTTCTGGGCTTGACCCACGTCAGTGGTTACTGATACTAGACACGGCTGGGTATATTGTAGTGGTCAGGTGAGGAAGAGACCGCAAAGCAGGATTCAAGTAAAGGACAGCAAACAAGGAGGCTGAAGCAGTTACCGGCTTTATTAACGGACAAACTATAACTGCCGGAAAATGGGATTAACAGTATAGTACCACGGCACCAGAGGCGCAATGGAGAAATAGCAATAAAAGTATGAACAGGTTTACACAGAATACTTGAACAAAAGTTAGGATAAATGCGTTCTAACAGCAAACACATCAGAGTCCAGGCTACACTCAGCAAATATACTACTATCTTTAACCCCTGCTAACCATCCAAAGTCCCCTGCTCTATTCCCTTACCACCGATTAGCCTCGGGGCACACTCTCAGTTCTGGAGTTATCTGAACAGAGGTCTGTGATAGTGTCCTCTGCCACAAGGTGGATGCTTGCCTTGTCCGATGCGTGCTGGCCTGTGTCCTCTGGCTCCTAAATCGATCACTTGCTCTTCTCAGCACGTGGCTTTCTTCTCTCTCTCTCTGGGTTACAGCTGCAGCACTTTAGTTAAGAGTCTATCTTGATCTGTCTCAAACACAGCCAGCTTCTCAGGAATCCATTAGTCAGGCCCCCGTGTCCCATCACTAGCCTTTACTTGGCTCTTAACATGGCAGCCATCCTCACAGCTCCCCAGGACGCACACCCGGCCTCTAAACCCGGGAACTCCTGGCTCCTCCTCCTCCTGTGTCTCACAAAATCCTCAGCTTCCTCTTATTCAGAGCCACAGCGACCTCTCTGGTGTTCCTGCTCGTCCATCTCTACAGAAGTTAAGTGTCGCGTTTGTGTTTTGTTTTCCCTTCCTTGTTGGTTGTTACTAGGCCTCAGGGAGACGCTTGTTTCTTCATCTGGGAAGGAACGGGTTGTCTCAGTCCTGCCAATATCCAAAGGGCTCCAGGTTCCAGGGTATGGGCATTCCTACCTTCAAGGGGTCCCCATACGGTTAGGAATCGGAGCCAAGAGTAGGGTTCTCTAGGTGGTGACCTTTTCCTTTCCCTAGCGTTGAGACCTAGTGGCTTTCCCTTTCCCTGCTAATTGTCTGTGTGGTGCTTTCTCCTATACCTTATCCATGACAACAGCGCAGTTTGCATCAATCCCTCTGTAGGGTACAGAGCTATCTAATTAAATCTCCTATATCTCCTTGTTTAACCACCTAACTGTTTTCCCAGAGTTCAGCTCGGGCAGTGGGAAAAGTAGCTAACTGTTCTGCCCAAGCTGGGCTCGGTGAGAAAGTGGAGGTGGGAAGGGCTGCTTTAAATGCTGCCATCGTCTTAATGGTAGCAGCTAGCTGACATTCCAGGATTTCATACAAGACCAAAATTGCAGCATTAGCCCAGGAAACAGAGGAGAAATCACTGTTAGAAATCGAATCGGGAATAATCGCGGGTAAAATCTGTTTTTACCTTTACTTTCAGCTGCATTCACAGCTTCCCGATTTCTATCAGTGATATCTTCCCCTGTACTGAATGAATTGCTGTCATTCTGATATTGTCTGAATGCCAGCTTTTAGACAATACAAAGCCCATATCTTTAGCTGGTACCAAACCAGAGATATGAGCATTTAAAGCAGTCCCCCCCCATCTCTTCAGTCTGGAGGAGAATGAGGGAGCAGCTGACAGGCTGCAGGAGGAGAGAAAAAAACTGTAAAAAAAATATATATAGAAATGTGGTATTATCATCAATGTACTGACCCACAAAATTACTTTTATTATTTTTGCCACACAGTGAACACTGTAAAAAAATTCCAAAAAATAATGTTAAAATTTGTTTTTTATCTTTCCCCCTAAAAATAAAATAATAAAAGTTATTTAATACACTATAGAACCCAAAATGGTTCCTTAAAAAACCTACAACTAATCCCGCTAAATGAAAAAAAAAATTGAAGAAAAAAAGTTAGGACTGTTATGAAAGTTATGACTGTTAAAACGCAAAGGGGGAAAATATTGTTGGTCCTTAAGGCTAAAATTAATAATGTCACTAAGGGGTTAAAAAATGCAATAGTGTCCCCTGAGTTGTGTGCCAACAAGATTTACTGCAGACACACATTAAAAATCTACAATAAAAAAGTGTCATTTTTGGGAGGGTTTTTCCAATTTTAAAGTGACTGTTAAGAGGTTAATAGATAAGCAATTCTATTAGACCTTGGTTCTTAAATTGGGGTGAATGAGCTGTCTAGCTCTACTGTTATTGGGATGTTCACCTTGTTTAATAGATAAGCAATTCTATTAGGCCTTGATTTTTATATTGGGATGAATAAGCTGTCTAATTGTACTGTTATTGGGGTGCCCACCTTGTTTAATAGATAAACTATTCTTCTACTCCTCGATTATCAGATAAATTGTGAATTGTTCTACTGTTAGTGGGGTGTCCAGATTGACAATAAATAACCTATTTTACATATACAGTCAGTGTTATAGTTCAGTATGTCTGGCAGACAGTTGCCAGAGCTCTCTTAAACATCATCTTAACTGACATCACACATCCACAGCCACAGCCAGGTGTCAGTGGGTTCCTCTGACACCACACTATGTTGGCATGGCCCAGGAACAAGCCCTCACCTGTTCTGAACCTGCCTCTTTCCTTTGCTGCTCCTTCTGCCAGGTGAGTAATGTATGCCACCGGCTCTGCATTGTTTTCAGCGAGGAAGATATTATTGAGGACAGTCAGCAGCTACTGGCCAGCCCAGATTTGAAGGAGTGGTCTGCCGCTTCCTCCTGTAGGCATGCAAGTAGTGTAGATGACAGTCGTGTGGGAGCAGGCAAAAGGCATAAGCCCACTCAACGTGCCAAGGTTGCCTCTTTGAGTCGGACCTTTTTTGTCAGAGTAGGTCCCACTCAAAGAGACAACCTTGGCGCAATGAGTGGGCTTATGCCTTTTGATCAAAATGTACACTAATGCCTCTTGTACAGCATGCAGTATAGGGGGCTGTACACTTTAATATTACGTTGAGATAGCGAGTTTAATTAGATCAAAGCATAGCATTGTGGATGTTTCTCCCCTTGATATACGCATGTTGAATCTCTCTTCTTTATTACTGGTATCAGCACTCCTCCCATTCGGCACAGGTGTTTTTAATTCTGCAGAAGTCTGCATATAAGTGGTGATTGACCTGCAGTTCCTGATAGTAATGGATATGTTGTGTTTGACAACTGGAATACAGGTTGGGTAGCGCTCCAGTTAGTGGACGCGGGTCTCAGGGAATGGTTCCTTAAGCCAAATGTTCATGTAGAAAAAGAATGGTTCCTGGACACCACTTTACTTTGTTCAATATAGATTTATTTCATACATAGATAGCGGAATGCCAGTAATAAAAGGTCGACGTTTCGGCATAGACGCCTTCATCAGAACACTGGAAGGTATGGAAAACAATGATATTAAGTATACATAAAGCATGGAACACAAAAATAACATGTCATAGGATGAATATCACTCATAGAGAGGGGATTAGATCCTTGCAGGTAACATCTAGAGATAATTGTCTATATATATGATCGAGTCTAACAATTCAAGACTTGGGGTATCCAATTGAGGATGGAAGTCGTCCTGTCAATCAATTTGTGCCAGATTGACAAATGGAAAAAAGGTGAGTACAATGAATCCACTGGGAACTCTGTGATAGCAGTTGAGGAAACATCAGGTATTTCTGTAAAAATGTTGTACCCAATATACAATCGCACATAATAGTCTAAAAAGGTTGCATAGTAAAGTTATAATATCTTATACAGCATCTAAGACCAGCTGGGATTCAAGATGCAGGTAAGAAAAGGAAAGAAGAAAACAGTGCTATAATGCATTAGGCAATATGGATAACAGGTCTAAATGAGAAGACATGTAGTAATGTAATAATAGGATAATAGAAAAGGTCAGACCGGATTGCCATATTAGTGAGGAATGCATATGAAAGAATCATCAAGGAGCATCAAAGAGCTATGTAGGGGAGGAAGCAGTAGAAAGCAAGCCAGTATGTGGAGCTTACCTGGAAGTGCCGCAGTATGGGAATGGGTAGATGGCTCTATGGCCTCGATGGCTAATTAGGTGGGGCAGTGTCTCTGCCGCTTTGGCTGCCATGTGTGTTATGGCCACAATTGGCCCTTATATGTGGAGGGTGTGTGCGCGCCAAATCGCAGAGTCCGCCCGTTGCTATGGCGGCATGCGCGTGTATAGCGCGCAAGCGCCGTAGGGCGGAAATGTCATGTAAGGGCGGAAGTGACGTACGTCCGAAGGGCATGCCAATGATGTGTATGTAGGGCGGATATGACGTCAACATCAGGGCGGAAGTAACGTTATGTAGACCGCAGTAAGGGCTAGCGCTTGTATATTTTGAACCGACCGTGGTGCAATAGTGTTGTTGTTTTTACAATAATAAAGGGAGATATCCACTCTCACAGGATGAGTATATTTAACAAAGGATATAAGGTTGTGCAGACTATGAGTCGGTAAACATACTATACCGTCTATGTGACATAAAGGATACTAAGTGATGCGGCAACTCCAGGACATTCAGTGTCTAGTCTGTAAAATAAATGTGAATAAAGTTAAGATCACCGAAAAGAATCAAGTCAGAATTATATAAAGTTACCAAATAAGAAAATAACAGTAAGAACCACAGACACTATGATTCATAGACAACAATGTAAATCATATTCTCGATTGAGTCCTTTTGGTTCCAAAGTTTGTAGTCTGTGGATCCAAAAGGCTTCTCTATTGGTCAAAATTCTGTTGATGTCCCCTCCTCGTCTTGGGACTCGGATTTGTTCAAGTACTTGGAACTTGAGTTGAGAAATGGCGTGTCGTCGTTGTGCGAAGTGGAAAGGGATAGGTAAGTGGTTGCGTTCGCATCTGATGTTCGATTTATGTTGACTGATGCGGTCTCGAACAGTTTGGGTGGTCTCTCCAATATACGCTAGACCACAGGGGCATTTAATCATATAGATTACATTGGTTGACTCACAGGTAAAAAGCCCCTAATAGGGTAACCCTTGCCTGATAGGGGATGAAATGCCTTGTCCCCTTTAGTAACATGGGAGCATTGGGCACAATGAAGGCATGGGAAAGTGCCTTTTGTCGAGTGCTGAGAAGCAGTTGGCGAGAAATTTTGATTGTTGAGCCCTCATCTGCCTTGACTAGGTGGTCCTTTAAATTTTTGGACGTCTATTACAGGGAAGGAATGGGAAGGCAAATTCCTCCACTTTTGGGTACGCCTTGTGGAGGATGTTCCAGTGGCGATTGAGAATATTATTGACTTTGCCGGAGAAGGGGTGGTATGTATGTACAAAGGGCATTCTTTTGGTGGTGGATTTTGGCGGACTGGGCCTGGGAAGTAGTCCCTCCTGCACTGTCTTTTCCGGGTAACCCCTGTTTCGGAATTTAAGGGCCATCTCTTGTAATCGACGATTCTTAGTTTCCGGATTATCAACTATTCTCTCAATCCTTTTGAATTGGGACCTAGGTAGTGATTTTTTAGTACTGGGCGGATGGAAGCTAGAGAAGTGTAATAAACTATTACGGTCGGTTGTTTTGGTGTAGAGGTCAGTGGTTAGATTGCCTTCACTGTCTTTGTGCACTTGAGTATCAAGAAAGCTTATCGATGTTGAATTGTGATGTAGCGTGAATTTGAGTTCAGGCCAGACTGAATTTATTCTACTCTGAAACGCGAGTAGTGTCTGTTCAGGTCCGGACCAGATACAGAAGACATCGTCGATGTATCTTTCCAGATCCGGACGTACTTTTGGAAGTCTGGATCTGTATAGATGTGGTCCTGTTCGAAGTAGGCCATATAGCAGTTGGCATAGGGGCGCCATGTGTGCCCCCATGGCGGTCCCCTGTTTTTGAACATAGAAAGTATCCTGAAACAAGAAATAGTTCTCAGTGAGAACTAATCTCAGGAGATCCAGACAAAGGGCCCTAATTTGGGGTGCCGTGTTGGACGATTCGAGTAGTCTAGATACTGCTGATATGCCTTTGTTGTGTGTTATGGACGTATAAAGGCTGACTACGTCAAATGTCACCAACAGGGAGTCTGGGTGGATGTAGTTCATGTCTCGAATGATATTGAGGAAGGATGTTGTGTCCAATAGAAAGGAATCGGTGGTCTTGACCTGAGGTGTAAGAATTTTCTCAATAAAGATGGATAATGGTGAGAGGATAGAGTCCGACGAGGAAACTATGGGTCTACCTGGTGGTTGCTGTAACCTTTTGTGTACTTTGGGTAGTATGTACAACACTGGAATGATAGGATTTTTCTTGGTAAGGTACGTAGCTGTGTCCTGGTCTATGGTGTTGTCGTCAGTGTATTTTTGTACTATTTGTTGTATTTTACCCGCAATATCTGTTGTGGGATTCTTACATAATATCTCATAGACACTGGTGTCCCTTAATTGGTTATTTATTTCTTGCATGTAGTCTTTCCTATCCATTGCTACAAGAGCACCGCCCTTATCCGCGGGTTTGATGGTTATGTCTTTATCCCTTTTTAAAGAAAGAAGGGCCTCCTTTTCAATTTTGGATAGATTAGACTGGCAGCTAAGCTTGCCTGTTTCTATATCTCTCCTGAGAACCTCTATGTCCCGATTAACTAGGGCTATGAAGGTTTCCACAGGATGTGCATTTTTAGGGGATTGAAGGAGCTTTTGAGTCTCAAACCCAGGTCCTTAATGGATATAAGTTCCTTCTTGGGGAAATGTTAATGTTCCTGGAGGGCGAGTCATTTTCTGTGGTACTGAAGAATGCTTTAAGACGTAGATTCCTATAGAACCTCATCAGGTCCAAGTCTAACTGAAAGGTGTCAAACCTATAGGAGGGGCAAAAAGAAAGACCCTTTTGGAGGACCTTAATTTGTGCCGCTGATAAGGACTTAGAGGAAATGTTTATGACTAATGAATGTTCAAAGTCATTCATTACCTGGGATCGTGTTGTCCGGCTTTGGGACGACTCCGTGGGTCCGGTTGCCTCTCGTCTCGGGCGTCTTCCGCGGGTCCTCCTAGGTCCCGTATAGCGTGGAGGAGTGTTATCCCTTCTATAGACGTTTTCTCTACCAGAGAATGACGATTCGGATGAAGAGGGGTACTCTCTCCTATAATCTTGGGACTGTGGTTGGACAAACTGCCAGCGGTAGACTCTATTGGTCCTGTAGTCCTCGGCGTCACATTGGAATTTTCTCCTCTTCTGATTCTCGACCTCACGTCTGTGTATTTGGAGATTCTCTTTTGTCTTGTCCTTCAGTATTTGGAAATCCGCTGCTGGAAGTGTAGCCTGGAGTTGATCCTCAGCTGATTTCACTTGTTCCTCAAGTTTGGATATGTGGTTTTGTAAAAAGAGACTGTTAGAGTCATTAGGTCAAAAGAACATCTGTTCAATATTTGTTGAAATTGCTCACAGAAGTCTGTGTCATCTCTAAACAACGTTGGTCTAGTTGACATTCGTAAGCCTCTTGGGATGCGTTTTCTTGGATGTACTGCGCTAGAGTAGCGCTATGAAGTTGGAAGTTAATAAGTTTCCGTGACTCCTTCTCGAAGTCCCGGCTCTTTATCTCCGATGTGGGTACTTGCAAAAATTCCCTAGAAGTTGTTACCTGGGAAAGGATGCGTTCCCGCTCTGTTTCGTCAAAGGCGAAAGTAGACATCTTCGGAGCGTTTTCCAAAAGGGAAGATCAATTTGAATACAGGTTGGGTAGCGCTCCAGTTAGTGGACGCGGGTCTCAGGGAATGGTTCCTTAAGCCAAATGTTCATGTAGAAAAAGAATGGTTCCTGGACACCACTTTACTTTGTTCAATATAGATTTATTTCATACATAGATAGCGGAATGCCAGTAATAAAGGTCGACGTTTCGGCATAGACGCCTTCATCAGAACACTGGAAGGTATGGAAAACAATGATATTAAGTATACATAAAGCATGGAACACAAAAATAACATGTCATAGGATGAATATCACTCATAGAGAGGGGATTAGATCCTTGCAGGTAACATCTAGAGATAATTGTCTATATATATGATCGAGTCTAACAATTCAAGACTTGGGGTATCCAATTGAGGATGGAAGTCGTCCTGTCAATCAATTTGTGCCAGATTGACAAATGGAAAAAAGGTGAGTACAATGAATCCACTGGGAACTCTGTGATAGCAGTTGAGGAAACATCAGGTATTTCTGTAAAAATGTTGTACCCAATATACAATCGCACATAATAGTCTAAAAAAGGTTGCATGGTAAAGTTATAATATCTTATACAGCATCTAAGACCAGCTGGGATTCAAGATGCAGGTAAGAAAAGGAAAGAAGAAAACAGTGCTATAATGCATTAGGCAATATGGATAACAGGTCTAAATGAGAAGACATGTAGTAATGTAATAATAGGATAATAGAAAAGGTCAGACCGGATTGCCATATTAGTGAGGAATGCATATGAAAGAATCATCAAGGAGCATCAAAGAGCTATGTAGGGGGAGGAAGCAGTAGAAAGCAAGCCAGTATGTGGAGCTTACCTGGAAGTGCCGCAGTATGGGAATGGGTAGATGGCTCTATGGCTAATTAGGTGGGGCAGTGTCTCTGCCGCTTTGGCTGCCATGTGTGTTATGGCCACAATTGGCCCTTATATGTGGAGGGGTGTGTGCGCGCCAAATCGCAGAGTCCGCCCGTTGCTATGGCGGCATGCGCGTGTATAACGCGCAAGCGCCGTAGGGCGGAAATGTCATGTAAGGGCGGAAGTGACGTACGTCCGAAGGGCATGCCAATGATGTGTATGTAGGGCGGATATGACGTCAACATCAGGGCGGAAGTAACGTTATGTAGACCGCAGTAAGGGCTAGCGCTTGTATATTTTGAACCGACCGTGGTGCCATAGAGCCATCTACCCATTCCCATACTGCGGCACTTCCAGGTAAGCTCCACATACTGGCTTGCTTTCTACTGCTTCCTCCCCCTACATAGCTCTTTGATGCTCCTTGATGATTCTTTCATATGCATTCCTCACTAATATGGCAATCCGGTCTGACCTTTTCTATTATCCTATTATTACATTACTACATGTCTTCTCATTTAGACCTGTTATCCATATTGCCTAATGCATTATAGCACTGTTTTCTTCTTTCCTTTTCTTACCTGCATCTTGAATCCCAGCTGGTCTTAGATGCTGTATAAGATATTATAACTTTACCATGCAACCTTTTTTAGACTATTATGTGCGATTGTATATTGGGTACAACATTTTTTACAGAAATACCTGATGTTTCCTCAACTGCTATCACAGAGTTCCCAGTGGATTCATTGTACTCACCTTTTTTTCCATTTGTCAATCTGGCACAAATTGATTGACAGGACGACTTCCATCCTCAATTGGATACCCCAAGTCTTGAATTGTTAGACTCGATCATATATATAGACAATTATCTCTAGATGTTACCTGCAAGGATCTAATCCTCTCTATGAGTGATATTCATCCTATGACATGTTATTTTTGTGTTCCATGCTTTATGTATACTTAATATCATTGTTTTCCATACCTTCCAGTGTTCTGATGAAGGCGTCTATGCCAAACGTCGACCTTTATTACTGGCATTCCGCTATCTATGTATGAAATAAATCTATATTGAACAAAGTAAAGTGGTGTCCAGGAACCATTCTTTTTCTACATGAACATTTGGCTTAAGGAACCATTCCCTGAGACCCGCGTCCACTAACTGGAGCGCTACCCAACCTGTATTCAAATTGATCTTCCCTTTGGAAAACGCCCGAAGATGTCTACTTTCGCCTTGACGAAACAGAGCGGGAACGCATCCTTTCCCAGGTAACAACTTCTAGGGAATTTTTGCAAGTACCCACATCGGAGATAAAGAGCCGGACTTCGAGAAGGAGTCACGGAAACTTATTAACTTCCAACTTCATAGCGCTACTCTAGCGCAGTACATCCAAGAAAAACGCATCCCAAGAGGCTTACGAATGTCAACTAGACCAACGTTGTTTAGAGATGACACAGACTTCTGTGAGCAATTTCAACAAATATTGAACAGATGTTCTTTTGACCTAATGACTCTAACAGTCTCTTTTTACAAAACCACATATCCAAACTTGAGGAACAAGTGAAATCAGCTGAGGATCAACTCCAGGCTACACTTCCAGCAGCGGATTTCCAAATACTGAAGGACAAGACAAAAGAGAATCTCCAAATACACAGACGTGAGGTCGAGAATCAGAAGAGGAGAAAATTCCAACGTGACGCCGAGGACTACAGGACCAATAGAGTCTACCGCTGGCAGTTTGTCCAACCACAGTCCCAAGATTATAGGAGAGAGTACCCCTCTTCATCCGAATCGTCATTCTCTGGTAGAGAAAACGTCTATAGAAGGGATAACACTCCTCCACGCTATACGGGACCTAGGAGGACCCGCGGAAGACGCCCGAGACGAGAGGCAACCGGACTCCACGGAGTCGTCCCAAAGCCGGACAACACGATCCCAGGTAATGAATGACTTTGAACATTCATTAGTCATAAACATTTCCTCTAAGTCCTTATCAGCGGCACAAATTAAGGTCCTCCAAAAGGGTCTTTCTTTTGCCCCTCCTATAGGTTTGACACCTTTCAGTTAGACTTGGACCTGATGAGGTTCTATAGGAATCTACGCCTTAAAGCATTCTTCAGTACCACAGAAAATGACTCGCCCTCCAGGAACATTAACATTTCCCCAAGAAGGAACTTATATCCATTAAGGACCTGGGTTTGAGACTCAAAGCTCCTTCAATCCCCCTAAAAATGCACATCCTGTGGAAACCTTCATAGCCCTAGTTAATCGGGACATAGAGGTTCTCAGGAGAGATATAGAAACAGGCAAGCTTAGCTGCCAGTCTAATCTATCCAAAATTGAAAAGGAGGCCCTTCTTTCTTTAAAAAGGGATAAAGACATAACCATCAAAACCCGCGGATAAGGGCGGTGCTCTTGTAGCAATGGATAGGAAAGACTACATGCAAGAAATAAATAACCAATTAAGGGACACCAGTGTCTATGAGATATTATGTAAGAATCCCACAACAGATATTGCGGGTAAAATACAACAAATAGTACAAAAATACACTGACGACAACACCATAGACCAGGACACAGCTACGTACCTTACCAAGAAAAATCCTATCATTCCAGTGTTGTACATACTACCCAAAGTACACAAAAGGTTACAGCAACCACCAGGTAGACCCATAGTTTCCTCGTCGGACTCTATCCTCTCACCATTATCCATCTTTATTGAGAAAATTCTTACACCTCAGGTCAAGACCACCGATTCCTTTCTATTGGACACAACATCCTTCCTCAATATCATTCGAGACATGAACTACATCCACCCAGACTCCCTGTTGGTGACATTTGACGTAGTCAGCCTTTATACGTCCATAACACACAACAAAGGCATATCAGCAGTATCTAGACTACTCGAATCGTCCAACACGGCACCCCAAATTAGGGCCCTTTGTCTGGATCTCCTGAGATTAGTTCTCACTGAGAACTATTTCTTGTTTCAGGATACTTTCTATGTTCAAAAACAGGGGATCGCCATGGGGCACACATGGCGCCCCCTATGCCAACTGCTATATGGCCTACTTCGAACAGGACCACATCTATACAGATCCAGACTTCCAAAAGTACGTCCGGATCTGGAAAAGATACATCGACGATGTCTTCTGTATCTGGTCCGGACCTGAACAGACACTACTCGCGTTTCAGAGTAGAATAAATTCAGTCTGGCCTGAACTCAAATTCACGCTACATCACAATTCAACATCGATAAGCTTTCTTGATACTCAAGTGCACAAAGACAGTGAAGGCAATCTAACCACTGACCTCTACACCAAAACAACCGACCGTAATAGTTTATTACACTTCTCTAGCTTCCATCCGCCCAGTACTAAAAAATCACTACCTAGGTCCCAATTCAAAAGGATTGAGAGAATAGTTGATAATCCGGAAACTAAGAATCGTCGATTACAAGAGATGGCCCTTAAATTCGAAACAGGGGTTACCCGGAAAAGACAGTGCAGGAGGGACTACTTCCCAGGCCCAGTCCGCCAAAATCCACCACCAAAAGAATGCCCTTTGTACATACATACCACCCCTTCTCCGGCAAAGTCAATAATATTCTCAATCGCCACTGGAACATCCTCCACAAGGCGTACCCAAAAGTGGAGGAATTTGCCTTCCCATTCCTTCCCTGTAATAGACGTCCAAAAATTTAAAGGACCACCTAGTCAAGGCAGATGAGGGCTCAACAATCAAAATTTCTCGCCAACTGCTTCTCAGCACTCGACAAAAAGGCACTTTCCCATGCCTTCATTGTGCCCAATGCTCCCATGTTACTAAAGGGGACAAGGCATTTCATCCCCTATCAGGCAAGGGTTACCCTATTAGGGGCTTTTTACCTGTGAGTCAACCAATGTAATCTATATGATTAAATGCCCCTGTGGTCTAGCGTATATTGGAGAGACCACCCAAACTGTTCGAGACCGCATCAGTCAACATAAATCGAACATCAGATGCGAACGCAACCACTTACCTATCCCTTTCCACTTCGCACAACGACGACACGCCATTTCTCAACTCAAGTTCCAAGTACTTGAACAAATCCGAGTCCCAAGACGAGGAGGGGACATCAACAGAATTTTGACCAATAGAGAAGCCTTTTGGATCCACAGACTACAAACTTTGGAACCAAAAGGACTCAATCGAGAATATGATTTACATTGTTGTCTATGAATCATAGTGTCTGTGGTTCTTACTGTTATTTTCTTATTTGGTAACTTTATATAATTCTGACTTGATTCTTTTCGGTGATCTTAACTTTATTCACATTTATTTTACAGACTAGACACTGAATGTCCTGGAGTTGCCGCATCACTTAGTATCCTTTATGTCACATAGACGGTATAGTATGTTTACCGACTCATAGTCTGCACAACCTTATATCCTTTGTTAAATATACTCATCCTGTGAGAGTGGATATCTCCCTTTATTATTGTAAAAACAACAACACTATTGCACCACGGTCGGTTCAAAATATACAAGCGCTAGCCCTTACTGCGGTCTACATAACGTTACTTCCGCCCTGATGTTGACGCCATATCCGCCCTACATACACATCATTGGCATGCCCTTCGGACGTACGTCACTTCCGCCCTTACATGACATTTCCGCCCTACGGCGCTTGCGCTGCTATACACGCGCATGCCGCCATAGCAACGGGCGGACTCTGCGATTTGGCGCACACACCCCTCCACATATAAGGGCCAATTGTGGCCATAACACACATGGCAGCCAAAGCGGCAGAGACACTGCCCCACCTAATTAGCCATCGAGGCCATAGAGCCATCTACCCATTCCCATACTGCGGCACTTCCAGGTAAGCTCCACATACTGGCTTGCTTTCTACTGCTTCCTCCCCTACATAGCTCTTTGATGCTCCTTGATGATTCTTTCATATGCATTCCTCACTAATATGGCAATCCGGTCTGACCTTTTCTATTATCCTATTATTACATTACTACATGTCTTCTCATTTAGACCTGTTATCCATATTGCCTAATGCATTATAGCACTGTTTTCTTCTTTCCTTTTCTTACCTGCATCTTGAATCCCAGCTGGTCTTAGATGCTGTATAAGATATCATATCTTTACTATGCAACCTTTTTAGACTATTATGTGCGATTGTATATTGGGTACAACATTTTTACAGAAATACCTGATGTTTCCTCAACTGCTATCACAGAGTTCCCAGTGGATTCATTGTACTCAGCTTTTTTTCCATTTGTCAATCTGGCACAAATTGATTGACAGGACGACTTCCATCCTCAATTGGATACCCCAAGTCTTGAATTGTTAGACTCGATCATATATATAGACAATTATCTCTAGATGTTACCTGCAAGGATCTAATCCCCTCTCTATGAGTGATATTCATCCTATGACATGTTATTTTTGTGTTCCATGCTTTATGTATACTTAATATCATTGTTTTCCATACCTTCCAGTGTTCTGATGAAGGCGTCTATGCCGAAACGTCGACCTTTTATTACTGGCATTCCGCTATCTATTTATGAAATAAATCTATATTGAACAAAGTAAAGTGGTGTCCAGGAACCATTCTTTTTCTACGTGTTTGACAACTGTTCACATGGTGCAGTACTGCATGGTGGCCTTTGTTTTTGTGGCGGTGATGGGAAAGGAGCTAGAGTGTCTTTTAGAGAGAGCCACACAGAGCAAGAGCCTCTGAGTAGCGGGTCATAATCTGGGCATCTAAGGGTACCCTCAACAGATAGCCAGAGGGCTCTGGGCAGCGAAGAGCTGAAAGACTGTGGTGCCAAGGCGTCCAGGTCTAGTTGTTTGCTAGGGTTAAGCAACTCTAACTATCTGTTGAGGTGTACAGCCTTGTAATATGATGCAATGTCCGGCACCCCCATTCCTCCATGCTCATGCCTGTTCATGAGTAGAGAATATGTCAATCTAGGTTTATGTCCTTTCCACAGGAAATTCGTGAATAGGGATTTGATGGAGCTAAAAATGGAGGCAGGTAAGTAAGTAGGAAAAAAACAAATAATGCAACAACACTCTGAAAACACAAATAAAAAAGTAAATACAATTGTGCCACACTCACTATAGAAAATGTAAAATGCTAATGCTGCGTTATAAATGTGAGATTCTTGGCAAATACATTTTGTACAAAATTATTTGTGCCCACCTGCCGGCGTCAAGGTGATCTCATTAAGACAGGAAAGTTACACTAAATACCACAATTTACTGGTGCCATACCGGCCTCCATTACATTCAGGGAATGCAGGTTCCACATGCATGCAGAGCATGGGGGAAAGGAGGCAACCCTGCCTCGTCCCGTTGGCAATGCGAAAGGGGGAAGACAGGGTGCCATTTATTTTGATACGGGCTGTTGGTTGTGCGTAAAGTATAAAGATGGCAGAGATCAATTCAGGAGGGAAATTAAACTTAAATAAGGTAACTTTCATGAAGGACCAATTGACCCGATCAAAAGCTTTTTTAGCATCAATTCCCAGTAGCGCAAGAGGTAAGGCTTACGTCTGTGCGCTATATTCATGGTGTGAAGTAGTTTACATGAATTGTCTCTGCCCTCCTACCCTTCACAAACCCTGCCTGTTCTTTTTGGGGGACACTCGAGTAGGGAGCTAATACAGACAGCTAACAATTTGGCCCACACTCTCAAAAGGTTCAGCAGGGAGATGGGGCAATAAATCCCACACATTTGGGGGTCCTTCCCATTTTTGTAGATTAAAGTGCTATGTACCTCTTGAGCATGTTGAAAAAGGGTACCACCTTGAAGCAGATTATTGCAGAGAGTAACTAGGTGGGGCAGCAGCATATTCTCAAACTTTTGAAAGTAGAGAAGGGGAAGCTGCGTATTATACATCGTAGTTTATCTGCTGTGAACGGCGTTAAGAGGTTGGAAGTTTCATATGGAGAGATAGTTGGAAGGTAGAGAGAATACAAAAAGGACTTCATCTGTTCGTTTAGAGCTGGGTTAGGGGTGGTTTGCAAGTTGTATAACTCAGAGTAATAGGATTGGAAAACTTTCGAAATGTCAAAAGTCTGGGTGTATAGTGTTCCTTGAGACCCTCTCATTTTAAGGATATAAGTACTATCTCTTGTCTTTTTGATAAAGGAGGACATGAGTTTACCTCCTTTATCCCCATGAGCATATAGTTTGTGTTTAAAGTATAAATGTTGTTTGGCCTAATGGAGATCTAGTATGTGTTTGAGCTGCAGCCTTAGAGCTACAAGGGCATTTTGCCGATCCTGGGTGAAGGATGTTTTATTAATTTTTTCAGCCGTGGCTATTTGTTCTAGCAGCGAGTCTATTTTCTCCTGTCTTTCCCTTTTAACTTTTGTTGCTAAGGCAACAAATACTCCTCTGATATAGGCTTTATGCGTTCCCCAAAGTAAGGAAGGTGTAACCTGTGGGGGGGGAGTTATTTTCAAAGAATGATTGAAGGTGTTGTCTTACAGAAGTCTGGGGAGCATCTAAGTGAAGTAGAGATTCATTAAGTCACCAAATCCATTCTCCTCAAGGGAGCTGGGATAGATGCCCTATCACAGAGCATCAGGCATGATCAGAGATAGTAATTGAGCCTATTTGTGCTGAAGCAGAGAGGGAAAGAGCAGGTGCTGACACAAAAATGTTATCTAGGCGTTGGCAAGAATTGTGAGGGGTGAAATGGAAAGTATAATCTCTCGTGGATGGGTTACGAGATCTACAGATGTCTACCAAATGTAGATCGTGAAGTTTCTCCCATAACTTGCCAATGGACCTGATACATGGGACTTGTTCGTCGAAGAGTCTATGGTGGGGTTTAGTGTGACATTTAAGTCAGCTCCTAATATTGTGGTACCCTCAGCAAATAAATGCAGGGTGTCAAGGTTTTTAAACAACCATGGGACTTGGCCAGAGTTGGGTATATAAAAGTTAGCTAGGGTGCAGGGCTGGGACAAGGTCCACCACCAACAGAGGCTGAGCTGCCTAAGTGCGCCCCCCCCCCCTCCAACTTGTGGATGACACTGCTATGGGGGATCTGTGATGGATGACAATGTTATTGGGGAATTTGTGGATGACACATATGTGTCATCCACAGATCCCCCCTCCCCATAACAGGGTCCGTGTAGGAATGACCCCCAATGCAAGGGGTGAGGCTGTGGGGTTGTATCTGCTTTTTTGATGACAGCGCCAGCGAGGCCCGTGCAGTGACTGTATTCTACTACCCCCACACACTGTATATAATATTAACTATATAACTGTAGTGATTTACTACAGTTATATAGTTAATAAGATATATACAGTGAGCGGGGTGAGGGTGTAGTAGAATACAGTCACTGCATGGGCCCCGCTGTCATTATGAAATAGCATATGTGACCCCCACCTCTTTTATTGGTGGTCATTCAGTAAATTAACCCAGTTTTGGGGGGGTGTCTGTGGATGACAAATATGTGACATCCACAGATTCTCCCCATAATAGGGTTCATTTAGTGAATGACCACCCAAATTGTGGTGACCCAATACATGGGAGTTGCATCTCTAGAGCTTTTGTATAATGCCACCCCACACTGTAGTGTCCCCCACACAGTAATGTCCGCCACACTGCCCCCCACACAGTAATATCCGCCACACTGCCTCCCACACAGTAATGTCCGCCACACTGCCCCGCCAGGGTGATAGTCGCCTTGAAGAGAGCTTTGGAGGTAGCAGCTAGGTCAGAGTCTCCTTGTTCGCTTGCTACAACGCTGTGCTGGTCATCCACGCTCTCGGCCGCCGCAGTCTCCTCTGGCGCCATTTTTGAAGGCTTGGGCTGGGAGTTCGAGGTCTTCTGTTGCAGTAATCTGTGAGGGTCCGACGGGTTTTTATGGTGTTGTTGTGCACCTCGTTGGCCAGACCATCCGTAGTTGCCATACTTGACCATGTTGGAGCTGGAGAAGGTGGTTTTCAGGTTGATTGTAGGAACTGTTGTGGAGGAACTGTGGTCTCACATGTCTTCCTTCATCAGCGGTCATCCGCTGCCCTTCATCCACTATTCTGAGACCTGCAACATCCGACAGCGGCAATGGGTCCCCTTAAGAAATATTTGTGACACCAGTTGCAGTGAAGCAACAACAGGAAAGAGTCCCTTTAAGAAATGGTGTTGGTGGTGGTACCCAGTAGTAGAAATGGCTGAGTGGTATAGGGTGGCCTACAATGTCCCTTACTGTTTTGTATGTGTCACGGTGCTCCTACCTGGATACGCTGTCTTCCGAAGCAGCAAATAAGGGTTAGTTGAATTGGGGGGGATGCAAGAAATAACTTGAGTCCAGACCTAAAGTTCAATAACAGCTTTACTTGGCATAAGCGTTTCTCCAAACGGGTTACAGACTGTCTTGGTTCCATCTCTGCTACATCTGTTGGACTCTGGCTCTGCTGTACTGACAGGCTTAAATAAAATCTTTCTTCTTTAGGCTGCAACTTCTCTTTTGTGGTCTGACTCTATATTAGGCCAGCGAACTATACTTCTGGCTTCTGAGGCTTCAAGCTGTGGCCTCCATATCCAGCAGAGCTCAAGGTGTTCTAGCTGGCTTGGCTTGGGCATGTCCAACAGCGACGTGCCCAGCACTTGCTTCCTTCCCCAGGGGGTAAGCTTGACTGCTTTCTAACTGGGACCCACCCTTCCTGCAGGAAGTGGGACTTGCCCACTCCTCCACAGAGGGGGGTTAGAATGGAATGAAAAGCTCCAGTTTACCTAACTGTAGCTCTGCCATGTTTGCTGCCACCTACTGGTGAACCAGGTACATTACACGTTAACATAACAGTTACAAAATAGGAAATGCACAGTGTTTGGACCTGAAATAAATACACAGATGACATTATATTAGACCATAGAAAATAGTAGCTGGGTGCAGAAGTTGTAATGCCACTCTGGAGCATTACACCAACTTCTCCTATTGCCAACATCTTGTTCTGTTACTGCCACTGATGTTGCTCCACCGCGCCCTCCCTACTCTGTGACTGGGCCACTATGTTGACTCCTCATGCTGTTGCCACCCTTACCACTCTGTGACTGGGCCACTGTGTTGACTCCTCATGCTGTTGCCACCCTCCCCACTTTGTGACTGGGCCACTATGTGGACTACAGCTCTTTCACTCTATAGTAAAATATTAAGTACATTATTGATGATGCTAACTTTGATCTGACAGTTAGCATCAAACTCAGCTTGAACTAAACTTTGAGTTCACACTTCAGTTATTTGTTAATCCCAGCAATTACTGTATGGTGAGCCAAAATCAGGAGCCAGTCATACTCTCAGATAAGGTATTAAAAGATCTGCACCTGTTCTGCGTTTTTGACCTGTAACTTACCAAATAAGTGAAGTGTGAACTGAGTGAGGCACAGTAATTTCCCGGCAGCCGGGGATATAGCTGACTTAACGCGCTTTGTGACTAATTAATTTGGAATAAAGTGAATTTCTTGAAAAAATTCAGCGAAGCGTCCACATCCTATTTTTGAAAACTGCTCATCTCCAATAGTGACCAACCACCTGTCAAGTGAGACTGTTAGCCTAAATTCACCCGATTATCCTCTTCCCTTCCACATAGCTAGCACATGCACAGCCAGGTCCATAAATATTGGGACATTGACACAAGTCTAACATTTTTGGCTCTATACACCACCACAAATATTTGAAATGAAATCAAGATGTGCTTTAACTGCAGACTGTCAGCTTTAATTTGAGGGTATTTATGATTTCCAAATCATCGGTGTAGGAATTACAACAGTTTGCATGTGTGCCTCCCACTTGTTAAGGGATCCAAAGTAATGGGACAATTGGCTTCTTAGCTGTTCCATGGCCAAGTGTGTGATATTCCCTCATTATCCCAATTACAATGAGCAGATAAAAGTGTTAATTTCAAGTGTGCTATTTGCATTTGGAATCTGTTGCTATCAACTCTCGAGATGAGATCCAAAGAGCTGTCACTATCAGTGAAGCAAGCCATCATTAGGCTGAAAAAACAAAACAAAACCATCAGAGAGATAGCAAAAACATTAGGCGTGGCCAAAACAACTGTTTGGAACATTCTTAAAAAAAAGGAACGCATCGGTGAGCTCAGCAAAACCTAAAGACCTGGAAGACCACGGAAAACAACTGTGGTGGATGAGCGAAGAAAACACCCTTCACTACAGTTGGCCAGATCAAGAACACTCTCCAGGAGGTAGGTGTATGTGTGTCAAAGTCAACAATCAAGAGAAGACTTCACCAGTGTGAGGGTTCACCACAAGATGTAAACCACTGGTGAGCCTCAAAAACAGGAAGGCCCGATTAGAGTTTGCCAAACAACATCTAAAAAGCCTTCACAGTTCTGGAATAACATATTATGGACAGATGAGACCAAGATCAATTTGTACCAGAATGAGGCGAAAAGAAGAGTATGGAGAAGGAAAGGAACTGCTCATGATCCTAAGCATACCACCTCATCAGCGTAGCATGGTGGTGGTAGTGTTATGGCGTGGGCATGTATGGCTGCCAATGGAACTGGTTCTCTTGTATTTATTGATGATGTGACTAATGACAAAAGCAGCAGGATGAATTCTGAAGAGTTACGGGCAATATTATCTGCTCATATTCAGCCAAATGCTTCAGAACTCATTGAACGGCGCTTCACCGTGCAGATGGACAATGACCCAAAGCATACTGCAAAAGCAACCAAAGAGTTTTTTAAGGGAAAAGTGGAATGTTATGCAATTGAGCATGCATTTGACTTGCTGAAGACAAAACTGAAGGGAAAATGCCCCAAGAACAAGCAGGAACTGAAGACAGTTGCAGTAGAGGCTTGGCAGAGCATCACCAGGGATGAAACCCAGCGTCCGGTGACGTCTATGCATTCCAGACTTCAGGCTGTGATTGACTGCAAAGGATTCACCAAAAGTGAAAGTTGCATTTATGATTATTATTATGTCCCATTACATTAGGTCCCTTAACAAGTGGGAGGCACATATGCAAACTGTTGTAATTCCTACACCGTTCACCTGATTTGGATGTAAATACCCTCAAAGTAAAGCCGACAGTCTGCAGTTAAAGCACATTTTGTTGATGTCCTAATATTTATGGACATGACTGTATGCTTTATTTTATTCAAGCACTAGCAGAAGGACCCGGTTTCGCACGGGTATATTTCATCTATTTCACTTAATGTTTGTGTGTGTCGTTAAAAGATTTAGACAGTATCCCCCATAACAGTGAACTCCACAGCCCCCCAACACTAAACCCCCACAGTGCTCAGCCTTCTTAAAATGGAACCTCCACAGCAGCCCATCCCCGTGATTTTGACCTTCACAGCAGCCCGCCCCTTTAACAGTGAGTTTCACAGCACCCCACTCCCTTGACAGTGACCTCTACAGCACCCCACCCCTCAACACTAAACTCCATATTGGACCGTCCCCTTATGTGTCCTCCAATGTTCCCAGCCCCCTTAACGCTGGGTTCAGACCTGAGCGTTTCTGAGACGTTTTTGGCAATAGTAATCGTGCGTTTTACGCGCGTTTGTGTGATTGACTGCAGTGTTGTCCAGTGACCAAATATCCCTGTCTATATGAAGTTTGGCCTTTTCAGTATGTTGCAAATTCATAAACGTGCGTTCGAATGCGCGTTTTCAGTGTCAAAAACGCGCAAAATACAAGCGTTGCGCGTTCCCATTGAAGTCTATGGGCCAAAACACGCGACAAACGCCCCAAAAAAAGCTTGAGTACTTGTTTAACGCGAAAATGTGAACCAGTCCCATAGGGAAGCATTGGTTTGCATCGGTTATGCGTTTTACAGCGCGTTCGAACGCGCTGTAAAACGTGCAAGTGTGAACTGAGGGTAACAGAGACCTCCACAGCATCCATCCCTTTTACAGTGACCTCCACAGTACCCCGCTCCCTTAACTGTTACCTCACAGTACCCTGCTGCCTTAAAAGTGACCTCCACAGCAGCTGCTCCTTTAATAGTGGCCCCTGCCCCCTTAACAGTGACCTCCACAGTGCCTGCCCCTTTAACAGTGACCTTCCCCCTTAACAGTGACCTCCACAGTGAATGCCCCTTTAACAGTGACCTCCACAATGGCCGGATACTTTAATAGTGGCCCCTGCCCCTTTAACAGTAAACTTCACAGCAGCTGCCCCTCTAGTAGTGGCCCCTGCCAACCTAACAGTGACCTCCACAGTGCCCTGCCACTTTAATAGTGGCCCCTGCTCCCTTAGCGGTGACCTCCACAGCACCCTGCCCCTTTAAGGCTAGTGCTAAATAACATGTGTCGTGCAATAATTTTTATAATGATAGACTATAGTGTTGCACTGCGACATGCTGTGACTGCGACATGACAGTCGCAAAATATCCATCCAAGATGGATACATGTAGCAGTGTAGTTGTACCCTATGTGTGGTACAGCCCTAGCTTAAAGCTGACCTACAGCAGTGAGGAAAAATGGCTGGGTTGTTATGGAAACCTGGAGTAAAACTGTGTATGTAGAGACTAAGGGCCTGCGAGTTTCTATTGGCTGATGAGAGACATGTGACCGTGTGTATGGCAGTTGGGATATGAAGAGAAAGACTTGCAGGTTTGTATTGGCTAATGAATGTAATTTTTCGGGAATATCTCAGAAACAGTATGTCCTAGAGATGTATAACCAAAAAAGGATTTTTTCCATGTAGAATGTGCGCAAATTGTAGACTGACCAAAAAACAAACTAAAGGACCAATACTGGAAATAACAGACAATACTACTAGTGTTGAGCGCGAATATTCGAAAAGCGAATTTTTTTAGCGAATATCGGCACTTCGCTAATTCGCGAATATTTCGAATATAGCGCTATATATTCGCTATTTCGAATATTCGGTTTTTTTTGTTTTTTTTTTAGTTATATTTTTTTCTTTCCTACTTCCCAAAAGTAGTTCTTACCTGTCCTGAGGATTCCTGGCTTCCTGGCTGCTCTAGTCAGTGCCCGTTGCCGCTTCTGCCGACTTCCGTGCTCATGTGGAGCGTCCCCATCCATGGGAGAATCTCCATATACTAAAATGTACTGTCGAATTTGAGGAATTACGTTGAAATCGCAATGCGATTAATTCAAGTTATATTAATCGCATTGCGATTACAACTTAGCACTGCTATCTTACATAGGCTAGAATTAACGAATATGGAGTATAGCTATGCACTAGCAGTGCTAAGTTGAAATCGCAATGCGAATACTTTAGTTAAATTAATCGCATTGCGATTTCAACTTAGCACTGCTGCTATATTCCATATTCGTTAACTTCGTTAATTCTAGCAAGCTGACCCATTATAAACCCAGCTCTAAGTTGAAATCGCAATGCGATTAATATAACTTGAATTAATCGCATTGCGATTTCAACGTAATTACTCAAATCCGACAGTACATTTTAGTATATGGAGACGTTCCCATGGTGATGGGGACGCTCCATGAGCACAGAAGTTATGGTTGGCTTGGTAGAATTAGCGAATAGCGAATATGACGAATGTATTCGTCATATTCTCAAAACGAAGATAACGAAGTATTCTACATCTTCGCTTTAGCTACCTATTCGCCTCGTCATCGTCAACTTCGCTATTCGCTAATTCTAGCAATCAAATAGGAAGGTTGACTTACCAGACAGTTGTAGTTAAATTCGCTATGCGATTTTTTTTTTAATACAATAATTATATTACTTGATAAAATTATTATAAGTATTCTATTTATTAAAAAAATAATAATCGTCATAGCTGAATTCTAACACAGCTGTCTCTATAGTCAACCTTCCTATTTGATTGCTAGAATTAGCGAAGTTGACGAATAGGTAGCTAAAACGAAGATGTAGAATACTTCGTTATCTTCGTTTTGAGGAATAGACGAATACATTCGTCATATTCGTCATCCTCGCTAATTCTAGATATGAAACCAATAGGAAAGTAGCCTTAAGTACAAATCGCAATATGCGATTATTTAAATCGCATGTTAATCGCGATAACTAGAAAAAATGACGAATATTCGATTGCGACGAATATGAAACGAATATTCATTCGAATATTCGCGAATTTCGTCGAAATCGAATATGGCACCTGCCGCTCATCACTAAATACTACTGCATATAAAATTAATCAATTTATCACAAGCAGCACAGAGGGAGTGATCTATTACATAAAATGCCCCTGCCAAAAGTTCTATGTGGGAAGAACTAAAAGGGCATTAAAAATTTGGATTAAAGAACATATTAATAACATTCACAAAAAATTTGAAGGACACCCACTGTCCCGACACTACATGCAGTTCCACAAAGGAACATTTATGGGATCCACTTTTGGAGGCATAGAGAAGGCATCCAAAAATAGGAGAGTGGGCAATTTTATCAAACACATGTCACAAAAAGAAAGCAAATGGATTTTTAAACTAAATAGTTTGGCCCCAAATGGCTTAAACCAAGAAATTGAACTCTTTGCTTTCCAATAATTCCACTGATATCCCTTTAATGTGTAAATAACGCTCTAAGCATTGGAGAGATGGGCGAGCAATCTCAGTTTCAATCCCAGGCCAACTCACGAGGCAGGTTGCCATGGAAACAAGATGCCTATTTAAATCCCAGGACTAACAGGACATACCATCCCTGACGAAGGATCCCGGTAGGCTACGAAACGCGTTGAAGACCCTTTATGTCCCCTGGAGGCATCCATACCTATTGCGGTGACGTCACGCGCGCAAGTTCCAGGACACCAAGCCGAGTTCCCTCGCAGGAGCCGCCGCTGCCGGCCGGAGCGCTGCCCGTGTTTGTAGGTAGAACAATTAACATAGAGGACGACAGCTTCATGGAAAGCGAAAGAACATCGAAAAGAAACTGAAAGATTGTTTTACCGCCACATCTCAGGAACAGGTAATAAAACATTATACCACTGACCATTTATACTCACTTACACATCTATAATACACTAGCATTTCAGTTAGCGCGGGTATCCCAATAGAACCACTCTAATCAGATCCCCTCTACAGACGGGCCTCCGCGTCTCTAATAACAATATACTAAATATCCATTTGTAGCTATATTGGATACAGATTGTTTTAAAACGTTGTATATACTTGCCCCAATATCAGCGCAGGTATCCCAATCTGGTTAAGCTAACCAGATCCCCTTTACAGACGTACCTCCTTGTGAGTTATAGCAGCAGACTCATTGAATACCTAGCAGCGATCCCCGACCAGGGGAGAGGGAGCAGTAAAAATACAAATAAAACGGCAGCGCAGGTAAGCTCATTTGAATAAATATCACTTCAGTATGTCCTAGAGAGCTGAAACCCACACAAGATTTCTTTCCAGGTAGCAAGAGATGGTTATACCAAGTTTCGTTGAAATCGATGGTTGCGTTTTTGAGTGATTGCGGAACATACATATATATATACACAAACTACACTATATTTAATTATTGCATGCCACTCAAGTGCCTTTGTAACTGGTAGGGATCAAGGTTAATATATACTTGTGATGCCTCTATCATAACTATTGTACGCAGCAGCTGGTATTCAAGCTAAGAGATCAGTCATCGGCAGAATACTGTAAATTATTTGGTTGGATCAAGTTAGTCTATTTTCATAGAGCCAAAGTAATTTACTGCTGCCACCTTCCCGACAGATTTAATTAATATCTTTGTTATCATTACTTGTGATGATATATTTTAATCTAGTGGTGCCCAACCATTTTTCGCCTGAGGGCCGCACTAGACCTGGTATAAATTTCGCGGGGCGGAACCAGGTAGCTTTGCCAGAAAGAAATGCAAACACTGTGAGGGGGCATGTGTGAGCATTACTAAAATACATAATACGTAGGCCTTCAAATCTGCGTTTGGAGCCTCTGTTGCAGATTCTGTCAAAAAAACAGACAAAAAAGCCTTGTATGCTGCATTTTTGTGTCCGGTAAAAAGACAGGATCCCGAACGGAAACTGAACGGATCCCATCATAGTTGGTGGAGTCTGTTCAGCTTCTTCCCTTTGGGGTGACAGGAGGAGGGGGGAGCAGGGTCACTAGTGAGGTGACAGGAGGAGGGGGAGCAGGGTCACTAGTGAGGTGACAGGAGGAAGGGGGAGCAGGGTCACTAGTGAGGTGACAGGAGGAGGGGGAGCAGGGTCACTAGTGAGGTGACAGGAGGAGGAGGGAGCAGGGTCACTAGTGAGGTGACAGGAGGAGAGGGAAGCAGGGTCACTAGTGAGGTGACAGGAGGAGAGGGAAGCAGGGTCACTAGTGAGGTGACAGGAGGAGAGGGAAGCAGGGTCACTAAGGAAGTGACAGGAGGAGGGGGAGCAGGGTCACTAGTGAGGTGACAGGAGGAGGGGGAGCAGGGTCACTAGTGAGGTGACAGGAGGAGAGGGAAGCAGGGTCACTAGTGAGGTGACAGGAGGAGAGGGAAGCAGGGTCACTAGTGAGGTGACAGGAGGAGAGGGAATCAGGGTCACTAAGGAGGTGACAGGAGGAGGGGGAGCAGGGTCACTAGTGAGGTGACAGGAGGAGGGGGAGCAGGGTCACTAGGGAAGTGACAGGAGGAGAGGGAAGCAGGGTCACTAGTGAGGTGACAGGAGGAGGAGGGAGCAGGGTCACTAGTGAGGTGACAGGAGGAGAGGGAAGCAGGGTCACTAGTGAGGTGACAGGAGGAGAGGGAAGCAGGGTCACTAAGGAAGTGACAGGAGGAGGGGGAGCAGGGTCAGTAGTGAGGTGACAGGAGGAGGGGGAGCAGGGTCACTAGTGAGGTGACAGGAGAAGGGGGAGCAGGGTCACTAGGGAAGTGACAGGAGGAGAGGGAAGCAGGGTCCCTAGTGAGGTGACAGGAGGAGGGGGGAGCAGGGTCACTAGTGAGGTGACAGGAGGAGGGGGAGCAGGGTCACTAGTGAGGTGACAGGAGGAGGGGGAGCAGGGTCACTAGGGAAGTGACAGGAGGAGAGGGAAGCAGGGTAACTAGTGAGGTGACAGGAGGAGGAGGGAGCAGGGTCACTAGTGAGGTGACAGGAGGAGAGGGAAGCAGGGTCACTAGTGAGGCTACAGGAGGAGAGGGAAGCAGGGTCACTAGTGAGGTGACAGGGGGAGGGGGAGCAGGGTCAGTAGTGAGGAGACAGGAGGAGGGGGGAGCAGGGTCACTAGTGAGGTGACAGGAGGAGGGGGAGCAGGGTCACTAGTGAGGTGACAGGAGGAGGGGGAAGCAGGGTCACTAGTGAGGTGACAGGAGGAGGGGAGCAGGGTCACTAAGGAAGTGACAGGAGGAGGGGGAGCAGGGTCACTAGTGAGGTGACAGGAGAAGGAGGGAGCAGGGTCACTAGTGGGCTGACAGGAGGAGGTGGGAGCAGGGTCAGCAGTGGTATGATAGGAGGGGGGAGCAGGGACACTAGTGGGGTGACAGGTGAGGGAAGCAGGGACACTAGTGGGGTGACAGGAGGAGGTGGGAGCAGGGTCACTAGTGGGGTGACAGGAGGAGGTGGGAGCAGGGACACTAGTGGGGTGACAGGTGAGGGAAGCAGGGACACTAGTGGGGTGACAGGAGGAGGTGGTAGCAGGGTCACTAGTGGGGTGACAGGAGGAGGGGGGAGCAGGGTCACTAGTGGGGTGACAGGAGGAGGGGGGAGCAGGGTCACTAGTGGGGTGACAGGAGGAGGGGGAAGCAGGGTCACTAGTGAGGTGACAGGAGGAGGGGGAAGCAGGGTCACTAGTGAGGTGACAGGAGGAGGGGGAGCAGGGTCACTAGGGAAGTGACAGGAGGAGAGGGAAGCAGGGTCACTAGTGAGGTGACAGGAGAGGGAAGCAGGGTCACTAGTGAGGTGACAGGAGGAGGGGGAAGCAGGGTCACTAGTGAGGTGACAGGAGGAGGGGGAAGCAGGGTCAATATTGAGGTGACAGGAGGAGGGGGAGCAGAGTCACTAGGGAAGTGACAGGAGGAGGGGGAGCAGGGTCACTAGGGAAGTGACAGGAGGAGAGGGAAGCAGGGTCACTAGTGAGGTGACAGGAGGAGGGGGAAGCAGGGTCACTAGTGAGGTGACAGGAGGAGGGGAAGCAGGGTCACTAGTGAGGTGACAGGAGGAGGGGGAGCAGGGTCACTAGGGAAGTGACAGGAGGAGGGGGAGCAGGGTCACTAGGGAAGTGACAGGAGGAGAGGGAAGCAGGGTCACTAGTGAGGTGACAGGAGGAGGGGGAAGCAGGGTCACTAGTGAGGTGAGAGGAGGAGGGGGAAGCAGGGTCACTAGTGGGCTGACAGGAGGAGGTGGGAGCAGGGTCACTAGGGAAGTGACAGGAGGAGAGGGAAGCAGGGTCACTAGTGAGGTGACAGGAGGAGGGGGAAGCAGGGTCACTAGTGAGGTGACAGGAGGAGGGGGAAGCAGGGTCACTAGTGAGGCGACAGGAGGAGAGGGAAGCAGGGTCACTAGTGAGGTGACAGGAGGAGGGGGAGCAGGGTCACTAGTGAGGTGACAGGAGGAGGGGGGAGCAGGGTCACTAGTGAGGTGACAGGAGAAGGAGGGAGCAGGGTCACTAGTGAGGTGACAGGAGGAGGGGGAAGCAGGGTCACTAGTGAGGCGACAGGAGGAGAGGGAAGCAGGGTCACTAGTGAGGTGACAGGAGGAGGGGAGCAGGGTCACTAGTGAGGTGACAGGAGGAGGGGGGAGCAGGGTCACTAGTGAGGTGACAGGAGGAGGAGGGAGCAGGGTCACTAGTGAGGTGACAGGAGGAGGGGAAGCAGGGTCACTAGTGAGGTGACAGGAGGAGGGGGAGCAGGGTCACTGGTGAGGTGACAGGAGGAGGGGGAGCAGGGTCACTAGTGAGGTGACAGGAGAAGGAGGAGGAGGGAGCAGGGTCACTAGTGGGGTGACAGGAGGAGAGGGAAGCAGGGTCACTAGTGGGCTGACAGGAGGAGGTGGGAGCAGGGTCAGCAGTGGTATGATAGGAGGGGGGATCAGGAACACTAGTGGGGTGACAGGTGAGGGAAGCAGGGACACTAGTGGGGTGACAGGAGGAGGTGGGAGCAGGGTCACTATTGGGGTGACAGGAGGAGGGGGGAGCAGGGTCACTAGTGAGGTGACAGGAGGAGGGACACTAGTGGGGTGACAGGTAAGGGAAGCAGGGACACTAGTGGGGTGACAGGAGGAGGTGGAAGCAGGGACACTAGTGGGGTGACAGGAGGAGGTGGGAGCAGGGTCACTAGTGGGGTGACAGGAGGGGGAGGGAGCAGGGTCACTAGTTGGGTGACAGGAGGAGGGGGGAGCAGGGTCACTAGTGGGGTGACAGTAGGAGGGGGGAGCAGGGTCACTAGTGGGCTGACAGGAGGAAGTGAGAGCAGGGTCAGTATTGTGGTCATAGTAGGAGGGGGGAGCAGGGTCACCGGGGACCAGTCACATGAGTCCACGCTCTTTACCTCTCCAGCGGACCTGTTAAGCTCCCGCCGGCTTCCCCTTTCTGACTGAACGTGTATGCGCTCATTCCAACCAATAACAAAGCTCCTTGCTGTAAGGAGCTTTGTTATTGGTTATTTTAGGCACAGGCAGCATCGCTGCGCTGCCTGTGCCATTCACATCGCTGATGAATGTGGGGAAAAAGTCTAAAGGCGTACAGTATTGTTACGCCTTAGTCTTTTTCCAGGAAGTCTTACGGGCCGCATGACAGAGCTCCGCGGGCCGGATTTGGCCCGCGGGCCGTAGGTTGGGCACCACTGTTTTAATCCAATCCAGTCAAATAAAGGGAGTCCGTCACCTGGATTAAGCCCTATTAACTGTAGTACTACATGAGTAGCGCTGTAGATATGGAGCCTGTTCCCACACTGTGTGCACCAAAGCTCCGCTGGGTTACACTGCTGGGCCTGCTGCGCTCTCACTCCAGGAGGTTCTTTTCATTATGTGCAGTGCCAGACTGCCCCATCTGGCAGTTCTGACAAATTCCAGATGGGCTGGTGCCGAGTGAGCCACCTCAAGCTTAACTATCTGGGGTTTGGGCCCTGGATGTTTTAACCAGGGCCCTGAAAGATACAGTTGAATAGTGTGGCAGGGCACATGAACCAATGGTTCTTGGACCCTGCCGTTCAATCTTACAGGCTAAAGGCCACTAGGCTGACCTGTTACCTCAGTTCTCCAGATCAGTACGATTACAATGATACCACATTTATATTGTTTTTCTTGTGTTTTAATACTGAAAAAAATGTTAAAACTTTAGAAAAAATGTATTTTGCCTTTTCATCACTATATTCTGACCCCCATAATTTTTTTTTTTTTATAGTTATGTCTGTGAAGCTATGTGGGATCTCATTTTTAGGGGTGGTGATCTGTAGTTTATATTGATGCAATTTTGGAGTACATGATTTTTTTGATCACTTTTTATTAAAAAAAATTGGGAGGTGAAGCGATGAAAAAATTGTGAAACAGCCATTTAGATTTTTTCCGCAACGTCGTACACTGTACAGAGTAATTATGTTTATATTTTAATAGTACAGGCATTTTGGGACGCAGCAATGCATATTATGTTTATTTTTTTTAATGTTCATTTTAATTATGGAGAGAGGAGGGTAATTTAAATTTTTGTATTTTTTTATTAGGTGGTTATAACAAGCATAGCTCCTGGTATCTGCTGTTTAAAACTGCAGCATGTCAATGTGTGTTGTAGATCTCCCCCTTTGCAATGCGTAAGGTGAAAACCGTGACAAATGCACATAAGAAATTCCACCATGAACGGCCATACCTTTAAGAGTACATCTTAAACAATATAGTTGATAAGACTGGGATAATGTATGGAAGTAGCAGCCGAAGAAGTATGAAAAAGCTGTGAATGAACTACGGCTGGCATGATACCTGAATTGAGTTTGATTTCGATACCAAGAAAAATATTATCATCGAATATTGCAATTTGATACTACGCAACCCCGCCCCCCCCAACACACACACAGAAAACAACCACACATTAACCCCATGTTACTGGGCAAGTATAGATTGCCCATTATGTGAAAAGGTACTTGCTTGATAGGGGTCACTTACTAATGATGTGACGCTCAAAGAAGTCTAAATTAATACAACCATATGCCTCACACTAATAGTAACCCCATCAATTACCTTCTCACATAATGGACAACATGAGGTACATGATGGGAAACTTACTATTAAGTAAGAAAAAAGGTAAGGATCCACCGACTGCAAAACACTTACAGCCATGTGCAGGAGGTACACAGCGGCAAATTTATTAAGACCGGCGTTTTAGACCCTGCACTGGCGGTGGATCCGCGGGAGTAATGTAGAGACACTGGTAGATCCACCACCGCTTCTAAATGTAAGACAGCTTCCTACATTTAAACCATTTTCTACATCTAAAACAAGCATAGAAAATGGTAAATGAGATGGGCCCATCGGCCCTTCTCTGACATGCCCACCTTTTTAGACTTGGCGTGAGCAGGGAAAAGTCGCAGATTGCGGACCTTTGCACTGCAATCTGCACCAGAAATGTGGCTAGTATAGGCGTATTTCTGTTTAATAACTGATCCCCATAGTTTTATCAGTTTGGACCTCCATGTGCCTCATATTAATAGTAAATAACTGCATTATGTACCTCACATTAACCCCATGTTGCCCATTGTATGATGAGGTACTTGATGGAATCACTTACTATAAGGCCTTTTGCATATAACCATATGGCTTTCTCTGTGTTTTGCGGTCCGTTTTTCACGGATCCGTTGTTCCTTTTTTGTTTCTGTTTCTGTTCCGTAGTTCTGCAAAAAATCTTCATTATGTGATGCATTTTTTTGCGGATCGCAAACAGAAACCTAAAATTTTTAATCGTTGATGTAATGTACAGTGATGTGTTTTAACAGTAAACAAAGTGGGTATGGATTTGCAAAAAACAGAATACATACGGATGTGTTCTGTATGTATTCTGTATTTTTTGCGGACAATAATAGGACAAGTTCTATCTCTCAGCAGAACAGATATACGGAAACTGAATGCATAGAGTACATTCCGTTTTTTTTGCCGAACCATTGAAATGAATGGTTACGCATACGGACCGCAAAAAAGGAACGGTACTAAAGTAATAACACCATGTGCCTCACATTAATACAGGCATAAAGCAGTGTCTTTATTAAGCACACAGATGTCACCTGCATATCCACATAAACACAGTAGGAAACTTCTCCAGCAGCAATACCACCAGGATGTTGTAGGATACAGGAGTTGTGATGACGTCAATGCCATGTAGACAATACTGGTCACATGACGATGACATCATCACAGGTCCTTTTCCCTACCAGCATACAGCACGTCAAGGAGTGCAGACCCCTCCTGTACATTGCGATGAATGTATATATCCCCTGCACTTCTATTCCCCCCCCCCCTCAGGCCACTCAGCTTTTTCACTGGTGGCAGTGGCTGGCCATGTCACAGTGGGAAGGGAGGGACGCTTTCTCTCCTCCTCCACTACGCGGATGCTGATGAGAACATGACGTGCGCGTACCATGTCTCTGACAGGAACTGAAGCTAAGCTGCACAATAGCGCACCTTAGTATCGAAAAACAGGTCCTGGTAACGAACCGAACCGGGTATCAAAGTATTGAGATGTTGATATCTGGTGCAACTGTAGAATGAAAATAATGCATTACAGGTCAAGGGAATAAAATGTACTAGTTTTGTAGATATAGGTTCACAAGTATATGTCTGAGAAGCAGTAGGTGGCACATTGTAGGTGTCAGTTTTCCTGCTTTTATCACACAATATTGTTATCCTTCATAACTGTGGTCACTACACACAGACAATACTAGTCTCCAGCAACAAATCACATGGTGAAATGTCACAGACATACAGAAAAGGAAGTACATGCCAAAACTGATGCACCCATATAATAAAAATAATAAAGCTTCATTGGAAAATTTAAAAACAATTAAAAACACCACAAAAGACATGGAGGTCTCAAAAGACGCACATGTGAAAACCTCCCCCACAGCACAGTTTACAATAAAACCTGAGAAAGAAGTGCTGTGGGGGAGGGTTCTCACACATATGTAGCTTTTAGACCACCAGGTCTTTTGTGGTGTTTAATTGTTCTTAAGTTGTCACTGACTATTCATACATGCTGATAGCACCCATATGTATTGTTAGCTGGTGGTGCCCATCCTATGTTTCATATTTGTACAATGGAAAAATGTCACTGTATTAATAATCACTGTTGGTATAAAAGATCATACCTGACCCCATGTATGGTCATGGCAACAGCCTACCACATCTTATTGCCAGATAATCAGATGTCTCGTGTTGCAGCCCTGAAGGGTCAGACCTAGGCTCTCCTCTGCATCGGGTTGCCCAAGACAGCCAGTTCCCGAAGATGACCTCAAGTCCTGCACATTCCAGGCCTCTATCTTTTCATTGGCTATTGTTCCTGTGTATTTAGACTCCTGATTCTAATCTTGCTCCTGGGCTATGCTCCTGCTTTGTCTGTTCAATTTTTCGCCTGGTACCTGTTGTTCTACCCCTTGCTATTCTCAGTCTTATCTTTTGGCCTATTGCATCCTGACCTCTCTTCTGGTGAAGAACCTTGATTGCAATCCTTGCTATGCTACTGCTACCAATCGGTGACCAGGGAATCTGACCGTGAAAAGTCTGGTGAAGAACAGGAAGATTCCTTACTCTGTACTTTAGTCTAGCCAGCGCTAAACTGATTGTAGCTTAGAGGTTATGTTTCTTGAATGAGAAGCATAACAATAATTACTATGTCACAATCCAGTCTCCTCACTAGAAGCGATCTTGATTTTTATATTTCATTTTCCTCTATCTTCCTCAGCATGTCCACACATGAGCAGTTAGTACCATCTCAGCCTGCTGTGTAGGACAGTGCAATTATACTTCCCTCTACACTCTGCTAAATAAGAGATCATTAGTATTCAGATAAAGAGGCTGAACTGTGGTCATTATTAGAACTGTGTGACGGGAGTCTGTTTTATCCATTTCAGTATCTGTGATAGAAGTTTCTACGTCCCACCCCTGGGGAGAGCCTGTGTAGAGAAGTCCATGTGATTAACATCATACAGGACGTTCTGGTGCCTACATGAAGAGACAGCATGTTACTGAATTCAGATGCAGACTTGCTATACAATAAATGCAGGATGGGAAATATGATATCTAGTGATAGACGCAGCAAGAAAAGAACAGTTATGAGACTAACAAAAGGAATTCCTTAACAGAACACACGGGAATCTTTAGTTTTTTAGTTTAAGTACAAAAATGAATGAACAAGGCTAAAGATTTTTTTATAAAACACAACATACTCAAGCATATCGTTTATATTTCTGTTCAAAAGCAACAATTTGTCAGAACATTAAAACATAAAATATTTTAACTGACACAAAATGGGAAAAGACCTATTTTTTCACAGAATATCTAGTGGTACCATAATGAGACTAGGCATTCAGCTTGAGTCATTACAATGTAGAATCTCCCGTGTTTGATTTTGGTCAGGAACATCTTGGCATAGCAGCATAGTGTCTGCTATAAATGTAAGACATCAGTTGGTGACTTGCAGTAATTTGCCATGTTAACACATCATAGAGGCTCCACAGTATATCTTGCCAGAGGCACAACCATAACCGACAGATATAGGTACAACCGTCAGACACATCTAAGACAACCTTAAAGAGGTATATTGATGTTTGGACAAAAAACTTGAAAGAAGGCTGCAGGGTCATTACACCCACAGCAATAGTACATTCTGCATCACTCTAAGGCCCCTTTCACACGAGCGAGTTTTCTGCGCGGGTGCAATGCGTGACGTGAACGCATAGCATCCGCACTGAATCCTGACCCATTCATTTCAATGGGTCTGTGTACATGAGCGTTTTTTTTTCACGCATCACTTGTGCGTTGCGTGAAAATCGCAGCATGTTCTACATTCTAGCCCTAGCCCCATAGAAGTGAATGGGGCTGCGTGAAAAACGCATTGCATCCGCAAGCAAGTGCGGGTGCGTTGCGTTTTTCACTGATGGTTGCTAGGATATGTTGTTTGTAAACCTTCAGTTTTTTATCACGCGTGTGAAAAACGCATCAAAACGCATTGCACCCGCGCGGAAAAAACTTAACAACTGAACGCAATCGCAGGCAAAACTGAATGGCTTTGTCTGTGAAATCGCACAGTTTTCACTGAAGGCCTCCGCAACGCATCCAGACCTAACCCAGACACGCTCGTGTGAAAGAGGCCTAAGAGCAGTAACAGTATGACACTAATTCTACATCTAAACATGTATAATTATCCTTTTTGTCACACTGCCCATGTACAGTTCCTGTCATGCATTGCTGACATCTATTCCAGGATGTTCTCCTCTCCTTGTTTTCTCCTGGCTCTTGTGTATTTCATATTATCCTCTCTCGCTGTTGAGCCTTTAACATTAGTTTCCCGTTACAACCTCCTAACTTCTAGAGCCAGAACTGAGTATGCAAGACCATCACGCTGAACTACAGGTCGGAACCGTAGGCCACCACTTTTTGGGCTAGTATGTCGTGAGCAATTATGTGGGGCAGATTTATCATACTGGTGTAAAGTAGAACTGACTCATAGCAACCAATCAGATTCCACCTTCAATTTTCACATCTTCTATGAAAAATAAAAGGTGGAATCTGGTTGCTATGGGCAACTAAGCCAGTTCTACTTTACACCAGTTTGATAAATCTCCCCCTAAGGCCTAATTCACACGTCCATAGTGTGTTTTGCGGAAACACGGATCCGCAAAACACGGACGGCTGCAATGTGCATTCCGCATTTTGCGGACCGCACATTGCTGGCACTATATAGAGAATGCCTTTTCTTGTCCGCAATTGCGGACAAGAATAGGACATGTTATATTTTTTTACGGAAACGCGGATGCGGAAACACGGATGCGGACATCACATAGTGTGCTGTCCACATCCATTCCTGCCCCTTTGAAATGAATGGGTCTGCAACCCTTCCGCAAAATTGCGGATGGGATGCGGATCCATTTTGCGGACGTGTGAATTAGGCCTAAATCTCTATATACTGAGCATTTTTACTTTGTACTTTCAACAGATGTCATATTTGTATACCGGAATACCCCTTTTAAAATACCACTCTGGTTGCACTTAGGAAAGTCTGTCATGAAGCTCTATAAATCAAACAAGTAAATTAAAATTCCAGCACATCAAAAGTTAAAATCTACCATCTTTATTAATTCTAATTAAAATGCATAGATCAGTGCATGTTCTTTTACGCATTTTACACAGTTCATGTTCTTACTCAAGGACGTGAACTGTCCAAAACGAGTAAGCAAATGTGCACTAATCTATGTATTTTAATTTGAATCAATAAAGATGGGAGAATTTAAATTTTTGGGGTGCTGAAAATGTAATTTACCTATTGGATATATCCCGTACTCCAGTACCCTAGGAGTGTCTGTGCACTGTCACTGAATGCTCTGCAACCAAAACAGCCAAACATTCAGGTTCTCAGGTGGACTGATGTGTTTGTCTTTTTAATTCATTAAACCCTATAGCCTTTATTTTACATAATGTCACGTGGTTGTTTTTTTATTTTTTTTTGTCTATTCAATTTAGATTTTATTTAAACCAGATAAAACAGAAAACAAACATAAAACGGTCCCTTTTAAAGAAACATAACCGAAAAAGACAGTTACTCAACTTTGACATTGATGACCAAAACATATATCCCAAAACATGCTGCTCTGGTCAAAACATGCTTATGAAACCTGAATCGGGTGCACATCATTTCAACAAAAATGCAAAGTGCCGTAATAAATGCATATTACGCTTCAAGCTTGGGCCCCCTTGTTCATTTCTTGACATATCCGATTTTGATTATAGCAATGTTTTAGACATCTCATGTAAATAAGAGCAACGGAATGTGGATGACACCATTTGCTACCTTATGCTAACCTTACGAAACATTACTTGGAAGTATTATATACAGACAGCCAGAGCTTCAGAGTACCAAAGTCCCAAATATTGAGGAATGCGCATAGTCTCTGCATGGAAAGCAGTCCTTGTATATGGAATGTATTCCTTCTTAAAAAAGTAAACTAAACAGCATTACTGCTTTCTTATGGTAACTCCATTTTGACTGGTATAAAATAAATTAATGATAAAAGTGAAAGGAAAGCTGTGGGAAACGTTTTGTTAATGAAACACATTTTAAGATTTTGGCAACACGGACAGTGCAATGTCCAGATAGGTTTGCCACAGCATTCAAAATACTCATTGATAATTTCATGGTTTTCTTCATTGCACACCATATCTTTCAAGTAACAGATAAGGTAGTCCATATGAATGAAATCTAGTTTATATGTGGCTTGCGTTTCGGTTTTTCTTCGTAGGATTCGCCATATTCATTTATCCTAGTCTTATCCACAGGATAAAGCCTGGATAGGAGACAAACAATATAATTAACTGACTGAGAATACGGGTTCAAATAACTATGTGATTTTTAGGACAGTGCTTCAAAGGTCGCTTTCAGACGAGTGAGTTTCACACTCCAGACTCATAGCGTGAGTACGAGACAGCTCCCATCCTGACCTCCCAGCACTGATGGGGGGGGGGGTCGCATAGCATTATATTTATTTATGATGCTATGTAACCCTTACAGTTTTGGAATGTATTGGATAACACCGACAGCATTATGTCAGTGTTATCCATTACATTACAGAACTCTACAGGTTACATGACATCATAAATCAATATAATGCTACACGACCACCATCAGTGCTGAGAGGTTAGGATGGTAGCGGTCACATACTCCCGCTGCAACTTGCTCATCTGAAAGCGACTAAAATGTATGAATTCGATTTAAAAAAATGACAAATTTAATATTATTTTATTTTACTTTGGCCCAGTTCACCAAGTTAGAGAACTAGAACATTTCCAAATCATGACGTAGACCGAAAGAGAGAAAAAGCTAATGTAAATGAAAGTAAAGCTGCACCTACGTGTGCCTAGTTAGTATTTAGGCGTCATTCTCATGGCTGCTATGGCCCATACTGCATCACTATATGCCTACAATTTTAATTAATTTTATTAAAATAGAAATTTCTATCACAAGGTGTAGTACGGAAGGGCTCTCAACTAGAAGCACTCGACTGAACAAGCAGTAGGCAACACATGAATTTGTCATTCAGTTATTGATAATCCTATGTTAAAGGAATTGGCTGAAGTTTTTTTGTTGTTATATTAAAGTGCTGTGATCCTGGTAAAATAATAATATTAATAATCATAATTAAATAAAAAAAATGACCTTCCCTTTCTGCCCCTGCTCTAATCAGCGCCACCGCTCTGTCGTTTTCCCATGGTTGCAACCAGTAACGTATTGTTTGGATGCTGGCCTCAGCGGTATACAGAACGTCACTGTTGCAGTCTGGGAAAGATGCAGGAAGGGTAAAACATTTTCCATCTTATTATGAGGCTCACAGCACTTTAGTAAAATAAAAAAAAAATCATGACAACCCCATGCTACACTGGTATCCATGTATTAATGAGCTCTCGAAGTACATTAAGAACGTGCATCACATGCGTATTTTTTGCGGACCACAAAATACATGTACATGAGCCCTGGCTGTATTACACCTGCCTTTTTTGGCAGATGATCGCCAAGGAGTATTCGTATGAACGCTGGTTAGCAATCATCTTGTAGTGTAATACTGCAGCCGATTGCTCGATAAACAAGTGATTTTTAGGCACGCTTAACAATCGGTCCTCCTGTGGAAGAGATCGTTGCATGTAATAGCAGCGGTCTCCTCCGCTAGCGATCCCTCCCGACAATCACTTGCTCAATTGGCCTGTGTAATACAGGCTTTACAGGTGAAAAACTAAATAACATAAGAACAAATATTCTGCTACCACATACTAATCGCGCTTTGTCACTGGAGATAATAGTTTTTTCTGCATGGTCTTTATAAATTATGAAAATTTATGTTTTACAATCTCAAAAGATACATATGCAGTTTTACATGTAATCCATAACACATGCTTGACCACTGCTCCCTTCATACATACACCCCTTCTTGTGATCAGTTTGGTCAGACCGCCACTGATGAGGAACTTATCACCTACCCTGTGAGTTTTGTAAAATTATATGACAACTATATAAGGCAACATGTTAAAAAGATTACGTTTTTTTTTTTTTTTTAACTTACCATCTTTGGTACAAATAAATTAGAAAGACCACATCATCTCTAAAACATGCTAATCTGTGTGAGGTTGGCATGGTTATAATAAAGGCGAAGATATCATCAATAAATGTGTTAAATGCCTGTTAGGGGAAAAAAAACCACAATGTTATGAGGCACAGATAAACATCTTACCATCAGGAGACGGAACTGGATTTTTGTGGGCTTTACCCCATTTGATTTACACAGTATGCCTACCACTTTGAAGATGCTAAATATACAGTATTTGTACACAAACAATAAGACAAAAAAACTAAAAGAAATTAATACACAGCCATCTTTCTGCAATTACAGATGTAATTCCCTTAGGGCATGTCTCCATTAGCTTAGCACATCTTTCCTTCAGTCAAGACCAGTTTTCCAGTCCCTGAGGATGAAAAGCACCCTCACAACATAATGCTACCACCAACATGCTTCATAGTGGGAATGGCGTACTTGGAGTCATGGTAAGTACTGAATTTGCACCGCACACGAAGTTCAATTTTAGTCCTATTTGACCAGAGAATCTTCCTCCATATTGGACAGTCTACCACATGCTGTTTGATGGACTTGAAACACATTTTCTTATGGGTTTTTTTTAAGCAATGGCTATATTTTTCTGGCCACTCTCTGTGTATGACTTAAAGTGGTCTTATAGACAGTTACTTTCATGTGCACTGAGGATCTCAGAGCCCCTTCAGTGTTCTTGCTGTTGAACCTGATTAATGCCCCCCACCTGCTCAGACCACAAGTATGGTGGTTGGCCTTCTCTTGTCAGGTTCATAGTTGTGCCATGTACTTAGCATTTTGTTATAATGGATTTAAGCTGCGTTCACACGATGACATTTGTCGTGCGACAATAAGTTGCGCGACAAATAGGGCACAACTTCACTGCAACATTTGTCGCGCGACAATTTTCATAATAAGAGTCTATGGTGTCGCATTGCGACATTCTGCAACGCGACAGTCGCAGAAAAACCCATCTTGAATGGATTTTTTGCGACTGTCGCGTCGCAGTCGCAGCATGTCGCAATGCGACACCATAGACTCCCATTATAAAAATTGTAGCGCGACAAATGTTGTCGTGTGAACGTAGCTTTAATGTTGTTCCAAGTTCAACCCTGATCTCACCTTGGTTTTCATGATGCTAACTTAGTAGCACTGGTGCGTTTATACTCACATCATGTGACATATCATAGGACACTTTGACTGAACACAAGGGGACTTTATTCAATTAATCATATGAACTTGAATTCGGCTTGACAAGACAATAGTTCGAAGTTTCGTTGAAAAGGGTGTGAATGCATATGTACCTACAACTTTCTAGTTTGTATTTATTGTTTTAAGCAGTTATTTTTTGTCTTTACATTTGAACAATTTGGACTATTTTGTAAGCTCCATTACATACATTCTAAATTAAAATCCACTTTAAATCCAGGTTATGATGCAAGGACGTGAACACTTTTGCAAGGCACTGTAAAGGGTATGTCACCCATTGCAACCAATTTTTGTATATATGCATCAAAAAAATAAAAAATTAAGCATCTTTGCAAATTCCCATGATTAAAAATGTACTGATTTAAGAGTATAGATCCTATGAAAACACGTGTCTTTATGATTACAGACTAAAGATAAACCCAGTCATACTACTCTCAATCTTAAGACTTAAATTCGATAAGCCAGAAGTAGGGGACAGATATAAGGGAGCAGAAAGCAGGATCAGACTACACATCGAGTTTGTTGGTAAAATGTAGCCGTCGTTTCATGACTTTTATAGATTGAAGCAATACAAAGGTGGTTCAGATAGTCTCTAAAGCCCAACACGAGCTATTCATGCAGCACGTATATGCGGGATAACTGATAAAAGTGACTTGTTCACATAAATACAGTCTACAAGAAACAATACTCTTCTTGATGTTACTGGTAACTTTTCAAATAAGTTTAACTATTCGGTAAACTTTACAAATTGGACAATTATGTGCTACTCACTTTATATGTGAATGCCTTCCATGGTAAATGTGCTACAGATTTCATCTGTAAAAAAGCAGACAATAGCAAAGTCACCGTAAAGAAGCGATATTACATACATACAGTATTAGATAATAAGCAATATACACTGAATGGCCACTTTTTAGAGAGAAACATCTAGTAGTGTGTTGGCTCTTTTGGGCCTTCAGACCTGCAGCAATTCATTATGTCAAACATTTCACTAGGCTCAGAAGTATTAACCCATGCGAACAGGATAGGTTCTCGCGGTTGTCGTAAATTAGATGAAGGTACTTAGATATAGATTTAAGGGACTGTGAAACCAGTTAAGCAAAGAGAACTTGCTGTCAAGTGCCTGGATCTAATCCATGACTATACAACCGTGGTGGCACAGTGCATCCTATTGAAGGTGTCCTTCTGCCATAGGGTAAACAGATAAAATTAAGGGATGAACCTGGTCGGCCAAAATACTTAGGTAAGCTCTATTGTTCAAAAGTCCATGCACAGGTATCAGAGGACCCAGGGTGTCACTAGAAAACGCTGTCTACACCATTAATTCACCTCCACCAGTCTAAATTGCTAAGGTTGGACAGCAAGGATTTGTCAATTGATGCTGTTGTGCCCACAGGAGCCTTACCTTTCTATTTCCCTTAGGCAGCAACGACACTCGAACTGCTTGTCTGCTGATGTAGTCATGCTGTGCACTCGGACATCTTAGATGGAGCACCAGCATTAGATTTGGATGTTATATGCCTGAATCTGCCTGTTCATCAGAACAATTCTTGACCTCCTCTGACCCTGAATCCTGAAGGTCCCCTATTAGCCCTGGATAATCTAGCACCGATGACCATGCTTCGTTTAAAGCAGGGGTTCACAACCTGCGGCCCGGGGGCCACATGCGGCCCTCGATACCATTCTGTGCGGCCCCCAAACATCTGGTAGAAGACATGTAGGTCTATGTCTTATGGCTTCTTACATGTATCTTTCATGCATTCTCCTATTAGATGGGAGTCCTAGAACTGTAACTAGACATTTATAGTATATACTGTATGTTCAATATGCCAAAAATACAGTATTTCAGTTGGTAATACCCCTTTAAGTTTTTTTTTTCGGCCCTTGGAATTGGTTCAGGCTGACAATGTGGCCCCCAACCAGAAAAGGTTGTGCACCCCTGGTTTAAAGCCTCTGACATTGCTCAATTTTCCATTTCTAACGTGGAATTACACTGAAACGGATGTGCTCACTTACTTTTATGCTGTATCTTATTTGCATACAGGTAAGATCCAATCACGAAAGGGCAGGAGTCTCTAATAATGTGGCAATTCAGTCTATATGCACACATACATACAATAGATTTTTACCTTATAATTTACAAATAACTGAGGCAACATGAAGAGGAATCCGAAAGCATAAACACCTGTAAAAAATGAGACATTAACTAAATTGGATGCAAAAGATAAGTATACATACAAAATATATGTACTCCAAAGATCTTATCCCTACAAATTACTTAAAACTATATATGTGGCTGAATTTTAGGAATTACAGGACAGATACAGCACTACATCTGAAGAAGAAAAACAACATTAAGTGTGAACTACATATGAACAGCAGGATCATGTCGGCATATGTTTCTGTTAGCTGCGCACGGCCATCACAGCGCCGGGATGCTTGGCACACAACTGTGGGGGCGGTCAGGGTTTTGAATCCTCTACAGTTATATACATCAAATCTGATACTCCTGATGATACGTGGGGCCAATTCCCCACTTGTAGAAATGCGTTGAGTGACGCACTTGATGTATGGCAGTCCCCAGCCTAAGGGGCCATGTGTATGTGGCTAGGGAAGTTAGATGTAGTCTGGAGTAGGGTTGGGCGATATCAAAAATATTGCCACGATAACGATATTAAGAAATTTATCGCGATAACGATATATATCACGATAAATGCCCATTTAGAAGAAAAAAACACTTGGAGACATTATACTGTATGGGGCAGCCACAAGGCGACGTTATACTGTATGGGGCAGCCACAAGGCGACGTTATACTGTATGGGGCAGCCACAAGGCGACGTTATACTGTATGGGGCAGCCACAAGGCGACGTTATACTGTATGGGGCAGCCACAAGGAGACGTTATACTGTATGGGGCAGCCACAAGGAGGCGTTATACTGTATGGGGGCAGCCGCAAGGAGACGTTATACTGTAAGGGGGCAGCCGCAAGGAGGCGTTATACTGTAAGGGGCAGCCGCAAGGAGACGTTATACTGTAAGGGGGCAGCCGCAAGGAGACGTTATACTGTAAGGGGGCAGCCGCAAGGAGACGTTATACTGTAAGGGGGCAGCCGCAAGGAGACGTTATACTGTAAGGGGGCAGCCGCAAGGAGGCGTTATACTGTAAGGGGCAGCCGCAAGAAGTTATACTGTATGGGGGCAGCCGCAAGGAGACGTTATACTGTATGGGGGCAGCCGCAAGGAGACGTTATACTGTATGGGGGCAGCCACAAGGAGGCGTTATACTGTATGGGGGCAGCTACAAGGAGGCGTTATACTGTATGGGGGCCACAAGGAGACGTTATACTGTATGGGGGCCACAAGGAGACGTTATACTGTATGGGGGCAGCTACAAGGAAACGTTATACTGTATGGGGGCGGGGGCCATAAGGAGACGTTATACTGTATGGGGGCCACAAGGAGACGTTATACTGTATAGGGGCCACAAGGAGACGTTATACTGTATGGGGGCAGCTACAAGAAGACGTTATACTGTATGGGGCGGGGCCATAAGGAGACGTTATACTGTATGGGGCGGCGGCCATAAGGAGGCGTTATACTGTATGGGGGCCACAAGGAGACGTTATACTGTATGGGGGCAGCCAAGCCATACTGGGGGAGTGAATCCCTTTCATGTATAATATACATTAAAGGGATTCACTGCCCCAGTATGGCATGTACATTAAAGGGATTCACTGCCCCAGTATGGCATGTACATTAAAGGGACTCACTGCCCCAGTATGGCATGTACATTAAGGGATTCACTGCCCCAGTATGGCATATACTATATGCCATACTGGGGCAGTGAATCCCTTTAATGTTATATACATGCAATAATGGGGCAGCTCCCCCATGGAGGGTGAGTGGCTGGAACTTGGCAGCACAAAGAGGACTCTAGCTTAAGCGCCAGGAGAAGAAGCAGAGCTGCAGCCTGACAGGAGAGTATCCTCCACAGCTCATCCAGAGGAGTCACCCCACACACACACTACCTGCTAGATAGGTATCAGGGCAGGGGCTGCCACCATGTAAGGAGACATGAGCTTCCATTACTACTTAAGCCGCTGACTCGGCGGTGTCGGCGCTTCTGCTGGGAGCTGGATGACTTCCGTCCGGTGGCACTACTCTGTTCCTGACTTCTTGCCTGCACACTGTGCGCAGCGCTGATCACAGTGCGGAAAGCCGTCCAAACGTGCTGCCGGGCCGTGCAGATGAAAAACCTCCGCCACCCGAGCCCTGCTACTTGCCCGAATGAGGGCTAAGGTATCTGCACAAACTAACTGCCTGGCGCCCGGAACTGCATGTCCCGGGCGTCGGGCAATAGGAATTCCACACCCCGCCCTGGGGCCGCTCTGTGCACGCAGTTCCCAGGCTTTGTGTCAGTACGGGGGGCAGAATAGGAGAAAGCAGGAGGCAGCCGCTGCGGGGACCAACACTTCCTGAATCCTTTTTGCAGGGGCAGTACGTGGACGTTTTAGGAGCGGTCGGCACACATGCGACCGCTCCTATGACGTCATTAAATACCGCGGTTATTAGGAAACTGTGATATCGCCATATCGCAGTTTCTTAATACCGCGGTATATCGTAAACACCGGTATATTGCCCAACCCTAGTCTGGAGCCCATGTGCTGACTTAAACTAGATCCCCCGCACTCTGCATTTGCTGGCTGCTCTAATAAGGAGCCAACTTGTGTATAGCCCGAGTGATTGGTCTAGCGAGGTGGTATATACCAGTGAGTGGTAACCGGAACTGGACTCACTGTGATTACATCTCTTATACACCCCGCTAGCATATTAGGTGCATTTGCTGTGACAACTCTCAGCGATCCACCATATCGGGCTGGACTGACGTCATTATACCAGTCCACTAGGGGCTCATTTTCCAGGCCCCCACATGTATGGATGGTTCTAATACACATCCCTCTTCATACATGGGGGTCCTGGGCCTGACGTCTTTTATATCACGTTGTTGCACCCTAAATTATCCTTAATAAAGTATTTATTATTTTTTGCTATTTTTAACATCCAGTCAGGCTGAGAATATTGTTAGCTGCGTACTTAGCCAAAATTAGAATGTGAAATTGGATTTATCAAGTGTATGTTTTAATGCATGCACATTGCAAAATATGTAATTAATATAGGTTTAAGACGCATGAACATATCATAATTTATACCAAATGGCATACAAAGACTAAAACATCTGGAGCAAGTTACTAGTCATGTTAGACACACTTCTCTTTCTTATGCCACCTCATGGTTGTTGTACGTTTACATTGATAATTTGGGTAAGTTTTACATAATTTGTCAGACTATACAACTTGGGCATGACCCTTTCTCTTGACTCTCGTAAAAAGGGACAAGACGGGTCAAATTAAGGGCCAAAAATATACTGCTAAGCTAAGAAAGTCTTCCCTTTTAGGGTGGGTTCACATAATGTTTAATGCCTCCGTTTAACGTATACCTTACAAAAAAAAAGGATACAAATACGCAGCACACCACGTTCTTGTATCCTGCATAGTCCGGTAAAAAAACATATACTTTTTATTCACAATGGTGAACGGATGCCACTAAACGGCATCAGTCTGAGGCACCCGTTTAATGTATACTTTTTTTTTTTTTTTTTACATACGTTAAACAGATCGGAAAAATGTGATGTGAACCCACTGTTATTTTGAACAAACAGGGAACACCTTTAACATTTCTAGATGCAATGGTCCAGATTTACTAATCGTACATATGGTGCAAGCTTAGACAGGCTGTCTAGACCTGCACCAGATTTATCACAATGCCTCAGGATGGATAATCAATGCGGTGCAGGGATAGACACTTTTCTCTGGTTGTATACCAAAAATTAGCAGGCTTACTTTGAGAAAGATTTTTACACCAGAATTGTTTTGCAAGTTTGTTGCGAAATGGCACATCTTAGGGTACTTTCACACTAGCGTTATTCTTCCGTTTTGTCCTAATGCATTCTGAATGGAAAGCAATCTGTTCAGTATGCATCAGGATGTCTTCCGTATTTTTCCTGGACAAAATTCCAGAACACTTTCGCACATGCCGGATCCGGCATTAATTTTCATTGAAATGTATTCGGACCTGGTACCATATGTTCCGGAAATAGCTGCATCACATGCACAGTTCTTTCTAGGTTTTAAAAAATGTAATACCGGATCTGTTATTCCGGATGATACCGGAAAGACTGATCTGGTATTTCAATGAATAAGTCTAACGGATCCGGATAAAACAGCTTTCTGTTTGCATACGGTTTGCCATTGCCGGAACTGCCTGCCGGATCCAAACAATGCTAATGTGAAAGTACCCTTAGCCCCCTCCAGCTTTCTGGCAAGTTGCCAAATAGTGTAGACACTCTAGTTGCACCAGATTTTAGGGCCAAAAACATCAGTAAAACGGGGACATTATTTGAATGTGATATCAGAAAAGAGGGAAAATAAAAAGATCACCTACCGTTCACAAAGCTGTTTATTAGCCAAGAATACCAGCTGTAAATAAAACATGTAAAAAGTTAAAGGCATATTATTACAGAACTACAGTACGGTTTATAGGACAGTTCATCTTGAAAACTGCTGGTATGTATGGATTTTACAAGTATAAGGTATTACATTGGCGAAAAAAATGGCAAGACGGCTGCCATAAGCAGAGGTGTACTAAGACAAGGATCTTACCTTTTGTATTTTATATTTAGAAGTGAATAAACGGCTCCCCCCACACACAGAGGGTATAACAAGTATGACAGGTATTTCATAGCCTTAAAAGAAAGAAGAATGTTTTCTTAAACGATTTCTGAGAATTCATATATGACATACAACAGCTTGCTCTACCAATAGTGATGGTAAGGGTCTGAATAACTAACGAAGCACACAGCTTACAACGCAATCCATTGTAGCCCATAACACAGACAAACCCACTAGTAAACCGTTCACTTTATCTGTGCATACTTAGCGGTTGGCCACTTTCTGACTACTGTAGTATATGGCACCTAATAGTATAGCCTTTGTTGATATTCTGTGCCGTATGCTATATTTCATAAGTAGAGATGAGCGAACTTTAAAAAAAAGTTTGGCGTTCGGGTTGTGGTAACTCGCGCATCCTGTTATGGATTCCACTATAGCGGCATATGGAATCCATAAGGGGCGGCTTCCACCAACCCGAACTGTTGAACAGCCGAAGGACCTGTGGTGACGTCACCGTCATGTGATCAGTGCAGGGGGCGTGGCTCAGCACGGGATCAAATCCAGTGCTGAGCCACGCCCCCTGCACTGATCACATGACGGTGATGTCACCCCAGGTCCTTCGGCTGTTCAACAGTTCGGGTTGGTGGAAGCCGCCCCTTATGGATTCCATATGCCGCTATAGTGGAATCCATAACGCGAGTTACCACAACCCGAACGCCGAACTTTTTTTTAAAGTTCGCTCATCTCTATTCATAAGTCATGTCCTATTGTACAAATCTTCTGTCGTGTCCATAAGATGGCGGGTCATTTGACCAGACACATCAATCATTTTCCTCCATTGTAACAAACTACACCTGCACTAAACTCCCAACAGTGGAAGTTCAGAAGACAGGCGCAGTGTATATGAATGGAGGAGGCTGACTGATGTGGTTGGTCACATGACCCTCCATCAGAAGCCATTTTATGGACAGGACCTGCATGTGGACAGCACATAAAGGGTCATAACTTATGAAATATAGAAAATGGCATAATATCAACAAAGGCTATACTAGTAAGTACCATAAAGTCATCTTAAAAACACATTGCTCAACAGTAACCAGAAAGAGGTTTTAGAGGACTATTTTATGAATATCTTGTCATTTATCTTTGGTCTGTGAAGACTGTCATTGTGGATGACAAATGTTAAAATGAAAATTAACCAGTCTCTAACGTGGCCTGTAGCCTAGTATGGGCTTCCACTTATCGGATGTAGATATATCATTACTTTTTATATGATGTCAGCAGTCTACCTCCTGAAAAACAAAATTCATACTTACCTGCTACCCACCACTCCCGCTCTCTGCTATGCCCATGTTCTGGTAGATGGAGTGTTTGCATCCGGCAGTGCATGGGTATGGCTGCGGTGGTGATGGGCCACAAGCAGCACACCACCACTAAAGCCAGTCATTAGCTGCAGTGGGAAATGTGACCATGTCCATGCAGTGCCGGACGTAAACACTCCTGGGACCTGAAGATGGACACAGCATAGGACCAAAGCCGCTGGGAGCAGGCAAGTATGAATTTTCAGGAAGCAGGCATTACATAAAAAGTAATTATTACTGGAAAACCCCTATAAGGCTACACGACAGTGAAATTTTTTTTTCACTGATGACTTTCTGAGAGACGGACGTTAAAAATTGACCCATTCAATTGTATGGGGTCAGTCTGTTAGTGAAAAACGGACAAGATAGAGCATGTTCCATTTTTTGACGTCCGTTTTTCACTGACAGTCAAAAAAACTGCCATGTGAATAACTCCATAGACTACCATTGGTCTTAAAATATACATTTCATGGCCATTAAAAAAATGTACATCACATGTCCGTTTTTCACTGTCGTGTGCATGTAGCCTAAGGATGAACCACTTTCAAACCACAACAACAAATAATAATATATCTTCCCATTAGTGGCTTCTGTCTCACAACAAGGCGGTTGTCAGGAAATGGACTAACGGGGAGATTTATCTAACTGGTGTAAAGTAGAACTGGCTTAGTTGCCCATAGTAACCAATCATATTCCACCTTTCATTTTCCAAAGGAGCTGTCAAAAATGAAAGGTGGAATCTGATTGGTTGCTATGGGCAACTTAGCCAGGTCTACTTTACACCAGTTTGATAAATGACCCCCCTAAGTTGACCTATTTAACTGTTGGAAACCTCCAGCATATGGCCTTGCTTTATACTTAGAGACAGTAATCTAAAACCTTAACAAAACCATGCATTCCATATACGTACCTGGGTATCATACTCTTCAGTCTTCTTTTCGGATTCACTGCAGGCTCCGAACTATGAAAAGAAACAGTTTCACAATGAAGAAATATAAAGAACAGCTTCAAAGAAATTAACAAGTCCCAAATGTACTTGACTACAGCACAGGGCTAACAGGAGCCAATTTTGTATCAAAGTAGAGGGAGAAGAAATTAGATATATGAAAAGACTCAAAAGAGCATAAAAATGCAAACCTATATACATCTATACACAGATAACAATGACTGGTCTTAAGGGCCCATCATCAATAATCGAGCACTTTTTTCTTCTTGATCATCCTCTAGAATACAGAATGCAATGGCACACTTTTTACCCTGTCAGATTCATATGGAATCTGACAAATTCCTTTGTATGCCTTCTTATGAGCAAGAGTATAACAGAGGGCTCATACACCCCTACGGGTACTCTACTATGTACTATGCATACCACAGGCCTGTACATCAGCTCTTGTATGTGAACAATGCTGCATTTCACTGACATGGTCTATGATAGCTCAACATGGATGCAATTAGTGTGGGAGAAATTGGCCACAGTTGAACCATGTGCCACGTATACTGCGCCCAGCTCATAATAGTGTACCTTGATTAGTGGCATCAGACCCCTCCACTGGAATGTGATTTTCAAGGCTTTCTTAACCTTCCACACCTGAAATCAGAATAGAGAAGAATTCACTGATCTTAATCCAAGCTGCTATTCTAGATGTACGGACAGCTTAAAGGCTATGTACACCTTTGGGAACATTTTTTTTTATTCTTGCAATGTACTGATTTTGAGCTAAAAATCATTTTTTTTAATTGGTCTTTATTAAAAATGTAGAGCCGTTTTCCCTGCACAGCTTAACTAGTGGCAGGATCTGAATTTTCTCTATGCTCTGTTGCCTGAATGGCTCCTTATCTCTGACCTTCTAAACCAGGCATCCTCAAACTGCGGCCCTCCAGCTGTTGTAAAACTACAACTCCCACAATGCCCTGCATGATACCTGTAGGTTGTTCGGGCATGCTGGGAGTTGTAGTTTTGCAACAGCTGGAGGGTCGCAGTTTGAGGATGCCTGTTCTAAACAATCAAAGCTCAATTTTTATCTAAATGGTCCTTTACACGGGCCGAGAATTGCGCAGATTATTAACGAGCGTTCATAGCTAACGCTCGTTCATCGGGTAATCCGATAGTTTGTGTGCACGCAAAAGTGATCGTTTACCAGAAACAGATCGTGCCGTGTAAACACGATCTCCTGCTGGCACCCAAGGAGCCCTTATGGAGAAGAGCGATGGCATTAGCGATCGCTCCTCCCCATACATGTAAATACACGGGTCTCCTCCGCTAGCGATCAGCAGATTATTAGGAAGGAATGCGTTCTTCCCGACTATCTGCTGTAATATTGTCCTGTGTAAAAAGGACCTCGAGGCCTGTATTATACCAATAAATTATCTGACAGGTTTTCTGACCAATCATTGGTCAGATAGCCAGTTACACACGCAGATCTTTTGTTATACACACAACTATTGGTCAGATAATCTGTTGGTGTAATACAGCCCTTAGTAAGCGTTTATGACCTCTTCATAATTCAGAGATAAGGGTTATTAGATGACTAGCACAAAGCACCATTCACACAGCTAGAAAAACAGTTAACCCTCTTTAATAAAGACCATTGAAAAGATGATTTTTAGCCCAAAATCAGTAAAATGCAATAGTAAAAAAAATTACCCCGAAGGTGTACATAGCCTTTAAAGGAACACTAAACCTAGAAATAAATGCTAAAAGTAAAGAAATATAGTTGTCCTCCAATTTCAAACACTCCCAACAAATTCTGATGGATCCATCTGACTTCAAATGGCGCCCTATAGCGTTCCAAAAGAGTTCTGCCATTTTGGAAGGCAAGACAGTGCGGCAGACTACACTATTCTTGCATTCAGAAATACTGGAACCCGTGAGGAAAATGAAAAATGCCAATATGATTACATCTAATAATCAATCACTGTCAGTCATTCTCAGTGACAAGTTTTGGACAAAAAATATTACAACTGCTACAAGACTAGCGGTATTCCAGTGAGAACAAGCTTTCCTCTATCCACTGGATATAAGTTAATTATTAGATCAGAAGGGGTCTGACTGCTGGAACCCTTACCAATCACAAGAACGCTGTATGAATGAAGAGGCAGGTCGGGCATGTGCAGTGGCACTCCTTTAGTCTCAATGGGACTGTCGAAAATAGCACAGCACTGTATTAAGCTATCTCCAGCAGTACCACAGGCTTTGGATGGAACTGTGGCGAGCATGGTAGACCAATGCTCCATATAAACAGGGGGCATGGGACACTCCATTCTCATGATAAGTTGTGGGGAAGGGGGGGTCCCAGCAGTTAACCCTCATCCAATGGATGGGGATAACTTGTTCTAAATCAGAATATCCCTTGAAGAATATTTTAAAGAAAACCCATCGCAATCTTCCGACAGCAGGTTATAACGCAGGAGGAGCTGAGCAGATTGATACATCATTTGGTGGGAAAAGAATCAGTATAACTTGTAATTCATTTAAATCTCCTCTCTTTGGGCTTAGAAGCCCAGCCAGGTAGTTCTATTCCGTGATGATAGCCTCCCCTGTATGACTGCGCATGCAAAGATAGCAGTCAATCGCCAAGTAAGACCAACCTCTGGACTCCTAAACCCTAAGTTAGAAAGGATTTATCTAAAAATAATTAGCAGCTATACGGAATCTTTTCCCACATGATAACTGCATATATCAATCTTGTGGATCCACAACACAGCACAGACGTGTGAATGGACCCTAAGGTGGTGCCTGCAAATTGGACTTCATTTTCAATGTGAAAGGTCCTCTTTAAATGTACACCTTTGGGGGCAAATTTATTATTGCATTATACTCATTGTAAGCTAATATTTTTTTTTTTTACTTAGTCTTTATTAAAAATATGGTATACTTTTTTCTGTACAGAGCTGACATGACAGATGTCTACTAGCATCCTTTGGATTTCCTTTTTTTTTTTCCCATCAGACCAGGAGCAGACGGACTTCATTTCTCTGCTCTCATAAACACTGATTATAGCTCAGTTCTTATCTTACTGACAAAAATGTGGCTTAGGCTACTTTCACACTGGCGTTTTGGTTTCCGTTCGTGAGATCCGTTCATGGCTCTCAGAATTGGTCCTAAACTGATCAGTTTTGCCCTTAATGCATCCTGAATGGATAAGGATCAGCTCAGAATGCATCAGTTTAGTCTGCATTACGCTTTGGAGGTGGTCACCAAAACGCTGCTTGCAGCGTTTTCATGTCCGTCTGATGAAACTGAGCCAAACGGATCCGTCCTGGCACACAATGTAAGTCAATGGGGACTGATCTGTTTTCACTTACACAATCTGGCACAATAGAAAACTGATCCGTCCTCCATTGACTTTCAATGGTGTTCAAGACGGATCCGTTTTGGCTATGTTACAGATAATACAAACATTTCCGTTCCAAACGGATGTATGCGGTTGTATTATCTGAACGGATGTATGCGGTTGTATTATCTGAACGGATGTATGCGGTTGTATTATCTGAACGGATGTATGCGGTTGTATTATCTGAACGGATGTATGCGGTTGTATTATCTGAACGGATGCAGCGGTTGTATTATCTGAACGGATGCAGCGGTTGTATTATCTGAACGGATGCATGCGGTTGTATTATCTGAAAGGATGCATGCGGTTGTATTATCTGAACGGATGCATGCGGTTGTATTATCTGAACGGATGCATGCGGTTGTATTATCTGAACGGATGCATGCGGTTGTATTATCTGAACGGATGCATGCGGTTGTATTATCTGAACGGATGCATGCGGTTGTATTATCTGAAAGGATGCATGCGGTTGTATTATCTGAACGGATGCATGCGGTTGTATTATCTGAACGGATGCATGCGGTTGTATTATCTGAAAGGATGCATGCGGTTGTATTACCTGAATGGATCCGTTTTTTTGTCAAAAATTTGTAAAATGCAAGCTTAAAAAATTGCCTCTGAAGGTGTCCATAGCTTTTAAGGGTCCTTAAACTGTGTTTACCAAGATATTCAAAACTGTCATACTTCACTAAATCACATGAAAGCATTCAACAAGAATGACCATGTTATTAGCTTAAAGAAATATATTAAAGATTTATACTGACCTCTATTACAGCTCCAATGCCAGCGGGAATTAATACCAATAAACTGGTTTGTTCATCCAGAAGGAAAAGGAAAATTACCACAGTACTAAAGCAACGCCACAATACTGCCAAAGAAAACGATTGAACATTGTATATTAGTAAAATACAGTTCACCCCCTAAAGGCACAGAGACCCCACTTTTATTCAGCTAGAATGTTTTTGAGTCAGTATGCCTATTAGGAAAGGGACATGTGCAAACAGATATATCAGACAATGTAAAAGATTGACTATGTGTGGAACAATCCATGGACCTACAGAGAACGGACATGTCCCTTCTTAGGGCCACTTTAAGCCACTGCTCCACGACCCTCAGCGCTGCCTGCCACTGAAATGAATGGAAGGTGGAAAGGATGTGGCAAAAATTCCTCTAAAAAAATCAACCTTAAGGGGGCATTTACTGAGTGCAAGTGTACCCACTAGTATTAGGTACACCCTAGGGACAGTGGGCAGCTGTGCAACCCCCCCCCCCACAGGCTTTTCATCACCTGCCGCTTACCAAACAAGATGACAATTACATATTTGCTAGGAGGGGATAATGCATTATGACTGTTTTGTAATACTGGTCGTGTGTTCCAGCTTTCTGTTGGAAAAACACGGCTGCATTATTTCGGGAGAAAGCTGCCATTTATGCCGGAAACCCACCGGATGCCATTTTCGGAACTCCTATAAAAGTGAATAGAGGGTAGCAGCACCTGCGCAGTTTGCTCTCGTTCACTTTGGGGGCCTTTTTTTTTTCATCTCCGCATTTTAAGCCATAACTTTATTTTCCCATCAGCATAGCCGTACAAGCAGCAATTTTTGTGTGACTAGATGTATATTTTTCGGGGGACATCTACAGCAGAGACTTGCCGGCCATGACGCCCGCTGCACGTGCAAGCGGGCACCACGTTTACACATCGTTTCAGAGCTGTAGCAAAAGGGTTAAAGAACTCAGCAGCACCCCCAGTTGTACCACATCGTCACTGCTGTGACTCCTTTTAGCACACAAGTAATGTGTATGCCCCAACCCCCTGATGCCTCTTGACAAATTAAGCCAAGGGACACCATCATTTGCATACAAAGCATGTTTTTGATCGACCGACTCCCCCCTCCCCCCATACAGGGGTTAAAGGAGAACATTCAGACTGCAGTAGCTAATATCGGGTGGATTTCGGCCAGGCTTGCTACTTGTGCTGTACCCTTATTCCACCTAGAAGTTTCCATATACACTGATAACTGGATGTTACCAGTTGGGGGTGTCTCACAGCATACTCTCACACTGTCCATTCCGACTTCACAGGGACACACCCTTTAGTAACACCCTGCTGTCAATTTATTCATAAATATTCAGGAGGATTAGCAGTTAAAAGAAAAGATGCTCCAGAATTGTTATTTATCTAATAAAGCAGACATCACAGACGCGGTGACAGATGTCTCATCTCATTAGACTCTTGGCAAGCCCTGGAATCCTAATATAACATTTTCATTATTTACTAACTTTAATGATGAAGAACCCATTGAATTTTATGGTATTTAATCAGAAATTAACCACTTTAAGAGGAATAGTGACCATACCTGCTTTTGTTGACATCCCAACCATATTCTTCTTCTTCTTCCAAAAACTAATGTCATTTTTAAATGCAAGAAAATCAAATAAAAGCTGCAATGTGGAAAACAAACATATTGCAGATATTAAATTACGGCATATTTCAAGATTGGCATCATCTCAATAGTTATGGTTTGTTTAACAACTGTCCTATATACATTGGCGGTAGGGACCTTAAAGACAGCGCCCACTCCAGTCCTGAGGGGGGCGCTGTAGCTGCCGAGAGACTGCTGTTTCACACAGCAGACACCCTGGACTAATGATTGCAATTGGCGATAATGCCGCTTGCAGACATTTAATCCCTCAGATGCTGTGGTCAAATGTGACCATCTGAGAGGTGAAACACTCAGGGAGCACGTGTTCCTGGGGCAGGACCCTAGCTTCTCCATGTGACAATTGGCGGAGCTGTTGGTTGGCTTCTTATAGTCACTTAAAAAAGTAAAAAAAAAAAAAAGGCTTGAAAATATATAAAACAATCAATATTCAAATCACCCCCCCCCTTTCCCCAGAATAATAAAAAAAAAATCATCATCAGCATCGCCACATCCAAAAACACCTGTACTATTAAAATACAAAAATCTTTATCCCATATAGAGAATAGTGTAACTGTAAAAAACTGTCAACTGTCATCGCATCACCTCACCCCAAAAATTGAATTAAAAAAGTGATCAAAGTCATACACCGCAAAACTGTATAAATAAAAACTAAAGATCGTCACTGCAAAAAAATGAGCCCTCACATCTTCGTAGACATAACTACAAAAAAATTAGGGAGGTCATAATACATTAAAGGGGTTATCCAACCCCTATCATGCCTGGGTCCCTCACACAGGTTATACTTACCTCGCTCCCTGGCACCCACGTTGTTTCTGATGCCTGCAGGGTCGCCGCTGCATCTTCACATTGCGCGGAACAAAACATGCTGAGCAATGAGGGTAATGCTATGGAGGAGATGCAGTGGCTGTGCGGGCATCACAAGCAACGCAAGTGCTGGGGAGCGAGGTAAGTATAACTTGTGTAAGGGGCCGGGGCATTTTGGGGAGCATTATTGGGGTTGGATAACCCCTTTAAGAAAAGAAAGAAGTTATTTTTTTCAATATTAAATTTTTTCTTACAATTTCGCTCCATTTGGAATTTTTACAGCTTCCCGCTATAATATATGCAATATTAAATGGTGCAATTAGAAAATACAACTTGTCTCCCAAAAAACAAGGCCTCACATGGCTAGGTAAACGAAAAAAGGAAAAAAGTTTGGCTCTGGGAAGGCCGGGGGTGAAAAATGAAAACGCAAAAAAACAAAATTGCCCAGTAAGGAAGTGGTTAAAAGAGGCCCTGTCACCTCTCCTGACACATCAGTTTTGGTAACTGCTTGCTACCTTCTAGAAGTTCTGAATGAATTGCTAGCAGTTTGAAGTAAAGGTCCATCTGAGTCTTATCAATTGGGGTGTGTCCCTGCACAGTCTGACACTATCCAATCAGTCCTGCCAGTGTCAGACTGTGCAGGGACACCCCCTTAGCTGGACCCTAAGGCCTCTTTCACAAGAGGCAGGCGCGTTGCGGGAATATGCGCGTTTTTCCCGCGCGGGTGCAAACGTTTGTAACGCGTTTTGCACGCGCGTGAGAAAGAACGCCATGTTTGGTACCCAGACCCGAAGCCGGACTTCATCACTGAAGTCATCACTGAAGTCCGGTTTCGGGTCTTCTGGAGAATTTATTATTTCCCCTTATAACATGGTTATAAGGGGAAATAATAGCATTCTTAATAAAGAATGCATTGTTAAATGAAGAGGAAGGGGTTAAAAATAATAAAAGTTAACTTACCTTAGCCACTTGATCGCGATCTGTCCTCTCTTTCCCTGCATCTTCTAAGATCTCCAGGACCTGTGATGACGTCACATCACATGGTCCAATCACATGGTCCATCACCACGGTAAGATGGACCATGTGATTGAACCATGTGATGTGACGTCATCACAGGTCCTGGAGATCTTAGAAGATGCAGGGAAAGAGAGGAGAGATCGCAACTACGCGATCAAGTGGCTAAGGTAAGTTAACTTTTATTATTTTTAACCCCTTCCTCATCATTTAACAATGCATTCTTTATTAAGAATGCTATTATTTTCCCTTATAACCATGTTATAAGGGGAAATAATAGAGATCGGGTCCCGTTGCTAAGCAACCATGCGGGAAAATCGCAACGCATCCGCACTTGCTTGCGGATGCTTGCGATTTTCCCGCAGCCCTATTCACTTCTATGGGGCCTGCGTTGCGTGAAAAACGCACAATATAGAGCATGCTGCGATTTTCACGCAACGCAGAAGTGATGCGTGAAGATCACCGCTCATGTGCACAGCCCCATAGAAATGAATGGGTCCGGATTCAGTGCGGGTGCAATGCGTCCTCCTCATGCATTGCAAAAGAAAGGGGACTAAAACTGCTGGAAATTCATTCATAACTTCTACAAGGAATAATAAATGAATGGTACAAGATCAGAATAGATGCTCCAGAATTGTTATTGCAAGGGGGATGCAAGTGGTTACTAAGAGACATGTCAGGAGAGGTGGCAGGTCCTGGTCATAGTATTTAGCTACTGAGGGGTTCAGAAGCAAGTACCCCCACCGTAACTCCTTTAAGCGCACACAATGCCACTTGCCTTATTAGGCCAAAGGACATATTAATCTGAATACAAAGCATGCCGGCCAAACAGGAGTTAAGGGAGAATATTTAGACTGCAGTAGCACAATCCTATGAGGATTTTATAGCTGCTGTTCATTAAAAGGTGACAGATTCCTATTAAACACCAGCTATCCTCCCAGTTCTGCTAAATTTATATATTATTTGCATTGACGAAAGACTTACATGAAAAGCAGCCACAAAAAAGGTGAGTGCTAAAAAATAAAGGTTGGTGTCAACAAAGATCCCCTTTACTTCATCTGCATCTTTTTCAGAAAAACCTGCCAAAAGAAGAAAGAGGTCATATTCTATGCAGACCACATAAGCAGAAATGTACAAATCAGTGCAGGAAGAGTTCTAGGAGATAAGGCACGGTTAGAATTTAGGCTGGGTTCACATGACCGTTTAGTTTTCCGTTCTTCTGATCCGTCAGAAGAACAGAAAAATAAACAAAAAACGGATCATGTATTTTAAACATCCGTTATGCTCATTTATGCAAATTTTGCATCTGTTTTACCAATTTCTGTCTGAGATCTGTTATTTTAGACAGAAGGAAAAAAACAAAACTCTGTGTTTGTCTTTTTTTTCCGTCTAAAATAACGTCTCAGACAGAAATGGCTACAACAGATGCAAAATATAAGTAACGGATGCTTCAAATACAGGATCCGTTTTTTTTGTTTTTTTTCTCTGTTCTGACGGATCAGAAGAACAGAAAACTAAATGGTGATGTGAACCCAGCCTTAATCATAAGTGAGCCTCAGAGACAAATAAAATTAAGGGGCAGATTTCAGCTGCAAGTTATATTAGGAACATATCAGAATGACTAGGGTGGGGTTTTTCACACACCAAACTGCTGTAAAGAGTACACGGCATCTTGCATATGAATCCAAAAGCGAAGTTTTCCCAATGATATCTTGTCATAAGAAACGGTCAGAGGAAGTTCTGTTGTGGAGCGGTTTATCATCTAAAAGGAGACGAGTATGAGATTTTCACAGGACACACAATACTATGGCAAACAGTACATCCTAGTAATTCTTCCGGAAGCATCACATTATTGGATAGTTATTCAGATTTTGCTCCCCACCCTCCAGACATCATTCCCAGCATATACAACAAATGTAGTGTAAAAACAGGATCATAACTGAGCTGTAGATATGGGCAGCCTATTAAAGAGGATCAGTCATCCTGTAAAAACACAAGCTACCACGTCCGTGTGGAAAAAGTCAGGTTTAAGATTTCATTTTTAAAACCCATGAACACTTTCAGCTAAATCTTTCCTTTACTTGCTATGCACATGCTCACTACCTGCTAATGGTATACATGTTCATGTGCCTGCATACCACAACCAACAAATGAGGCGAATTTAGGAAACGGACAATGTACACCTTGGAAATTAGAAATAACATTTTGCAACCCAAACCAGTGCAAAGCAGAAAAGTAACCTACCATTAAATCCTTGACTCGATTGCTTAGCTGATCGATAAATAATATAGGAAGGTAATGAACAGACTTTCCCAGCTGTATCCTACAAGTGATAAAATATGCATTGTATGTCAAATACACTCACTGTAAAATTAATCAACATAAAGCAATAAACATCTTAGTTCTCATACAAATAGCCATTGTGCGTTTCAGCCCATAGAACCAGACTGGGGACTGTATAGTTCAGTGAAAACAAAGGGGGTCATTTACCATATAGGCGTATTTCTGGTGCAGATGCAAAAAATTGTCTAAATGTAAGACAGCTAGGAAGCTGACTTACACTTAGGGCTCTTTCACATCTGCGTTTTTCTTTTCCGGCATAGAGTTCCGTCGTCGTCATTATCCCAATGCATTCTGAATGGAGAGAAATCCGTTCAGGATGTCTTCAGTTCAGGACCGGAATGTTGTTTGGCCGGAGAAAATACCGCAGCATGCTGCGCTTTTTGCTCCGGCCAGGCCGCAAGGCCGGATCCGGAATTAATGCCCATTGAAAGGCATTAATCTGGATCCGGCCTTAAGTTTCGGCGCATCGCCGGATCCGACGTTTAGCTTTTTCTCAATGGTTACCATGGCAGCCAGGACGCTAAAGTCCTGGTTGCCATGGTAAAGTGTAGTGGGGAGCGGGGGAGCAGTATACTTACAGTCCGTGCGGCTCCCGGGGCACTTCAGAGTGACATCAGGGCGCCCCAAGCGCATGGATCACGTGATCGCATGGATCACTCTGACGTCCTTCTGGAGCGCCCCGGGAGCCGCACGGACTGTAAGTATACCGCTCCCCCGCTCCACACTACTACTATGGCAACCAGGACTTTGATAGCGTCCTGGCTGCCACAGTAACCTCAAAGCATTTCGAAGACTGATCAGGATCCTGATCAGTCTTCTAATGCTTTCAGGCAACTTGCGTTCTGACGGATCCGGTGGGACTGAAGTGCCTGCCGGATCCTCAGAACGCAAGTGTGAAAGAGGCCTTAGACTGGCGCTGGAGGCGCCGAAGTTATATAGAGGCCTGCGTCTCTTTATAGGTTATTAAGACTGGCGTCTAAAACACCGGTGTTACTAAATGACCCCCAAAGCTTCTATAGATGAAAAAAACGTATCCATAAACACTATCCAGTGAAGCATGATTTTTATTTTATTTTTTAATACATGGACCGTGTGTCGTTCGCTTTTTTTTTTCTTGAGGACTCACTGACTTTAATGAGTCTGTGGCCCGCATTTTGCGGACCTATTCTCTTTTTTGAGGCGTGGACATAAAGATGCGGAAGGTACATGGATGAACCGTGTGCTTTCCACATCTGTATGTCTGTTCCGCAAAAAGATAGAACATGTCCTATGCCTGGCTGCAAAATGCAGACTAAGAACCCAATGAAGTAAATGGGTCCGCCAAAAATGTGGTTGCAACATAGACGGTATCCGCAAATTGTGGACCGCAAAATACACACAGTTGTGTGCATGAGGCCTTAGATTATTTCGTTCAAGAGAATGTGTCACCTATACTTTTTCTGGCAACCAAAACCAAATGGTGACATTCTTTTTTTCTAATCTGTTGTTATTTTCTATACATTATAATGGGGCAACCAGCTTATCTGGGCTGTTGAGAATACCATCCCATACCAGGCAGTAAATGAATGGCATGGCAAGTAGAGCAACATATACACCATACACAGGCCGGCCTGTAACCGAGACTGATTGAAAACCCCCCCCTAACAAGGAGTGGGTAATAAGAGCCAACTAGCATACATCTACTTACAAGACAATATTGCTGTGCAGCCATCTTCCATCTAAATAATAGTGCAAACTGTATCACCAAGTATGGACAAGAAGCACTAAGCAGCACACGTTCATGTACAGCTTTCTACCACTAGTGATCCGCGTGGTTCAGTGCATACCAAAATACAGGGGCACGGTTATTAAGACTGGCGTTTTAGACACTGGTCTTAATAAAGCCCTGTATGTGTCGGGGGATCTGCCAGTTATGAAGAAGTGCCGGCCTCTCCATAACGCCACCCGTTCTAAATACAAGACCGCTTCCGAGCTGTCTTACATTTAGACTTTTTTCTACACCTAAAACAGGCCTAGCAAATGGTAAATGAGACGGGCCTTCCGGCCCATCCCCTTCCCCGCTCACTATTTTAGACCTGGTGTGAACAGGGAGAATCTGCATCTGAAATACGTCTAATATAGCTTAATCAATGACCCCCATAGCGTTATTCTACGATGCAACTAACGCATATTACACGGTCATTGCAGGACTGCATCACCAGCATAGATGAGAAACTTTAACCAGCGTGTGGTTATGTACAGCATTGTACTACTACTACTATTCCACTGCTAAGCGCGGTTCACCTACCTAAATACAGTGTTGTTCTGCAGTCCAATTAACTCATCATACAACATTATTACAGATTACTTCCCAGTACAGCACTAAGGACCACTGTGACCGTGTTTTAAGCCTCATCTCATGCAGTTATACTGATTAGTAGCCATATATGTGAGGGCACTGCTTTGGCTACTACCAGACCAGGATTACCTACGGCTCTGTTCCTGAGTTATGATAATTTTCCTTAATCTGAAAATTAGGCCTTTGGTGCAACAAGGGTTTACCATTGCACCCAAGCTTCACTCACTTCTGTGGCCAGCCCCTCCCTCGCTGCTTTGTCACTACCTGGTCCTGCCAATCAAAGCAGCTAGGGAGGCGCTGGCCATAGAAATGAGTGGAGGTTTGGTGCAACAATAATGCCCTTGTTGCACCAAAGGCCTAATTTGCATATTAAAGTGAATCTGTCACCAGATTTATGTTGCTAGGTTCTAACAGCTCCACCTCATGCCAATGAGTCCTGATATTCATGAACTTTTGGTTTTCTCTGCCCCTTCCAGAGTTTTTCTTGGAATAAGGCAGGGATGGCCAACCTGCGGCTCTCCAGCTGTTGCAAAACTACAATTCCCAGCATGCCCAGACTACCTACAGCCATCACCCTACAGCTGGCACGATGGGAGTTGTAGTTTTACAACAGCTGGAGAGCCTCAGGTTGGCCATGCCTGGAATAAGGTTATAGGTTATTTACTGATGACACATTCTCTTTAACCCGTACGCTACCAGCACCGAAGTGCATACATGGCACCCATTCGCGCGTGCAGTGGACGTCATGGCTGGCAGGTCTCCGCTGTTTCAAACAACAGAGACCTGCGGCTAATGACCGCGACCAGCAATAATGGCAATTGCGATCATTAAAGCCTTTAGATGCCGTGATCAATTAAGATCACGGCATCTTAAGGGTGAAAAACCCAGAAGCTTGCGCATCCGGGCTTCTGAACGGCATCCTCTGCGGCCAATGAGGATGCAGGTAATTGATTTTAATGCGCTGGGTCTTTCTGAAGAGACCCAGGGCATTGACACCGCAATTCTCACGGAGTTCCGTTTTGCCGCAAACTGAACAACGTGGGAACAAAACTCACAAAGCGGAGGAGGAATTGAGTTTTTTTTTCCAATTCAACCCCATCTGGATATTTATTTCCCGCTTCCTACTACAAAATGCAATGCATATTAAATGGTGGCATTAGAAAGTACAAATTGTCCAGCAAAAAATAAGCCCTCATACAGCTATGTGAATGGAAAAATAAAAAAGCTATGGCTCAAGGAAGAAAAATGAAAACGCAAAATTGAAAAAAACCTCTGGTATCCTAAGGGTTAATGCACAGCCAGAAGGCCTCAACCTTTTTTTTCATGACGACATTATAACAACAGAGATACTGTACAAAACTACCTCACACAATGTAAAAAATACAGACACTAAAAAAGTAGCTACTACTGTTTGAAATCACTCAAATCCATGCTCTTCAAGCCATTCAATGCACTCCTACGCCTAAGTACAGCAAATAAGAGGTCTCAGTGTAGTGTAAAATGTTAACTGCGACACAATAGATACCTACATTTTCATATATCTATGAACATCAGCAGGCAGTGAGGAACCATCAAAAATGAAATCTTCCACCATAACGTTCAGCGTGAGCCGTGACCTCCAATGAGAGACAGGTTCATCCAAAGCATTGGATTCTTTCTTTTCTGTATCAATTTGCTGTAGAGACAAAAAGAAAGGGAACTGGATTCTTAGAATGGACAGATTATTTCAGAGGTACATTGACAAATGGCACATTCATTGCAGAAATTATACATCCAAATGGGGATATTTCTGCAGCATAAGTACGGGTTTCTGCCTTAAGCACAGAGTAATAAGATCATCTACATCAGGCATCCTCAACCTGCAGCCCTCCTCCGGCTTTGTAAAGCTACAACTCCCACAATTCCCTGCTGTAGGCTGATACCTGAAGGCTGTTCGGGCATGCTGGGAGTTGTAGTTTTACAACAGCTGAAGGGCCGCAGTTTGAGGATGCCGGATCTACATGGTAGTCCTGGTTGTCTTTCTGGACTCCAGGTTTGCATGGCAGCCCTTTGCCATGTATTTATTTTACTTACTGATAAAGTGCCAACATATTCCGCAGCTCTTTACAGATATAATCCTCACTCGCTGTCTCCCAGTCGCGCTCACAATCTCCGTTTCCTACCATATGTCTTTGGAGCGAGGGAGGACAGCAGAGTACACGGGGAGAACATACAAACTCAATGCAGATGATGTTCTTGGTCAGATGCTAACCACTGATCAACCGTGCTGCCATAGCATGATTGAACCACTAGGGTTACAGAGGGAGCTTCCAAAGTACTCAGGTGCTGCAGTCGCTATTAGCTGTGACATCTAAGTGGGAAACAGAGCTAGCCTCAATCTCAACCTTTGCATCAGGGTGTTAGCTATCTGTTAAAAGTGTTTTCCAGGATTTCTTAATTCATGACCTATCCTCCAGTATCTAATTGATGGTGGCCCAACACCCGGAACCCATGCCGATCGGCTGTTTGAGAAGGCACTGGCGCTCACAGTAGCGCCATGGACTTCTTGCAGCTTTCCCTTAGCCATGTGACATCACTTTCATTGGTCACATGGCCTAGGCACAGCTACGCCTCATTGAAGTGAATGAGGCTAAGTTGCGATAGCTGCTATATAATGTATGGCACTGTGCTTGGTGAGCAGAGAGAAGGCTGCGGCCCTACTGCAAGTGCTGCTGCCTTCTTAAACAGCTGATTGGTGGGTGTCCCGGGTCTCGGACCCCCACCAACCAGATATTGATGACTTAAACAGAGGATGGGTCATGATTTCAAAAACCTTTGAAAAACACTTTAAGGATGACATGATGTAAGGAACTATGTCCCAGCAGGGCCAGAAACGTATGGAAGGTTGTGGGAATGGCTTAAACCACCAATGAACAATACTTTTCTCTCCGTTGGTATAGGGTAGTTTCCTGCCAGTCACTTAACCTGTACCTCCTTACAGTCCTCGCTTCTCTTTCTCACTTTCACAACACAATGGTCTACTCATTTCCTTTTTAACACATATAGTGCATCTAACAACAAACACCGCAAAAGACAAGCAAAAACATCTGCTGCCAACTTGAAAAGAAGGTGCCATGAAGGACTGACATTGTAAAACCACCAGCAAATATAACCCGCATAACTAATAGGTATTGGCCTCAGTTGCAGCTGCTGCATTTCAGGATTTCCCTTTTATGCAATTTACATAATTAAATTACAGGGGTTGTCCGGTCCCAAAAACTATTTCAGTGACCACTGAGTCTCTATGGTCACATGAGTGGCTGCAGCAATGCAGGACAGGATGTCACACTTCAGGTCCACCAGGGATTATTTTGTTTTTGATTAGGAGAATAGCTTTGCTGGAAAAAAGCTGAACCCAATGGACCCCAAAAAAAGTCACTGGGGTCCACCTGTCATTGCCAGTGGCTCACCAGAAAGTGCGTGGTTCTGCGTTCTATGTATAACAATGGTGACAATAGAGTCACCATGCCACAGATAGAAAGACCTCATCCAATTTGGAAAGGCAATCCGAAGAAACTGAACAAAGAAATCCAGTAGTGGAATTGTTCCAAATGTAGCTTCAATAAATATGTTTATCGCAACGGAAGAAGGTAAGCTACTGGTTAAGTGCAGCAAATGTCTTCGACTACTGAGTCACATGAAGGTTTCCTTCTGAGAATAGGTTTTGTATGAGTTGTTAGAACATTGGGCTGGTTGATTTTACAAAAAAACAAAAACTCAATTGCTTCCAATTTAAAAAGATTGTTGACTTTAATCTTGATTTATTTTCTTGTTTAGTTTTTTTTCCTTGTCCACTTTTTTAAAACTTTTTTTGGACAATGTAGCCATAGGAGAGCTTGTTTTTTTAGTAGCCATATGTATTTATTTTTATAAGAGACACCATTTTGGGGTATGTATAACTTTTTTTGGGTTATAATGAAAGGAAAAAAAAAGCGATTTTATTTTCCATTTTAAATTTACAATGTTCATCGCGCGGCATAACCAGCTTGTTACATATATGCTAAGGGAGAGTACGATTAGGACGGTACCAAATTTGTATAGATTTATTTGTTTTTTACTATTTTTGCACAATCATTGCATGTCTCATGAAAAAAAAACAATAGTTTTATGTCACAGCATTCCATGAGCCATAACTTATTTATTTTTCGGCCAATATAGCTGTACAAGGGCTCGTTTTGTTGTGGGACAAGATCTGGTTTTCATTAATACCATTTTGATAAACGTTTATTATTTTCGGGGGATTTTAGGTATTTATTTGTTTATGTTGTTCACAGGGTGGTTCAAATAAGTTGTGGAGATAAAGTGTACTCTCTTTTTACTACTGTATGACATTTTTAAATAAACTTTATTAACCTCTGATTAATGTTTTTAGTCCCCCTAGGGGACATAGTGTACCTTTTATACCAATACATTATAGCTTAGACAGGCAGCTGCTTTTGCTAGCCAGTGGCAATTCCAGACATTGGCTGCTATGGAAATGCATCAGCACCCCATGATTGTGTTCCCAAGGGGGAGTCCATGATAACACAGGGAGCCCAATCCCTTTGTCTAAATGCCTGGATACTGTCAGACTTAATGACCACGGCATCTAGGGGGGGGTAAGTGGCCATGATAGGAGTTATCTCCTACAGCAGGAGCTCGGCTTCAGTCGGTACCAGGCTCCGGCAGTGAATGGAGCAGTGTATCAGCACAGCCCATGTGGGGTCTCTTCAGTCCCTGCTGCCTACAACAGGATTAATGGGGTGGGCAGCTGGAACCGAACACACCAAACACAGGCTACTGCTCCGCGCTAAAAAAAAAACATTATTCAATTTAAAATAAAAATACATCAGACACATCCCCCTGAAATGGCTAGAAGACTCGCCGCCCACGATTTGTCAATGGAAGGAGAAAATAAGCCAAATCTGCAGCTTTGAAGAGATGTGTAGCAGGTCTTCCAGGTCTCATGATAAATTTCTAAAAATCTGGTCACCATGGCTGACCTCACATCATAACCCTATTAAGCGCCTATGGCCTATCAGCAATGGCTTGCTGTGATCTGATCACTCACCTCCCCCCCCCCCCCCGCCTATACCAGCCCCTTATGCCTCCCTCTTCTCCTTTCCTTCTATCCCCTTTCCTCTGCTCTACTCTTCTACCTTTCTTTCTTATTAAGCTTCTTTTCCTTTTTCTTTCTTTTCCTTTTTTCTTTTTCTCTTCCATCTCTAGTCTACTCTGGTTGAGCATTTTCTTGCACTAGTTGATTGACCATACCAGTGAATGATTGTTTTTTGTTTTTTTTCTGCCCACTCAAAGGATGTTTTACTGTCCTCTCATACTGGTAATGATTCTGTATTATGTTTTTGTTCCTCCAACACTTATTGGATTCTTTACTGATGGTTTCCTCAGATGCCAAATACATCTCAATTATTGTATTGCAAACTTTCAATAAAAACAAAGTTGATAAAAAAAATATATCAGACACTAAAAGGCTATATTAATAAGATTAATTTGATCTCAGTCCCACCAGAACATAAAAGTCTTATGTTTTTTTGTGTTTCCCATCAGTGACTACTATTTATACATGAGCCCTATTGAAACTAGCTGTGTTATTCAGCTTATGAGGGTTTTAATCCACGTGTAGTTAGATTTCAGAATGAGAGGTGTTACAATACACAACACAATAGAATTGCCCAATTCCTTACCTGGGTGCCAGTTTCCCCTGTGATGAGATTTACCTCTTCGGGCTTGGGAATCATGTAAGTAGTTAATGGGCTCACTATGTGCACCTGTTTACCATCATGCCAGGGTAAAACTCCAGCGTGGTGCAGAAATATATATGCATACAGCGTCCCGTTATTCCTGGTTTTCTTTGGAACAGTTACATTCACAGTTCTGCAATTAAACATCAAAATAAACTTTTATATATATATATATATATATATATATATATATACACACATACACACACACACACAAACTATATATATTTATTTGGGTCTAAATACATTGCAGAATAAACCACGGTTAAAGGGGTTCTCCGGGATTTTGATATTGATGAGCTATTCGCAGGAGAGGTCATGAATATCTGATTGGTGCGGGTCTGACACTTGGCACCCCCAAGATCAGCTGTTTGAAGAGACCTCAACGCTCCAAAGAGTGCCGTGGCCTTTCCCTAAGCCATGTGACGTTCTTTATTTATTGGGCGCTGCCCAATCCTATTCAGGTAAATGGGATTGAGCTCCAATACCAAACACAGCCACTATCCAACGGGCGACACTGTGTACTGTGGTAAGCTGTGAGGAGGCTGCGGCTTCCCCAAACAGCTGATTGTGGGGGTGCCGGGTGTTGGATCCCTGCCGATCTCATATTGATGACCTATCCTGAGGATGGGCCATCAATATCCAAATCCCAGGGACCCCCATTAAATAGGATGTCTCTTCAGAGCTGTTCACTGCTCCGGGTACCCTTTGCAAACGGTTCATTTTCTTATTCAAAAGTTTTATTCATTTTCAAAATTCCAAAAGAATAAAACAAAGTAGAACGGATCAATGAGAAAGTAATCACATATGAATTAAGACCATCATTAGGTGATAAGATTCCTAAGATGCCCTGGAAGAAAAAGATATCATCATACAAAGAGAGGAAAGGAAAAGGGCAGAATGAAACAGAAGGAAGTAGAAGAGGTAGGAAGGAGGTTCGAGGGAGACAGTGATGAAAACAGGAGAGAGGGGAGGAGATAAGAAGGAAAAAAAGGAAACAAGAAGAGAAGAAAAAGTAAGAAAGAATGAAGGAGAAGGCCATGCAGCGGGGTGGGGGGGGGGGGGGTCCCTAAAAGACCAAGAAAACAAGTGGAAAAAAGGGGATTAACCATGTGACGGAATCATCATAACAGGATAAGCAAACCTCTGGATCTGGTGATTCTGGAATTAAATGTGGAGGGAACAGTATGTAGAAGAGGAGCGGAAAGCATCCCAACAGAAGCAAGTTTTGGCGAATCTAGTAGATTCTGCGGGTGTCTTTTCATCCTTTGAGTTAAAGCTATCTCCTCATACCACTCCATATAAAGTTAGCCACTTACTTGTCTCCCTATGTGCCTCCTTTGTTTATAAATCCACTGGTAGCATCCAGCCTCAGCAATCCAGTAAAGGTGGTCGTGCAGGGGTTTAGACTCCGACTCTCTATCCCGAAATTGTAAGAGCTTTATTGTTTCCTCGGCTGCTTTTTGATTGGCCAGTAGAAAGATTTTGTGATCATCTCCTCCCGCAGGACTCTAACTGTACTGATTTTACATGCAGCAGGAGCTGTCTGCCCGATTACCAGCAGCACTAATGGCTCGTCTGCTCTCTAGTTACAATGCTCGGGAAGCATGTCATATTAGTATAGTTAGTGGCCTGATGTGGAAAGGTTTTCTCCCCTAGAACTGTACATTACATGCACCAGGAGCTGCCTGCAGCAACTAGCAGACGCTCTGACAACTCCTGTGCTTTGTAACTAGGGCTGGAGTCAGTGAGCGTGTACACTGTAGCTGGAGAGGCAGCCGAGCGCACGGTACCGGGTACAATGTCTTCCCTCTACAATCCCCCTACTATACTGACTTTCCATGTCGCAGGAACCAGTAGCTCTCGCAGCTCCTGTGCTGTGTAACTAGAGAGCGGACGAGCTGTGGTAAAAGCTGCAGGCGCCTTCTCGTGTCCAGTGCTTGTAAATTCTCTATGTTATGCCGATTCCCGGGAGAAGAGGAAAGGTTTTACCGATAATTCCGGGGACAGGTTTTGTTTAGTTGTGGGAGCGTGGCTGTACGCTGAACCACGCACTTTCCACCCACAATCCTATACAGGTTGTGGAAGTGACAGGATCTCATAGGGAAATATAAGTTTATTCCCCCAAAATCAGCCCATTAGCAGAACTCTGAACAGCTTATAAGGCACACATGCTAGTTAGACAACTTCTGATAATGGAAAAACCCCTTTGTCATTTATAGGAAGACCGAGCCACACTGAACGTGGAAAGCAAAGTTGATTCTGGACTTTTAGGCATGTACACTGCGGTCACCTCTGCTATGACCTTAAAGGGGTTGTCTCATTTCAGCAAATGACACTTCTCATGTAGAGAAAGTTAATACAAGGCAATTACTAATGTACTGTGATTGTCCATATTGATATCGCATTTTACACTGCTCTTTTCCAGGGGTTACAGGCACCACCGCAGGAGCTGCTGCATATACGTGCCTATGTGCTCTCCAAGGATCCTGGCCACCAGAGAGGCCCGTGCTTTTTCTTACAGTGTCCAAGTACGGCCATCGATGTGGACTGCAGAGCGTTCATAACCCCTGGATAGAAGCAGTGTATAATGTGATGGAAAAATGATTCAAGCCAGCTTTTTGGTTCCCCCTGGACTGCAAGTGTAATGTGCCATCTACTCACATTGGAGCTGCTGGCCAATCAATAGTCTCGGTGGTGGCAGCAGTCACAAGCCATGCCTGCACGTCACTGCTGAGACCACCGATTGGCTGGCAGTAGTGACGTGTCTGTAGGTGGCATTTCACTCTTCAGGTCCAGCAAAGACTAGAATAGGAGGAAAATAGAGCTCAGGGCTAGAATCAGTGCTGGCAACAGGTCAGTCTTTTTTTTCTTTTTTAACCCTGCATACATAAAACATAAAATCTTGAAGACAAAAGGCTATGTAGATAGACTTGTGTGTTAGGCTACTTTCACACTAGCATTTTGGCTTTCCGTTTGTGAGATGCGTTCAGGGCTCTCACAAGCGGTCCAAAATGGATCAGTTTTGCCCTAATGGATTCTGACTGGATTAGGATCCGCTCAGAATGCATCAGTTTGCCTCCGTTCAGTCAGCATTCCGCTCTGGAGGCGGACACCAAAACACTGCCTACAGCGTTTCGCTCTGCATCCTGGGACGGATCCTTTTTCTCTGACACAATAAAAAACGGATTCGTCCCCCATTGACTTTCAATGGAGTTCATGACGGATCCGTCTTGGCTATAGAAGACATAATACAACCGGATCCGTTAATGACGGATGCATGCGGTTGTATTATTGTAACAGAAGCGTTTTTTTCAGATCCATGACAGATCCGCAAAAAAGTAGCCTTATTCACCATTAATAAATATCTATGTAACTATAAATAATCACAGGAATAAGGGTACCTTCACACACTGCAGATTTTGGAGCAGAATATCCCGAGACTAAAAATCAGTTTAAAAGGGGCGTCAAGCACATGAACTTCTGCAAGTCCTATTCAGGTAGATGGGACTGATTTTCAGTTGTGGAAAATTCTGCAGCAAAAGTGAATAATACAGTTCCAATCTGTAAGTGAGGCTGTTAGAACTTACCTTTCAAATCTTGTCTCCACATCAAAGTTGTCAACATTCAAAACCAAATCGACGTTATTCTCTGCGCTAATACTAGTCCTTGTAGTAGTATATACACTTAACTGAAAGGAGAGAGAAAAGAAATGCATGTGGTGTTAAAGGGGGTTTCTAGGACTTACAGACTGGTAACCTATCCTCAGGACCAGTGATCAATATTAGGCTGGTGGGAGTCCATCTCCCGGCACCCCTGACGAGGATCTGTTTGAAGGTTCCGCAGGGACCTGATGAGCGCTGCAGCCTCTGCCTACCATATCAAGATCAGCACTGTGTGTGCTTAGTGCCGATGCTCAATCCCATTCCCTTCAATAGGACCGAGCTCCACAAAAGGCCTAGTGACAGAACCAGCAGTGGCATTACAGAAAGAGGTAGCTATACCATCATATTTTTTTTATTTTACGTCATTTGGGGGCCTATCTCAAATATTTAATTTTCACCTTTAAAGGGGTTGTCCCCTGAAAAATATTCTACATTTTTCAAACCAGGATCCGAATACTTTTGTAATCTATATGTATAGTGCCACCTGCTGTTTGTCCTTTTTTTTTTTTTATTCTCTGTCCAGCTCATTGAGGTGGACATACATGCTCAGTTTCATCACGTAACTGCCACCAGATAGAGCAGAAAGGTAACGCCCCCTGAGAAATTGCACCCAAACACCCCCCCTCCACCCAAGCTGACAGCTTTAAATAATTCTAGCAGATCAATTGTGGCAATGAAAAGGCAAATCTCTGGATCCATGTGAGGTACAGGGCTGATTCTAAGCTTCTTAGGGTACCTTCACACTGGTGTTTTTTTCTTTTCCAGCATCGAGTTCCGTCGTCGGGGCTCTATGTCGGAAAACAACTGATCAGTTTTATTCCCATGCATTCTAAATGGAGAGAAATCCATTCAGGATGCATCAGGATGTCTTCAGTTCAGTCTTTTTGACATTTCAGGACGGAGATAATACCGCAGCATGCTGCGGTTTTATCTCCGTCCTGAAATGCCGGAACACATGACAGAATGCCGGATCCGGCATCAAGTCTTATTGACTTACATTAGTGCCGGCATTAGGAAATGACTGAAGGATGGATCTGTCCTTCCAGTCTGCGCATGCGCAGACCTTTAAAACTGTGAAGAAAATACAAGACGGATCCGTCTAGCCGCATGGCAACGGAGAGACGGATCCGCACTTGCAATGCATTTGTAGACGGATCTGCAAGCCGGATCCGTCTACAAATGCTTTCCGCTGTCATGCGGTATGCCGGATCTGGCGGGACGGAACTGCCTGCCGGATCCACACGCCGTAAGTGTGAAAGTACCCTTGGAAAAAGATTGTCATGTACTATATGATCTGATTTATACTTTTACATTATTCGTGGGATAAACCCTTTAACATTACTCTTCACTAAAATAACAAGCCTAGCCCAAATACTGATAGACAACTCTATCAAATGATCCCTTAACTAGGCACTAGGCTTTGTGATAGTCTGGTGGAGCCCAGCGGTGGTGTGCTTATCACCAGTCTAGCTAAAGCTAGGAGGGGTGTCCCCATAGTGTATCCCCAGACCATGTACATACCTGAAGCTTCGGTCTCTTAGATAGGTACGGCTTGATACAGTTGTCACTGTGGCTTTCACAGGGTTTTGTGTAGACGATGCCATACATTACCCAGCAGGTATGCACTACATATACAATGAACACACCAACCACCAGGGTAGTGAAGGAGCTTCTGTTCAGCATCATAGATGGAGAAAAGTGCAGCACAAAAGCAATTTGGGATCCAAAACTGGTAGAGGAAGGAAAGACCTGTAGGGAAACACAAAGCATGAATCGGTCCATGACAGCTAGAGATTAAATGTGAATTTAGCATTAGCAGGAACTTCCAGAAGCAGAAATGCACAATTACAGTTACTGGAGTAAACCTAGTCCTCGCCTCTCCATAGTTCAGAAAACACTGACTGTATGGGTCTGATAAGGGGTCTCCCCACTCATCCCGAGAATGGGACTATTTTAGTCCTGTTTGCGGGGGGAGAAGAGAGCAATCATTCATGGGGTGGTAGTTTTACTGTTATACAGTTTTCGTAAGGCTAGGGCCACACAGCAAATCTGGCCGTGACACACGTTTTATGGCTTAAAGGGGTATTCCCATCACATACATTGGGGGCAAATCGCTAGGATAATCCCCCATTGTCTGATAGGTGCGCGTCCCACCTCTAAGAGCTTCACCTACATTGAGAACGGAGCGAGGAGAGCTGTGGCTGGAGGACCCCGGGTTTCCTGGGGTCCATCCACCACTGAGCGCTGCTCTCATACAAATGAATGGGAGCGCACCGCGCACGTAGGGCCCCTGCTCCCATTCATTTCTATAGGACGGAAATAGCCATGCGAGCGCTCCGTTCTCGTTGTAGGTGCCGGTCCTAGAGGTGGGACCCGCACCTATTAGACAATGGGGGAATATTCTAGCGATATGTACCCATTGCATGTGATGGTAAAACCCCTTTTAGATTGCCATGAAGTACCAATGGAAGTTAAAGGAACCTTGTTGCAACGATAGTCAAAAGAAATCCAAAACTGGCTGGATTTCTTGCAACTTTTGTATGGTGATAACTTGCTGGTTGTAACGCAACCCCATGGCGAACTTTGGTCACATGATGTGTTTCATGGACAGAGGTGCCATGGAGCCCTAGTCCTTCTTCAGCAGCCATGTACAGAGGATGTACAACATGTATAATGCCGTAACCCTGAGTGATAGCTGCAGCAGCCATTTACAGAGGACATACCATATGTATGAAGCCTTGTCCTGGGTGATAGCTGCAGCAGCCATGTACACAGGACATAACATATGTATAATGCCATATCCCTGAGTGATAGCTGCAGCAGCCATGTACAGGGGAGGTACCATATGTATAAAGCCCTGTCCCTGAGTGACAGCTGCAGCCATGTACAGGGGAGGTACCATATGTATAAAGCCCTGTCCCTGAGTGACAGCTGCAGCCATGTACACAGGACATACCATATGTATAAAGCCTTGTCTCTGGGTAACAGCTGCAGCAGCAATGTACAGCGGACGTACCATATGAATAAAGCCCTGTCCCTGAATGACAGCTGCAGCAGCCATGTACACAGGACGTACCATATGTATAAAGCCCTGTCCCTGAATGATAGCTGCAGCAGCCATGTACAGGGGAAGTACAATATGTATTAAGCCCCGTCCCTGAGTGACAGCTGCAGCAGCCATGTACACAGGACGTACCATATGTATAAAGCCCTGTCCCTGAGTGATAGCTGCAGCAGCCATGTACAGAGGAGGTAACTTATGTATAAAGCCCTGTCCCTGAATGATAGCTGCAGCAGTCATGTACAGGGAAGTTAACATATGTATAAAGCCCTGTTCCTGAGTGACAGCTGTAGCAGCCATGAAAAGAGGAGGTAACTTATGTATAAAGCCCTGTCCCTGAATGACAGCTGCAGCAGCCATGTACACAGGACGTACCATATGTATAAAGCCCTGTCCCTGAGTGACAGCTGCAGCAGCCATGTACACAGGACGTACCATATGTATAAAACGCTGTCCCTGAGTGACAGCTGCAGCAGCCATGTACAGGGGAGGTAACATATGTATAAAGCCCTGTTCCTGAGTGACAGCTGCAGCAGCCATGTACAGGGGAGGTACCATATGTATAAAGCCATGTCCCTAAGTGATAGCTGCAGCAGCCATGTACAGAGGATGTACCATATGTATAAAGCCCTGTTCCTGAGTGACAGCTGCAGCAGCCATGTACAGGGGACATACCATATGTATAAAGCCATGTCCCTGAGTGACAGCTGCAGCAGCCATGTACAGGGGAGGTAACATATGTATAAAGCCCTGTCCCTGAGTGACAGCTGCAGCAGCCATGTACAGAGGAGGTACCATATGTATAAAGCCCTGTTCCTGAGTGACAGCTGCAGCAGCCATGTACAGGGGAGGTACCATATGTATAAAGCCATGTCCCTAAGTGATAGCTGCAGCAGCCATGTACAGAGGATGTACCATATGTATAAAGCCATGTCCCTAAGTGATAGCTGCAGCAGCCATGTACAGAGGATGTACCATATGTATAAAGCCTTGTCCCTGAGTGACAGCTGCAGCAGCCATGTACACAGGACATACCATATGTATAAAGCCATGTCCCTGAGTGATAGCTGCAGCAGCCATGTACAGAGGAGGTACCATATGTATAAAGCCCTGTCCCTCAGTGACAGCTGCAGCAGTCATGAACAGAGGAGGTACCATATGTATAAAGCCCTGTCCCTGAGTGACAGCTGCAGCAGCCATGTACACAGGACATACCATATGTATAAAGCCCTGTCCCTCAGTGACAGCTGCAGCCATGTACACAGGACACACTACATGTATAAAGCCTTGTCCCTGAATGATAGCTGCAGCAGCCATGTACACAGGAAGTACCATATTAATAAAGCCCTGTCCCTGAGTGATAGCTGCAGCAGCCATGTACAGGGGAGGTACCATATGTATAAAGCCCTGTCCCTGAGTGACAGCTGCAGCAGCCATGTACAGAGGAGGTAACTTATGTATAAAGCCCTGTCCCTGAGTGATAGCTGCAGCAGCCATGTACAGAGGAGGTACCATATGTATAAAGCCCTGTCCCTCAGTGACAGCTGCAGCAGCCATGTACAGAGGAGGTACCATATGTATGAAGCCTTGTCCATGAGTGATAGCTGCAGCAGCCATGTACAGAGGAGGTACCATATGTATAAAGCCTTGTCCATCAGTGACAGCTGCAGCAGCCATGTACAGAGGAGGTACCATATGTATAAAGCCCTGTCCCTGAGTGACAGCTGCAGCAGCCATGTACAGAGGAGGTACCATATGTATAAAGCCATGTCCCTCAGTGACAGCTGCAGCAGCCATGTACAGAGGAGGTACCATATGTATAAAGCCCTGTCCCTCAGTGACAGCTGCAGCAGCCATGTACAGGGGAGGTACCATATGTATTAAGCCCTGTACAGAGAACGTAACATATGTATAAAGCCCTGTCCCTGAGGAGGACAGGAGACACTAAGGCCACACTGCCATATAATGCACTCATCAGATCTGAGGGGTCCCACCACCCCCGGCAGAACATACTGGCCCGCGCACTATTCACTGAGGGACCAGCTCTGCCCGATCCCAGGGTTTGCCGGATACGTGTTCAATAAGCGGACGGGCTCACCTATCGCCGGTATATAGCATCTCTCTCTAACCGAGAGGGACAGCGCAGAAACCGGGAAGTCAGCCGGACCCGGAAGTGACGTAAGGCGTGTCAGCAATAAAGACCACGTGATGCTGTTATGCGCTGTCATAAATAGGCGGGCATGGGTCAGGAGACTAGTCAGTGCTGTCAATGATGGCTGCTTTACTGCAATCTGAGGGAGAAGAAGTATAGTCTCCTCATATACACTATACAAGCTGTCCTACTGGTCTTAGACTCTCCGCGGTGATTCTGGCCGAAACAAATATTGGGCATGCTACATTTTCATATGCGCGGTCCATTGTTTCCCCGGGTGATAAGTTGTTTGGCAGCAGCTTATCACTGCAATCTTTATCGCCCGATGTATATCGGGGGCAGTTTTTTCTCAATACTAGCAGGTTCACTCTATTTTACTGCCCGTCACTACAATACCGGTGATAGGAGTGCGCCCTCTGGTGTGTGAGAGATATACTGCCACGCGCCGCTGGATGAGCGCTTGAGGTTGGCTCGCGGTATGACATGGCTGCCCCCGGGGTTCCTCTCCTGCAGGCTGTGTACTGGAAGGTGTTCACTATCGGTGACTATGTCCACGTCCTGCAGACGGGCAGCGAGCCAAAGGTCTCTCTGCTGCAGGAGGGGGATAATGGCAGATATAAGACGTTCCTGTCGGAGCTGCTGGTCTGTATACCGCGAAAGGCCAAGAAAATCTGCCCCCCTGTTTCTTTCCTGCAGGTAAGCCGAGAGAAGTGACATGATGGCCCAGGCTTATGTCCTGTGAAGAGTGAAGCCTGACCCCACAATCCAGAGCTAATTGGGGTTGATTTGTTAGCGCTGCCCCGCGACGTGAGGGATTTATCATTGTGCCTCATGCACCATTTCTTATGAATGTGGCATGGAGTAGGATTTGTAGGTCGCATTCACATGCTGCAGATTTTGTTCTAGAAAACTTCCGCAAATGAAAAATGGCCATATTCAACTCTATGGGCCTTGCAGAAATCAATGTGCGAAGGGGTGGGATTCACGACACATGATTACATATACATACACAGTATATATGCAACACGCATACACATAAATACACCATATATACTTGGTACACACACACACACAAATACACCATATATACATGGTACACACATACACCATATATACATGGTACACGCATAAATACACCATATATACATGGTACACGCATAAATACACCATATATACATGTACACACACATAAATACACCATATATACATGGTACACATACATAAATACACCATATATACATGGTACACATACATAAATACACCATATATACATGGTACACACACAACTACACCATATATACATGGTACACACACATAAATACACCATATATACATGGTACACACACATAAATACACCATATATACATGGTACACACACATAATTACACCATATATACATGGTACACATACATAAATACACCATATATACATGGTACACACATAAATACACCATATATACATGGTACACACATAAATACACCATATATACATGGTGCACACATAAATACACCATATATACATGGTGCACACATAAATACACCATATATACATGGTACACACATAAATACACCATATATACATGGTACATACACATAAATACACCATATATACATGGTACACACACATAAATACACCATATATACATGTTACACACATAAATACACCATATATACATGGTACACACATAAATACACCATATATACATGGTACATACATAAATACACCATATATACATGGTACATACATAAATACACCATATATACATGGTACACACACATAAATACACCATATATACATGGTACACACACATAAATACACCATATATACATGGTACATACATAAATACACCATATATACATGGTACACACACATAAATACACCATATATACATGGTACATACATAAATACACCATATATACATGGTACATACATAAATACACCATATATACATGGTACACACACATAAATACACCATATATACATGGTACACATACATAAATACACCATATATACTTGGTGCACACATAAATACACCATATATACATGGTACACACAAATACACCATATATACATGGTACACACACATAAATACACCATATATACATGGTACACACATAAATACACCATATATACATGGTGCACACATAAATACACCATATATACATGGTACATACATAAATACACCATATATACATGGTGCACACATAAATACACCATATATACATGGTACATACATAAATACACCATATATACATGGTGCACACATAAATACACCATATATACATGGTACACACATAAATACACCATATATACATGGAACACACACATAAATACACCATATATACATGGTACACATACATAAATACACCATATATACATGGTACACACACATAAATACACCATATATACATGGTACACACACATAAATACACCATATATACATGGTACACACATAAATACACCATATATACATGGTACACACATAAATACACCATATATACATGGTGCACACATAAATACACCATATATACATGGTGCACACATAAATACACCATATATACATGGTACATACATAAATACACCATATATACATGGTGCACACATAAATACACCATATATACATGGTACATACATAAATACACCATATGTACATGGTACACACAACGAAATACACCATATATTCATGGTACACACATAAATACACCATATATACATGTACACACACATAAATACACCATATATACATGGTACACACACATAAATACACCATATATACATGGTACACACTAGGGTTGGGCAATATACCGGTGGCTGTGATATACCGCGGTATTAAGAAACTGCGATATGGCGATATCACAGTTTCCTAATAACCGCGGTATTTAATGACGTCATAGGAGCGGTCGCACGTGTGCCGACCGCTCCTAAAACATCCATGTCAGGGCCGAATTCCTGGCGCCCGGGACATGTAGTAAGTAGCCCGACCTTAATAACTATTGTGGCGCAGGCTCCGGGCAGCGCTCTGTTCCTCCATGCGCCGTCTGCCCCTTCATTCATAAAGTGGGCGGAGCATGGAGGAGCAGAGAGACTGCCGGGAGCCTGCGCCACAATAGTTATTAAGGTCCGACTACTTCTACAGAGATTAACTACATAAATACTGGATCAGAGCTGCGGGGCCGGTGTATTACTGCAGAGTAACACTGCATCGGCCCCGCAGCTCTTATCCAGTATTTTTGTAGTTAATCTCTTAGGAAGGAGCAGGACCTTAATAACTATTGTGGCGCAGGCTCCCCCGGCAGCTCTCTGCTCCTCCATGCGCCGTCTGCCCCTTCATTCATAAAGTGGGCGGAGCATGGAGGAACAGAGATTAACTACATAAATGCTGGATCAGAGCTGCGGGGCCGGTGTATTACTGCAGAGTAACACTGCACCGGCCCCGCAGCTCTTATCCAGTATTTATGTAGTTAATCTCTTAGGAAGGAGCAGGACCTTAATAACTATTGTGGTGCAGGCTCCCGGGCAGCTCTCTGCTCCTCCATGCGCCGTCTGCCCCTTCATTCATAAAGTGGGCGGAGCATGGAGGAACAGAGATTAACTACATAAATGCTGGATCAGAGCTGTGGGGCCGGTGTATTACTGCAGAGTAACACTGCACCGGCCCGCAGCTCTTATCCAGTATTTATGTAGTTAATCTCTGTTCCTCCATGCTCCGCCCACTTTATGAATGAAGGAGCAGACGGCACATGGAGGAACAGAGAGCTGCCCGGAGCCTGCGCAACAATAGTTAATCAGGTCGGGCTACTTCTAAAGACATTACAGTGTTGGGGGCACTGTGGCTGACATTGTTATGGGGGATCTGTGGATGACTCATATATAGCATAAGATGCTATATATGTGTCAGCCACAGTGCCTCCATAACAGTGCGTCAGTCACAGTGCCCCCATAACAGTGCGTCAGCCACAGTGCCCCCATAACATTGCGTCAGCCACAGTGCCCCCATAACATTGCGTCAGCCACAGTGCCCCCATAACAGTGCGTCAGCCACAGTGCCCCCATAACAGTGCGTCAGCCACAGTGCCCCCATAACAGTGCATCATACAGTATAACGTCTCCTTGCGGCTGCCCCTGTGCCCTTACAGTATAACGTCTCCTTGCGCTGCCCCCATACAGTATAACGTCTCCTTGCGCTGCCCCCATACAGTATAACGTCTCCTTGCGCTGCCCCCATACAGTATAATGTCTCCTTGCGGCTGCCCCCATACAGTATAACGTCTCCTTGCGCTGCCCCCATACAGTATAATGTCTCCTTGCGCTGCCCCCATACAGTATAACGTCTCCTTGCGCTGCCGCCATACAGTATAACGTCTCCTTGCGCTGCCCCCATACAGTATAACGTCTCCTTGCGCTGCCCCCATACAGTATAACGTCTCCTTGCGCTGCCCCCATACAGTATAACGTCTCCTTGCGCTGCCCCCATACAGTATAACGTCTCCTTGCGCTGCCCCCATACAGTATAACGTCTCCTTGCGCTGCCCCCATACAGTATAACGTATCCTTGCGCTGCCCCCATACAGTATAACGTCTCCTTGCGCTGCCCCCATACAGTATAACGTCTCCTTGCGCTGCCCCCATACAGTATAACGTCTCCTTGCGCTGCCCCCCATACAGTATAACGTCTCCTTGCGCTGCCCCCATACAGTATAACGTCTCCTTGCGCTGCCCCCATACAGTATAACGTCTCCTTGTGGCTGCCCCCATACAGTATAACGTCTCCGTGTCGCTGCCCCCATACAGTATAATGTCTCCAAGTGTTTTTTTCTTCTAAATGGGCATTTATCGTGATATATATCGTTATCGCGATAAATTTCTTAATATCGTTATCGTGGCAATATTTTTGATATCGCCCAACCCTAGTACACACATAAATACACCATATATACATGGTACACACATAAATACACCATATATACATGGTACACACACATAAATACACCATATATACATGGTACACACACACACACAAATACACCATATATACATGGTACACACACAAATACACCATATATACATGGTACACACATAAATACACCATATATACATGGTACACACACACACAAATACACCATATATACATGGTACACACACATAAATACACCATATATACATGGTACACACACAAATACACCATATATACATGGTACACACACATAAATACACCATATATACATGGTACACACACATAAATACACCATATATACATGGTACACACACACACACAAATACACCATATATACATGGTACACACACATAAATACACCATATATACATGGTACACACATAAATACACCATATATACATGGTACACACACATAAATACACCATATATACATGGTACACACACACACAAATACACCATATATACATGGTACACAGTACACACATACACCATACTCACACATACCACTCAACTATTAAAAAGCCTAAGGAGCTGAACAATGGAATGGAAGCGCTCCTCTCCTAGCACCCGGATCTTGAGAACCTGAGGGAACTGGCTTAATCCCATGCCTCATGTGCATCCCACCAAAACAACCCCATTCAAATGAATGGAACTGATTGTGTCAATGAAATTTTCTGTAGTAAAATCTGCCATGTGTGAAGGCATTTTAGTCTGGACCTGCAGGGTCACCTACTTCTGGACAACTAGAATTTCCACCGACATATTCCCCAATGTATTATCTCTGCCACACACTCAAATGCCCTAATCTAATCAATCAAACCCCCAAAGTAAAATCTAAGTAAAACTGAATTTGGCCATTTATTTTCTGCTCCCCTGTATACACACAAAGTGAAGTATATAAGTCATTAGGATTGTATATATACTGTATATATAGTTATATACACACACTTCTCACTAAAAGTTAGGGATATTTGGCTTGTGGGTGAAATTTCAGGATGAACCTAAAATGCACTCTAACCTTTACAGGTGAAGTAAGGCTAGTTTCACAAGGCTACATGTCGTAGTTTTATTCCGGCGGCCTCTTTGCATGTTTGCCGTGCTGCCGCCAGAACTCCGGCCCTCCCCCATTATAGTCAATAGGGCCGGAGGCGTGCACTAGCGGCAGCACGGATTCGGCAGGTTGTTCACCTGCCGGAGCGCCTTGCCGCTAGTGTGAAAGTAGCCTTAATGCGACCTTCTCTAAACTTTTGAATACACGTCCAACTGTTCAATGTTTCAAGCAGGATGTTCTCAGACGGAAGTGGCTACTGTGTTTAGAGTGTCATAAGCAGGTTGCAACAGAAAAATTGGAAGAGTCACAGAAAGTCATAGAAGTGGACGTCCTTTGGCCACATCCCACACTGATAACCGCTACATTGTGAACAATGTCCTGCAGAACCGGATGATGAATGCCACACAACTCCAGGCACATGTAAGGGAGGTGAGAGGCACCCAAGTGTCATGGCAGACCATTCAAAACCATTTATACCAGTACCTGCAAGGGTACCTGACCACAGTCGCCACTGACTTGCATGGGCCAGGGAGCATCTACGCTGGACGAGTGACCAGCATGTCTCAGTGTTGTTCACTAATGAAAGTCGATTCACATTGAGCAGAAATGATGGCCGCCAAAGATGTTGGAGATGTCATGGAGAGCGCCATGTATCAGCCACTGTTGGCACCTGACCTGCCTTTGGTGGTCACGTTACAATGCGGGCAGCTGTGTCTAGTCAATACAGAACTGCTCTACACTTTGTGAATAGTACAGTGACAAGCCCATACTGCTTGAATAACATCATTAATCCAGTCATTGTGCCTCTGCATGAACAACACAGGCCTAATTTCCTCTTCATGGACGACAATGCGCCAGCTCATAGAGGTCGCATCATTAGGAAACTGCTGCTGGAGACTGGGGTACCTCAAATGGAATGGCCTGTACTTTTTCCAGACATGAACCCCATTGAAAATCTATGGTATCAGCTGAGTCGCTGTAGAGAGACTCGTAACTCTGTACCCCAGAACCTGAGTGACCTGAGGGCCGCCCTTCATGAAGAGTGGGATGCCATGCCTCAGCAGACAATAAGTCGACTTGTGAATAGCATGAGACGTTGTTGTCAAGCTGTAATTAATCCTCAAGGCCACATGACAAGTTTTTGAGACATTGACATTGTTTGTGGAGGTATACCCACTACAGTTGGCTTTTGTTTCAATACATTGTTTGAGATGAGAAAATGCCCTACTTTCATGATATCATATTACTATAGTGTGAAGTTTGTACATTTTCCATAAATTTCACCCAAAAGCTAAATATCCCCAACTTCTGGTGAGTAGTGAATATATAGTATCTCACAAAAATGATTACACCCCTCACATTTTTGTAAATATTTTATTAAATCTTTTCATGGGACAACACTGAAGATATGACACTGATACAATGTAAAGTAGTCAGTGTACGGCTTGTATAACAGTGCAAATTTGGTGTGCCCTCAAAATAACTCAACACACAGCCATTAATATCTAAACCACTGACCACAAAAGTGAGTACTCTAGCAGTGCCAAGCAGGTTACAGGAGCTTATCTGCAACATTGTGCCACTCTCCACTGGCAGCAGCATTGTCCCCTTTCCTGACTGTTAGCAGCACACTGACAGCTCTCTTTACCAGTTATTCTACCAGTCATGTGAAGCACCCCCTCCCATGACCTTTTTACTCAGAAACGAAAAAAAATTACTTTGGGCTGTATGCATAGCTTGCTTGAGCAGATCCAGTACAGTGGGGACAGTGAAGGTATGCAGTATATACAAAGTGGAGGTGATCGCAGACATTGAGGATGTCCATACAGTATATGCACAGTGGAGGTGATGGTGAACAGTAAGGGCCGGGAGTCAGCTGTATTACATAGCCAACACCCGCTGTGTGTTGAGTATATAGAGTGGAGGTGATAGGAGATAGTGAGGGTATATAGAGTGGAAATGATATGAGATAGTGAGGTATACAGTATATGCAGAGTGGGTGTGATGGCGGACAGTGAGGGTATACAGTATACAGCGTGGAGGTGATAGGTGATAATGAGGGTATATAGAGTGGAGGTAATAGGAGATAGTGAGGTATACAGTGTATGCAGAGTGGGGGTGATGGCGGACAGTGAGAGTTTACAGTATATAGCGTGGAGGTGATGGGAGATAGTGAGGTATATAGAGTGGAGGTAATAGGAGATAGTGAGATATGCAGTGTATGCAGAGTGGGGGTGATGGCGGACAGTGAGAGTATACAGTATATATCATGGAGGTGATAAGAGATAATGAGGGTATTGTAACGGACCGTTTCTGCAGACAAGGGGTAAAAACCGTTTAGGCGATCGGCCCCCTTTACAGAGATATAGGCCCAGCTACTGCAGAACACCAAACTCCCGAACTGGATACAAAATAGCACTCCAACTCCCGTACTGGAACCTCCCAAATAGCTGCTAGCAGACGAACAGGAAAAGCAGACAATCAGCTTACACTCCTGGCAATCAGTCTCTAACAGCATACAGTGAATCCCCCCAAGAACGAGACGAGGCTCCGTATTGAGGGTAAACAGGAATTCTCACATTTATTAACGGCTACCTGCCTGGTATTTATCCAGGTCTCCCACCTGGTGGACACTCCCCTAGGGGACCAGAAGGAAGACTGCGACACGGGATACAGCAGCCAATCACACACATTGGGACAATACAGACACCCCCAGCATATCCCTCCCCTCTGCCTGTGATACCATCACCCTACATGGGTAATGCAATCATCACAGGCAGACGAATACACAATGTCTTCTGTCCTGGAGACAATTGAGGAGTCATTCAATTATCTCTCAGGACAAAGGGAAATTGCCAATACACATGTGGGGACAATAGGACAGACATCACTATTCAATACACAATGTCCCACCCTTTACAATACACACAGACATTTCAGAGACAAGACTCCATTATGCACATGGGGACACAGAACAAGCATTACTGATAAAATACACCAGGTAAGACACATTACATTAAAACTATACATTTAACATATCCCCAGATAGCTCAGGTCTGAGCGCACATTATTAAGTGAATGGCGCTCAGACCACACGAATACAGTTTAATCGCCATGGAGCCAAAGTCTTTACAGTCAGTTTCATACGAATGGGCTCCATGGGATTCCTATCTGGGGTATAACACATTCAACCAAAACTACCGAACCCCAGGCAGAAAAGCACGAATGAAGCTTTTCTGCAGGTAAAAGATGTCTTTTAACAGGGGGCCATAGTCCAAAGGCAGCAGGCGAGCAACCAGGTTTCTCCAATGCAATGTGGCGAGATTGGTCTCGTCACATCTCTCCCCTTTTCCAAACAGACTAACAGGGTATCTGACCTCCTGCCGGTCAGTGCCCTTGTTAGTCCAGCAGCCCACCCACAAAACACAATCAACAGCACAGCCCACCCACAATAAATAGTTACTGCAACTGGGTAGAGGAGAAGCTTGTCCATGTCCAGGTGCCTCACCACGGCTGTGCTGGGTACGGGTACGCTGACTTGGTGGGGTGCTGCATGGGCAGAGACCCGCGTCACTCTGCCCTGTTGCCAGCGCTACTGGGAGGGTAGCCTGGTTGAAGCCTGGTTGTTGGAGGGGAGACCGACTGTCTCCCCTTTAGATATACAGTCCTGCTGCTGGAGACCGACTGTCTCCCCTTTGGTTACACAGCTCTGCTGCTGGGGAAAGGAGACTGAGCTCTCTATTCCCTGCCCATTAGTGATCCGCCGCTGGGGAGAGGTGGTAGTAAGCTCCTCTCCCATACATTCCTTCCTCCTCAGTGGAGGGAGACCGACTGTCTCTCCTCCCAATACAGAGTCCTGCTGCTGGAGAAAGGAGACTGGGCTCTCTGTTCCCTGCTGGTTACTCTGCCGCTGGGGACTGGAGACCGGGCTCCCAATTCCCAACAAATAATACTGCCACTGGGGAATGGAGACCGGGCTCCCAATTCCCGAAAAATCACGCTGCTGCTGTGGGGCAGGAACAACTACCTCTGCCCCCTGTAGCTCAGCCTGCCGCTGGGGAATGGAGCTCAGGCTCCCAATTCCCTGTAATATCTCCCGCTGGGGAATGGAGCTCAGGCTCCCAATTCCCTGCAATATCTCCCGCTGGGGAATGGAGCTCAGGCTCCCAATTCCCTGCAATACCGGTGGAGAGACCTCGGTCCCATCTCCACCTGCCGCCTGGGGTTCCTCCCAGTAAATTTCAATAATATCTTCCCAGCGGAATGGGTCTGGAACTGGATCTGTCACCTTGCTGTCCTGCTGAGCCTTCCCAATGGAGTGGAAGAGATCTCGGTAGTCCTGCTCCAGTTCCCACTCCAGGGTTGCTAGGTGAGCCAGGTCTTGCTCTACCTCATGGGGGTCATCCCCGTCATGCCTAGCCTCCCTCTCGTAGAAAATGTCCTGAAGTCTGTTCTGCGCAGGACTCCCGAAGTCAGGCTCTGCAAAGGACTCCCATAACAAGCCAGAACCATCAAACTCCTCTCCCTCTGGCTTGTCATGCTCGGCTGTCCAGGGTATATACTGTGCCATATACCACCAGAGCGCCTGGTAGGCATCCTCCAGCCATAGCTCCTGCCATACCCGGTGCTCTAGTTCCTTCACCCATTCATCCAGGGGCTGCTCTCCCAGAAAGGGCAGCCGCAGGGCCACTTGCTTCTGCCACCGCTGCTCTTCACTGGGGAGACTCTCACCCCGCTGGTATTGTACATTGTCCAGGGCCTGGTACCAGATGCCTTTCCTTAATGCATCCCGGCCATCCAGGTCCTCCTCCTCGTATGACACTGCTGGTTCCATTCTGGTGCTTTTAGGGTCGCTGTACTGGGACATGCGTTGCCCCCACTTGTAAATCCAAGGAAATGGTGTCTCCTGTAGCTGTCCTTCTGGCTGTAGGAACGATCCCGCTGCTCGCCACCAATTGTAACGGACCGTTTCTGCAGACAAGGGTAAAAACCGTTTAGGCGATCGGCCCCCTTTACAGAGATATAGGCCCAGCTACTGCAGAACACCAAACTCCCGAACTGGATACAAAATAGCACTCCAACTCCCGTACTGGAACCTCCCAAATAGCTGCTAGCAGACGAACAGGAAAAGCAGACAATCAGCTTACACTCCTGGCAATCAGTCTCTAACAGCATACAGTGAATCCCCCAAGAACGAGACGAGGCTCCGTATTGAGGGTAAACAGGAATTCTCACATTTATTAACGGCTACCTGCCTGGTATTTATCCAGGTCTCCCACCTGGTGGACACTCCCTAGGGGACCAGAAGGAAGACTGCGACACGGGATACAGCAGCCAATCACACACATTGGGACAATACAGACACCCCCAGCATATCCCTCCCCTCTGCCTGTGATACCATCACCCTACATGGGTAATGCAATCATCACAGGCAGACGAATACACAATGTCTTCTGTCCTGGAGACAATTGAGGAGTCATTCAATTATCTCTCAGGACAAAGGGAAATTGCCAATACACATGTGGGGACAATAGGACAGACATCACTATTCAATACACAATGTCCCACCCTTTACAATACACACAGACATTTCAGAGACAAGACTCCATTATGCACATGGGGACACAGAACAAGCATTACTGATAAAATACACCAGGTAAGACACATTACATTAAAACTATACATTTAACATATCCCCAGATAGCTCAGGTCTGAGCGCACATTATTAAGTGAATGGCGCTCAGACCACACGAATACAGTTTAATCGCCATGGAGCCAAAGTCTTTACAGTCAGTTTCATACGAATGGGCTCCATGGGATTCCTATCTGGGGTAACTCACATTCAACCAAAACTACCGAACCCCAGGCAGAAAAGCACGAATGAAGCTTTTCTGCAGGTAAAAAAGATGTCTTTTAACAGGGGGCCATAGTCCAAAGGCAGCAGGCGAGCAACCAGGTTTCTCCAATGCAATGTGGCGAGATTGGTCTCGTCACAGGTATACATTATATAGAGTGGAGGTGAAAGGAGATAGTGAGGTATATAGAGTGGAGGTAATAGGAGATAGTGAGGTATACAGTATATGCAGAGTGGATGTGATGGTGGACAGTGAGGGTATACAGTATATAGAGTGGAAGTAATAGGAGATAGTGAGGTATACAGTATATGCAGAGTGGGTGTGATGGCGGACAGTGAGGGTATACAGTATACAGCGTGGGGGTTATAGGAGATGAGGGTATACAGTATATAGAGTGATGATAGGAGATAGTGAGATATACAGTATATGCAGAGTGGGGGTGATGGCGGACAGTGAGAGTATACAGTATATAGCGTGGAGGTGATAGGAGATAATGAGGGTATACAGTATATAGAGTGGAGGTGATAGGAGATAGTGAGAGTATATAGAGTGGAGGTGATAGGAGATAATGAGGGTATACAGTATATAGAGTGGAGGTGATAGGAGATAGTGAGAGTATATAGAGTGGAGGTAATAGGAGATAGTGAGGTATACAGTATATGCCGAGTGGGGGTGATGTCGGACAGTTAGGGTATACAGTATATACAGTGGAGGAGATAGTGAGGTATACAGTATATAGCGTGGAGGTGATAGGAGATAGTGAGGTATACAGTATATAGAGTGGAGGTGATATGAGATAGTGAGGTATACAGTATATGCAGAGTGGGTGTGATGGCGGACAGTGAGAGTATACAGTATATAGCGTGGAGGTGATAGGAGATAATGAGGGTATACATTATATAGAGTGGAGGTGATAGGAGATAGTGAGGTATACAGTATATGCAGAGTGGGTGTGATGGCGGACAGTTAGGGTATACAGTATATATAGTGGAGGTGATATGAGATAGTGAGGTATACAGTATATGCAGAGTGGGTGTGATGGCGGACAGTGAGGGTATACATTATATAGAGTGGAGGTGATAGGAGATAGTGAGATATACAGTATATGCAGAGTGGGTGTGATGGCGGACAGTGAGGGTATACAGTATACAGCGTGAAGGTGATAGGAGATAATGAGGGTATACATTATATAGAGTGGAGGTGATAGGAGATAGTGAGATATACAGTATATGCAGAGTGGGTGTGATGGCGGACAGTGAGGGTATACAGTATACAGCGTGAAGGTGATAGGAGATAATGAGGGTATACATTATATAGAGTGGAGGTGATAGGAGATAGTGAGGTATATAGAGTGGAGGTGATAGGAGATAGTGAGGGTATATAGAGTGGAGGTGATAGGAGATAGTGAGGTATACAGTATATAGAGTGGAGGTGATAGGAGATAGTGAGAGTATATAGAGTGGAGGTGATAGGAGATAGTGAGGTATACAGTATATGCAGACTGGGTGTGATGGCGGACAGTGAGGGTATACAGTATATAGAGTGGAGGTGATATGAGATAGTGAGGTATACAGTATATGCAGAGTGGGTGTGATGGCGGACAGTGAGAGTATACAGTATATAGCGTGGAGGTGATAGGAGATAATGAGGGTATACATTATATAGAGTGGAGGTGATAGGAGATAGTGAGGTATACAGTATATGCAGAGTGGGTGTGATGGCGGACAGTTAGGGTATACAGTATATACAGTGGAGGAGATAGTGAGGTATACAGTATATGCATAGTGGGGGTAATGGCAGTCAGTGAGGGTATACAGTATATATAAATATATACTTGGCTTGATAATGGCTCTGTGAGGGAGCTGAAACGTTGCTGGCACATGTGCTGAATAAACCACAGTTTTTTTGTAATCACCTTAATGATTGGAGTGCTGCGTCATTTCCACGACTAAATATATATATATATATATATATAGAGAGAGAGAGAGAGAGGATCCAGTTTGTATTGGAAAACTGGAAAAATATTAAAAGCTTTGCCTATGTAATTTTTACTGGCTTCCTGTTAAGGCCTACTTCAGGCAGGGGTTAACAGGCAGATTGCTATGGCATACAAGCCCCATGCTGCCAAAGCTACCTATTGGAGCCCTGCAATTTGACTGTGGGGGCTCCAATTGGTGGACAGAGGAAGCCGCCTCATTTTATTTAACCTAGATGGTGCTATTTTCCATGGCATCTGAGAGGATAAATGTCCGGGAATGGAGTTATCTGTCATTGCGGACAGGAGTCAGCTGTATTACACAGCCGACACCCGCCGTGTGTGGAGCGGACTCGGCTCATAAGTCGGCACCATGCATTCTCTGCTTATCAAACTACAGTTACTTTGTGGTGGCATACATGGGAACAACCCTTTTAGGTTCTTAACCGTCCATGAAAACTCTCTGTGCACTGATGCCATGGTACCTTAGCTATTTTATTCTTGCTGTGAGTATGTGTTCAGAAGGTCGGTACCTAATGCATAATCTTTTTGGTTCTCTAGCTATCAACTCAAAGAGAAGTCGTAGCTCGAGTAATTCAACGCATCTGTGAAAAAAACAAGAAGAACGTTCTAGCATTTGGATATGGCCTGGCTGCTGAAAAGAGTTCACTACGTGTTACATTTGCACCAAGTATTTGCAATTACTTTCCAAATCCAACAACGGCAACTATCAGCACCAGTGTCCTCTGGGAAACCCTGCTAAGTAGGGTGGGAGATGATGTTATGATGCATTTGTTGGAAAACTGTTCGCTTTTTATGAGGGTGCCACCCAATTGTTGCTATCAAATGTGTGGTCAGCCTATCTATAATGTGACCAAGGAAGAAACTCTTCCATCACCTTGGCTTAAAAAAGACTGTTCTATCTATAAAGGAAATGTTTTATCTCAATATATTCAGAGACGTTCTCTTACATCTAATGCTTGTTCACTGAAAAAGAAAACATTAAGGCAAAAAATAAAAAGTCAAAGAAACGTTAAAGTAAAAAAAGTGCACACTGAGGTTACGGTGGTAGAAGATATACACTCCAGCATTGGACCATTGAAACATTTGGAAAATGTTGGTACGTATACCACTGAGGATAGGCACAAAAAAAGAGCTCCTCTTATTGAAAATTGTGACATCCCGGCCAAAAGACGTAAAACAGAACTGAAACAAACTGACGTTCACACGTCTGCTAGTGAGACAGCAGAAGCACCTTCAGTAATACCAGGGGATCACGTTGTGTGGCAGCGTGCCAGTCCGAGTGAATCCGAGAAGAATTCTACTGTAACAACTGGGAACTTTAGGTTAAGTGATTTTGTGGAGCCTCAGGACAAAGCGTCCTACGATTCTCTTTGTACACCTTCAGACAGAACTTCACCGTCTAACATTTTTGTCAACTTTGGTAAAATGTTGTGCACAAATCCAGTTTCTAAGGAAGGCTTTTTGGAAAGCTTTCTACTAAATATGTTGGACAGTAACACCCGCGGCAGTCTGAATCTTATTGAGAGGATATTTCTAAATACCGGTATGTTCGAGCAAGACATTGACTTACAGGTTCCTTCTCAAGGCAAAAGAAAGAAAAAAGTTTGCAAGCGTTATTGGCAATTGATACCCATTTTTCAGGAACTGATAGAAAACCACAAACGATGTCCTTACATGTCCCTGTTAAAGAAACATTGTCCTGTCAAACTTCCTGTAAAGAATAGAACTGAGGTGATACAAGGAAAAGGCAATGAAGATGGTCTACCAAGCAGCAAGATACAGCGTGACCATAGAGACACACGCCAAAGTAATGTTTTGGAGGAACAAGAGAACACGAGACTCATAGATGAACTATATGCCTTACTGAAGCAACATAACAGCGCCTGGCAAGTCTATACGTTTGTCAGGGAATGCCTGCACATAGTAGTGCCTAAGGGCTTGTGGGGCTCCAGTCACAACAAGTGTCGCTTCTTCAGAAATGTCAAAATGTTGATAAAATCGGTCAAGTGTGAAAAAATGTCTTTGTCAGAACTGATGTGCAAGATGAGGGTAGAAGACTGTCCTTGGCTGCGTCTCAACAAACGTGAGTTAAATAGGGTTCAGTTTGGTTGAAACAAATGGGTCAGTAACAGAAACTCAGCCCAGAAACAAGCGCTGATCTGCAATCTTGTAGTACATTTAAAAAGCACATGTCTGCAGGATTAACCCTATTAAACCAGACCTGTGAAAACTAGGTGTTTGGTGCACCGATGGGCAGAGCTCCTATGGTCTTTACTGCCTTCCATTCCTCCTGCTCCTGATTGACATTTCACCTTGCCCTGTAATCTCGCACTTGCGCAGTAGACTACATTATAGGCACATGTGCAGTAGTCTTCTGATTCGCCAGCAGCACAGATGGCTATTGTGCACGCACTGATAGTGTAATCTACGTGGCAGGCGTGAGATTACAGGGCCAGCTGAGATGTCAGTCAAGGTCATCCCTTGGTGCACAGGACAACAAATTTAGCATATTAATAAAAAGCGATATTGTTCAAGAACGTCACAATGGAGTTACATAATTGAGGTCTCTTCATACTGCAGGATCAACCCTACCAGTCCATGGTTTATTAACCCCTTAAGGATGAAGGGCGTACATGTACGCCCTTCGTCCGCACTTTAAAGATGGCGCCCGCTCCCGCACGGAGCGGGCGCATGAGCTGCGGGTAGACGCTTGATTCATCAAGCTGACACCCGCAGCTCATGTCTGTGACCGGCAGCGATGCCGATCGCGGACATTTAACCCCTCAGATGCCGTGGTCAATCCTGACCACGGCATCTGATCGCGCAAAAAACGAAAGTTTCACTTTCGGTTTGTGCTCCGGCTCCCTGATGGCCACAAGGGGGAGCCGGAGCATGCATGTAGTAGCCTAGGTTTCTGTGAATGAAACCTAGGTTACTACACAGTATTCCTATGGAGCCTATGACTGTAATAGGCTCCATAGGAAATATGTGATTTTCTCATATATTCCAATGCTATTGCATTGGAATATATGAGAATAGCAATCTGATGATTGCATCTTATAGTTCCCTGTGGGAACTATAAGAAAGCAGTAAAAAAAAAAGTTTAAAAAATAAAAATAAAATAAAAATAATATAAAAATTCAAATCACCCCCTTTCCCCAAAATGAAAATAAAATAAATAAAAATTACACATAATGGGTGTCGTAATCGAAAACGCCCATACTATAATAATATTAAAAATATTCACCATACGGTAAACATAAAAACGAAAAAAGCGCCCAAATGGCTAATTCGCCATTTTGGACGCTTCATTTCCTAAAAAAATGAATAAAAAGTGATCAAAACATCATATGCACCCCATAATGGTATCAATTAAAAGTTCAGATTGCCCGCAAAAAATGAGCCCCTACACTGCTCCGTACGCATAATTACAAAAAAGTTATAGGGGTCAAAACATGGCGACAAAAAATTAAATAAAAAATTCCCACTTTTAATTTTTTTCACTATCAAAACGCATAGAAAAACTATACATATTAGGTATTGCCGGATTCGTACTGACCTGAAGAATAAAATTAACCAGTCAGTTTTATCGCAAATCGAACGTTGTAATTTAAAAACCCGTAAAACTGTGGTGAAATTGCTTTTTTTTTTGCAATTTCACCCCATTTGGATTTTTTTCCCGTTTCCCACTACATCACATGCAAAAATAAATGGTAGCGTTAAAAAGTACAACTTGTCCCGCAAAAAACAAGCCGTCATATGGCTATGTGAGCGGAAATATAAAAATGTTATGGCTTTTGAAAGGCAGGGAGCGCAAAACAAAAACGCAAAAATCCCAAAACCCCCGGTCCTTAAGGGGTTAAAATTGATCTTGCTGACAAATGCTATTTAAATGTATTAGATCATTAGGACAGTTCGTCTCCAGAAATTTTTTTTAGAATATCGGAAGCACATCCCAGATTACACAGAGAGATGAGCCCCAGCATAAAAGATGCGGAAGTGTAAATGTCATTTCATTTTTTATGTGATGGGGAAGTGACAAGGAAAGTTCACTTAATGTATATTACAATATGACTTTCCTTCTCACTTCCCCTACACATTTCAAAAAATAAATGACCGTAAGGCAATGAGCAATTCAGAATGAGTCAGGGTCTGTTCAAGGAAATACTGATAGTTTTATTTGCAAGTTTAACCCCTTCAGGACCCTGCCATTTTTCACCTTAAGGACCAGGCCATTTTTTGCAAATCTGACCAGTGTCACTTTATGTGGTGATAACTTTAAAATGCTTTTACTTACCCAAGCCATTCTGCGATTGTTTTCTCGTCACATTGTAATTCATGACAGTGGTAAATTTGAGTCAAACTATTTCATTTTTATTTCTAAAAAAAATTCCAAATTTACCCACAATTTTGAAAAATTCGCAATTTTCTAAATTTCATTTTCTCTGCTTTTAAAACAGATAGTGATAACCTCCTAAAATAGTTATTACTTTACTTTTACCATATGTCTACTTTATGTTTGGATCATTTTGAGAATGCTATTTAATTTTTTTGGGGACGTTAAAAGGCTTAGAAGTTTAGAAGCAAATCTTTTTAGAAAAGTTCCAAAACCCTCTTTTTTAGGACCAGTTCAGGTCTGAAGTCGCTTTGTGAGGCTTACATAATAGAAACCACCCATAAATGGCGCGATTTTATAAACTACACCCCTTAAGTTATTCAAAACTGATTTTAAAAACTTTTATAACCCTTTAGGTGTTCCACAAGAATTAAAGGAAAATGTGGATGAAATTTCATAATTTCACTTTTTTGGCTGATTTTCCATTTTAATCCATTTTTTCCAGTAATAACGCAAGGGTTAACAGCCAAAAACAACTCAATATTTATTACCCTGATTCTGTAGTTTACAGAAACACCCCATATGTGGTCGTAAACTGCTGTACGGGCACACGTCAGGGCACAGAAGGAAAGGAACGCCATATGGGGGACGACGACGACAAGGAGACTAAAAGAAAATGGCGAATTGAGCAGTTATTTTTCTTTTTTTTTCTTTTACGGCGTTCACCGCATAAAAGAGTATTTTTTAAATAGTTTGGACTTTTGAGACGCGGTGATATGTAATATTTTATTAATTTATTGTTCATATAGTTTATGTGTAAAATTGGGAAAGGGGTGATTTATACTTAATATTTTGGTGTACTTTTTTTTTTTTTTTTACAGTTCATTTATTAACTATTTCCCCCTTAGGGGCTAGAACCTGGGATCTTTTCATCCTATTCACCCTTTATAGAGCTCTATTAGGGTAAATAGGATGTTACACTGTTCCTGCTGCTCTGTGCTTTGTGCACACAGCAGCAGGGAACTGACTATGGCAGCCCGGACTTCAGTAGCATCCTGGTTGCCATGGTAACCGATCGGAGCCCCAGCATTACACTACTGGGGCTCCGATCACTACCACCAATGAGGAAGAAGGGAGGGGACCCTGTGGCCACTGCCACCAATGATTTTAATACTGGGGGATGGGGGGGGCGCACTGGCCAATGTCTTTAATACTGGGGAAAAGGGGGGAGCACTGGCCACCAATGATGACATTTAATATACAAATGCAGGCAGAAGAAACAGGTGCTCCTGCTGCCTGCATCTGTATATGAAACGTTACTCCTCATTGGTGGCCAGTGACCCCGCCTCCTCCTCCCGTCTCTCCTCATTGGTGGCACCGGCAGCACAGGGGGAGGGAGAGAATGCTTCCTTCTCCCCTGCTGCTGAGGGAACATGGCCGCGCTGAGAGCTGCCCTGCCACGTTCTCTGATACTGGGCTGTGCAATAGCACAGCCTAGTAGCGATAAAATGCAAATCCCGGTATCGTACCGATACCGGGCTAAAAGTATCGTTTGGGTATTCGAAACGTCGATACCCGAAACAACCATAACCAAATGTGACTACTTTTTTTGGTTGTTTGTTTCAGTTTTACATAATAAAGCATTTTTTTTTAAATTTTTTTTTTAGTGTCTCCATATTCTGAAAGCCATAGTTTTTTTTTATTTTCTGGGCAACTGGGCTAATTTTCTTTGGTATGAGATGACGGTTTGATTGGTACTATTTTAGGGTGCATATGACTTTTTGATTGCTTGGTATTGCACTTTTTGTGATGTAAGGTGACAAAAATTGCATTTTTGACACACAATTTTTTCACGGTGTTTCTCTGATGGGTTAGGTCATGTGATATTTTTATACAGCAGCTTCTTACGGACGCGGCGATACTTAATATGTATACTTTTTTCTATTTATTTAGGTTTTACACAATAATATTAAAAAGTAATCATGTTTTAGTGTCTCCATATTCTGAGAGCCATAGTTTTTTTTGATTTTTTGGGCGATTGTCCTAGGTAGGGTCTCATTTTTTGCGGGATGATATGACTGTTTGATCGGTATGATTTTGGGGTGCGTATGACTAATTGATCGCTTGGTATTACACTTTTTGTGATCTAAGGTGACAAAAAATGGCTTTTTTTACACCGTTTCTATATATATATATATATATATATATATATATATATATATATATTTTTTTTTTTTACGGTGTTCATGTGAGGGGTTAGTTCATGTGATATTTTTATACAGTAGGTTCTTATGGACGTGGCAATACCTAATATGTATGCTTTTTTTTATTTAAGTTTCACACAATAATATCATTTTTGAAACAAAAAAAAAATCATGTTTTAGTGTCTCTATATTCTGAGAGCCATAGTTTTTTATTTTGCGGGCGATTGTCTTAGGTAGGGGCTCATTTTTTGAACAGTGTTCAGAGCCGGTCGTTACGGATGCGGCGATGCGAAATATGTCTTTCTATTTTTTTTACAATTTTAGGTTTTATTTTATGAAAGGGGCGTGTTTTTTTTTTAAACTTTATTTATTTTTTATTATAGAAAACTATGTTTTTTTCACTTTTTTTTTTTCCGTCTTACTCTGGGCACTTGCACCCGCCCGATCAGCCTGCCGTACATGTACGGAGTGGGTCCTTAAGGGGTTAATCAATCTTCTCTGCAATTGCGTTTAACATTTCAGATTTTCCATGTGGATGCGATCAGTTTTTGATGCATTTTTCATGTGTGTGTAGAAAAACTGGAGAATAACACTCAATATCTCCCAGCAATCAGTGATAACCGCACTGCCCCATTCACTTCTACAGAGTCAGAGCTGCGTGAGAAACACACAATATAGAATAATAAATGCACAATATAGAAAATGCTGCGATTTTTCCTGAACACAGAGATTATCAGTGGTAATCAACGCTCATGTGCACGGAACCATTGAAATAAAAGGGTCAGGATTTAATCTGGATATTATCTGTTTACAACACCTATTGCATCCAGATGGAAAACTCGCTCGTATGAAAGAGGCCTTACACTTTAACATAACTAGCGGCAGCCTTCTCCAGCAGGGGAACAGCCTGCCGGATCTGTACTACAGCTAGTGCACGCGTGCCGCGGGAAGTCCGCTCCGGCCCCATTCACTATAATGGAGGTCCAGCCGCAGTACTGCAAACATGCCGAGAGGTGGCCGGAATAAAAGTACGACATGAGGTTATATTCCGTCCGCCTCTTGGAGAAGGCTGCCGCTAATGTGAAAGTAGCCTAAGCCAATTTCGCCCTTTCATTATAGTTGACAAACATGCAAATACCGTATTTTTCGCCCTATAAGACGCACCTGATTATATGACGCACCTAGGTTTTTGAGGAGGAAAATAAGAATAAAAAGATTTTGAATCAAAAGGTGTGCTTTTGGTGGGTTTTGACCTAATGATGGTCTGTGGATGACACTGTTATAGCCATCTGTGGATGGCACTGTTATGGGGGATCTGTGGAGGACACTGTTATGGGGGATCTGTGGATGGCACTGTTATGGGGGATCTGTGGATGGCACTGTTATGGGGGATCTGTGGATGGCACTGTTATGGGGAAATCTGTGGCTGGCACTGTTATGGGGGAATCTGTGGCTGGCACTGTTATGGGGGAATCTGTGGCTGGCACTGTTATGGGGGAATCTGTGGCTGACACTAATGGGGGATCTGTGGATGACGCTGTTATGGGGGATCTGTGGGTGGCACTGTTATGGGGAATCTGTGTCTGACACTAATGGGGGATCTGTGGCTGGCACTGTTATGGGGGGACTGTGGGTGACACTGTTATGGGGGGACTGTCGGTGACACTGTTATGGGGGGACTGTGGCTGACACTGTAATGGGGGATCTGTGGCTAGCACTGTTATGGGGGGACTGTGGGTGACACTGTTATGGGGGGACTGTGGGTGACACTGTTATGGGGAGCTGTGGATGTCACTGTTATGGGGGCATCTGGGGATGGCATGACACTGCTAGGGGGGGATTTGTGGATGACACATAGCATCTTTTGCTATGTGTCATCCACAGATCTCCCCCATAACAGTGTCCCTGTTAACTGGAGGGGGGGGCTGCATTTAATACGACTTTGTAATGGCAGCGGGGCCCGGTGCAGTTACTGTGCCCTATTGCACCGGGCCCCGCTCACTGTATTAACTTAAAGTAGCCAGTAAAACCGGTACATATACCGGTAATAGTCTTACACTTACGAAGGGCATGCAGGAGGCGGCGGCAGGAGGCAGGAGGCCGGGCGGGCAGGCAGGCGGGCACTTACAGCGTCACTCACTATGTCACGTGCCTGCGCCGCCTGCTTCATTCATAAAGCAGGCGGCGCGGCACGTAACATAGTGAGTGACGCTGTAAGTGCCCGCCCGCCTGCCTGCCCGCCCGGCCTCCTGCTGCCGCCTCCTGCATGCCCTTTGTAAGTGTAAGACTATTACCGTATATGTACCGGTTTTACTGGCTACTTTAAGTTAATACAGTGAGCAGGGCCCGGTGCAATAGGGCACAGTAACTGCACCGGGCCCCGCTGCCATTAGTATAGTAAATGCCGCCCCCAGCCCCTCCTCCCTCCCGCACTGTAACTAATGTATCGCCGGCCGCGCTGCGCAGCGTAGCGGCCGGCGATACATCAGTTTCAGTGCAACATTCGTTTTATAAGACGCACAGCCATTTTTCCCCCACTTTTGGGGGAAAAAAAGTGCGTCTTATAAAGCGAAAAATACGGTAGCTTAAAGGATTTGAACCAAACACTGGAGAGAAAGCACTTGACTAGACTATCACAAAGAGCAAAAAATATATATGCTTATGATTGAGTTTAAAATGTCAATCAGACATTAAATAATACATGATATCCCTTTTCTAAAAAAATAAAAAGTGAATAAAACCAGTCCTGTACCACACGTGGATCCAAAGATCTTCCCATCCATTACTTCGACCACATCAGTAGGTGAACATGCACATTATTATACACCAGGGGGAGCCATTATGATGACGTAAAGAGAATTTCTCTTAAAAAGAGTATTTCTGTAACAGAAAGTAAATTACCAAATTGAATAGTTTTTCATGCTGAAATATATTAAAATAACATTGACTGGTGGCACAGCCACTTCAAAGGGGTCCCAACCTGGTGCCCAGAACTCTACCACCATAAGCCTGTGTCTATCCGTTGTCTATGCCTTAAACACAAGCCATGTCAGACTATATTAAAAAGAACCTTGAGAGGGTCTTCATTCAGATGTCCTCTTCAAAGGCAACTGCTGGTTTCTTCAAGAAAAAGGATGGCCTCCTCTGGCTGTGTAGTGATTACTATGGACTGAATAAAATGATAGTTAAAAAAACACTACTCGCAAAAAGATATCTGGCTTTCGGGTGAAATTTATGGAAAACTTAAAAAGTTCACGCTACAGTGATATTATATCATGAAAGTAGGGCATTTATCATGTAGAGAAGGTTAATACAAGCCACTTGTATTAACCTTCTATTGTTATTATCTATATATATTGCTTCCTTTGCTGGCTGGATTTATTTTTCCATCACATTATACACTGCTTGTTTCCATGGTTATGACTACCCTGCAATCCAGCTTAGGTGGCCGTGCTTGCACACTATAGGAAAAAGTGCTGGCCTCTGGTGTCCAGGACCATGGGAGCTCACATAGGCTGGTGCTTTTTTCTATAGTGTGCATACATGGCCACCGCTGATGGATTGCAATGGGGACAGATCCGTTCATAACGGATGCAGATGGTTGTATTATCAGTAACGGAAACGTTTTTGCTAAGCCCTGCTGGATTCAGCAAAAACTCTAGTGTGAAAGTAGCCTAAGTCCTCATGCACACAACAGCGAATAATAGCCGTATGATGACCGTCTAAGTAACGGCCATCACACGGCCATTTTTAGCAACAATGAAAGTCTATGGGGCTATTCACATGGCCGTTCTTTTAATGGCCAGTGAATAGCATCTGTCCAAAAATAGGACATGTCCTATTTTTGGCTGTTTTCACGGTCAGACGGACCCATTGAAATCAATGGGACCGTTTTTAACGGCGGATTGACAGGATTGCACCCGTCTTACGGCCGTTAAAAACGGGTACACAGGCCATTTAGGGGTTAAAAAAAACCTCACCTCATCCACTTGCTTACGGTGCGGCAGTCTCTTCATTGAGCAGGACCTGCCGAAGGACATGCGCTATGTGTAGTGACGAAACCACGTGGAAGCGTGCAGTGACGTCATCGCGCACCTTCGGCAGGTCCCGTTCTGTGAAGAGAGAAGAGACTTCTGCAGCGCGAGCAAGTAGATAAGGTGAGGTTTTTGGCTGTGGGACACTATGGGAGCATTATTTAAACCATGGAGGACATTATAAAGCTGGGGGCGTTATAAAAAAATAAAAAAAAATCACACACTATGGGGGACATTATTTAACCACTACAGGACCGCCTAACGCACGGATGTGTCCGGCGGGCGGTCCTGTAGCTCTGAGTGGAGCTACAGGACGCAAGATTTCCTGTGAACGCGCGCGCGTCTCACTAGTTATACTGCAGCCTTCCAGCGATGATCAATCGCTGGCAGGCTGTAGATGCGAAATAAATCGCATCAAAGATGTATATCAGACGCTGTTTTATTAACAGCGTCTGATATACCTGCTACCTGGTCCTCTGGTGGTCCCATTTGCTGGGATCGACCACCAGAGGACCAGGTAGCTATGTAAAGTAGCACCAAACACTACACTACCCCCCCCCCCCCTCCTCCTCTGTCACTTATTAACCCCTTGTTAACATCTGATCACCCCATATAGACTCCCTGATCACCCCCCTGTCGCTGATCACCCCCCTGTCATTGATCACACCCCTTGTAAGGCTCCATTCAGACGTCCATATGTGTTTTTCGGATCCGCGGATCTGATCCACGGATCCGCAGATCCTCAAAACACGGACAACGGCAATGTGCTTGCCCGCATTTTGCAGATCCGCACATTGCCAGAACTATATAGAAAATGCCTTTTCTTGTCCGCAATTGCGGTCAAGAATAGGACATGTTCTATATTTTTGCGGAACGGAAGTGCAGACCCGGAAGCGCGTATCGGAGCGGGACAAAGTCTGTCCCCATAGAAATGAATGGGTCCGCAATTCCGTTCCGCAAACAGAATTGCGGACGTGTGAATGGGGCATAAGGGTCTCTTATCACCGCCAGTTAGTTAGCTACTTGTTAGGTAGTTAGCGCCCAGCCCACCGCACCGCAGTCACTGATTTTGGCAGAGATTTTTTCATCCACATTGATCGATGCGAATGAAGAAATCTGTGCCGTTCATTTTTTTTTTTTTTATTTCGCCCAGAGGCTGAACGGAAAAAAAAAATCTCATTACCCGTATGCTCAATATAAGGAGAATCGCAGATACTCCTAATGCTGGCCATACGTGTAATGATTGCGGAGACCCTCAAATGCCAGGGCAATACAAAAACCTCACATGTGACCCCATTTTAGAAAGAAGACACCCCAAGGTATTCCGTGAGGGGTATGGCGAGTTCATGCAAAATTTTATTTTTTGTCACAAGTTAGTGGAATATGAGACTTTGTAAAAAATAAATATATATATATATATATAAATTTCCGCTAACTTGTGCCAAAATTTTTTTTTTTCTGTGAACTCGCCATGCCCCTCACGGAATACCTTGGGGTGTCTTCTTTCCAAAATGGGGTCACTTGTAGGTATTTATACTGCCCTGGCATTTTAGGGGTCCTAAAGCGTGAGAATCCAAATGCGTAAAAATGCCCTGTGAAATCCTAAAGGTACTCATTGGTTTTAGGGCCCCTTTGCGCATCTTGGCTGCAAAAAAGTGTCACACATGTGGTATCGAACGTACTCAGGAGAAGTAGGGCAATGAGTTTTGGGGTGTATTTTTACATATACCCATGCTGGGTGTGAGAAATATCGCTGTAAACGACAACTTTTTAAATGTTTTTATACAAAGTTGTCAATTTACATAGATATTTCTCTCACCCAACATGGGTATATGTGAAAATACACCCCAAAACACATTGCCCTACTTCTCCTGAGTGCGGCGATACCACGAGTGACACTTTTTTGCAGCCTGGGTGCGCAAAGGGGCCCAAATTCCAACGAGTACCTTTAGGTTTTACATGGCTGCTCACAATTTAGCCCCGCCCAAAATGCCAGAACAGTAAACACACCCCACAAATGACCCCATTTCGGAAAGTAGACACCCCAAGGTATTCACTGAGGGGCATAGTGAGTCCGTCTGAGATTTTTTTTTTTTTTGCCAGAAGTTAGCAGAAATGGAAACTTTATTATTATTATTCCTTCCTCAGAAAGTGTCATTTTCCACTAACTTGTGAAAAAAAAAGAAATCATACATGAACTCATCATGCCCCTCCGTGAATACTTTGGGGTGTCTTCTTTCTAAAATGGTGTCATTTGGGGGGTATTCATACTATCCTGACATTCTAGCTCCTGAAGAAACATGACAGGTGCTCAGAAAGTCAGAGCTGCTTCAAAATGCCGAAATTCACTTTTTTGCACCATAGTTTGTAAACGCTATAACTTTTACCCAAACCAATAAATATACACTTATTGGATTTTTTTTTATCAAAGACATGTAGAACAATAAATTTAGAGAAAAATTTATATAGAAATGTAGTTTTTTTAAAAAAAAATTCACAACAGAAAGTGGAAAATGTCATTTTTTTGCAAAAATGTCGTTAAATTGTTATTAATAGCAAAAAAAGTAAAAATGTCAGCAGCAATGAAATACCACCAAATGAAAGCTCTATTAGTGAGAAGAAAAGGAGGTAAAATTCATTTGGGTGGTAAGTTGTATGACGGAGCAATAAACGGTGAAAGTAGTGTAGTGCAGAATTGTAAAAAGTGGCCTGGTCATTAAGGGTGTTTAAGCTAGGGGGGCTGAAGTGGTTAAAGATGGGGCCCTACATTGGGTGCATTATTAAAGCATTATTTTCCGCAGAAAAGATAGAACATTTCCTATTCTTGTCAGTTTTGCGGACAAGGATAGGCATTGTTACAATGGATCCTCAAAAAAACGAATGCAATGCAGATGTCACACAGACGTCATCCCTATTTTTTGTGGATCCGTTTTTTGCAGACGGCAAAATACAAACAGACGTTTACATAAGCCCTAACACTGAGAAGAGAGTGTGATACAAATGTGATACGAATGTATAAGACTGAATGGAATAATGGGGATTGACACTCAAGTAGTCATGAAACCTTAGTATGGCTGTGTATATAAGTGTTGAGGGTACTGGAGTTTAAAAATAAAACTAAGGAGATTCTCAGGCATTGTCATAAGATGTCCTGTTCATAATAATAATACTTTTTCTAATAATAAGTTCATAGTCATAATAAGACTTCTCTTTCTCATAATGAAGAATTTTCTCTCTGCTCGTGATCAAGCAAATATGATCACGCGCTTCCCGATATGAAATCATATTGCTTATAAAATTGGGAGTTTTCCAAGGGGATCTGGAATTCGTAGATGTGGCAGACGTGCCTTGCGCTGTTCCCAGATTCTTCCCCTTGCTGATTCATGGGCAACGGGTGATGCTACAGTATCTGGTGATGTATTGATGTTTTATGCGGCAGACGTGCCTTGCGCTGTTCCCAGATTCTTCCCTTTGCTGATTGTTGGAATCCCCCAATTCATGGGCAACGGGTGATGCCACAGTATCTGGTGATGTATTGATGTTTTATGTGGCAGACGTGCCTTGCACTGTTCCCAGGTTCTTCCCCTTGCTGATTCATAGGCAACGGGTGATGCTACAGTATCTGGTGATGTATTGATGTTTTACTCTTACTTATACTCTTATTTACTCATGATAACTGTATTTTTATAATTATGACAACTCTTATTATCAACCATAATGTTATTATCATTAATCATAAATAAAGTAATTTAGGGGTCGACCGATATTGATTTTTTAGTGCCGATACTGATATTATGTGAACTTTCAGGCCGATAGCTGATATTTGCTGCCAATATTCTTTTTAACACATCTGCTGAAAATGAACACGTTTATTGTTAATGTTTAGCTTTTTTTGTAAATCTTTTTCATTTAGACTTAATATTTTGTTTGTGTTTTTTTTTTAAACTTGATAAGGTCAGGTCATGGTGTGTGTGCACACTTGAGGGGCCGGCTCACTTAGATTGCGATCCCTGCAGGAGAAAGGCAAGGCACTCTTGTAGGCCTGCACAGGCAGTGCAGTCAGAGCTCGCCACGCACTCTTTCCCGCCACCAGCCGGAGCAATGAGCAAGAACACTGTGACTGTATGTGAGCCTATTGTATGATCATGTGGACTAGTAGGTAGGTAAGCTGCAGTGCTGTAGTGTATGTGATACTACAGTGACAGTAAGGTCAGGTCGGGACTCAAGTGTGCACACTTGTCTTGAATATGGAGTAATTATTAATTACCATATCGCAGTGCAGTAGTATTGTGACTGCGCAGTGAGTGAAGACGAGTGACAGTGGTAGCCAGTAGGGGCCGGCTCACTTTAATTCCTGCAGTAGGAGGAGGACGGCACGGCTCTCTTGTAGCCTGCAGGCAGTGCAGTGAGTGCGCGCACATTTTCCCACCACCAGCCGGAGCACTGAGCCCTGCAGACAGTGCAGAGTTAACGTCCACAGCGTAGCCTACGTAGTCCCGTTCGGGGGCGTTCCGGGCAGGCCCACATCCCCTTCTGCTGTACTCCCGCGAATCGCGATCCTCCTTGCTTCTGGCAGCTCAAAGGCAGGCGACTCATCTCTGACAGGTGCGCTAGCATAGTGGACGCAATATCGGCGGTATCGGCAGTTTACATACCGATACTTTGCAAAATCCTCAATATCGGCCGATAATATCGGCCATACCGATAATCGGTCGACCCCTAAAGTAATTGTTTTGCTTTAATTTACTTAAAGTCCTAGTCTGTGTGCTAGTGAGCACTCCATAGTAGTGTTAGCAACATTTTTATCAGGCAAAACAGAGAGCGAGAGCTCTGATGGCCTAATGTCCAGTTCAGCAGCACCAGCAGCTAGGTGAATTACTTATACAACCTCTGCAGAAGCAAAATGGGTGAAATTTTTTAATTAGAATAATTTTAATAGAGTGTTGCTACGGATTTGCCACTGGTATTTTTAATCTGCAGCATGTCTGCGGATTTCCACCTCTGATTTCACCCTTTGCGGCTGTCGGGCTGTACTCTAAAGCAGAGGTCCCCAACCGCCGGGCAGCGGCCCAGGACTGGGCCCTGGAAGATTATTTTCCGGGCCACGGCAATCAGGGCCGTCTTTAACGAGATACTATGGCTGGCTGACATGGGGGGCTGATGGCTGGCTAACATGGGGGCTGATGGCTGGCTGACATGGGGGGCTGATGGCTGGCTGACATGGGTGCCTGACGGCTGGCTAACATGGGGGCTGATGGCTGGCTGACATGGGGGGCTGATGGCTGGCTGACATGGGGGGCTGATGGCTGGCTGACATGGGGGGCTGATGGCTGGCTGACATGGGGGCTGATGGCTGGCTGACATGGGGGCTGATGGCTGGCTGACATGGGGGCTAATGGCTGGCTGACATGGGGGCTGATGGCTGGCTGACATGGGGGCTGATGGCTGGCTGACATGGGGGCTGATGGCTGGCTGACATGGGGGCTGATGGCTGGCTGACATGGGGGCTGATGGCTGGCTGACATGGGGGCTGATGGCTGGCTGACATGGGGGCTGATGGCTGGCTGACATGGGGGCTGATGGCTGGCTGACATGGGGGCTGATGGCTGGCTGACATGGGGGCTGATGGCTGGCTGACATGGGGGCTGATGGCTGGCTGACATGGGGGCTGATGGCTGGCTGACATGGGGGCTGATGGCTGGCTGACATGGGGGCTGATGGCTGGCTGACATGGGGGCTGATGGCTGGCTGACATGGGGGCTGATGGCTGGCTGACATGGGGGCTGATGGCTGGCTGACATGGGGGGCTGATGGCTGGCTGACATGGGGGGCTGATGGCTGGCTGACATGGGGGGCTGACATGGGGGGCTGATAGATGGCTGAAGGTTGGGGGGTTGATCTGAGGCATTGGGGGTTATATAGTGTTATATATTTGAATATGCACCTTGTGTTTTGTTATGCGCGTGAATCAGTCAGCGCCGACCAGCACCCCCTAAGCCCCGCCCCAGAACCCCTGTCCCGGGCCCTGGGAAAATTGTCTTGCGTGAAACTGGTCCTTGGTGCAAAAAAGGTTGGGGACCACTGCTCTAAAGGGATATTCTGTTCTAAGCAATTCATTGCTAAGATTGCAATACCTGTCTTATGCGGCCAGAATGGCCCAATTTCTGGAAACAGTGGTGGGTTGTGCTACACTTTCCTACAAACTGCATAACACAGCGAGTACACTGGCTTTGTAAGTCAGGAACTAGATGGAATACTTCTTTCATTTTACATTTTGGAAGCAACTTAACAAAACAATCAGTACAAAAGTCTCTATAGCCTTTAAGTTACCGAGAAAGAATTTACACAATTATTTAAAAATGATTTATTCTAGAGCAGATTGAAAACTCTGTTGTTTTTTCTGTTTAGATGGTCATTAGTCATTTTGTTTTCTTTTTTTTATATAATTGTAGGTAATCACTTTGTTCCTGCGTCAGAGCACTTGCTGCGAGAGAAAATACTTTCTAAATTCTTATTTTGGCTTATGGATACCTATGTTATACAGTTATTGAAAGCATTTTATTACATCACAGAAACCAGCTTTCAGAAAAATAGACTGTTCTTTTATAGGAACTGCATCTGGGGACAGCTTCAAAAGATTGGTGTACGGTAGGAGTGTGAAAATTTCCTTTTAACACATACAATTTTAGCTTTTTTAGTTTGTTTTTCCTCCTTTCTTTCAATAACTTTTTTCATTGTTCCGTTGACATAATTGTATGAGGCCTTGGTTTTTGTGGGATGAGTTGTACTTTTTATTTGGAATCACTCTATGTACTATACTATATCATGTATTGTGAAAAAATTTGTGGGGTGAAATGTGGAAAACCCCACAATTTCAGCATTGGTTTTTTTGGGCTTAATTTTTTTATTGCATGGCCTTCATTTTGTGGATCATTACAAGTATGGCAGTAACACATTTTTATAGTTATTGTTATGTTTTATCCCTTTAAAAAATTCTAATCTTTTTGTGTCTTCATATTCTAAGACATTTAACTTTCATTTTTTTGTCAACACAGATGTGGTGCCATATTTTTTGTGAGGTATGCTGTAGTTTTTATTACAATTTTGGGGAAAATTTTGGTGACTATTTGATCAATTCTTATTCTAATTTTTATTAGTGTTCACTATTATGGCTAAATAACAATTATATTTTAATAGTTCAGACATTTACAAATGCAGCATGCAAATAGTTTATTTTTTTAATAGTAAGATTTTTTTATTCAAGATTTTTTTTTGAAATTTTAATATGGGGGGGGGGGAGTATATATGTTTGAAAACTTTTATTTAACTGTTTCCTTTTTTTCCCCCTTTAGTCCACCTAAGCGACTTGTACTTATATATTCCAGTGTATTGTCAATTTTACCATGATCCTATTACACTTGGAACCTGGTAGGGTATAATAGGAATATTTACATGGCAGACCAGTACAGGACCGCCTAACGCAGGGATGCGTCCTGCGGGCGGTCCTGTAGCTCTGAGATGACGCGTCGGCGCGTCATCTCGTGAGAGCCGAGACTTCCTGTGAACGCGCGCGCGCGTTCACAGAGAAGCGCGTCTCGTCAGTTAGGCTACAGCCTGCCAGCGATGATCCATCGCTGGCAGGCTGTAGATGCGATATAAATCGCATCAAACAGCTATATCAGACCATTTGCTGGGATCGACCACCAGAGGACCAGGTAACACTGTAAAGTTGCACCAAACACTACACTAACCCCCCCCCCCCTCACCTATTAACCCCTTGATCACCCCATCTAGACCCCCTAATCACCCCCCTGTCATTGATCACACCCCTTGTAAGGCTCCATTGAGACGTCCATATGTGTTTTGCGGATCCGTGGATTCACGGATCCGCGGATCCGATCCGCAGATCCTCAAAACACGGACACCGGCAATTTTCCGCATTTTGCAGATCCGCACATTGCCAGAACTATATAGAAAATGCTTTTTCTTGTCTGCAATTGCGGACAAGAATAGGACATGTTCTATATTTTTGCGGAACGGAAGTGCAGACCCGGAAGCGCGGATCCGTAATTCCGGATCCGAGCGGGACAAAGTCTGTCCCCATAGAAATGAATGGGTCCGCAATTCCGTTCCGCAAACAGAATTTCGGACGTGTGAATGGGGCATAAGGGTCCCTTATCACCGCCAGTTAGTTAGCTACTTGTTAGGTAGCTAGCGCCCAGCCCACCGCACCGCAGTCACTGATTTGGCAGAGATTTTTTCATCCACATTGACCGATGCGAATGAAAAAATCTGTGCCGTTCATTTTTTTTTTTTTCAGCACAGAGGCTGAACGGAAAAAAAAAATCTCATTACCCGTATGCTCAATATAAGGAGAATCACAGATACTCCTAATGCTGGCCATACGTGTAATGATTGCGGAGACCCTCAAATGCCAGGACAGTATAAATACCCCACATGTGACCCCATTTTAGAAAGAAGACACCCCAAGGTATTTGCTGAGGGGTATGGTGAGTTCATGCAAAATTTTATTTTTTGTCACAAGTTAGTGGAATATGAGACTGTAAAAAAAAAAAATAAATCAATTTCCGCTAACTTGTGCCAAATTTTTTTTTTCTGTGAACTCGCCATGCCCCTCACGGAATACCTTGGGGTGTCTTCTTTCCACAATGGGGTCACTTGTGGGGTTTTTATACTGTCCTGGCATTTTAAGGGCCCTAAAGCGTGAGAATCCAAATGCGTAAAAATGGCCTGTGAAATCCTAAAGGTACTCATTGGTTTTAGGGCCCCTTTGCGCATCTTGGCTGCAAAAAAGTGTCACACGTGGTATCGCTGTACTCAGGAGAAGTAGGGCAATGTGTTTTGGGGTGTATTTTTACATATACCCATACTGTGTGTGAGAAATATCGCTGTAAACAACAACTTTTTAAATTTTTTTATTCAAATGTTGTCAATTTACAGAGATATTTCTCGCACCCAGCATGGGAATATGTAAAAATACACCCCAAAACACATTGCTTTACTTCTCCTGAGTACGGCGATACCACATGAGTGACACTTTTTTGCAGCCAAGATGCGCAAAGGGGCCCAAATTCTAAAGAGTACCTTTTAGGAGGGCATTTTTACGCATTTTTCTTCTCACGCTTTAGGGCCCCTAAAATGCCAGGGCAGTATAAATACCCCACATGTGACCCCATTTTGGAAAGAAGACACCCCAAGGTATTCGCTGAGGGGCATAGTGAGTCCATGAAAAATTTAACTTTTTGCCAAAAGTTAGCGGAAAGAGAGACTTTGTGAGAAAAAACAATAAAAAATCAATTTCCACTAACTTGTGCCAAAAAAAAAATCTTCTATGAACACATGTGGTATCGCCGTACTCAGGAGAAGTAGGGCAATGTGTTTTGGGGTGTATTTTTTATATTTACCCATACTTTGGGTGAAAAATATCTCTGTAAACGACAACTTTTAAAAAATTTTATACAAAAGTTGACAATTTACAGAGATATTTCTCTCACCCAACATGGGTATATGTAAAAATACACCCCAAAACACATTGCCCTACTTCTCCTGAGTACGGCGATACCACATAAGTGACACTTTTTGCAGCCTGGGTGCACAAAGGGCCCAAATTCCAACGAGTACCTTTAGGTTTTACATGGCGGCTCACAATTTAGCCCCGCCCAAAATGCCAGAACAGTAAACACACCCCACAAATGACCCCATTTCGGAAAGTAGACACCCCAAGGAATTCACTGAGGGGCATAGTGAGTCCGTCTGAGATTTTTTTTTTTTGCCAGAAGTTAGCAGAAATGGAAACTTTTTTTTTTTTTCTCAGAAAGTGTCATTTTCCGCTAACTTGTGAAAAAAATGAAATGATACATGAACTCACCATGCCCCTCCGCGAATACTTTGGGGTGTCTTCTATCTAAAATGGTGTGATTTGGGGGGTATTTATACTATCCTGACATTCTAGCACCTGAAGAAACATGACAGGTGCTCAGAAAGTCAGAGCTGCTTCAAAATGCCGAAATTCACTTTTTTGCACCATAGTTTGTAAACGCTATAACTTTTACCCAAACCAATAAATATACACTTATTGGACTTTTTTTTTTATCAAAGACATGTAGAACAATAAATTTAGAGAAAAATTTATATAGAAATGTAGTTTTTTTTTGAATAATTTTACAACAGAAAGTGAAAAATGTCATTTTTTGCAAAAATGTCGTTAAATTTGTATTAATGGCAAAAAAAGTAAAAATGTCAACAACAATGAAATATCACCAAATGAAAGCTCTATTAGTGAGAAGATAAGGAGGTAAAATTCATTTGGGTGGTAAGTTGTATGACGGAGCAAAAAAAGGTGAAAGTAGTGTAGTGCAGAATTGTAAAAAGTGGCCTGGTCATTAAGGGTGTTTAAGCTAGGGGGGCTGAAGCGGTTAAGTATCGCCGCGTCCATAAAAACCTGCTCTATAATAATATCACATGATCTAACCCCTCAGATAAATACCGTAAAAATAAAAAAATAAAAACAATTTTAAAAAATTACATTTTTGTCGCCTCACATCTCAAAAACTGTAATAGCAAGCGATCAAAAAGTAATATGCACCCAAAAATAGTGCCAATCAAACCGTCATCTCATCCCGCAAAAAATGATACCCCACATAGGACAATCGCCCAAAAAAATAAAAAAATATGGCTCTCAGACTATGGAGACATTAAAACATGATTTTTTTTGTTTCAAAAATAATATTATTGTGTAAAACTTTAAAAAAAAGTGAACACAGAAAAAAAAAATATAAATACCGTGTCAAAAGTCATTTTTGTCACCTTACATCACAAAAAGTGTAATAACAAGAAACCAAAATGTTATATGCACCCCAAGATAGTACCAATCAAACCGCCATCTCATCACGCAAAAAATCAGCCCCTACAGAAGACAGTCGCCCAAAAAATAAAAAATATGGCTTTCAGAATGTGGAGACACTAAAAATATTTTTTTTCAAAAATGCTTTGTTCTGAAAAACTGAAACAAAAAAAACTAAAAAGTAGTCATATTTTGTATTGTCGCGTCTGTAACAACCTGCTGTATAAAAATAGCACACAATCTAACCTGTCAGATTACCGATGTAAATAAAAACGGTCCCAAAACAGCTATTTTTTTGCAAATTTTCCATTTTAATCCATTTTTCCAGTAACAAAGCAAGGGTTAACAGCCAAGCAAAACTCAAAATTTATTGCCCTTATTCTGTAGTTTGCAGAAACACCCCATATGTGGTCGTAAACTGCGGTATAGCCAAATGGCAGGGCACAGAAGGAAGGGAACGCCATATGGTTTTTGGAAGGCAGATTTTGCTGGACTGTTTTTTTGACACTATGTCCCATTTGAAGCCCCCCTGATGCACCCCTAGAGTAGAAACTCCAAAAATGTGACACCATTTTGGAAACTATGGGATAAGGTGGCAGTTTTGTTTGTACTATTTTAGGGTAAATATGATTTTTCGTTGCTCTATATTACACTTTTTTGAGGCAAGGTAACAAAAATAGAAATTTTGAAATTTCATCTCCATTTGCCAATAACTCTTAACACCTAAAGGGTTAACAAAGCTTGTAAAATCGGTTTTGAATGCCTTGAGGGTGTAGTTTCTTAGATGGAGTCACTTTTATGGAGTTTCTACTCTAGGGGTGCATTGGGGGGCTTCAAATGGGACCACATATGGGGTGTTTCTAAAAACTACAGAATCAGGGCAATAAATATTGAGTTTTGTTTGGCTGTTAACCCTTGCTTTGTTACTGGAAAAAATGGATTAAAATGGAAAATTTTCCCAAAAATCGAAATTCTGAAATTCCATCTCCATTTTCCATTAATTCTTGTGGAAAACCTAAAGGGTAAACAAAGTTTGCAAAATCAGTTTTGAATACCTTGAGGGGTGTAGTTTCTAGAATGGGGTCATTTTTGGGTGGTTTCTATTATGTAAGCCTCACAAAGTGACTTCAGACCTGAACTGGTCCCTAAAAAGTGGGGTTTTTTGAAAATTTCTGAAAAATTTCAAGATTTGCTTCTAAACTTCTAAGCCTTGTAACATCCTCAAAAAATAAAATGTCATTCTCAAAATGATCGATACATGAAGTAGACATATGGGGAATGTAAATCAATAACTCTTTTTGGCGGTATTACTATGTATTATAGAAGTAGAGAAATTGAAACTTGGAAAATTGCTAATTTTTCAAAATTTTTGATAAAGTTGGTATTTTTTTATAAATAAAAATGAAATTTTTCGACTCCATTTTACCACTGTCATGAAGTACAATATGTGACGAAAAAACTATCTCAGAATGGCCTGGATAAGAAAAAGCGTTTTAAAGTTATCACCACATAAAGTGACACTGGTCAGATTTGCAAAAAAATTCTTGAGGTGAAATAAGGGGTTAAACACATTACTTCACGTAACAACCAGTTAAATTCTTCTTAGGCAATAACGGCATTCATTTTTTTACCTATGCTGTACGTTTTTCATGTTTCTCAGTTGTTTGATATTAAATGTTCATCTCAAGAGAACTGTCACCACATTTTGGCACCCCCAGCTAATACCACTGTTGTATATCTGGGAGAGCCCTGGTTCTGAAGATTTTAATGATGTTTTTAAAACTCACCTTCTAACCCCCACTGTGATCATGTTATTATTCTCCCCCGAGTCCCAATGAGTCCTCCTGTTGACTCAGTCTCACTCATATGCCCTAATATACACCGTCCCAGCCCAGCAGCTGCTGACTATGGCCTCTTTCACACTTGCATTCTGAGGATCCGGCAGGCACCCTCATCCCGCCGGATCCGTCAGAACGCAAGTCACCTGAAAGCATTAGAAGACTGATCGGGATCCTGATCAGTCTTCGAAATGCTTTGAGGTTACTATGGCAGCCAGGACGCTATTAAAGTCCCGGCTGCCATGGTAAAGTGTAGTGGGGAGCAGTATACTTACAGTCCGTGCGGCTCCCGGGGCGCTCCTGAATGACGTCAGAACGCCCCATGCGCATGGATCACGTGATCCATGCGATCACCTGATCCATGCGCATGGGGCGCCCTGATGTCACTCTGGAGCGCCCCGGGAGCTGCACGGATGGTAAGTATACTGCTCCCCTGCTCCCCACTACACTTTACCATGGCAGCCGGGACTTTAGCGTACTGGCTGCCATGGTAACCATTGAGAAAAAGCTAAACGTCGGATCCGGCAATGCGCCGAAACGACGTTTAGCTTAAGGCCGGATCCGGATTAATGCTCTTCAATGGGCATTAATTCCGGATCCGGCATTATGGCATGTCTTCCAGATTTTTGGACGAAGACAAATCCGCAGCATGCTGCGGTTTTGTCAACGTCCAAAAAACTTTCACATACTGAACGGAAGACATCCTGATGCATCCTGAACGGATTTCTCTCCATTCAGGATGCATTGGGATTATCCTGATCAGTATCTTTCCGTCCTAGAGCCCCGAGGACGGAACTCTAGGATGGAAAGGAAAAACGCTGATGTGAAAGGAGTCTATGAATATTCAAGAGGTGGGGGTGGAAAAGGAGTGGTTTAGGTGTGAGTGACATGTACAACGCAATCTTTTTAAGTTTGGCTAAAAAAATACATAGAAACGTTTGGGGTCATTTTCAGACTGGTATAAAGTAGAATTGGCTTAGTTACTCAAAGCAACAAATCAGATTCCACCTTTCATTTTCCAAAGGAACTGTCAAAAATGAAAGGTGGAATCTGATTGGTTGCTATGGGCAACTAAGCCAGTCCTACTTTACACCAGTTTGATAAATTTCCCAAATGTCTGTTAGGTAGGGCCACTTTTTCCTATTATGTTGCTATTACAGCTTTGTGTCCTTTAGACATTCACTTTCCATGTCTTTTATTTTTATTTTAAAAGGAAACACATGACAAATGTAAAGCTACGCTTAATGTCGACTGATGAAATAGAGAATATGAAGCAACAAAAGAACACCCCTTTGGTCTCCAGGTTACGTTTCATACCAAAAACAAATGGCTTGCGTCCAATTGTGAAAATGTGTGATACTTTGGGATCCCAACAAAGTAAAGAGATCAAGCAAAGAAAGGTAAAGGATGTAGTATGTAGCCGGTATCTACTGTATTCCTTTCTGGACTCTTTACAGAAACACCTTGTCAGTACTATAAGTGACTTACGTAGAGTGACTCTGCAGAAACCTGCAAACATGGCTGCCGTCGCTTTATAACTGAGCAGAATGTAAGCTGCTTAAGCTGTCTCCCAGACTGTTTAAAAGATACCACGTGTTTGTGGTCAGCAGAATTCTGTGCTGATAGATGTCACAGCCGTTAACCGCGGCACCCTATGACTACGAGGTTGGTGGGTGGCAAGGAAAAGCATGCAGTATATACGAAAGAGAATACGATGTGTATATAAAAGTATACAGCAGTAGTGAACAAAGGGGCTATATTACAGCCACTAAAGGATTGAAAAACTTCACTACACTATATTAGTAACCAGTAAGGATATGTTCACATGATTAAATTTAAAAAATAGCATCAAAGCCAAATGGATTTTTAAAGATACGTTTTTTGGGGGGTGTATACTTCAATGCAAATCTGAAATTCTGCTTGCAGTTTATGGAGGTTATCCGCTCAAATTGTACGTAGCCTTTTTTGCTCTTACCATTTATTTCAATGGGAGATTCATTGCCGATTCCATGTCAAGATGGGGGAAGCTGCTTCTTTTTTATTAGTTCAGAGCATTCATTTGTGACTACAGTTTGGTTACAGTGTCTACAGGTAGCGTGAGGCGCACACCCTGGATTATCATTGGCTCAGACTGCTACTGTCCCTCCCCCTGTGACTCTGTCCCCTTAACCCTTATCTAGTCTCTCACAGGCAGCCCCAGTGATCCCCCTAATAAATAGCACTATGGTGTCTAATACATTTCCTTTTCCACTGTCTAGAGCAGGTTTCGGCAACCTTTTTCGTACGGAGTGCCAATTTAAAAAAAAAACATCAAAGTTGAAGCGCCCAGTTTGCCGAGCCATACAGGAAAGTAATAAAACACAAATATGTGACATAAACCAGGTACGTTCATATGTGCCTGCACCACTGAAAATTCTTTTAATATAAAAGTTTTAATATATGAAAAGAGACACTAGGAGCATTGGGGGCACATACAACGTTGTCGTTACATCCTTTGCACTTTAATTGACAGGGCCAGGCAGGGTAAATAAAAATCACACCTGTAACATCCTTAATTTTAAGTACAGTGCACTCACAAAGTCAGACCCTTTAGCTGGTTTCACATGAGCGAGTTCACACAAACTCCAGCGTGTGTCTGCGGACGGTACCGTTCTGACCTACACAGCACTGATAGGATCGCATAGCATTATATTGATTTACGATGCTATGTAATCCGTAGAGTTCTGGAATGTATTGTATAACATTGACATAATGCTGCCAGTGTTATTCAGTACGTTCCAGAACTCTAAGTGTTACATAGCATTATATTGATTTATGATGCTGTGTGACCCCGTCAGTGCTAGGGAGGTCAGTACTGGAGCTTCAGCAGACACGTTGAACTCGCTCGTGTGAAACCAGCCTTTCACTTTTTTAACATTTGTTGTGGCCACCTGCTAAAATAAAAATTCAAGTGTTTCCCCATCGTTCTGCTCTCAAATCTTCTTGGAGTTTGCACTCCAATCATCTTCAAGGTTTGCACACCAGGATTTGAGGATTTTCTGCTATTCTTCTTTGCAGATCCTCTCAAGCTCTGTCAGGTTGGATGGAGACTGTCAGTGGACAGTCATTTTCAGGTCTCCAAAGATATTCAATTAGGTTCAAGTCAAGGATCTGGCTGGGTCACTCAAGGACATTCACAGTTGTTCCTAAGCCAGTCCTGTGTTGTTTTGGCTGTGTGCTTTGGGTCATTGTTTTGTTGGAGGGTAAACCTTTGCCCCAGTCTAAGGTACAGAGCACCCTGGATCAGGTTTTCATTAAGAAAATCTCTGTACTTTGCTCCATTCAGCTTTCCCTCACTCATCTCCCTGTCCCAACTGCAGAAAAATACTCCTACAGCATGATGCAACCACTACCATGCTTTACTGCGAGCCGTGTTTGGTTTCTTCTAGACATGACGCTTAGAACTGATGCCAAAATGTTCAATCTTTGTTTCATCTGAACAGAGAATCTTGTTTCTCACCGTCTGAGTACCCTTTACGTGTGTTTTTTTTTTTTTGTTTTTTTTTTTTTTAAACTCCAAGTGGGCTTGAGGAGAAGCATCTTTATGTCCACTCTGCTTAAAAGCCCAGATTGTCAGATATGAAAAAGGAAGGAGAGCTTCATAGGTAGAATTAGGAGAAAACACTTAGATAAGTGGCCGCTTAACTTTGGTTGTTGTGCTCAGGTTACAACAACCTGTAGCACTATATGCTAGAGTTGTCCCCACTGCTGCTCGCCATCCGTCTGGTCCTGGGTGGAATCCGAAAGTATCGCTACTAGAAATTGAAGAAGGGCAAGCCGGAGCTGGTGGCAGGGCTGCTATGATTGACAACTCTGGGAGTTTGTACACAAACATAGAAGAGGATTCTTTACGGTAAGAGCAGTGAGACTATGGAACTCCCTGCCTGAGGAGGTGGTGATGGTGAACTCACTGAGAGTTCAGGAGGGGCCTGGATGTATTTCTGGAGTGTAATAATATCACAGGTTATAGTTATTAGATTTCTGGAGAAGAGTCATTGATCCAGGGAGTTATTCTGATTGCCTGATGGGAGTTGGGAAGGAATTTTCCTCCCCTAAAATGAGGAAAATTGGCTTCTACAGTTTTGTTTTTTGCCTTCCCCTGGATCAAACTATATTACTATAAATACAGCATATGTTGATACACAAAGTTTAACGGCACAGTTTGGCAGTAAAACAAAAGGTCACTGAGGGGTGTTTTTCAATAAAACCACAATTTATTCTCTCCCAGGGTTGTCATCCATAGCAGCGCCGCCACCAGCTCCTATTTTCCCTTTGTCGATTTCTCATAAATCCTAGATTGGTAGAGTGCTGCAGAGATGGTTGACCTTCTGGAGGTTTATTCCGTCTGCACACAGGATCTTTGAGCTCCGCCAGAGTGACCATTGGTTTCTTGGTCACCTTTCTTACTAAAGCCGTATACCCCGATTACTTAGTTTTTTATGGGGAATCCTTTTTATGTTCCAAACTTCATCCATTTAAGAATTATGGCGCCCACGGTGCTCTTAGGAATTTGCAGTGCAACAGAAATTGTTTGTACCCTTTTTCAGACCTGTGCCTCCACACAATCCTGTCTATGAGCTCTACAGGCAGTTTGCTGCGATATGCTTTGTCAGCTATGAGACCTTATATAGATAGGGGTGTGTCTTTCTAAATCATATACAGTTTCAACTGAATTTACCACAGGTAGACTCCAGTTAAGGCCTAGAAACATAAAACACATGATCAAGAGAAATAGGAGGCACCCAGAGCTAAATTTCAAGTGTCATACAAATGGTCTGAATACTTATGTCCATGCAATATGTATTTAATACATTTGCAAAAACGGTAACATTCTATTTTCACTTTCTCATTATGGGGTATTAAAGAGGTTATCCAATCCTATAAAATGCCCCCCATATGCTGGGCTCCTCACATTGAATATACTTACCTGGCTTCCCGCTCCCTGCACCGCTCCTGGTCCCTGCAGCTGCGGAGGTGCAGGGACCAGGAGCGGCGCCGGGATCCATATTCCGAATGCGCTGTGTATTTATTTTGAATGTCATATATTCTCGCTTATGATAGGGTGTATTCCTTTTTATATTGATGGCTAGGTAGACTGTTTTTTTTAGCTGTCATTTTGTTTTTTGTGTGCACTCATCACCAGCAACTGATATTAGTGCTAGTGAACTGCGAAGATTTATTTCCCTTGCTATTGTTCATATTTTTACAGATTCAGTATTTTAACACTCAAGTCAGAAACCTCTTCAGTGTTCTCAATTATGAAAGAAACAAGTCTTCCAACTTGATTGGCTCCTCTGTATTTGGACTTGATGACATATATAAGAAATGGAAAACATACGTGCTATGGCTTAAAGAATCAAACTCAGAAAATGTCAAGTTTTACTTTGTAAAGGTTTGTACAATGTTATAATGGGAAATGCATTATTGCAGTTTGTTCCCTAAACCCATCATGATTATCATCTGATAGGTGCTAAAAAGTAGAAGTCATGGAAAAATATCAAATATTTAATGTACTTTTAAAAGGGTTGTGTCTCCTTGGGCAACAGTGTGACGGGTAGCATACTTATTTTACCTGCTTTCTGGTGCCAGCATACCCGCTCCTTCTTTGGAATGGCTAAGGCGGCAAGAGGAGATGTGAAGACCCAGCACTGGAAAACGGATAAATATGCTTATTTTCGCAGGTTTGCCCAAGAGAGGCAGTTTTCCCCCCCAAAAAACAACCCAAAGATGCACCGCGCCTTTTAAGTTTAGAGAACCTTTATGACAAAAGACCAAATTAAAATGGCAATGACATGCCATTCTTGCACACATGATGCTGAGGTCAGTGAGTGGCTGCAGTGGTCTCATAAACAATAGGAGGTCCCTGTAACTTCTGGTCTAGGGAGGACTAGGAAAATGTGACAATGGAACAGGGGGCATTTTAAAAGGTATGGGTTTTTTTTGTTGTTTTTTTTTTTTTTTATATTTGGCCAGACAACCCTTGTCCTGAGGAACCCAGAATTTACTGTTTCACAAGTAGTTATTTTATGGTGTTTTTCAGCACTTTTACTTTTTGGTGTCTTTTTTTGAACCTGCATTTTTTAATGCGGTTTTGTTGCAAAAACGCCAGCTCTAGATGTTACCTGAAAGTTTATGGCACATATGAAATACAGGACACCATAAGAAATGTTAGATGGTAAAAAACAAAAATGATTTGTATGGCGCTTTTTTTTTTTTTGTGCTAAAAGCACCAGACGTAATTTGTGTGTATGGCTCCTTAAAGGGGATGTGAGATACAATTAACATTTTCAAACAAGCCCTGCAATAGCCTGAAACAAAAATCATCTTATACCCTCCACCAGGATTACACCAGCATCTGCGGCACTGGTGTCCTCCTGCTGCTTCCATACAGCATCTGACTGCTGCAGCAGCGATGTTCTATAGACTTGCTATCACTGCTGCGGTTTACAAAACAAGTAGCAGCAGGAAGACTTCATCAGTACTGCTGAGAACAGAGGTGAAGAAAGGGGTGAGTTAAGATGTTTTTTTTTTTTATTATTTTAGGCTATTGCAAGACTTGTTTGTGTTTTAATTATAGTATTTTTTGCTTTATAAGACGCACCTGATGATAAGATGCACCTTGGTTTTAGTGGAGGAAAATAAGAAAAATAAATATTTTTCATCAACTCCCAATATTCATCAAACTTCATATCAGACCCCTACATTAGACCTTGGATCAGACCCCCTTGTCGAAGCTCAGATCAGATCCCCATTACAGATAAAACAAATGAACCTACTTCTCCTGCTCCACCACTACTCTGCCTATCCAGAGCTCTCTCCAGCACTCACTACTCCCTTTCTCTCTTTTTCGAGCCTGCATTGCTCTGTGACCTGACTGCCTACCACATCACAGCACTGTGTCCTGACGCTGTATGCGGTAATGACAGTACAGCGCTACAGTCACCACTCCCCGCGCCTCCTGCATACCAGCAAGCAATTCCTAAATAAAAGCGCTCACTAGTATTCGCTCTATAAGACGCTCTGACATCTTTCCCCCACTCTTATAAATCAGAAAATACAGTATCTCAGACAACCCCGTTAAGCAATTTGTGGCTAGATAGTTGGTCTGCATCAGTTTTTTCTAGCTTGTGCCACTGACACTATTCTCACTAGTCTTTTCTAACATTAAACTATAAAGCACATGTCTACCTTCTAAAACCAGAGTTTGGATATTGGAAGAAAAAAATGAAATTGTGTAAATGCTTTGCATTGCTCATCTTGTATTCAGTTTCAGCCTGTATGATAGTTCCATTGACAGTGTTGCAGGCTATAGACCTAAACTTTCTGAACGTTCCTTGCTAGCTCAATGTCTGCACAGAGGTTTTCTTGGTGAGTTGAGTTCTGGGGAAGTGAAGTAAACATTGATTAAACGCACTTTGTGTCTGTTTTCTGGTTGCTTTGCTCTGTGGTTGAGAAATGATCTTTATTTGTGCTTTATTTGTAGACTGATATAAAGGAGGCATATGACACAATTCCTCACGCAAAACTTGAGGAAGTAATCACAAAAGTAATAAAACCAGATAATGAAGAAGTTTATTGCATACGACGCTATGCTGTCTTGTGGATGGACTCGTGTGGTCGCATTAGGAAATCTTTTAAAAGACATGTAAGAATTGTTTCATTGAAGTATGGTTTTATATGTGTTCAAGGGCATCTATCAGCAGATTTGTGCCTTTGAAACTGTCTGACCCGTTGAATGTGCGCCTGGCAGCTGAAGGCATCTGTGATGTTCATATGTGCCAGCATTGCTGAGAAAAAATATATGCAAATGAGCCTCTAGGAGCAATGGGGGCGTTGCCATTACACCTAGAGGCTCAGTAGATTCATTGCACTGGGCATCTGTCAGCAGATTTGTGCCTATGAAACTGGCTGACCTGTTACATGTGCACTTGGCAGCTGAAGGCATCTGTGTTGGTCCCATGTTCATATGTGCCCACATTGCTGAGAGAAATAATGTTTTAATATATGCAAATGAGCCTCTAAGAGCAATGGGGGCTGCAGAATGTGCAGCAGTTGCAGAGAGCAGATCCTCTAGGTCAGTGACCGCTAACCTCTGGCACTCCAGCTGTGGTAAAACTACAACTCCCAGCATGCTCCATTCATTTCTATGCAGTTCTGAGAACAGCTAAGCAAGTGTGCATCTTGGGAGTTGTAGTTTTACCACAGCTGGAGTGCCGGAGGTTAGCCATCACAGCCCTAGGTGCTCCTAGAGGCTCATTTACATATATTAAAATAACATTTTTTTCAGCAATGCAGGCACATATGAACATGGGACCAACACAGATGTTTTCAGCTGCCAAGTGCACATGGAACAGGTCAGCCAGTTTCATAGGCACAAATCTGCTGACAGATGCCCTTTAAAGGGAATCTGTCATTCTGAATATGGTGTTTGAGCTGCAGGCAGCTTGTTATAGAGCAGGAGGAGCTGAGCAGATTGATATATAGTTTTATGGGAAAAGATTCAGTATAATCTGCATTTCACTCATTAATATTCCTGCTCATTCTGGGCTGTGAAGTTAAGGAGGTGGTCCTATCAGTGACGGCCCTCCATCCGCGGCTGTGCATTTTCATAGTGACAGGTCTCCTTTAAAGTTATGTTCTCACCAATACCAGTGCTGTAGTGCTTGGCAAATCACCAGACCTGGCACTGTGTACTAATTTATGGGGCTGTATTGCAATTCACAAAACAGAGCATTGTTGGGAGAGGGCTGTAGAGGCACAAGAACTGCAGGTCTGTTCTTTGAACCAGTGGGGGTTCCGAAAGATCAGACCTATTCGATTCAAACATTGATGGCATATTTAATGGATGTGTCCACGAATGTACCGTATTTGTTGCATTTTTAATCTGCGCTTTTTATTGTATGTCACTTCTATGATACACATTTCTGTAAAAGCTCTGTGCACTAACCAAAAAAAGAATGAAATAGCAGAGGACTGTCATGAGCAAGTCTGAGTAAAATAAAAATCCATTAGCATTAACCCCTTAGTGACCCCTTAGTTTTGCACCTTAATGGCCAAGCAATTTTTTTTAGTTGTCGCAATCCAAGAGCTATAACTGTTTTCTTTTTCCATCAATGAACGAGGGCTTATTTTTTGCAAGATAAATTGTAGTTTTAAATGGCACCATTTTGGGGTACACAATACTCATTGTTAATAACTGGGCGGAATGAACTGAAAAACAATGTTCACTTTGCATCGTAAATAACATGATAACCTTATCTTTACCATATTGAAAATAATGTTTCTCGCACATATTCATTGGGGGACACAGAAACCGTGGGTATAGCTATGTCCACTAGGAGGCGTTGACACTAGGCTAGAATTGTTAGCTCCTCCTCTGGCAGCTATACCCTCTCCAGCCTGGAGAAGGAGCTTCAGTTTTAGCTTAGTGTCAAAGGAGGCAAGACATGGGTGGCTTCTTTGAAGATTTTTTATTTTAGTTTGTTATTTTTCTTCTTGCAGGTGGGAAAACAGTGGACACCTAGTCTCCCTGTTATCCCGGGGGAGCACGCCAGTGTCGCCTCGCCTCACTGCCTCCTCCCCCCTAAGAAGCAAAAGGAGGACCAGGGCAGCCTCGCTCCCCTGCTCCCGCCAGCCAAGGGGTCACCTAAACCGGCCAGCCCTCCCGCCATCCAGACTCCTGCCACTACGGTGCCAGCAGCTGAGGAGGTGACCCTGCTGGAGTAAGTGACCTTGTGGTTCACTAGGGAGGGTGAAGAGAAGAGGATGAAGATGGGGTGAGTAACCGGGATGCGGTAAGTATACCCCCCCCCCCCCCACCCGTTTTCCCCTCCCAGCGAAGTTGCTGCGGCCAGGTCCCCCTACCGGACACAGTGACTCTGCGGGTCTGGGGGTTAATGGACTGGGCCCCCACTTCCCGGGTCCCCTGGTTTGGCACCCATGGGACACCCTTCTACCACAACTTTCTGTGCACTCCCGTGCCTCCAGTCGGCACGCGCTTCCGCCGGTGCAGTGGGGGTTACTACTGCCGTTGGCGCCATGCGCGCTCCATTGGTGATGCGGGGGTTAAAATTTTCTCCCTCAAAAGGTCCCCCCACCCACCCGGCGCTATGGGGGTTAACTTATTAGCGGAGGTTCGGGTTTGACTCCCCGCACCTCCGGACGTCTCCTTATACCAGCGGTCGAGGGCATGTTCCCGCTGTCTACAGGGCGCGCGCTGGTACGGTTTTTCCTTGCCGGTCTCTGCGCGGCGAGCCCAGTGTATTTCGGGCATCCTCCCCTGGTGGGCAGCCGGGTGCTGAGATCCTAAATTAGGCCGAGGCCTTGCGGCCTGCTAGGCTATCTTCCTGGCTGCGGGTGGAGGGGCGAGATCCGCTACTGGCGCGAATCTTTCGCGCTCCTCGGAATCTCCTCCCCCTGTTTTTTCTGGCACTGTGTTAACCCCTTCCTGCCGGCCTTTTCCTGGTCCTGCGGACTATTGCCGGTAGGGGTTCCGTGCACCGTGCACCGTCCCCCCTCTCCAGGGGCAGCGGCAGCATTCTATAAAAAAAAAAAAGAAATATATATATATTTTTGGTTCCCATGCCAAGGGTGTGGAAACTGGTTGCACCGCTGCGCCGGCATTTTCCCTCCCATGGCTCAGCTCTGTCAGCGGGCATATTCCTTAAGATGCAGAGTTTTCCCTATACATGCCCCCCGTCTACAGGTGGCAGGTTGCGCTCTCCAGGCAGTGCCGGCCAGGGGCCCTTTCTGTAGCCTTCCAGATTCACTGCCGGCCGTGTGCATGATCCTTTTCCATAGGCGGAATTGCACTCTCATTGGATTTTGTGCTGGCCACGTGCATGACCCCCTTCCATAGGCGGACACTGCACTCTCACTGGATATGGTGCTGGCCATGTGCGTGACCCCCTTCCATAGGTGGACACTGCTCTCTCAGTGGATATGGTGCTGGCCATGTGCGTGACCCCCTTCCATAGGCGGTCACTGCACTCTCACTGGATATGGCGGTGGCCATGTGCATGATCCCCTTCCAAAGGCGGACACTGCACTCTCACTGGATATGGTGCTGGCCATGTGCATGATCCCCTTCCATAGGCGGACACTGCACTCTCACTGGATATGGTGCTGGCCATGTGCATGACCCCCTTCCATAGGCGGACACTGCACTCTCACTGGATATGGTGCTGGCCATGTGCATGACCCCCTTTTCCTAGGCGGAATTGCACTCTCACTGGATTTAGTGCTGACCATGTGCTTGACCTCCTTCCATAGGCGGACACTGCACTTTCACTGGATATGGTGCTGGCCATGTGCATGACCCCCTTCCATAGGCGGACACTGCACTCTCACTGGATATGGTGCCGGCCATGTGCATGACCCCCCTTTTCCTAGGCGGAATTGCACTCTCACTGGATTTAGTGCTGGCCATGTGCTTGACCTCCTTCCATAGGCGGACACTGCGCTTTCACTGGATATGGTGCTGGCCATGTGCATGACCCTCTTCCTTAGACGGACACTGCACTCTCACGCTGGGTTCAGACCTGAGCGTTTCTGAGACGCGCGTTTTCCACGCGTTTTTGTGCACGTTTTCGGCAATAGTAAACGCGCGGTTATGTGCATGACCCCCCTCCATAGGCGGTGTATTGCACACTCTCTGTATATGCTGCTGGCCATATGCATGCCCCCTTTTTTTCTATAGGGGGCATTCTGCACCTTCGCTGATTATGGTGCTGGCTTTGTGCGTGACCCCCCCTCCATAGGCAGAGTATTGCACTCTCACTGAATATGGTGCTGGTCACGTCTCCCCTCCATAGGTGGAAAACTGCACTCTCACTGGATATGCTGCTAGACTTGTGCATGGTCCTCTTCCTTAAGAGAATACTTGCACCCTCACGGGATGCAGCACTGGACCTGTGCTTGCCCCCTTCCAGAGGTGGAATTTTGTGTTCACGGGTCACATATGCTGGCCTTGGACAGCCCCCCTTTCTTGGGCGGCATTTTCACCCTTGCGCACTGCGGTGCTGGGGCGTTCATGTCCCCCTTCACTGGCGGAGTAGTTACTCTATCATGTATGCGGTGCTAGCGCACGCGTACACCCCTTATGGTAGCTTGGCGCTCTCGCTTAAAGCGATGCTGTCCAGTGCATGTCCCCCTTCCCTAGGCGGACTTCCTGCTGGATGCAATACGGCCATGTGTATGACCCCCTTCGGGCGGACTGTGGCATCGGAAGGCAGCACTGCTCTCGTGCACCTCCCCCGCCGGGCTGTTACGCTCTTTTTGTATGCGGTGTTTGCCATGTACGTATTCCCATTTTTCTAGGCGGACTGCTTGCGCTACTGGTCCTGTGCATAACCCCGTTATAAGGGACATATTGCATGAGGCTGTGGGCTCTAGCGTGACCCCCTTCATTAAGTTATGCGCGCATTGTACATGGTACAGCCCCTATACGCCTCCTCCTCCTGTAGGTAAGTTGGCATTCTCTCTCTTTGCGGAGCTGAATATGCGGGTGCCCCCTTTTTTCTCCCTGGTTGGGACGACATTTGCGGGTCCGTTTGTTCCGCCATATTCGTTGGCAGTTGCTTCTGTCATAGCTGCGGTTCCCTCATATCCTACTATTCCCCTTCGGATATTGTGTAGTATGAGTATTCCTATGGTCGCCCTTCAGCTCCTCCACCAGGTTCCGGCTGCTCTCCTCTGGCAGGTCTCCCCTCTGCCAGCCCTGGGGACCTCCATCTTGAGTTTGCACGGTGTTCGTCTTCTGCAAGGTGGTATGACGTACGACATGCGGGTTTTCGTGGGTTCTACCATTGAGCTGTCCCACTCTGGTTCTGGCTACCCTGTTCCCACTCCTGCTTCTTGGTTGGAGCTGTTGCTGCCTGGGTCCTGCCCGGGCTGCTTCTTTTCACTGGTTCCTGCGCGCTTCATCTACCTCCGAGGTGGCTTCTGCCCCGGCCAGGCTTCAGCGGCTGTTCCTTCACAGCTCTCTCCTCGGGGGTGAATAGGATTGTTGTCTTCCAGACTTCATTCCTGCGGATACTTCCGGAGTTCCTGTTGGGACCTCGGACAGTCTCTCTCGCACACTAGCTGCCACGGCAGTGTGCCCCTTTTCCGTGCTTATCGCGTTCTGTCCTCCCGCTTGGGTAAGAGATTGGGTGTTTCCGTTTTAGGCGTGGATCCTTGGTAGTCGTAGTGCCTTGGTACTTACCTTCTACTCCTTGCCATGTTGGGCCCAACTGGTGGGCTTAGCCCCTCCACTTCCTATACTGGTATTCCGTTGCTCGGTCTGAGGTAGTGAGTGTGCCCACGGTGACGCCTCATCTGTCTTGAGGTTTGTTACACTCCACTCTCACGGCTGTTTACTCTGCACCTGCCGTATTCCTTTGGTACGGTGGGGTGTTGCATTGCGTTATACCACAAAACCCTTCTACGTCCTTCCCTGATGTGGTTCTTGCTGGGGTCTGCTCCTTCGGACGCCGATTGTCCTTGGGTTTTGCCTACCGTATTTCCCCTCTCTTGGGATGGTGGAACTCTTCCTCCAGGTGGCGATATAGGCGCGCATTTTTATCTGACTCGCCCCTGCATCGGTTGGATGCTGGGCCTTTCGGTTGCTCTGTCTGTTTTTCTGCTCCTCCACTTTCAGTGGTTACAGGGCACCCTTGCTTGTGTGCCAATGGGATCGGTTTTGCCAGACTCCCCTGTCTGTACTACTGGTCTGCGCCTGTTCACTGCGTTTTTTCTCGCCTACCTAGTCGATATTCAGCGGACGCTCTTAGTTCTGGCTCCCTGCCGGGCTTCTCTGGTACCCTTCGCTTGTGGGTATCGCCTTCGCTTTCCCTGTGCCGAAGGTACCAGTGTTGTTTTCTGTACTTCAACAGCGGTCTCGCATTGCTGGTATGCATGCTTGTTCCACGTCCTGGAACGGGGCAGTTTTTTTCAGCGTCCACGCACCATGTGCTGCCAGGGCGGGTACTTTTTTCCAGGTTCTGTTTCGCAACTGGCGATCTTCTCTGTTATGTTGGGGATGCGGAGTTCCTTCGCTTCGTTCCCCCGCTCCATTCGTCTTTTTGCTGTCAGTACCGGCCTTGGGCCTATGGCAGTGTCCCAGGAGACATGTGTCACTTGTTCCCCTTCTCTGGAGTCCTCTGGTCCCCTGATCCACTATCTCTTCTTCTGGGAGGACCCATTGGTTTCCGTGGGTTCCTCGGGTCTTGTCCAGTGTTCGATCCATTTTCTCCATCTGTACCTAGCGGCAGCTTGCGCTCAGGGTGTCCCCCTTCTTCCCCACATCGGTGGCAGTGGGTTACACCGTCTGGAGGTGATGCAGCCGGAGGCTTCTCTCTGTCTTCGGTTCCTACGCTGCTCGAGTTTTCTTCTCGTTGGTCCTGTTGCTGTTTCGAGGTGCTTCTCTCCAACACGGAGTTCCGCTCACTGGTCGGGGTTCCACTCCTTCCTTCACGTCCTCCCGCTGCGGTGGGCATTTTGGATCTTATCGCTTTGTATCTCTACCGCTGCTGCGTAGCTGGCTGTGTGGCCCCTGTGCTCTGGGGAGTTTTCCTTCCTGCTGCGTTCTTCCATCCACTGACTCTGCCTGGGCCGTCTGGTCGTGCAGGCGGCAGGGTGCTGCACCCCACAATGGTGGTGTCCCTGCGTGGTCTGTGTGTTTCCCTCCCTGTGGACTGCTTTTGAACGTCCCACTGTTTCTGTGTCCCCCAATGAATATGTGCGAGAAAACGAGATTTTGTATAACTTACCAGTAAAATCTCTTTCTCGCTCTTCATTGGGGGACACAGCACCCACCCAGTATTGTTTGTACGGCAGTTTGGCAGTGCTTGCCAGCGGGCCTTCATATTATTGGTCCTTCGATATCGGGTGTTTCTCTCCTTTTAGTAGTTGGTCTGCTTCTCCTACTGCTTCTGCACAAAACTGAAGCTCCTTCTCCAGGCTGGAGAGGGTATAGCTGCCAGAGGAGGAGCTAACAATTCTAGCCTAGTGTCAACGCCTCCTAGTGGACATAGCTATACCCACGGTTTCTGTGTCCCCCAATGAAGAGCGAGAAAGAGATTTTACTGGTAAGTTATACAAAATCTCGTTTTTTAGGCCTAAAAAGCTAATAAATATTTCTGTTTTTTTTATAATCATATATTGGACCTGTAAATAAACCAGTAATATTAGTCATGTTTCAAAACAAAACACTATTCTCAATATAGCAAGGCCTTTTATTGTTATTATATTATTTTACTGTATTTTTCACCCTATAAGACGCACCTGCCCATAAGACGAACCCAGGTTTTTGAGGAGAAAAATAAGAAAATGTGTGCTTTTGGTGGGTTTTGAACTAATGTTGTGGATGACACTGTTATGGCACTGCTATGGGGGATCTGTGGATGGCACTGCTATGGGGGATCTGTGGATGGCACTGCTATGGGGGATCTGTGGATGGCACTGCTATGGGGGATCTGTGGATGGCACTGCTATGGGGGATCTGTGGATGACACTGTTATGGGGGATCGCTGGATGACACTGTTATGGGGGATCTCTGGATGACACTGTTATGGGGGATCTCTGGGTGACACTGTAATGGGGGATCTGTAGATGGCACACTGTTATAGGGGGACTGTGAAGGACACGGTTATGGGGGGTCTGTGGATGACGCACTGTTATGGGGGGTCTGTGGAGGACACTGTTTTGGGGGGATCTGTAGATGGTGCATTGTTATGGGGGTCTGTGGATTACACTGCTATGGGGGGGATCTGTGGATGACACATAGCATCTTATGCTATGTGTTATCCACAGATCCCCCTATTACAGTGTCCCTGTGATGACCCCCATTATAGGGGGTAGAGGTCTCATCTGCTTTTATAATGACAGCGGGGCCCGTGCAGTGACTGTATCCTACTACACGGGCCCTGCTCACTGTATATAAGCTTGCCATAAATGAAGACATTGTTATTATAAGTAAAAAGCCTTAGTAATCCTTAGTTGTATTATTCTACCTACAATCGGTGGCAGAGAGGAGGGAGGAGGCAGACCGGGAGGACGGGCGCAGACAGCGTGAGTCACTACGTCACGTGCCTGCGCTGCCTTCTTCATTTATAAACTGGGCGTTGCAGGCGCGTGACGTAGTGACTCACGCTGCCTGCGTCCATCCTCTCGGCCTGCCTCCTCCCTCCTCTCTGCCACCGATTGTAGGTAGAATAATACAACTAAGGATTACTAAGGCTTTTTACTTTATAATAACAATGTCTTCAAATATTGCAAGCTTATATACAGTGAGCGGGGCCTGTGTAGTGGGATACAGTCACTGCACGGGCCCCGCTGTCATGCCGGCCCGCCACAGCCCCTCCTCCCTCTTAGCTCATACACCCGCCCCGCGGCATCGCGGCGGGTGTATCATAATAACTACAGCAAAAACGCAACTTTCGCACCATAAGACGCACTGCTATTTTTCCCACACCTTTGCGTCTTATAGGGCGATAAATACGGTATATCATTTATTGTAGTATAGCCTTTTATTATGGGTTAAATGAGAGAGAGCGAAAAATAACAGAAAAACAAGTTTATGTAAATCTCTCCCAGGATTCAAACCTGGGATCTTTACAAGCAAAACTATGCACTTATCACAAAACTATAGCATTACCACATACAGATGCATGTTTGTAATATGGTTATAAGCTAACACATATATATTGTGCTTGTGAATAAGGCTACTTTCACACTTGCGTTGTTGTGTTCCGGCAGAGGATCTCAATACCGGAAATAAAACGTTTCAGTTTAGTCCTCATGTATTCTGAACGGAATACAAGTTCCTGGCCGTGAACACTGTAATCGAAACAAAATGAAAAACACATGATTCGCCATTTTTAGTAACCTTTCCCCCTAAAAAAATTGAATAACAGTGATCATAAAGTCGTACGTACCACAAAAATTGTACAATTTTCCTCTTACAAGCTCTCATACAGATGTGTGGAAGGAAATTTAAAAAAAGTTATGGCTGTCAGAAAATTGCGATGCAAAGAAAATGTAGATTTTACCAAAGGTTTTTAAGTAGTATATACAAAAGTATACAAGCTTGATATCCCCATAGTGACCACTGTGATGTCAAAACCCCAAAAACCTTGGAGGATTTTTTTTATTTTATTTAACCCTTCAAATAATTATTTTCTCGTTTTCCAATAACGGACATGGTATATTAAATGGGGGCCATTAAAAAATGCATTTTGTCCCACAAAAATAAGCCCTCATATATGAACTGAAAATTTAAAAGTTATGGCTATTGGAACGTGAGGAGGAAAAAATAAAAAAATACACAACCAAAAATGGGTCCGATACTTAAAGACTATGTACACATTCGGAAGCATTTTACTCATTTTTGGCTAAAAATAGTATTTTCAGTTGACCTTTGTTAAAAATATTGAGTCATTCTGTCACAACGTGAGGAGGAAAAAATAAAAAAATACACAACCAAAAATGGGTCCGATACTTAAAGACTATGTACACATTCGGAAGCATTTTACTCATTTTTGGCTAAAAATAATATTTTCAGTTGACTTTTGTTAAAAATATTGAGTCATTCTGTCACAAAGGGTTAGCAGTTTTTTTTAGCTGTGTTAACTTAAACACTTCTTTAAGCCACTTTCTTATCAGTAAGATAATAACTGAGCTATAATGAAGTTTATAATGTCAGAGAGCGAAGATAAGGTTCCCGTCAGCTCCCCAAATGAAGGAAAAGACAGACGACCCACAGGCTGCTACTAGAGCATCTCAGCTCTATACAGAAAAAAACACTCCATATTTTAATAAAGACCATTTAAAAAAATGATTTTTAGCTCAAAATGAGTACAATGCAAAATAAAAAAAATGCCCCCAAACTTGTACATAGCTTTTAAAGGGTTAATATAATATAATGTAATGTATTTTGCTCATGTCCACTATATGTTTTAACATACACTCACCACCACAGCTACAAAAGTGAAAGAGAGAAATCTAGGGGAGAACCATATTCCACCATAGCAATCATTTCCCACTTGCTTTCATTAAAGGGGTTCTCTTGGAATTAAGAAAATAAAATTACTGAAAATACTTTATTATTTTATAACTATATTCCCAAATACCTATCATTAGTTATAATGGCTAATTTTTTTAGGGAGCAATCATCAAAGAAAATAAAATGTCCGCCGTCCTATTGGTACACACAAAACCTGTCCTAATCACACAGCAGGACAAATCACTCCACAACACTGAGGTAAAGAGCTGCCTCATCCTCCTCTCTGCTGTACTTGTCAGGGATTATGGTCCTAAATACAGTTTAATAATATCTTCCGCTGAATCTCTGTAGGAATGGAGTTCATGAGGAGACATTAAGTACAGAAAGGAGGGTGGGGATGTTGCTAATGAGCAGCAGCACTTGTATGCAGTCTTCATTACCACAGTCTGTCCTGTCCATCCTCTCTGTACTTCAGGTCTCCTCATGAACTTCTTCCCTACAGAGATTCAGCTGAAGATCATATTAAATTATATTCAGGATTATAATCCCTGACAAGTAGAGCAGAGAGGAGGATGAGGCAGCTCTTTAGCTCAGTGTTGTGAAGTAACTTGTCCTGCTGTGTGATTAGGACAGGTTTTGTGTGTACTAATAGGACGGTGGCCATTTTTTTTCCCCTGATGATTGCTCCCCAGACTAAACGAGCCATTATAACTAATGAAAGGTATTTGGAAATATATTTATTATAAAGTAATATTTAAGTATTTTCTTTTTCTTAATTCCCGGAGAACCCCTTTATCGTAACAGAATAAATATTTGAGATAATGGGGGTCATTTATCAAGACCGGCATTTCTACGCCTGTCTTGATATTCACCTGCGGCACTGGAGGATGCATTTAATTTATGATGAGGTGCATAAATGAAGCACATCTTCCTCAATTTCTTGTTCCTAGATTAAACTCTACTTCAGCTCGTACATTTCGGTCATCAGCAAACTGGAGTACATGATGGTAAATGTGTCAGTGGTGCCACTGACACCACGCCCCTGCCACTCCGAGTGGGTTTGTTAAAATGCCAGTTGCACTTAAATGTAGTGGCAGGTGTGTTTAAAAAGTCTCAACTAAGCAGTTTGAGACTTTTTTATGCCAAAAATCATGCGTAGGGCCATGGCAAATGACCCTTAATGCCTGCCTTTTCACTATCCTTTTAATTCGTAACCAGAGAATTCTTGTCATTGAGTCCCCTTTCATTCTTCTGTTTTAGTCTTTCGGAATCAAGATCTTGTAGTTCTGCGCTAAAGTGCCAGATTATCAGGATTTGTGAGATGCTGGACAAGTAATTTCACTGTATTTTGTCACTCTTTTCAGTTGTACTGAAGTGATATATAATGTATTTTTATTTCATTTTTATTAGGTTTCCAATTTTGTTGATTTTATTCCTAATATGAAATGTTTTTTAAAACATGTTCAGGAGGTTGATATGGTTCAGAATTCCATCCTCGTGGAACAGGTATTATTTATTGTCTATTTTCTGGAATCCTTTCATTGAATGAATTGTTGGAAATTTCCATGCAAAAAGCTTGAATCTTGAATGCAGTGGATTTTGTAATCCCCAGCATGCTCATTCTGTTTTGGAAATGTCGCCAAAATTCACCAAGGATATCACCCCCAAATATATGGGTGAAATCCACAGCAAAACCCTCATGTGACACCAGTGGATTTTGCTGAAGAATCACTGCACATTTTGCAGCAGTATGCAGCCTTACTTATTGCCTGTTTTTGATCACAGAAAACCTGCTTAGTGACTAATTTACCTTCTTCCATATTTGTAGAACCTTTCTTTGAATCAAAACTCAAGCAAACTGCTAGGCTTCTCCCAGCAAATCATCTTTAACCATATTCTGAGACTTAATGATCAGTAAGTGTGCTCTTCGTTTTCCTATTTTTTGGGGAATATTCCTTGTGTATATGGCAATGTGGTAAAACTGAGCTGAGGCATCGTCAATAGGTAACCAACATATCTAGCAGCGATAAGTATGGTCATATGAGGCAGGTAGATGTTGCTACACCCTTTTGGTATTAAAAAGTAGATCTCTACCTCTATCTTAGGGTGCCTTCACACTTGGCAGAAAATTCCTCCAGAAAATATGCAGGTGCAGGTTTTTACAGTGGTCTGGATTTTTTCTCACTGATTAGGATGCAGATTCCTTTGTAAATGGTCTTTGTGTATTTCTGTACGGATTACCATTTAAATGAATGGAGACATTCTGCTACACATCATTATGCTACATAATATTATTCTGCAGTGGAACACAGGGCAGGGATTGACACTTAGGGGAAGTCTCTATGTGGCGTATTTTCTGGTGGATTTTTCTGCTACATGTGGAGGCAAGATTACTATAGTAAAATGGTGACATCAGACATTTCATCAGCATCATGTAAATAATCAAGCTACTTAGAACATGAAATATGTTTATTGAAATACACAATGTAAGATTTTTTTTTTCAAAATGTTAAAGTATAACTGTCAATTTTATTTATTTTTTACTACTTGGATTTTGGTGATTAATATCACCTTGTTGGCCCTGTTTTAATTTCTGATTGTTTAATAAATAACCCCTAAAAGCCACCTAAAAGTCCCCAGTATTGGCTATATTTACCTGAGATAAAATCAGGTTGCTATGCTCCTTCCGTCTACCAGATGGGGACGGAGCACCGCTGTGTGCATTGGGAACAGATAGTGAGTCACCATTGTAAGGGAATGTATAAAAAGCCAGGTTCTTCCTGACAGGAGATAACAGTGCTGGGTAGAGATGAGCTCCCGTTTTGATCCTGTACTGAGCCACGCCCCCTGCACTGATCACATGACAGTGACGTCACCCCAGGTCCTTCGGCTGTGCAACAGTTCGGGTAGGTGGCAGCCGCCCCTTATGGATTCCATATGCGCTATAGTGGAATCCATAACGGGATGAGCGACTTACCACCACCCGAACGCCGAACAACGGACTTTTTTTAAATGTTCGCTCATCTCTAGTGCTGGGCTATGTGTGTGAACTTCTCCACATGCCTGTGCTTGGCAGACACTCCCTTAGCAGTGCTGGAGAATGTAGAGCCCAGGGAGATATAACGGCTGCTCAGTGTATAAATGAAAGCCTTATCTGATAAGAGTAGAGCTTGTAGGAGAGGACTACAGGCTTCAGCCAGACCTGGAAATTTAACTGCAAGACCCCCCAATACATTGCTGGTCTTCACTAACTTCACTGCAGGTGTCCTATGGATTAGCCTCAGGGCTGAGGGTGGCCATTTTAACAGAATAGTGAAGTTGTAGTTTTATGCAGACTGGTTGCTAAGGGCTGAATCTTATTAAATAAGGGGCAAGTAAGTCTAATAGTTATTGATTCAGGAATATTATCATATTAGTAACTACATATATGAAAACTGAAATTAGGGTCTAAATGTGACAGTTATCCTTTAAATATGGCTCAATATTAATAATAATCCTTTTTATTGAATAAAGGGACAGTAATAAAACCTCTCTGCTTTCTCTATATATTTCTAAATACCTTTCATTAGTTATAATGCCTTGTTTTGTCTATGGAGTAATGATTAGGAGAAAGAAAATGGCCGCTGTCCTTATTAGTACACACAAAACCTGTCCTAATTGCACAGCAGGACAAGTTACTTCACAACACTAAGCTAAAGATCTGTCCCATTCTCCTTTCTGCTCTGCTTGTCAGGGATTATGATCCTGAATACAGCTCATACGATCTTTAGCTGAATATGTGCAGCAATAGAGTTCATGAGCAGATGTGGCTAATGAGCAGCAGCACTTGTATGCAGTCTCTATTACCACATCCTGTCCTTCCTCTCTGTACCTCATGTCTCCTAATGAACTCCATTCCCACAAAGATTCAGCTAAATATCATAATAAACTGTATTAAGGATCATAATCCCTGACAAGCAGAGCAGCGAGGATGATGAGGCAGCTCTTTATCTCAGTGTTGTGAAGTAACTTGTACTCCTGTGTGATTAGGACAGGTTTTGTGTGTACTAATAGGACGGCGACCATTTTGTTTGCTCCATAGGCAAAACAAGCCATTACAACTAATGTAAGGTATTTGGGAATATATTTATAATAAAGTAATAGTTACGTATTTTTATTTTCTTAATTCTTGGAGAACCCCTTTAAGCCATCGATGTAGATTAAATGAATTGTTTCTCTTTTCAGATATTATATGCAGTGCTGTGGAATACCTCAGGGCTCCATGTTGTCAGCACTACTCTGTAGTTTATGCTATGGTGATATGGAAAATAAATTGTTCTGTGGAATACAAGAGCATGGGTAGGTAATAATGTCCTTGTTGAATATAAGAGCATGGGTAGGTAATAATGTATTTGTGGAATATAAAAGCATGGGTAGGTAGTGATGTCTTTGTGGAATATAAGAGTATGGGTAGGTAATAATGTCCTTGTTGACTTAAAGTACAGTAGTATCTCCATGTAGTAAGAGCAGTGTCTGCCAGCTACTGATGCAACCATCCACCCAGGAGTTACTTTAATGCAAATTATGGCACATGAGACCTCTACATGAGTGGATCGCCACTTAACAAACAGTGAATTCAGTGAATAAGCAATTATGTCAGGAATGTAATTGTGAATATTTGCTTTATATGGTTTGCAATATCGCTGAATTTTTAAAATTGAATTAGTCCCACAGGTTTGTGTTCATTAATTTCTTAATAGCCTAAATTTGGACTATTATCTACAGTAATTCATGTGCAGTACTGCAAATAAGGAGTCCAGATCACTATTTTTTATTTTCCTACTGCCTCCAGTTCCCCTACTGTCAGCACTCAAAGCTGACATTCCAGCCAATGACCGCATTAGCCCAGGCAAGAGAGGAGAAATCATTGTTAGAAATTGAGTCAGGAATAATCGCGGGTAAAATGTGCTTTTACTTTCGCTTTCATCTGCATTTACAGCATCCCAATTTCCCGCCCGATCAGAGAGACGTAGCTGTCCAGCGCTGGGATTTGTGACCCTGTTCCCAATGCTGTACATGTACGGCGCTGGTATCCTACGGGTTAATACACTATATAACCCAAAATGGTTACTAAAAAACCTACAACTAATCCCGCTAAATAAATAAAAAATTTAGAAGAAAATTTTTTAAAATTATAACTGCTAGAACACAAAGGGAGAAAATATTATTGATACTTAAAGGGGTTTTCCCACCACAGACAATGGGGGCATATCGCTAAGATATGCCCCCATTGCCTGATAGGTGCGGGTCCCTTGAATACCTTGAGGAGTGTAGTTTCTTAGATTGAGTCACTTTTTTGGAGTTTCTAATCTAGGGGTACATCAGGGGGCTTCAAAACCAGTCCAGCAAAATCTGTCTTCCAAAAACCATATGGCGTTCCCTTCCTTCTGTGCCCTGCCGTTTGGCCATACAGCAGTTTGCGACCACATATGGGGTGTTTCTGCAAACTACAGAATCGGGGCAATAAATACGGAGTTTTGTTTGGCTGTTAACCCTTGCTTTGTTACTGGAAAAATGGATTCAAATGGAAAATTTGCTGTTTTGGGACCGTTTTTATTTTTTGTTATTTACATCGTTGATCTAACAGGTTATATCGTGTGCTATTTCTATAGAGAAGGTTGTTACGGACATGACAATACCAAATATGACTACTTTTGGGGGGGTTTGTTTCACTTTTACATAATAAAGCATTTTTGAAAAAATAATTTTTTAGTGTCTCCACATTCTGAAAGCCATATTTTATTTTTATTTTTTGGGGCAACTGTCTTATGTAGGGGCTCATTTGTTGCAGGATGAGATGTCGGTTTGATTGGCACTATCTTGGGGTGCATATGACATTTTGGTCTCTTGCTATTATACTTTTTGTGAAGTTAGGTGACAAAAGTGGCTTTAGACACCGTTTTTTGCGTAACCCGTGTTCACCTGAGGGGTTAGGTCAGGGCTTGACAAATTTCCTTTGAATCTAGGAGCCAGCTAAAGAAGTTAGGAGCCAGGCGGAGCCGCGTCATAAAGCTACCAATAGATGCCCCCATAGTGCTCCCCCCCCACTTCTCCATAGAGCCTCCCAATAATGCATGCCAGTACATAGGGCCCCCAGTAGATGCCCCCATAGTGTTCCTTCCCCTGTTCTCCATAGTGCCCCCCATAATGTGCGAGTATATAGGGCCCCCCATAATGCTTCCTCTCTTCAATAGGTTATATGACACGTCAGATGCTGCCAGCGTCTAAGTGATCGCCACTTGCGGCCTCCATGACATGTGGAAACCCTTACAAGGATTACAGGGTCCGGAGGGGAGGGCAGAGGGGTCCGGAGGGGAGGGCAGAGGGGTCCGGAGGGGAGGGCAGAGGGGTCCGGAGGAGAAGGCAGAGGGGTCCGGAGGAGAGGGCAGAGGGGTCCGGAGGGCACAAACACAGCGGGCACCATGACATTTTACTGAGCACTACAACCCCCAGCTGGCGCTCAGTCCCCGCATCACTACAACACCCAGCTCTTTCCCCCTCTTGTCATTCACTTTCCCCCCTCGTCATTCCCCCCCCCCCTTGTCATTCACTTTCCCCCCTTGTCATTCACTTTCTCTCACCCCCCCCCCTTCTCATTCACTTTCCCCCCTTGTCATTCACTTTCTCTCCCCCCCCTCCCCTCCTTTGTCATTCACTTTCTCCCCTTTTCATTCACCTCATCCCCCCCCCCCCTCCTGTCAGTCCCTCTCTTCATGCTGCGCCCAGGTGGTGCGCCCTCATGGACGCGCCAGCCCGGGCAGTGCTGCAGCCGCCTGAGGCTCTCTATAGAGCCCTCGGGCGGCTGCAGCATGAGGGGGGGCCGGCGCTCCTGAGAGAACGGGCTGACAAATACCCAGGCGCCAGAACCAAATTCCTGGTCGCCATGGCGACCTGGCGCCTGGGATTTGTCGAGCCCTGGGTTAGGTCATGTGTTATTTTTATAAAGCAGGTTTTTACGGACGCGGCGATACCTAATATGTTTTTTTATTTATTTTTATTTATTTCTGCTCGGACATCCTGAAAATGAGAGGTTTGGTGGGGGGGGGGGGGTGATCACGCACACCTGACCGCGGGGATCAGAAACTTCCGAAAGCTGAAATGACCTGTGGTTTGCAGCGATCACCGATACGGGGGGGGGGGGGGTCACATGACCCCCCTCGGCATTGTCACAGAGTGCCTGCTGAATGATTTCAACAGCCACTCTGTTCCGATCACCTCCCGCCTAAGGACTCTGACATTAGGGCGTACCTGTACGCCCTGTGTCCGTAAGAGGTTAAGGATTGGACCTATTTTCATTTTTTATTTTTCTTCCCCAAATTCCAATAGCCGTAACTTTTTTCTTTTTCTTTTTACAAAGCCATATGAGGGCTTATTACTTGCGGGACAAGATGCGTTTTTTAGAAGCACCATGGAAAACGAGAAAGAAATTCTTTGTGTGGGTAAAATTGAAAAGCAAAAACACAATTCTGCCAAGGTTTTTTGGGTTTTGACATTATGACGTTCCCTGTGTGCTAAGAATGACAACGTCCTTATTCTGAGGCTCAATATGATTACAGCGATACCAAATTTGTATAGTTTATAATTTTTTTTATTATTTAAAAAAAATAAAAACCTTTAAAAAAATCAATTTTCTTTGCATCACCATTTTCTGACAGCCATAACTGAATATTTTGTTCTACAAATCTGTATGGGGGCTTGTTTTTTACTGGATAAAGTGTAGTTTTCATTTGTACCATTTTTTACCAACATACAACTTCTTAATCACTGTTGTTCAACTTTTTTTGGTGGGACAAGCTGACAAAAAATGCTGAATCTCGTGGTTTTGTTTTTCTCCATTATGGCGTTCACCGTGCATGAAAAGTTTTGGATGTGTCGATACCTGATATGATTTAAACTTTTTATATTTTTATTAGGTTTTTTTCACCGCGTATGGAGCGGGCCCACTTTATACAATTTCTGGCACATAATGCCGTACATATGCCATACATGTTCAGCATTATGCGTTAAGGGGTTAAATCATTTGGCCACAATCATCAGCGCCTGGTATTTTGTTCGTCTAGGCTCTGTACTGCGTGAATACTATTGCTTTCTCTGGTTTTGGTCCGTAACTTGTTTTTGGATAATCCTTTGCTTCTAATTCCGCTCATATCGACCTTCCTGGCATTGACTCTAGCGTGTACCGGGATTTCCTTTAGTTTGCTGACTATGACCTGCCTGCTGACGCTTCTTTTACTTACCTGGTTCTTCTGAGAGTTCTGCTGCTAGTGTGTCTGCACCAGTAATCTGGTTCCACAGATGTATCCTGGGTCCTTAGCTGCCAGTCCATCCTGCCTCGCGACACCTAAGGGTAGCCTTAGTTTCATACTACCCGGAGAGATTTCATAAGGTTGGTAGCAGGTTTTGGGCACACTAGTCTGGACGGTGACTGCAGTTCCGCTAACAGAAAGCATTACACAGTGGGTACGGAAAGTATTCAGACCCCCTTAAATTTTTCACTCTGGTAAATTGCAGCCATTTGCTAAAAAATTTTAAGTTCATTTTTTTTCCTCATTAATGTACACACAGCATCCCATGACAGAAAAACACAGAATTGTTGACATTTTTGCTGATTTGGTAAAGAAAAAAAACTGAAATATCACATGGTCCTAAGTATTCAGACCCTTTGCTCAGTATTTAGTAGAAGCACCCTTTTGATCTAATACAGCCATGAGTCTTTTTGGAAAAGAAGCAACAAGTTTTTCACACCTGGATTTGGGGATCCTCTGCCATTCCTCCTTGCAGATCCTCTCCAGTTCTGTCAGGTTGGATGGTAAATGTTGGTGGACAGCCATTTTTAGGTCTCTCCAGAGATGCTCAATTGGGTTGAAAGGTGTGTGTATACACTATTGTGTATAAAAAGAAAAAGAGCCCCCTTAGGAAAAGGCGCCAAGAGCTAAATGTTGTTACAACATTTAGCTCTTGGCGCCTTTTCCTAAGGGGGCTCTTTTTCTTTTTATACACAATAGTGTATACACACACCTCTGATGTATGTGCCCCTTGGCAGCCTCGGCCTTATAAACTAACGTGTTCTAGACACCAATTGATCTTACACACCATTGTACTCCATAACTTTTGGTTCTCCCACCACTTCGGTTCTTCCTCTGGCGCCCCGCCAGCTACTCTCAGTCCTACAAAGGCCTGCGTTTAACCCTATTTTTTCTTTTCCTACTACCATACAATTGGGTTTAAGTCAGGGCTCTGGCTGTGCCATTGAAGAACAGTCACTGAGTTGCCGTTCGTTATTTTAGCTGTGTGCTTAGGGTCATTGTCTTGTTGAAAGGTAAACCTTCGGCCCAGTCTGAGGTACTGAGCACTCTGGAGAAGGTTTTCGTCCAGGATATTCCTGTACTTGACTGCATTCATCTTTCCCTCGATTGCAACCAGTCATCCTGTCCCTGCAGCTGAAAAACACCCCCACAGCATGATGCTGCCACCACTGGCTTCACTGTTGGGACTGTATTGGACAGGTGATGAGCAGTGCCTGGTTTTCTCCACACATACCGCTTAGAATTAAGGCCAAAAAGTTCTATCTTGGTCTCATCAGACCAGAGAATCGTATTTCTCACCATCTTGGAGTCCTTCAGGTGTTTTTTTTAGCAAACTCCATGCGGGCTTTCAAGTGTCTTGCACTGAGGAGAGGCTTCTGTCGGACCACTCTGCCATAAAGCCCCGACTGGTGGAGGGCTGCAGTGATGGTTGACTTTTTGCAACTTTCCCAAATGTCTTCCATTTAAGGACTATGGAGGCCACTGTGCTCTTAGGAACCTTAAGTGCGGCAGAGATTTTTTTGTAACCTTGGCCAGATCTGTGCCTTGCTACAATTCTGAGTTCTTCAGGCAGTTCCTTTGACCTCATGATTCTCATTTGCTCTGACATGCACTGTGAGCTGTAAGGTCTTATATAGACAGGTGTGTGGCTTTCCTACTCAAGTCTAAACTGTATAATCAAACAGAGCTGGACTCAAATGAAGGTGTAGAACCATCTCAACGATGATCCGAAGAAATAAACCGCACCTGAGTTTAAATATTTAAGTGTCACAGCAAAGGGTCTGAATACTTAGGACCATGTGATATTTCAGTTTTTCTTTTTTAATAAATCTGCAAAAATGTCAACAATTCTGTGTTTTTCTGTCAATATGGGGTCCTGTGTGTACATTAATGAGGAAAAAAATTAACTAAAAAGATTTAAGCAAATGGCTGCAATATAACAAAGAGTAAAAAATTTAAGGGGGTCTGAATACTTCTGTACCCACTGTAAATTACGGCTGGTGTCTTAGTTGGTAAAAGAAAGTTCCAAGTTGCAATCACACACAGAACAAGGGATAGACACTTTGGCTTGTCGCTTCTACTTCAGAAACTCCTCCATTTATTGAGACTTCTTGTTCCACAGAAGAAAACATGAAGATATGTCCAAGGATCCACGTCATGTCAGTACTTACAGGCTGTAAAGGCAATCTGACATGCTGTGAAACCCGGCAGATTTTTAAAAAAAGTAATACACCAATTATTGCATTCAAAAAGACATTAAATATTCAAGCTCATCACAAGTATTAAAAACCTCAGCGTGCCAAGTTCCTGACAACTAAGGGTTTCACCTTCAAGGCTTCCTCAGGGACATCTAAGGCATGACCCATCAAGTCTCTAAATAGGTGCTTCTAAATTATCATTCAATATGCCCACCATATAAAAATTCCTAATGTCCATAGTTCAACATTTTTCTATTCTGACTTCCACATATATTACAATATATATTTTCCAAATTTCCCTAACAACATGTTAGTAGTTACAGTGGGAACCCAGCTTCAATGCGTGTGTGCTGTTATTGTGGTCCAGTATATTAGCCCTGCCTGCAGCAGTGAGGCTTATATCGATTTCACAATTTTGATAGAATCAGAATCGACATTTACTGAAATAGCATTTAATCAAATGAATTTGATTAATTGCCCAGCCTTACAGTGAGCCAAATCCCCTCTATATGGATAGTTAAAGAGTAAATTTTTCAGTTTTTTTTTATAACTCAGTAGTATAAGTGAAGATGATACAGTGCATTCAGACCCTTTCACTTTTTCACATTTTGTTATTTTGCATCCATGTACTAAAATAAAAAAAATCTAATGTTTTGTCCCATCAATACCCCATAATCAGAAATGAAAACTGAATTTTAGAAATTTTAGCAAATTTATTAAAAAAGAAAAACTAAAATTTCGTATGGACATAAGTATTCAGATCCTTTGCTGTGATGCTTGAAGTCTAGCTCTGGGAGCATCCCATTTCTCTTGATCATATTTGAGATGTTTCTCCAGCTTGATCGGACTTGTGCTAAATTAAATTGATTGAACATGATTTGGATAGACACACTCTTGTCTTATAAACAGGTCCTTCTCAAAAAATTAGCATATTGTGATAAAGTTATCACATATATATATATACTGATAAACAGACTTTCATATATTTTAGATTCATTACACACAACTGAAGTAGTTCAAGCCTTTTATTGTTTTAATATTGATGATTTTGGCATACAGCTCATGAAAACCCAAAATTCCTATCTCAAAAAATTAGCATATCATGAAAAGGTTCTCTAAACGAGCTATTAACCTAATCTTCTGAATCAACTAATTAACTCTAAACACCTGCAAAAGATTCCTGAGGCTTTTAAAAACTCCCAGCCTGGTTCATTACTCAAAACCGCAATCATGGGTAAGACTGCCGACCTGACTGCTGTCCAGAAGGCCATCATTGACACCCTCAAGCAAGAGGGTAAGACACAGAAAGAAATTTCTGAACGAATAGGCTGTTCCCAGAGTGCTGTATCAAGGCACCTCAGTGGGAAGTCTGTGGGAAGGAAAAAGTGTGGCAGAAAACGCTGCACAACGAGAAGAGGTGACCGGACCCTGAGGAAGATTGTGGAGAAGGACCGATTCCAGACCTTGGGGACCTGCGGAAGCAGTGGACTGAGTCTGGAGTAGAAACATCCAGAGCCACCGTGTACAGGCGTGTGCAGGAAATGGGCTACAGGTGCCGCATTCCCCAGGTCAAGCCACTTTTGAACCAGAAACAGCGGCAGAAGCGCCTGACCTGGGCTACAGAGAAGCAGCACTGGACTGTTGCTCAGTGGTCCAAAGTACTTTTTTCGGATGAAAGCAAATTTTGCATGTCATTCGGAAATCAAGGTGCCAGAGTCTGGAGGAAGACTGGGGAGAGGGAAATGCCAAAATGCCTGAAGTCCAGTGTCAAGTACCCACAGTCAGTGATGGTCTGGGGTGCCATGTCAGCTGCTGGTGTTGGTCCACTGTGTTTTATCAAGGGCAGGGTCAATGCAGCTAGCTATCAGGAGATTTTGGAACACTTCATGCTTCATGCTGCTGAAAAGCTTTATGGAGATGAAGATTTAATTTTTCAGCACGACCTGGCACCTGCTCACAGTGCCAAAACCACTGGTAAATGGTTTACTGACCATGGTATTACTGTGCTCAATTGGCCTGCCAACTCTCCTGACCTGAACCCCATAGAGAATCTGTGGGATATTGGGAAGAGAAAGTTGAGAGACACAAGACCCAACACTCTGGATGAGCTTAAGGCCGCTATCGAAGCATCCTGGGCCTCCATAACACCTCAGCAGTGCCACAGGCTGATTGCCTCCATGCCACGCCGCATTGAAGCAGTCATTTCTGCAAAAGGATTCCCGACCAAGTATTGAGTGCATAACTGAACATAATTATTTGAAGGTTGACTTTTTTTGTATTAAAAACACTTCTTTTATTGGTCGGATGAAATATACTAATTTTTTGAGATAGGAATTTTGGGTTTTCATGAGCTGTATGCCAAAATCATCAATATTAAAACAATAAAAGGCTTGAACTACTTCAGTTGTGTGTAATGAATCTAAAATATATGAAAGTCTAATGTTTATCAGTACATTACAGAAAATAATGAACTTTATCACAATATGCTAATTTTTTGAGAAGGACCTGTAAGTTCTCACAGTTGACAATGCATATTAGAGCAAAAATCAAGCCATGAGATTGAAAGAACTGCCTGTAGGGCTCAGAGACAGGATTGTGTGGAGGCACCGATCTGGAGAAGGGTACAAAATATTTTTGCTGGACTGAAAGTCCCCAAAACTACAGTGGCCCAAATGGAAGACATTTGAAAATATCCAGGATTCTTCCTAGAGCTGGCGGCCCCACTAAACTAAGTAATCAGGGGAGAAGGCCCTTGGTAAGAGAGGTGACCCAAAACCCAATGGTCACTGTGGCAGAACTCCAAATAACCTGTGTGTGGAAGGTCAACCATCACTGCAGGCTTTTTGGTAAAGTGGCAAAAAAGAAGCCTATAATCAGTAAAAGACACAGAAAAACCCTCCTGGAGTTTACAAAAAGCAGAGATTGAACTTTTTTGCCTAAATTCTAAGCATCATGTCTGGAGGAAACCAGGCACTGCTTATCACCTGACCAATACTGGTGAAGCATGGTGATGGCAGCATCATGCTGTGGGGGTATTTTCAGTGTCTGAGACAGGGAGACTGGTCAGGGTTCAGGGAAAGCTGAATGGAGCAAAGTACAGAGATATTCTGATCAGAGTGTTCTGGACCTCAGATTGGGTTCACCGTCCAACAAGAAAAGCACACAGACAAGACAACACAGGAAAGGCTTAGGAACAACTCTGTGAATGTCCTTAAGTAGCCCAACCAGAGCCCTCACTTAAACCCAATAGAACGTTTCTGGAGAGCCCTGAAAATGGCTATCCACCAATGGTCCCAATCCAACCTGTCAGGGCTTGAGAGGCACTGCAGAGAAAAATGCTAGAAAATCTCCAAATCCAAGTGTGCAAACCTTGTGGCATCCTACCCAAGAAGGCTGGTGGCTGCCAAAGGTGGTTCAGCAAAGTAATAAATACTTATGTTAAAGCAAGATTTTAGTTTATCCTTTTAAATAATCTAGCAAATATTTCTAACATTCTGTTTTTATTTTAGTCATTTTGGGGTTTTGAGTGAAGAATTGTTGGAAAAAACAAAAAAATGGGTGCAACATAACAAAATACAAAAAAAGTGAAAGGGTCTGAAGAGAAAGTTACATTAAGATTTGTGGTTCCGCACCTATCTGACATTGAGACAACCCATTTAATAACATGTAAACTGTGTCCTGTTTTTAGGTATTTTAACTAGAAATAGTACATAATAATATCAGAATGTTTACAGACCCTGACTATAAACATGCCAGTGGATGATGTTTTGCATCTATCTCATGTAAGCTTTTCATTTATTGCAGAGTTTTCATGCGACTTATCGATGATTTCTTGCTGGTAACACCTCACTTAGAACAAGCAAAACGATTTTTAAGGTAAATATTTTTAGTAAATAATGGCAAATTCTCTTTGCCTCTCTTTAGCAAATCATTTGGTCATGGGCAACCAAGACCTCATTATGGACAACCCTTAAGGAAAAAGGCTGTGTAACAGCCGGAAAAGAGAATGTGTAATAGCATGGAAGTTTACCAATTTTAATGCGTTGGAATACTCCCACATTGTTACACATTGTTTTCTTGCTTTGTTGCAGACGCTACAGATCTGAGGGCACTCTGCAGCACTGTTTTTAGGACTGCCCAATAATTGCCCCTTTTTTGAAAGAAGTCCATTTACTAGTACAACAGGTGCTATATGCATGTCCTCCTCTGGATGGAAATACCTGCTGAATGTCACTTACTGCCATACACGCAAAGCTCCGGGCAGACTGCTCCTACACTTGACAATGGCAGCAAAATTTGTCACTGCATCGTTCTGGACACAATATGATGCCCCCTCCTTGAGAGATCTCGCACACTTGATGTTGATTTCTTATATTGATGGAGTGCTTCCCTCCCCTACTATTTGTTTCCCTCACGTTTCTAATATTTCTTGCCTTTGTCTATCTGTTCCAATTTTATACCATTCACTTAATGTCTAATGTTACTACAGTCATGGCCAAAAGTTTTGAGACTATTGGAAATTGGAAAAGTTGCTTCTTAAGTTTTTATAATAGCAATTTGCATATACTCCAGAATGTTATGAAGAGTGATCAGATGAATTGCATAGTCCTTCTTTGCCATGAAATTTAACTTAATCCCCAAAAAAACTTTCCACTGCATTTCATTGCAGTCATTAACCACTTCAGCCCCCCTAGCTTAAACACCCTTAATGACCAGGCCACTTTTTACAATTCCGCACTACACTACTTTCACCGTTTATTGCTCCGTCATGCAACTTACCACCCAAATGAATTTTACCTCCTTTTCTTCTCACTAATAGAGCTTTCATTTGGTGGTATTTCATTGTTGCTGACATTTTTACTTTTTTTGCTATTAATAAAAATTTAACGACATTTTTGCAAAAAAATGACATTTTTCACTTTCTGTTGTAAAATTTTTCAAAAAAAACTACATTTGTATGTAAAATTTTCTCTAAATTTATTGTTCTACATGTCTTTGATAAAAAAAAATTCAATAAGCGTATATTTATTGGTTTGGGTAAAAGTTATAGCGTTTACAAACTATGGTGCAAAAAAGTGAATTTCGGCATTTTGAAGCAGCTCTGACTTTCTGAGCACCTGTCATGTTTCTTCAGGTGCTAGAATGCCAGGAAAGTATAAATACCCCCAAATCACACCATTTTAGATAGAAGACACCCCAAAGTATTCGCGGAGGGGCTTGGTGAGTTCATGTATCATTTCATTTTTTTCACAAGTTAGCGGAAAATGACACTTTCTGAGGAAAAAAATATATAATAAAGTTTCCATTTCTGCTAACTTCTGGCAAAAAAAAAATCTCAGACGGGCTCACTATGCCCCTCTGTGAATACCTTGGGGTGTCTACTTTCCGAAATGGGGTCATTTGTGGGGTGTGTTTACTGTTCTGGCATTTTGGGCGGGGCTAAATTGTGAGCAGCCATGTAAAACCTAAAGGTACTCGTTGGAATTTGGGCCCCTTTGTGCACCCAGGCTGCAAAAAGTGTCACTCATGTGGTATCGCCGTACTCAGGAGAAGTAGGGCAATGTGTTTTGGGGTGTATTTTTACATATACCCATGTTGGGTGAGAGAAATATCTCTGTAAACTGACAACTTTGTATAAAAAAATTAAAAAGTTGTCATTTACAGAGATATTTCTCACACCCAGCATGTGTATATATAAAAATACACCCCAAAACACATTGCGCTACTTCTCCTGAGTACGGAGATACCTCATGTGTGGAACTTTTTGCAGCCTGGAGTGCAAAGAGGCCCTAAAACCAATGAGTACCTTTAGTATTTCACAGGGCATTTTTACGCATTTGGATTCCAGACTTCTTCTCACGCTTTAGGGGCCCCTAAAATGCCAGGGCAGTATAAATACCCCACATGTGACCCCATTTTAGAAAGAAGACACCCCAAGGTATTCCGTGAGGGTATGGTGAGTTCATGTAAAATGTTATTTTTGTCACAAGTTAGTGGAATATGAGACTTTGTAAAAACAAAATAAAAAAAAATATATATCAATTTCCGCTAACTTGTGCCAAAAAAAAATTTCTGTGAACTCGCCATGCCCCTCACAGAATACCTTAGGGTGTCTTCTTTCCACAATGGGGTCACTTGTGGGGTATTTATACTGCCCTGGCATTCTAGGGAACCTAAAGCGTGAGAATCCAAATGCGTAACAATGCCCTGTGAAATCTAAAGGTACTCATTGGAATTAGGGCCCCTTTGCATCTTGGCTGCAAAAGTGTCACACATGTGGTACCGCCGTACTCAGGAGAAGTAGGGCAATGTATTTTGGGGTGTATTTTATATATTCCCATGCTGGGTGAGAGAAATATCTCTGTAAATGACAACTTTTAAATTTTTTATTCAAAGTTGTCAATTTACAGAGATATTTCTCTCACCCAGCATGGGTATATGTAAAAATACACCCCAAAACACATTGCCCTACTTCTCCTGAGTACGGCGATACCACATAAGTGACACTTTTTGCAGCCAAGATGCACAAAGGGCCCAAATTCCAATGAGTACCTTTTAGGAGGGCATTTTTACGCATTTTTCTTCTCGCACTTTAGGGCCCCTAAAATGCCAGGGCAGTATAAATACCCCACATGTGACCCCATTTTGGAAAGAAGACAGCCCAAGGTATTCCATGAGGGGCATGGCGAGTTGATAGAAAAAATTTTTTGGCACAAGTTAGTGGAAATTGATTTTTTTATAGTTTTTTCTCACAAAGTCTCCCTTTCCGCTAACTTTTGACAAAAAGTTTAATTTTTCATGGACTCACTATGCCCCTCAGCAATTGCGGACAAGAAAAAGCATTTTCTATATAGTTCTGGCAATGTGCGGATCTGCAAAATGCAGAAAGCACATTGCCGGTGTCCGTGTTTTGAGGATCTGTGGATCCGCGGATCTGATCCGCGGATCCGTGAATCCACGGATCCGCAAAACACATTTGGACGTCTGAATGGAGCCTTACAAGGGGTGTGATCAATGACAGGGGGGTGATCAGGGGGTCTAGATGGGGTGATCAAGGGGTTAACAAGGGGTTAGTAGGTGAGGGGGTGGGGGGTTAGTGTAGTGTTTGGTGCAACTTTACATAGTTACCTGGTCCTCTGGTGGTCGATCCCAGCAAATGGGACCACCAGAGGACCAGGTAGCAGCTATATCAGACGCTGTTCACAAAACAGCGTCTGATATACTTGTTTGATGCGATTTATATCGCATCTACAGCCTGCCAGCGATGGATCATCGCTGGCAGGCTGTAGTTAAACTCCTGAGACGCCCGCTACTGTGAAATCTCGCGTCTCGCGAGATGACGCAGATCTGCGGCGCCCCAGAACAGCCCGACCGCCGCGAGAACGCAGTTGTGCGTTAGGCGGTCGGGAAGTGGTTAAAGGACCTGCTGAGATCATTTTAGTAATCGTCTTTTAACTCAGGTGAGAATGTTGACGAGCACAAGGCTGGAGATCATTATGTCAGGCTGATTTGGTTAAAATGGCAGACTTGACATGTTAAAAGGAGGGTGATGCTTGAAATCATTGTTCTTCCATTGTTAACCATGGTGACCTGCAAAGAAACGCGTGCAGCCATCATTGCGTTGCATAAAAATGGCTTCACAGGCAAAGATATTGTGGCTACTAAGATTGGACCTCAATCAACAATTTATAGGATCATCAAGAACTTCAAGGAAAGAGGTTCAATTCTTGTTAAGAAGGCTTCAGGGCGTCCAAGAAAGTCCAGCAAGCGCCAGGATCGTCTCCTAAAGAGTATTCAGCTGTGGGATCGGAGTGCCACCAGTGCAGAGCTTGCTCAGGAATGGCAGCAGGCAGGTGTGAGCGCATCTGCACGCACAGAGAGGCGAAGACTTTTGGAAGATGGCCTGGTGTCAAGAAGGGCAGCAAAGAAGCCACTTCTCTCCAAAAAAAACATCAGGGACAGATCGATCTTCTGCAGAAAGTATGGTGAATGGACTGCTGAGGACTAGGGCAAAGTCATATTCTCCGATGAAGCCTTTTTCCGATTGTTTGGGGCATCTGGAAAAAGGCTTGTCCGGAGAAGAAAAGGTGAGAGCTACCATCAGTCCTGTGTCATGCCAAGAGTAAAGCATCCTGAGACCATTCATGTGTGGGCTTGCTTCTCATCCAAGGGAGTGGGCTCACTCACAATTTTGCCCAAAAACACAGCCATGAATAAAGAATGGTACCAAAACACCTTCCAACAGCAACTTCTTCCAACAATCCAACAACAGTTTGGTGAAGAACAATGCATTTTCCAGCACGATGGAGCACCGTGCCATAAGGCAAAAGTGATAACCAAGTGGCTCGGGGACCAAAACTTTGACATTTTTAGTCCATGGCCTGGAAACTCCCCAGATCTTAATCCCATTGAGAACTTGTGGTCAATCCTCAAGAGGCGGGTGGACAAACAAAAACCCACTAATTCTGACAAACTCCAAGAAGTGATTATGAAAGAATGGGTTGCTATCAGTCAGGAATTGACCCAGAAGTTGACTGAGAGCATGCCCAGTCTAATTGCAGAGGTCCTGAAAAAGAAGGGCCAACACTGCAAATACTGACTCTTTGCATGAATGTCATGTAATTGTCGATAATCAACGTATGAAGTGCGTGTAATTATATTTCACTACATCACAGAAACAACTGAAAGCAGTTTAGCAGCAAACTTTGTGAAAACTAATATTTGTGTCATTCTCAAAACTTTTGGCCACGACTGTACAAATCTGATATTAGGACGTTTTCTAGTTCAGCTTAGTAGAACCTATTTTCAATTGTTTCAGATATTACCCCTCACATCTCTGCTTGTTATTTTGTTTTTGCAATAACTATGATTTGCATGTGTTCATGGTATGATTGTTTTTCTATTCCTGTATTGAAAAACAAAATGGTTATATAAAGTACAGTTTAATAAAAAGTAACATTTTCATTATGTTCTCTAGTACCAAATAAATTCTTTCAAAAAAGCATGGTTTGTGTTTCTGTTATACCGTTTGCAAAAATAATTGTACTAATGCTCTGCTTTGATCCTTTCTTAAGAACTCTGGCAGAAGGGCTTCCTGATTATGGCTGTTCAATAAGCCTCGACAAGACGGTCGTGAATTTTCCTGTTGATGACATTTCAGAGTGCTCAACGGTAGAGCAGTTACCAGGCCACTCCTTGTTGCGTTGGTGCGGTCTTCTGCTTGACACTAAAACTTTGGAAGTTTTCTGTGATTACTCTAGGTAAAATTTAATGATGTCGCCCTGTTTTATTGAAAGTCATTGTTCCAAGTTTGCATTATCAGATGCAATTATTCTAAGTGAGTTTATCTTCTTTTATTCCAGTCTAAATTTACACTGTCTAAATATTAGATGGCATTAGTAACTGCCCCAGTGAGCTTAAAGGGGTTGTCTCATTTCAGCAACTGGCATGTATCTTGTAGAGAAAGTTAATACAAGGCACTTACTAATCTATTGTGAATGTCCATATTGCTTCCTTTGACAGCTTGATTCATTTTTCCACCTCATTATACACTGCTTGCATCCAGGGGTTACGACCACCCTGTAATCCAGCAGCAATGGCCATGCTTGACACTATAGGAAAAATCTCAAATCTATGTGCGCCCCTACAGTCCAGGCCAGCAGAGAGGCTGTCACCTTTTCCTATAGTGTGCAAGTACGGCCTCCGCTGTTTGATTGCAGGGTGGTCATCACCCCTGGATACCGGCAGTGTCTAATGCAATGGAAAAATGAATCCAGCCAGCAAAGGAAGCAATATGGATAATAACAATACATTAGTAAGTGAATTGTATTAACTTTCTCTACATGATAAATATCATTTGCTGAAGTGAGACAACCCTTTTAAAGCTCCGGATGCATCTGTACCATGTAAAGTCACTGCACAGAATGTGCTCGCAGCTTGACTATTGTATTTTTTACTTATATGACAAATTCACTTTAATGATAAAATAAAATAAGAGTATGGTGCTCCGTAGTGCACACTATGTTTCTAAAGGATTGTGCATGCACTATGTAATCTCTTTATGATATTGCGTAGTGCATGCACAATCCTGCTGTGGGCTTGATATTTAAATAATCCTGTTTCCACTGCTGCTTGGTCCATTTCCTGGGGTTGTAGTAAGTTACAACCTAAGGAATGGTCCAGGACAGTTTCAACACAAGTAGAAGTACACAGGAAGTTACATGAAGATGATGGTTAAGGTCTTTTATTAAATACCTTGCGTTACATAGCCAAACTGTTGCCTTTATCTGGTAGAAATAGTCAAGATAAAAAATAGAGGTTTAAATACATGTTTGAACAGGAACACATCAAGATACTAATAGGGAGAAGGTAAAAATTAAACTGATATCTAAAAGGCAAGAAGGCCAAACATCTGATACCAACAGTGATGCATAGTAAAGGACCTTAAAGCTTCATCTTAATGACTCTGCTATGGAATTGTGTTGGAATTGTCTTGATGAAGCTGAGTAAAACATTACCTTTCTTTGCCGTGTAGGTGCCAACATTCAAACCAAATTTGAGGCACTGGAGCACCAGGAAGCGGGCTTATGGCGTTTCAGCACTACTCCAGCACCGCCCCTGGTGCTCCATACTGACACCTCCATCCTTATAAATACCCCCCCCCCCCCTTTAGATTGACAGCTCTAGACGGGAGTCTAGTGTTGATCTCTCCTGTCTGTGCACTGGTTCCTTTGCATGGCACGTGTGCACCGCAACTTCTGCTGCTTGACGAGCAGCGAAGATGAATAGTGCACAGACGCCGGTGACGTCACTGAACTCGGAAGTAAAGGTGTCGTCCACTACAGCTGCAGTCACCTCTATTTCCAGGTTCAGTGATGTCACCGGCGCATGCACACTAATCATCTTCGCTGCTCGGCAAGCAGCAGAAGACGTGGTGCGCATGTGCCATGCTAGGGGACCAGTGCGCAGGCGTATAAGAGATCAGCGCTCTTACACGCGGCATAGAGGCATCAGTATGGAGCCCAGGGGCATCGCTAGAGCAGTTGAGCCTAGGGCTGTATAAGCCCGCCTCCTGGTTCTCCAATAGCTCATTTGCATAAAAATAAAAGTGTTAATCTCTCTTGAACGCCGGCACTGACAATCAAAAGAAAGGTAACGATTTACTCAGCTTCATCAACTCTACCAGGCTATATGCCTGGTTGTATAGGGTTGATCCTGATTAGATCACAATGTCTAAAAGTTAAAACCACGCACACCTAAGCCTTGCACTCCTTTTCAACTTTTGTCAAGCACAGCTTAAAAAGTTTACATTTTGCACAAATTTTTTAAGTAAAAAAATGCTGCAAAAGTGTAGTTGTTTTTGTCAAAGCCTAAATAGTTTTCACATGAAAAGCACCTCATGTGTTCTATGAACTAAATATGATCACTGTGTGAAAAAGGACAAATTTTGCCATTGAAAATTATTAGTAACTTATGTATTACTCGATATCTAACTTCGATATCTACACCTCCAGTAGCTATATTTTACATGAACTACAAAACAAAAAACTTTTCTGATTGTAATGTGACTGTCAGGTGATCTCTGTACATTTGTATAATTCTCACCTTTTGTCACAGGAGCTAGTGTTCAGTGACTCCAGACTACCATTCCTGCCTTTTTGATCACTGTATATATGATGCTCAATTTTTTATTTATTATAGTTGCTTATATAGCACCAACATATACTACAGTCCTTTACAGAAATTATCATCACTCTCCGTCCCAGTGGAGCTGACTGTCTAAATGAGGCTGTTATCTCAGTACCAGTTACAGGTGAAATAAAGACTTTAATGGTATAATGCCCCCCTCCCCAAAGATCTTAAAAAATATTGAAAGACAAAAACTAAATGAAAGAAAAATTCCACAACTAGAACGCAACACAGCTTCTAGCTCTGCCCCGACAACCACAAATGATGTATATTTTATATCGAAAAGACTATAACGGAAAGGGGCATTATATTGTAGTTGCACTTTGTGCTGTGAAGAACTAGCATAGTTTCCCTTTTTTTTCTTTTTGCCTATTAAATAAAAGCACAAAAATTATTTGAATAACTGCGCAAAAACTACTTTTAATCTCGCATGTACTTTAAAAAAATGTGATCATGAACAGGAGGAAATGGGCCAGTCTTTAGGTGGTAAAAAAAAAAAAAACAAGGTGCAGAAACACATTGCATCTTTTTCCCATTATATGGGGGGCATACTATTTAAAGGAGTATTCCAATCACAGACAATGGAGGGATATCGCTAGGGATCTCTGGGACCCGCACCTACAATGAGAACGATGCTGGGAGAGCTGTGGCTGTTGGGCCCCGGGTTTTCCCGGGGTCCATCCACCACCAAGCGCCGCTCCCTTAGAAGTGAATGGAAGCGCACCGTGCGCTCCTACCATTCATTTTTATGGGGAAGACAGAAATAGCCGAGCCAGAGCTCGGCCCCATAGAAATGAATGGAGGGTGGCTGCGCATGAGCAGTGCGCCCTCTGTTCATTTCTCCGCTCCGTTCTCATTGTAGGGGCGGGTCCCAGAGGTGGGATCCGCACATATCAGACAATGGGGGCATATCCTAGCGATATGCCCCAATTGTCTGTGATGGGAATACCCCTTTAAGGGACTGAAATTCCATAAATAATATAAAAAAAAGCGCACCCTCCATCAGTTCTGTACTTTTTGTTGTGTGATGCTCGCCGACTTCTATAAGCATATGCCGTAATTTTTTTTCAAAAAAGCAAACCAACATTCAGAAGCAAGGTAGGAAGAATTGTAAGTTAGGCCGATGGGAGGATTTGCTTTCTTTTTCCCACAACTTTACATATGTGCTGAGCAACAGAAAGGCCTATAACTTGTTTCCATGTAAAGTCACATTATTTGTGTCCACAGCTTTTCCTGTACGTCTGTTCGTTCCAGTCTGTCGTTTTGCCACAGTTCTAAAGCTGGTGAAAATTTGAGACATAAACTGTTGAATGTCCTACAACTGAAATGCCACAGTCTTTTCCTTGACCTTCAGGTACGTCTTATTTCTCTAAATGTTTGTGTGATCAATAAAATTGGTAAATTATGTTTTTTTACTGTGCATTAGAGCATGGAAACATTTTCTTTTGTATCTGTAGGTTAACAGTCTGCGAACTGTGTACATTAATGCCTACAAGATTCTGTTACTTCAGGCATACCGGTATGTAGCAGAGTCTAAGAACTATGATAACACAGTATATTCCCAAAAAAAAGGTTTGGGTAACTGGTATTGGTATTATGCTGGACTATTCCCAATGCAAACATTCATCGTTTATTGGCTGCTCCTGCGGTTATAGATCTAGTTCCTCTCCTTCTTTTGGCATATGGGACATGAAGGGGTTCTTCAGGGGGGGGAAAAAAATAATTTACAAATACATTTAATTTGCAGAAAGTGCTCATTTTCTTATAAGGGGTAATGAATATAGTGAGTTAAAATGGCGGCCTTCTTGTTACACAGTAAGAGACCTGTCTTAGAATCCAAATAGTACAGCACTTGCAACCTGTGTGTATGGGAAGGGAGACCGTTATATTATCAGCTGTGAAGAGGGAAGCTGTAATATATCTTCCTGCTCGGGCTGACTGGACTAGAGCAGTATGCTCAGTCAGCCTGATAGCATTGTGGAGGCTCAGACCAACCTGCTGCAGCTCAGCCACAGATCGAAGAACAGCACTAAGGAGGAGATTTATCAAAACTGGTGCAAGGGATAATCGATAATCAGTTTTCATTTTTCAGAGCTCCTTTGTAAAATGAAAGGATCAATCTGATGGGTTGCTATGGGCAACTAAGCCAGTTATCCTTTGCACCAGTTTTGATGAATCTCCGCCTAAATCTCTTTTTGGCTGTTCCTCAATCAGCTACATGATTCTTCTAATCTTGGGAATACAAATATTTTAGCTTTATGCATTGTCTGCTTAAAATACTCAATATTGTGGTTATTGTCGTAGGTTCCATGCCTGTGTTATACAGCTCCCATTTGGTCAGAGCATAAAGAATAATCCACCGTTCTTTCTTACTGTCATTTCTGATATGGCACCATCTTTCTACACGATTTTAAAAGATAAAAATAAAGGTATGTTATATCATGAACTGAAAAACACCTAACTTTTTCTGTGCCCTTCACATTCTGTCTTAAAATGTTGTAGTTCCGTACAGTTTCAATTGTTTAACCCCTTCCTGTCAGAGCGATTTTCCGTTTTTGTGTTTTCATAACAATTATTTTTTGTTCACAAAGCTGTCCTGCAAAAAACAAGTTGTACTTTCTAATATTGCATAGGATGTAGTGGGAAGCTGGAAATGGGGTGGAATTGGGAAATAAACACAATTCCACCAGAGTTTTATGAGTTTTGTTTTTACGGAGTTCACCAAGCAGTAAAACTGACTTGTGCTCTTCATTCTCCAGGTCAATACAATTACAACACTACCACATATGTATTGTTTGTCTCTTGTTTTAATACTGAAAAAAAACTTTTTATTGCCATATTCTGACTCCTATAACTTTTATATTTACATCAATGGGGCTTTGCGAGGGCTCATTTTTTTGTTACTACAGTGTTGGCGATCTCAGCGAGGGTAGGTTGTTACAAGGAAGAAAGTGTGCAGACCCTGCATTTTCTCCCTTCAGATGCCGTGGTCAGATGGCAGTGGACCTCAGAATCTGAGGGGTTAAATGTCTGCCATCCGTATTTTTGCTGGTCGCAGACATTAGCCCTGGGTTTCTGCTGTGTGAAACAGCAGGCACCCAGCGTCTATGGCGCCAACTCAAGGACAGGCATTATCTTTAAGGAACCAACATGTGATGTACTATTATGTCACATGTCGGGAAAGGGTTAAACAGTTTAAAAGATAGAAGTAATATGTCACTTGTGTTATATTAAAATTTGACATCATTACTTTTTATTTTTATGAATGGGTTTTCCAGGTTTAAAATACTGATGACCCCTCCTAAGGATAGGTCATCAATATCTGATCAGTGGGAGTCTGATTCCTGGCACCCCAACAAATTAGCTTTTCGAAAAGTCCAGAGAACTTGTGTGAGCACGGCAGCCTATTCCCCAGCCTGTGATGTTTTATCCATCGGTCACGCGGCTCAGCCCCATTCAAATGAATGTGATTGATACAATATACAGCACCGTGCTTGGTATAGTATGAAAAGGCCATAGCATTCATACGAGAAAGCTAGACCCTTCAAAACACATGACCGGCAGGGGTGCCAGGAGTCCAACCTCTACCAATCAGATGTTGACAACCTGCCCTGAGGATAGGTGATTAATATTTAAACTCTGAAAAACGTCTATATCTATAGGACAAGCTGTTGTATTACAGTGTTCCCTGTGGAGAGATTTTATTAAACTACAGGCCTAAAGAATGTTTAGGTCTATGATTTTAACCAGTGATTTAGCCACACGGAGATCATTTCTCCCATATGGCTTGTTTTTGGTAAGATTAGGTTAGTTAGAGAGATCTTGAGTATTTTTTAGGAAGATTTCAGCCCATACAAGTACTAATGCAAACATTTCCAAAGGAAATACTTCTCTTCTGCTTTGAGTTGAGATCCATTTCTACATTCAACTAAAAAGATATATGGGAAACATGATCTCTTGGTTTTTTTTAACAGCTATCTCCTTGAGTCCTCCATGCACATGCATGCTCTGCCCAGCCAAGCATGTAGGTGTCCTGAATGCAGGGGATACACAGCGGCTTATCTCCCAGAGAACAAAAGAAACAGGCAAACTCCCAACTGCATGATTCTTATTTCCACCAACATCTGCCATTGGAGTAGAGTCTGGAGGTCCTCATACAAATTAGATGGTTGGCTGGTCCTGCCAAAATCAGCGTGTCCAGCCCACAATAATCTAATGTGTTAATGTGTACACCCAACTTAAGGCAGCCAGCAAAGCATTTTATATTAAGATTTCTCTTTTGTTTACTTTATACATTATGGTATTTATGCTGCATATATTATAGATACTGCATATAACGTTAATTATGAATTATTTTGCAGATTTTACTCTTGGAGCCAAAGATGCATCTGGACCATTTCCTTTTGAATCAGCCCAATGGCTCACTTGTCATGCATTTATTACAAAGCTGTCTATTTATAACATATTGTACAAGACCCTGCTTGTCCCTCTTCACCATTGTAAGTAGGTGGTATGTAATGTACAGACTGTGTTCTTTATTTGTTCTTTACTTGTGGTATATGTATCCCAGGGGTACACACCATGGAGCGAATTTATCATGAGGGTAATATTTAAGGTCCGCTTTGCAGTAGTCTGCTTTGGCGCATTTTGCACTAAATTTATAAAATATCGCATGGTGTTTGTTGAATTTAGTGCATCTTTAAATCTAACACTTTTGTCTAAAGATGATACTCCAGTTTTTATACGCCACCCTTGTTCTGGAGTGAGTTTGCAACTTTGTTGTGACTTTAAAATGCCTCAGTGGTGAACCTGGAGTGAAACTCATTAACTAACTAACCACATCCACTTTTCCAATAACTTTTCAAAACTGGAATGAGTGGTGTAAAAATGCAAAAAAAAGCTGCAAAGTCCCAGTTTTGTGACTTTTTAATGCAAGATTTCTGGAGTGCAGGGCATGATGAATTCTTACTTATGTCTCTAGGTGTACCTGCTCTATCTTTATGCTGTGCATTAAATATGCAGCACAGTACAGGGATCATAGCCTTCAAATACTCACAATGCATTTAAAAAGTCTTCAGACCTTTTTTGACATTTTGTTATTTTGCACTCTTGTGCTATAATTTTTAAAAATTCAAGTTTTCCCACATCATTGAATTCAAGTTGACTGGACATGATTTTGGAAAGGTACACCTCTGTCTATATAAGGTCTCACAGCTGATAATGCATATCAGAGCAAAAAACCGAGCCATGAAGAGGAAAGAACTGCCTGTACAGCTCAGTGACAGGATTATGTGGAGGCACAGATCTGGAGAAGAGTACAACAAATATCTGCTGAACTGAGAGTTCCCAAGGTCACAGTGCCCTCCATAATTCTTAAATGGAATAAGTTTGTAACAAACAGGACTGTGACAAAAAAGATTCTCTGGTCTGATGAAACCAAGATTGAACTTTATGACCTTAATTCTAAGCATCATGTCTGGAGGAAACCAGACACTACTCTTCACCAGTACCATACCTACAGTGAAGCAGGGTGGGGGCAGCATCATGCCGTGTGGGTGTTTTTCAGCAGCGGAGACTAGTCAGGCTTGAGGGAATGCTGAATGAGTCCTTATAACTAGATAAATGTCAATTTTAAATTCATATTGATATATTTAATTTTAGATAAATATCGCATCATTAACGCATATAAGACGCAAATGCCGTATTTTCCCCAATTCTATCCAGTATGTATTTTACTTTATATGATTTTCATATGCATAATGTATCTTATATGTTGAAATAGCAAATATTGACCTCCATATATGAGTGGAGTATAGCAGCGAAAGCAGATAAAGCCAGTGACTCCGCCTCTTTTTAAAAAGACTACCTATAAAAATGACTCAAAAAGTTTGTACTGTCTACCACTGATGAAGGAGCTAGCAGCCCCGAAACGCGTATGGGTTGAGGAGATAGTAGTACACAAGAGAATATCTGTATGTATTTCTCAAAAACGCGCATCTATTCCCACTACATTGAATAACAGCACTCCGGAGCCGGCAACTACTATTGGAGCAAACAATACCAGGAAGGATCGGCAGTTCCGCTACACGTGGGACGATGACTAGAGGTGCAGACACAGAGCCTGGAAGGATTGCCATACAAGCCCGATGCTCAACTACTCATCCAAGTCTAAAAAAGAAAAGAAGGTTTCAGCTCCACGTGCAATTTCTTTATTTAGTCTAAATAAGGAAATTGCACGTGGAGCTGGAACCTTCTTTTCTTTTTTGGATTATCTGGGACCGTTGTCCGGGTCTGCTTTTCCTGTGTCTGGTAACCTGGGCTGGATTCCTGCTTAGAGCAGGAGCGCACAGAGTCATTGGTTGCTATGACGCTGTGCGCTTCCTGCCGCTCCTGCAGTACAGTAATACACTGGTTTGATCTATATGAGTGTATTACTGTACTGCAGGGAGCGCACGGCGTCATAGCAACCAATGACTCCGTGCGCTCCTGCTCTAAGCAGGAATCCAGCCCAGGTTACCACAGACAGTTCACGACTAATCAAATCAAACTAATCAAAGACTGCTCATATCGCAACTTGCTCTACTTGTTAGAGCTGGCTTGTTTAATTCCAACAACTGAACACAATAGATACATTGTGGAACTGTTTAATGATACAGCAAGATACATAGATACATATTTTTAGCTGCTTATGTAAGCTGGTTTATCTGAGCTCTTCAGCTCCAGCAATTGGGGAATGCCAATGAAGTGACATGCTGGGTTATTTAAGTTTTTTAGCTCCAACAATTCGGTATATTAATATTGTGGAACTCTCTAGCTGTATATCTGAACAGGTGTATTTTAACCTCCTATTTCCAGCTACCTGATATATCAATGCAGCAATAGTGTGGAATCTATTTGCAGAACACTGCTTTAATTAGTATTACATCTAACTTTGCCCTGCAAAATATACAGTACCCTGGAAATACGATTTTATTGAATTATTTGAAGTCATTGCGAGTGGTGACATTAGTGAATATATATCTTCGTTTTTGTTTTTCATTTATATATTTTTTTTCTCCTTTTTTATTTCTCCTTTCAATCTCTTTTGTGGACACATGGGTATAATTTGTATATGTGGGATTATCTATAAGACCTCCTTGTGGCATCATGCCCAAGGATGCTGTAATCGCTGCCAAATGTGCTTCAACTAAGTACCGAATAAAGGGTCTGAATACTTACATCAATGTTATTTTTATTGATAGAGATATATATATATATATATATATATATATATATATATATATATAAGGAGATGAACCGCACTGCTTGACCCTGGGTTCACACCTGAGCGTTTTACAGCGCGTTCAAACGCGCTGTAAAATGCTCAACACATGAAAACCAATGCTTTCCTATGGCCCTGGTTCTCACTTGAGCGTTTTACAGCGCGTTTGAACTAAACAACGCATAAACACGCCCGACGCATAAACAAGTACTTGAGCTTTTTTTGGGGCGTTTGTCGCGCGTTTTGTGATTGACACCACAGTAGTCAATCACAAGAACGCGCGTACAAACACGCGTTTCCTATTTGCAAAAACGCGCTGAAATACGCGCGACTAAAACGTGCGTTTTTAGAATGCTCAGGTCTGAACCCAGGGTAAAGGTGATTCAGTGTGCCTGTGGTGCAGAGAGGACTTAATGCATCTGAAGACTTTCCGACTACACTGTAGATGTGATTTTGAATTTTTACTATGGGATATGTGGATTAGAAATACTGAGACACATTGACCTTTTGCAAGGAATGATAGCACAACTAGTACTAGCATACAGTATAGTGAAAAATTAGAAATTCTATTTTAATGAAATTCTCAGTATTGTAGAAGAGGCCAGTGTGATAATTTTTACTTAAATTTGTCACTAGTGATTTTTTTTGTGCCAATGTTTCGTACTGGAATAATGATTCATTTTAACCTAAAAGTGTAAACTTGACAAACTTTTTTTTTTCTTTAGGTAAAAAGCAGCTTTCTAGAAGCTTGCCATATGAAACAATTTGCCTTCTAAAAGAAGTGACTGATACATCCCTCCATAAAGATTTTTCAACTATAATGGACTAATTACTGCAATATTTATTAAGAAACAAGTAATTTTTTTACTGTTTTGGGCCTAAATGGATTTTGAAGCAAATGAATAAATAAAGTTTTTGTCTCTTGATATATCCTTATTTTTTTTTAGTATGTGTGTTTAGAAACAGTTCATGGGCCTTTATTTATTTATTTATTTATTTATATGTTTTATATGAAAAGGTAGTGTTATTAAACCGGTGTAAAACTTCAATGTACAAATCAATACACAGGTCAAAATACACTATTGCAATAATGTAAAACTCTTATAAAATCAATTGTTAAATATATTTCACTGGTTACCTACAGAGATGCACCACCAATGAGGCCAGGTGAGGCAATTGCCTTAGGTAGCACCAGGTAGAGGCAAGAGGGGGGCAGCAGAAGGGCCATGGGCACTGTGCGCTTTCATTGTGGAAACGCTTATCACTACATATTCAATTGCATCGCTGTAATCAGGACAGCAATACAGTTGAATGCTGCGACAGGGAACGGGAGTGATGTCTCCCTGGCCTACTATTTCCTGTAATAGGCTACAGGAACTAGGACTAAAGCCTATCAGAGGCCGGTGTCATTATTATCACTCTGCCTGAGCCGGGCTCCATAGAGCTCAAGACACAGAATGGAGGTAAGTATTTGAGTTTATTATTTTAATTTGACAGCATACTGTTGGGCCACAATGGGGTGGGGGTCATTATTTTATAATTGGAGAAAGCACTATGGGGACATAGCAGCTGTAAAAAGGAGCATTTTTGTACAGACACACATTATAGGGTGGCCACTATGGGGACATTCGTTGTACTGGGGGCACTAAAAGGGGGTCGTTTTTTGTACTGACGTTTATAAGAGAGCATTTTTTGTACTGGCACATAAGGGAGCATTTATGTACTGTCACACATTCTAAGGTGGCTACTATGGGGACATTTCTTCTACATGGGGCACTAAAAGTTTTTTTTTTGTACTGGCACATGCCATAAGTGAACATTTTTTTGTATTGGTACACATAAGAGGATATTTTTGTACTGTTACACATTATAGGGGGAATTATTACTACTGGGGCACTATGAGGGCATTATTACTACTGGGGGCAAAATGAGGGACATTATTACTATTGGGTGCACTGTTACCACATAGGGGGGCGCCGTTTCAGTTTTTGCCTCAGGCAGCAGAAAGGCTAGGTGCACCCATGGTTATGTAACAGTCAACTAAGAGGAACGGCACTACCAAAGATATTTCTAAGAAGATGGCTGGATGGCAGACCTTGAGTATAGAGCCATGGACCAAAGCTAACTTCCAATGAATAATACTATTCATTTTAGCTTTATATTCTGGTAGGGTTGGGGGGAGGACTATAGCCCGTAAAAGGCAATCTCTTTGCAAGCCTGATATAACATTCTCAAGATACCTAATACCACCACACCTCCTTTTACAACTATCCATTATACCCAAAGGACAGATTTTTTGGTGGGCAGGTACATGGAATCTTATAGATTTGAAAAATAAGCTACAATACTCCATTCTAAAAGGACCCTAGAATACTGCATTCCCACAACTTGAGCGTCATATATGTGCCTTCCATTCCACATCTGTGACACTTCGAATGAATACCATTGGCGTCTTATACAGTATACACAATGCAACAGGAAGAGTTAAGACAATCTATGGACCTTGCAAAGTGAGAGCTCGGGTACAAGCTCCAGAACATCTGTTAGTGGAAAAAAATAGATATAAAAGGACTAGTATAAAGGTCACACTGTGTCTGTAGAATCACCCCAAAGGAAATTCTGAAAAATCAAAAAGGCGCCATTGACTCTTGGGTAATCATAGTAAAACTTAACTTTTAATGTCCTTGTTTATAAAAAGGGAAAGTATTGCTCAAAACAATAACAAAATGCAGCAAATAAATGAGTGGTGTCAACACAACCATGCTCTACAGTAATCAAAGCTGTCTTACCATTCCAGGCGTCACACAATGGTATGGGATACTCCAGTATGCAGAGGGTCATCATAATTCGAGTTCTCTTGAATATGCAGCAGTCCCTAAATTGCCCTACTTGGCCTAGTCTGAACTGTATGTTCAGCCAAGCGGGGCACCCGCCCAGAAAGGGATGACCCCTGTGGACAGTCCCTCTCTGGTCTGGAGACCCTTCACTCAACCCTGAACCAGGTGGTTCTAGTCCTGCTATACAGAGTTGACGGAAAGTGAGGTAAAGTCGTCCCTTCACGTTAAGACAGGGCTGTGTCGCCCAGTCTCCTCAGGGGACATAGAGAAACAAAGTAATTGCTGCTATCTGCGTGTGTCAGTTTGGAGCACAGAAGTAAAGTATAACACCCCTGGTTTCTGCTATTTCTGTGAGTTTAAATGGCCTGGGAGGGATTTTGTCTGTCCTGCCTACCTAGAAGTAACAGGAGGCTTGACCAATTATATGTTGTTCCCACCCCCATGTTGTTCATAGTGCAATAGACAGACACCCCCCAAGGTAAATAGATATAGATTAAAAAAGGCAGTGTGCGGCAGCAACCAATATGGAGAGGTTCCTACTTCCATCAGTTGTATAAACCAAGTGATGGGCAGTCTGATCACCTGTGACCTATATGAATGGCCAGGTTGGAACAATGTGCGATTCACAAAGATCTCTCCAAGTGCTTAGCCCCCGCCCCTAGGAGAGTGCAGGGATGAATACCATAAAATACAATCTCAGTGCACTAGGGGGCTCTCAACCAGAACACGCCCAACATGCTGCGCAATAGATAGGGGTTCGTAGAGGACCACCCCTTGCGGTGACGTGCTGGGGAGGACGCCCCATGTAATGATGGAAGGCGTGCCGTGTATAAATGTCGCATCCCCATGTTATACAGAATATCGTCACATGCAGGAAACCTGCGTCACGTAGAGAATCCTGTGTGATGTCGGGCAGAAATCACGGTCACCACAGCGTCACAGAGGGAGAGTTGGGAGTTTCTAAAGTTGAAAGATCCTGTGTGTTGCACATTCACAAAGCTGGACCACTCTACGTACCATCTTTTTTCTCAGCCTCTGAATCCTTCTTGTTTGTTCACATAATCTAGGGTTTTTCCATAGAGGAGTAAAATTAATCAGCAATGCTGTACCATCATTAACCTCTATCAATGTTGCCTTTTCTGTGATATGACGTATCTTTTCACTTATGGGAAAGTGGTCTAAAATACTGTTAAAGTAGTGGGTGTGGAACCACTGTGTCAACCAACAGATTTGGTTTTGCGCTGTTCATTGGCCTTTTTTCTGCAGTCATCTGGTACCTGCTACCTCCTGGAGTAGTCTCTGATTGACAGCTGACCCACAGAGGTCACAGACACTGGTACAAAGCACCAAGGTGTTCAGACAGAACCATAGTCGGGATAGGCCGAGGTCAAGGAAGGCAAAGAACGAAAAATCCGATAAAGACGGTGAAGGGTACAAAGGGCAGACAAATGGATACAGCACACCTTTGCAGCGAACTAGCAGGCTATACAACCTATTCAGGAGGCTGACTTAAGTACCCATAGGTGACCAGCCATTGACTGATGTGAACTAGGATGCACACAGAGCCAAGGGAAGTGTGCGCACAGGCCCTACATGGTGAGAAGGAGAGGCTGAACCGGCATATGCAAAGTTGAATTCCAGTGAGCTGTAACAATGTGGTTTAAGCGGTGTTGCGGCAGACCATTCTGCCTCGCTAAGTAAGAATGTCTGAAACGCAAGGAGGGTCTCCTGGAAATTGCTAGCACCTTCTGCATGCCAGAAAAAGCATCGCACGACTAAGTTAATGACGTGCACCATGCAGGGAACATGTGTTATTTCCCCCAGGTTCAGACCGACTACAATGTTGCACCTATTCTCACTGACCACCTTGTCCAGTTGGAATAGGCAGGTTGACAGCCAGCGGGCTGTATAATGTACTTTAGCAACTGCTCGTCTGTGTGGCTTCTCTTGCCGAGGCCGATCAGCTCCAACACCACATCGCAATGCATGACACATGATAGGGAGGAGGAGGAGGAGGAGGAGTGACGCTGTGCCCTGCTGCTGATGGGGAAGGCAGCAAGTCTATGGAATAGAAGGCAGAGGAGATGGATAAGTGCCTTGTGTGGGAACCAGGCAGACACAACAGTGGGGAGGGTCAAAAGGACCTGGCCTTGTTGCTATGGTGCTGCTTCGCTGCTGCCGCAAAAACATTGATCCAATGGGCTGTGAAAAACATGTACTGTCCCTACCCGTAGGGAGAAATGCTGCTGGTTAGATATCTTTAGCCTGAGCAGTAGAACATGCCATCAGCTCCCTAAAGGCAGCAGACATTACTGAACGGTACAGCAGAGACTCCACCACCAGCAACTTAGCCAAGTTGGAGTTAAGTTTGCACACCAGCAAATTGCTGAGCATGTAAAGTTGTTGACTGGCCATGCATTCCATTATTGATGGCACAGAGGAGCAGTCTGAGCTGGAGAGGCAGAAAGTGAGGATGATGATGTGAAAGACACACCGTACTGCCGTGGATGCGGCCTGGCTGCTGCAAGGGAGACCAGGAGAAGGAGATTCTTGTTGCAGTAGCTGGCTGCCACCTCGGTTTGCCAAAGGGATGAGATAATTCCACTTTATGTGGTTCAATAGAGCTGTAGTGCCTGTGTTTGACTGCCCATGGCTTATTTTACTCTTGCAGAGCTTGCACAGGGTAATGCTCCTGTCTTTCCACAGCTTGAAGAATAACTATCAGACAGGAGATACTCATGCAGAGCTAGAGGCATCCATCTTGGTTTAGCACTGGCACATTTTGGGCCTAATGCACCCACAGTGTCAGCAGCATCACCAGTTCCTGAAGCAAATATGGCCCTGACAGTTATTTAGGAGGTACAGTGCCACCACCCTACTCCTCAGCACCCCAATCTGGTTCCCAGATCCTGTCCAACACACAATCATAATCGGAATCCTCTCCCTCCCTGCCACTTTTATCAAAATGTGTTATATTATGGTGGGCTCCTTGACCTTCACTGCTCTGTATTTTCCACTGTCACTGCCCCCACCGCCAAATCCGTGGCTACAGGTGCCACTATTACAACCACAAATAATGCTATGTATGGAGTCCACAGCTTCCGCCAGAACCTCCTCCTCAGGGCAATCCAAACACTGACTACTCTCACACAAGTCATCAACAGGGAGACTCTCTTGACTATCTGCCGTAGGGTGTGGTGGAGTTTTGCCACTTCTTTGGAAAAAAGGAAGGCTCTCCACTACGAAGGGGCAGTGAAGACAGAGAGGATGTCAGTGAAAGGCTTCTCTGGGGCTGCAAGGAGGAGGAGCAGGAGGAATGCTGTGACTCCTGGCTCCAAGGCACAGTGTCAGACTCAAAATTCACCTCCATGTCATCCTGCTGTGACTGAGAGGAGGTGTGAGCCATCTACTGCCCAATCTCATTCTATTTCTCAATGATAATGTTGTGCCTTTCCTAAGCTATGGAGAACTGCAGGCTACTACTACTACCTCTGGCCAGATGACTGGTGCTGCTATTACTCACATTTTGGCTCTGGGAGGACAAGAACTAACCCTGGGTCTTTCATTTGGTACCTTTCCTGACATTTTTTGGTCTTTGTACACAGTCACACAAAGAATGAAACAGTTTAAAAGTCTGTTTTTCTGAACTTAAAGGGGTTATCCAACCCATATAATGACCCTTCCCAATGCCCGAGCCCCTTGTAAAGCGTCACCCTAGGCTAGTTAGGCTCGTCCCTGTACTCCCCCCTTCAGCAGATTCAGCCTCCGTGCAGTGATCTGGAGTGACGCGGATGCCAGGGAGCAGGTAAGTATGATGTATAAGAGAGGCCCGGTCATTAGGAGAAGTTATTATAGGGGTTGGATAACCCCTTTAAAGACAGTACAATAAAATATCCTTCGCTTTCCACAAACGCACTGAAGACACTGCTACTGACAATTTACTTTGGAAATAATGCAGTATCTGCACCAATAACAGATTTGGGCATAATGTCTTATGTGCAATCAATAATGTAGATTTAAAAAAAAGCTTTCTCTAGTGTAAAACACAAGTTTTCAACCTACAGATGTAGCAGGGTTAACAGTGACAGTCATAATGCATTAACTAGATGAGATAACTCATCCAGTGTGTGTGTTAACTGTGCTACATTTGCATAGACTTGCATAAGAGGTACAGATGCAGCAGAGTTAACAGTCATAGTGATAATGTGTTAACTAAATGGGATAACTCACCAAGTGTGACTGTTAACTCTGCTTCATCCATACTATAAGATTATTCCACAACACCAGCACTTGAACTATCTGGAGATGCCCTGACACAGATTTCAGACTAGTAATACTTAAAGATTTAAACTCTGCCCCCTGTATTGTAAAACATGCACTTGCTATTTTCTAAAAGACCAAAAAAACGAACAAACCTTGAACTTTATGGAGATGCCCCGTAAAATAGTTGAGCCTACTATTTACAGTGTTTTCACTGAGATTTAAAACACTACACTGTGTATTGTAAAACACATATAGAACACTTGTATTGCTATCCCCCCCTCCTCAAAAAATAATAGTTCAGCTTACTATTTATGGTGTTTTCTTTGAGATTTTAAAAGCTATCCTCTGTATTGTAAAACACATGTTGCTGACTTGTATTTCGCAAAACTAAAAAAAACTGTAGATGCCCTGGAACAGATTTTAGACAAGTATTTCACGTTTTCTCTGAGAGTTAAAACGCTACATTCTGGTTGTAAAACATGGGTTGTACACGTATCTGGAGATTTTCTGCCTCAAATTTTGGACTATTATTTCAATTTTTATTCACTGAGATGTAAAACACTATCTATCCTCTGGATGGTAAAACACGCATTGTACATGTACAGTTACTTGTATTGAGCTTATTCTCCCCACACCAACACTCGAAGAAAAAAAAAGCTTTATTTCTGTTCAAATGGGGAAAAAAGGTTCTGCAGCAGCTGAATCTGTGTTATAAGGCAGTAATTGCAGCTAGAAGGCAACATGAGGCACACCCGGCCTCAGCTCCTCACTTCTCACTCCCTGGCTGAAAGCTTTCTCTTTTCTAAACAGATATTCTTATTTCTAAAATTTTCCTTCACTGTCCCTGATGCTAGAACAGAAGCTTGACTGTACAGTGTCCCTAAGATCGTTTTCTGTCAGACACTGCATAGACCCATCGACCCTCATTAGCAGCCCAACACAGAATGATGTTTTAGTCGTTATGCAAGGGCACCTCCTTGCCTGCACTGATTGGCTCATCCAGATTGTCTGTTGGCCTTTAAGCCAATCAGGCCAAGCCCCCTCCCACTTACTCTCAGGGTCATGTGAGCATTCTTTTTGTTCCTCCCTCAGGCTTTTTCCCGTGCCATTTTACTGGATTCTTCTGACGCTAACCTGAAATGCTTCGGGTTCGTCTTGTGGAAAAAAAATTGGGAAGTTCGTTATGAACTGATTCTCTCATCTTTAATTCCTATCTTTAAAATTCCTGCCTTCACTTTCTTTTCTAATTACCACAATATGAGCAATACAATTCCCCTCTTCTCCCATGGAAAACTATTGTTTTTCAGTTCTCTTTATTCATTGGTCTGCCAGAAGCAGAGATCAAATGCCATACTTTCTTCACTGGAAATACTCATTTCAGCCAGAGATCATATTCACTTTATACTCTGTTAGCACCCCCCCCCAGTCTTTTCACCTGAGTTCAATGGGAACAAATATTGGGATCTCTCTTTCCCTCCCTCACAGGCTATACTGTTGTTCCTATATTTCCACAGGAAGTCATAAATAGTTCCTTTCTCAGACTCCATCACTCTTATGTAGTGCAACTGAAGATAGGTCATCAATATATGTTCTGTCTTCATACAGGTTCACACAGTGTGCAGTCTGAAATTCAGCATAAACCATTCCTGTCTTCCAAATAAGAGGACTGTTCTTTGTAGTCTAACTTGTTTATTGGTAAAACAGGAGTATTTGATTGGTAAAACTACAATACAAATAGCATGTATAAGTATAGATAGCATGTACTACAACATTTGCATAACACTGAAGCACATGGTAAAATGGCTGCCGGTACATAAAATTGCATGGCTAGCTAACAGTAATAACAACTTCCCTGAGTAACAATTATAACTAGCTGAACAGCTCTGCATAACATGATATCCCTGAAACAAAGGTAGATCTCTCACCAGATATACTTTTACAAAGATGGTGGAGTTTAAGAAGGAGATATGCAGAAGGACAGCTCTGCTGATGTGCCCTGATGACTGGAGGCTTCTCGTTACAAGGATGCTTTGCACTCCCACAATGCTTTGCACCACCCACAATGCAGCAGTTTTTGTAACAGGAAAACAAGGTATAATACAATTATAATTACATTAAACACTTGAGAAATAGCAAACCTCTGGCAGACATGATCTGTAATGATTCTCAAACTCGGCTGGTCAGAACAATATATTTTGCCTGCACAATCCCTTTAAAGGGGTTATCCAGGAAAACATATTAATGACTTATCTTTGGGATAGGTCATCAGTATCAGATCTGCTGGGGTGCGACACCCAGGAACCCGCGATCAGCTATTAGAAGACTTTGTGCACTGCAGCCTCATCCTAGGCCAATGACGTCACTGTACATTGGTCACATGGCCTAGTTGCAACTCAGCCACATTCAAGGCAATGGGGCTGAGTTGCAATACCAAGCACTGCCACTATACGATATACAGTGCTGTCCTTGGAAAGCTTCTGGGAGCCAGCATCACTCACCAGAGCGCTGGTGAGATCGTCCGCTTCCTGAAATGGCTGATTGGCAGGAACTCTGGGACTTGGACCTTGATGTGATAATGATGACCTATCCTGAGAATAAAGACACAAATAGACTCACTGAAGAGTCAAAAGAACCACCTTAAAAATGCACATCCAACAATAACCATGAATAAAAATATATATAAAGTTTATTAGAAAACACAGACAAACAAACACATAAAAAATTGTATACAATATAAACACTGTGTCGGTAATCAATAAGACCGACACGTACAAGAGCCACTGAGTGTCCACAAAATCAGGACATAAAATGTATTTCAGCTATACACAATATATAAGCAACATAGAGAAAATATTGAATAAGGTATGGCCACAAATAAATGGAAACAGACCGCAATAAGGACAGAGAATAAGAGCCAAAACCTGTGAAAGCAGCTGATGCAGTGGATCTGAACAAAAATGAGAGACGCCCAACGCGTATCGCCGGCGCAGTCCGGCTTCCTCAAGGGTAATGGGTCCAATGAAAGTATGTCATATATATACACAAAAGTAAAACACATCAATATAGTTCACCTGTGGGAGTAAAATTAGCTGTAGGAGCGTGGCAACATTCCAAATGGCATAGCGCGATGACATGCAAGAGCTGGAAGCCAGTGATCCCCTGGTCACATGACCAAAGGGAAGTAATAGTTGTGGAATGGAAAATGCGTTCCACCAGCAGAGAAGAACAGCCCTGGAACGCAAAAGTCACGGGCCAAGGAAACAACAGGTCAGGTGACCGGAAGGAGGAAGTTGTGATGGAACGCAAGATGCGTTCCACCAGCAAAAAGATGGCTACCGTAGTGCGCATGATGCGCTCAGGAATACATAAGATGATCGCAGGAGGATCCGTAGCATAGTATGTATAAATACATATAAACATATATGCATATATATATATATATAAGCCTGGTAGATGCAGGAAGAGCGCACAATAAATGACCAGACAGTGAAGAATAAATGAAAAAAAGGGGGGAGTGATGGTGTATGCAAAAACATGCAAAACAAACAGTTAAATGGTGATTGTGAAAAACCAAGTGAAAGTGCCAGTGCATAGAAAACAATCATGATTATATTAAATTAATTATAGTGAGAACAGTTAAATAAATGATTGTATATGCATACTAATAAATAAATGCATAAATGAAAAAACACCACAATAAATACATACAATATATAAATAAATAAATAAAACATATATATAATATATAATGAGTGGCCTAATTCATAATGGGCAAAAATAAACCAAAGCTATAATACCAAGGTACATACATGGTGTATACATTAGAATCATAAGTAAGATGTATACACAGTAAGGTGCACACAATAAAACTTGCATACACAATGATCTGTAAAAACAATAAGGACCATGAATAAAAGATAAACATGATACATAAATAAGCATATGGTAGTGTACATATATCTACCACAATGTGAAAAAAAAAAGTGGAAATTATGTTCTGCAATACTGCAGAAATGTGTGATTATTTTCACGAAAAACATATGTGCAGATAGTGAAAAACGTATGACTATACAAAAGGTACGTAAATCAACTGTAAAAACCAGCAAATGTGAGTTCTTCGTTTAATCCATGAGGGGCCACCATATCCAAGGAAAAAATCCATTTAGATTCCAAACGAAGAAGCTGAGAAGTAACCGAGCCCCCCCCCCCCTCAAGGTTTTGCGTACCAGATCAAGTCCAGTGATCCTAAGTCCAGATGTATTACACTGGTGACAATCCAAATAGTGCGCAGCTACTGAAGTTAAAGGTTTGTTAGCTTGGGCTCGATCCCGTATTTCCTGACCAGTCTGACCAACATAAATTTTGTCACATTCACAGATAAGTGCATAGACCACATTTTGAGATCGACAGTTGATGTAATGGCGAAGGGAAATCTTGTTCGGATGCCTACGGGTAGAAAAAGAGTCAGTACAGATCATATGTTGGCAGATGTTGCAGTTGCCACAAGGGTATGTCCCATGTAATCTAATGCCCCTCCCTAAATGCTGTGTGGCTACATACCAATTTGTCTCGTAGGCTTGGAGCTCTTCGTGCGATGATCTTGGGGCTTGGATTGACATAATCTCGTATCTTAGAGTCCACCAGTAAAAGATTCCAGTGTGTATTTAATACTTTGTAGAGGTCACGCCATTGGTTATTATATCTGGTGATAAGGTGTACCTGGGTCCTTGGTTTAGGTTTGAGCAATTCCAGACGGTCAGCCCCCCTTGCCATTTCATATGCTCCTGAGACCACCTTTTTAGGATAACCACGTGACCGAAATCTGGTCTTCAGATCCCCGGATGCTTCATTAAAGTCAGACATGGTTGTACAGTTGCAACGTAGCCTCAGGAACTGTCCTTTAGGAATGCCTCTCCGTAAATATGCCGGGTGGAAACTGTTAAAGTGTAACAAACTGAGAATAAGTCATCATTATCCTTTCCAGGATAACCACTTTAATTGTATTTCTTCTCCTCTGTGTTTGATGGGTCCTCGTGCTCATATATGGTGGATATGCCAGGTAGATTCCATATTCTGGTCAAATGTTGGTTATTTGGATAGCTCCATCATTAAAAGAAATTGTCCCAAATCACCCTTAGTTTTACTTTTAGGTGGTAAACCCACTGGTTGGCGCAATCAACAACATACACTTGACCAACACATTTGCATGGCAGCAAGAATACAGATTGTAATAAAGAATGTGTCACTCCACAGTTTTTCTTTAACCCCCTGAGTACACCGCCCATGATAGTCTGCAATAGATAGTCTTGATAGGCTGCAATTTTTTTTTCTTCATTTTTTCTTTTTCACCTTCCTTTTTCACCTTACCTAGCCATAGCAGTGCTTAAAGGGGTTTTCCAAGTGCTCGAAAAACTCGAACAGACCCTGGAAAAGATAATAGCAGAAACTATACCACTGTTTTCCTAGCTGCAGCGGTAACAATCTGTGCACTCCACGTAACCCCTTTAGCCAGCAAGGGCGGATTGGCTATAGACTCTACAGGGAAATTTCCTGGTGGGCCGATGCCTAGGAGGGCCACCCAAGCCCTCCTCACGGCCACCACCTGGGTACATAATGATCTGATTCTCTCCTACACACCTGTCCAGTAGCTGCAGGTGTCCTCCTGAATTCAACCGTATCTCCTCAGGACAGAAATACAGTTGAATACTGTGCAGCAGGTGGCAGTATTTTGTGCTGCACTGTGGTATTTGGTTTAGCTTGGGCACTATATTGCTCTGCACTATGGTATTGCAGGCACTGCCTAATGATGTTGCCCTGTCTTCTGTCAGTTTGGACTTACCTACAACATGGGGCCACTTTAAGTTCCTAATCCTCTATTGGCAGCCAGTCATTGGCCTCAGCAGTGACATGCCATATACACCCCTACTGAGGCCAAGGGGTGTGCCGGGTGTGCCTGGGCACACCCTAATCAGGGTTCTGGCCGGAAAATACTAATGAAGCATTTCCATTTTGGAAGCGCTCATTAGTACCGGAGGACCAGGAAGCGGTGAACTTACCGCTTCCTGGTTCTCGGCTGTCGGCTGTGCAGGGCTGCGCACAGCGTGATGTCACACTGTGCACGCCAGTTAAGAACGCACAGCCAATAGGCGACATCAGGAGAAAGAATGGGCTGCAAGGAGCGGCGGCGTCCAGGAGCAGGAGAGGTAAGTGTTTTTTTATGAGAGGCAGATGGGGGCTAATGAGGCACATGGGGGCATAATGAGGCACAATGGGGGGCTAATGGGAGGCACATGGGGGCATAATGAGGCACAATGGGAGCTAATAAGGCACAATGGGGGGCTAATGGGAGGCACATGGGGGCATAATGAGGCGTAATGAGGCACATAGGGGCTAATGAGAGGCATAATGGGGGCATAATGAGGCACATAAGGGCTTAATGAGGCATAATGGGGGCTAATAAGGCATATTGGGGGCTAATGAGGCATAAGGGCTGATGATGGGGGCTAATGAGGCATAAGGGATGATGATGGGGGCTAATGAGGCATAAGGGCTGATGATGGGGCTAGTGAGGCATAAGGGCTGATGATGGGGCTAATGAGGCATAGAGGCTAATGATGGGGGCTAGTGAGGCATAAGGGCTGATAATGGGGGCTAATGAGGCATAAGGGCTGATGATGGGGGCTAATGAGGCATAAGAGCTGATGATGGGAGCTAATGAGGCATATGTGCCGGTGCGTCCTATATGTTTCCTTTCTGAACTGCAGAGCGGTGCCCACTTCCAGCCCTGAGCCGAGCTGCCCAGAGCACTGATCCTGAGCCTGCTGGAGTCTTCAGAACTGTAAGGATTTACAGTCATTCACTGTAAGCTATATTATATATATTACTTGTTTTATGTGAGTAAGGGTGCTGGGTGGTTGGAGAAGGGGGAGGGAGGGGTGGATGGAGGAGTACAATGCAGGGGGTAATATAACTAGGGGTATCAGGGTACATTATTATACAGGGGTTATTTAATTTATTTTTGTTTATATTGACAATTATATGAGTGCGGGTCTGTATGCATGCAGAGTGTATTTGTGTATATATATGTGTGTATGTGTATAATATATATATATATTACATACATACATACACAAGCACGTGCGGCGTGTGTTTGTGCTTTAGGGTGCACACCCTAATGCAATAGGCTGCGCACGCCTATTCATCTAAATAGGGTGGTTTGTACCACATGTTAGTGTATTTCTGCAGGCCCCAGGGGCAATTGCTGAAATGTGCCTCATGTGAATAAACCCTTAGACCTTGCATGGTATAGATAAAACATTAAGGGGTCGTTTATTATTCAGAAATATGCCTATATTAGGTACAGATTGAGACGCAATGGTTAATTGTGCCACAATCTGTGACTTTTCCCCGCTCACACCTGGTATAAAAAAGTGGACGTGGCCGGGAAGGTGACGGGCCGGTATGCCTGTCTCATTTACCATTTTCCACGTCTGTTTTAGGCATAGAAAATGGTCTAAATATAAGTCAGCCACGAAGCTGGCTTATATTTAGGCTGGCGGTGGATGCGCAGAAGTTATGTAGAGGCCGGCACTTCTTCATAACTTCAGTGGATCCACCATCAAATATAAGGGTTATTAAGAAATAATAATAAATGAACCCCTAAGTTTATATGCCAGAACCTACTGCAACACCAAGGTAGATATCAAAACACATTCCGCAAATACATTGATAGATATATATAATCCAGTAATTTTCTCAGGAATTCAAAAAATGCAGAGATGAAAACCATTTATTCTTAGAAATGCATAGAATTTGCTCAGATAAAGCAGTAATCATTAGAAAATAGGAGGAGTTTCACAGAGGAGTTTCCCAAGCACGAAAGAATCATATCAGCATCATCATGGTGTCATCATTTTGCTTTTCTTGAAAATATGGCCACCTCTTGCTTTCAGATTAAGTCTACTGAAACTGGAGCAGAAGTAACATTTAGTATATTACTTATATTGCTATACCACATGATTATGTTACATCCAAAACAATAATAGCGCTTGCACATGCTGTGGCTTTGCATGTTTTGTTTCTATGGTAACTTACTAAAACAGATGTTATACTATAGATATTATGATTTTATGATTGCATTTTGCTAATTTTGAGTTAAAAATAATTTTTTCAATTGGTCTTTATTAAAGATTTCAGAATTGTTTGTCATATGTGAGGTTAAAAATTAGTCTATTTGTGGACTGTTGTTTATTTTTAGATATAAAATTGGGAAAGGGTGGTGATTTGAATTTTAAGTTTTTTATGTTTCTAAAAACAATTTTTTACTCATTTTTGATTTTATTCTTAGCCCCCTTAAAGCCTCATTCACACATCGGTCAGTGATTTCCATCAGTGATTTTGAGCCAAAACCAGGTGCGGCTCTAAACACAGAACATGTGCAGATCTTTACCTTATACCTTATGTCTGTCGAAGCTCCAATCCTGGTTTTGGCTGACGATCACTGATGGAAATCACTGACCAAAACTCTGACGTGTGAATGAGGCATAAGGCAGTTTTCCACAACTCCAGTCCTCAGGGCCCACCAGCCTCTCATGATTTGAGAATATCCCCAGAATGAATACCTGCAGTAAGTCCTGATGCAGTGACACCAATTATTTCACCGGCTCAATACTAAGGAAATCCTGAAAACATGACCAACAAGTGGGCACCGAGGACTGGAGTTGAGTAACACTGTCCTAAGGGACTTGAACATGCAATCCTTAGATCACTTATACCATAAACTGCAATAATTTAGTATTATAGTGTTATGATGTCCCTATATTATGGCCTTATACATGTCATCTGAGGTGTTAAATGGAGTTTACTGTGATCCCAGGCACAGCATGTGGGTGTTAGCTGTATAACACAGCCAGCACCTGCCCGGTATGGACTAGACTCAACTGGTCCTGGGCCCTCTTCATCTATTATTCTATTATAACATACATGTACGTGAGATGTTAAGAGGGAACAGTTAATAATGCAAGAAAGATGTACAGACATCTCAAGGAGGACATGTCAGCTCTTCTGACACGTATGTAGTTGTAAATCCCTGCAATCCCTGTGAAATTACAGTTGAGCATCTTTTCTGTATAACTCTGTATTGTACCATCCTCTGTTATTCTTGTTGGTAATATGTAAATTGATAACTGTACATTACCATTCCTCTTATCAATAGGGTGGGACACTGTCAACATTGAGTGGACTGTGGGGGGACATGCTGCATTGAGTGTGATAACCAGTTTTAAAGTTATTGATACATTTTCAGGAGGAATAGCAGAAGATCAACATGTCAACAAGTTCTAAGACAAGATTCTCCAGAATAATTATTGTATGAAATCTGTGCTAAAACAAATATGTAAGAAGAGCTAACTAGTCCTATTTAAAGGATAATTGACTTTGTTATAAACATAGTATGAACCAACTTGTAATGAAGATCACCTTGTCGCTTGGAAGGTGGGCTTAGATGTATTTTGATCAAAATGTATTGACCAAGTGTCTCAGATTTTATCAATAGAGTGCAGTGTAAGGTTAAATATTGTGTGGCGTTCCCTTTTAAGAAACAATATGATGTATACCATAATTACCGTATTAGCCAGAAAAATCTATGTGATAAATATTATTGCCCTGCCTTATCTTGATGATGTATCACCCCATGTACAAATGTCTGTAGATCTTTTAAGGGTACTTTTTCACACTAGCGTTTTTCTTTTCCAGCATTGAGTTCCGTTGTCGGGCTCAATACCGGAAAAAAAACGCTTCAGTTTTATCTTAATGCATTCTGAATGGATACAAATCCATTGAACTGATGCATCAGGATGTCTTCAGTTCAGTCACTGTACGGCATTTTGGATGGAGAAAATACCGCAGCATGCTGCGGTTTTATCTCCGTCCAAAATGCCGGAACACTTGCCGTAATGCCGGATCCGGTATTACGCTTGGTAGGTGGGCTTAGATGTATTTTGCTCAAAATGTATTGACCAAGTGTCTCAGATTTTATCAATAGAGTGAGGGCTTAGTCCATATGTTATGCTTGCATCTACTATTATTATAGTGCATTATTTTCTGTGACTTTGCAAGTGTAGCCATGTACATCCGCACATTTAATATCATATCGTGCAGGATGGTTTTTACATATTTAGTTTTTTCTGTGATTTATTTGACTTGTCTTGAAGGAGTGGCACCTTCATGTGTGAATACGCTCCTACCCTGGGAGTGATATTCCTGTGCACTTTTGCCCCACCTATCTAATAGGTGACCTTGATTAAGGTGGTACATATAGGTGTGTATGTCCCTCCTCTCACCAGTTGCTGATGCACATGGAGGTAACAAGGAGCAACACACCATATGTGCGGGGACCGTTCTCCTGAATATTACTGCGCAATAGCATGGATAGGTTAGCGTTAGGACCGCCTGAACTGAGACCACCTTGTCGCTTGGTAGGAGGGCTTAGATGTATTTTGATCAAAATGTATTGACCAAGTGTCTAAGATTTTATCAATAGAGTGAGGGCTTAGTCCATATGTTATGCTTGAATCTACTATTATGGTGCATTATTTTCTGTGACTTTCCACCTGCACATGTTGCAGAATGTGCGGGGTTTTCCCACACAGAAAAAATATAGCATAGTACAGTACCAGCAAAGTGTATAAGATTATACAAATATCATGTATACTTTGCTGATTTTTTCCGTATGGAAATTGACCTGCCATGCGGATTTCAAAATCACAGTCCAACCAACTAAATATTGCAAATTTTGGTGCGGATATCCTGCAGAAACACAAATAAATCCGCATGGTGCAAATCTTATGTGCGTTCACCCGCACTCGAGGGCAGGAGGCCTAATAGTTGAAGAACAGTTTCATCTTGGCCAGGATGGTTGCTTATGATTTCAGTTTAGTTTGTCATACTCACCTGTACTTGAATCCTTCTTCTGAAAGCCAGCGTCAGCTAGGGAAAAAGGAGCAAAATTAATTCATTAATTCATTAAATCTAGAATGTTTAGTACAATGTATTTTATTATTGGTTCTAATCATGTGTATGACAGAATTCCATGATTAACAACGCCTCTGGCTAGATGCACATCAGAAAGCCAGCATCCGTAATCCACAGCTATCATAACCAGAGGAATTTGGGTCTGGCTGTACATTTTCTTGGTTGTAGTGGTTGTTGTAGGGGAAATGTAGTATTACATGACAACCATTTATATCAATAGATGACTGACCATGTTAAGCATGGCCAGGCCTGATCTGGCAGAGTGGGAACCAATCTAAGACTCGGTTTCCCTTCCCCTTGCACTTTTCATCATGTTTTATGGGGAAAACTTTAACAGGATCTCTGGGCCGATGGTAACATACCTTGTACAAGGGATCCGACTTAGCTTTGTGGCTCCTGTTTATAAGAAAAGCCACAATGCTAGTGTACGCTTAAAGGGAGGTTCTACTTTCTGGATCATGAGAGCTGCAAGCAAAGGGATCTCATGACTAATGGCATTTACAGTTATTAATATGATGATGAAGGACGTTCGATTGATCTAGGGAAAATAACCAAGTACCATGTGGAGTCAGGAAGAAATGTTTGGTTGAACTTGATGGATGAGTGATTGTTTTTCAATCTAGTATACATAAGTATATTTCAGTTGCTGACAATTTTATAAACAATTCTTACATGAGTAAGTGTAAGTTCCTCCTGTTAAGACTTCTACATCAGGAAATCTGTTGGAATTAGAGAGATTAAATGTAGTGACATTAAGAGGGCAAAATGCATCTCACACTCATCTAACAGCCAGCTATTTACCCACAGTAAAAACGCAGATAAGCCATTATGTGCTGCACATGGAATTATTTGGGATCTGTGTCGCACAGATCCTCACTACAGCACCCAAAGAATTATATATACTGCAGTTCTGAATTTACTGATGTTTTTCATCACCAATTTTGTGAGCCAAAGGTTTTGACATGTTTAATGGTGACAAAGTATACGTATGGCTCTGTACTACAGACTCCTGTAGTGTACTAGATGAAACCCTTTACAACGCTTTGAGCGAACACCTGGATGTTCGGGTTCGCTCATCCCTACTTACAGTGTTTTGAGCATGACTTTGTTGTGTGTGCCTGAGGCTTAAAAGTAGACACCATGTTTGATTTTATCAAAATATGAAATTATCACAGCTCCTTGCTTGGTAGCTAGTTTGCCCAGTGCCTACCTATGTACTCTGCTTCTGCTTAGACCACTATGCTGGGAATATTGAGTTATAACATTTATGAGATTTATGTGTTCAGTCATGTGGAGACTTACAAGGAGAATAGTACCAGGTGACAGTGTTCTTATACTTACTTGATGTCATCGCCCTCCAACAGTTTCTTATAGGTGGAGATCTCTACATCCAGTGCTTGTTTTATATCCAGCAATTCTTGGTAGTTGATAATGATCTTGTGAAGTTCTACCTTTGCTGATTCAATTGCAGATTCATAGCTGGTTATCTGTGCCTGATATTCTGCTACTCCCACACTGGATCTTGCAAATACTTCAGCTAGATTGTTTTCAAGGTTGTAATTCTGATCAAACCGTTAAATAGATGTGTGAATAAAGGTTGCTTGTTTCTTCAAAATACTTTTGAGACAGATCTCCAGTCACTTACATCTGCTGTGTTTTATATTTAATACAGAAGACACAGGGGTGAGACCAGATGATGTGGATGGGCATGTGTGAGTTTGGCTTATCCATGTACAGCCAGCCTCACCATCTGGTTTCACCCTTACAAAAACCACTATTCTGAGAATTGCACCAGGCATCCCTGCCAAGCATGTCCTTCTGCTAAGAGTCCTTTCACACTTGCGTTCTGAGGATCTGGCAGGCACTTCCGTTCCGCCGGATCCGTCAGAACGCAAGTCACCTGAAGCATTAGAAGACTGATCAGGATCCTGATCAGTCTTCGAATTGCTTTCAGGTTACTATGGCAGCCAGGACGCTACTAGCGTCCTGGTTGCCATAGTAGCGAGGGGCGGGGAGCGGCATACTACATTCCGTGCGGCTCGGCGCTCTGAATGACGCCAGAGCGCTCATGCGCATGGATCACGTGATCCATGCGATCACGTGATCCATGCACTGGGCCGCCCTGACGTCATCCTGAGCGCCCGGAGCCGCACGGAATGTAAGTATGCCGCTCCCCCGCTCCCTGCTACATTTTACCATGGTAACCAGGACTTTAGCGTCCTGGCTGCCATGGTAACCAGTCAGAAAAAGCTAAATGTCGGATCCGGCAATGCGCCGAAACGACGTTTAGCTTAAGGTCGGATCCGGATTAATGCCTTTCAATGGGCATTAATTCCGGATCCGGCCTTGCGGCAAGTGTTCCGGATTTTTGGACGGAACAAAAAGCGCAGCAGGCTGCGGTATTTGCTGCGTCCAAAAAACGTTCCGGTCCTGAACTGAAGTCATCCTGATGCATCCTGAACGGATTTCTCTCCATTCAGAATGCATGGGGATGATCCTGATCAGGATTTTTCCGGCATAGAGACCCGACGACGGATCTCTATGCCGGAAAAGAAGAACGCAGGTGTGAAAGTGTGAAAGGCCTTAGGCTGTGTTCAAACTTCAGTTATTTGGTCAGTTATTTCCATCAGTTATTGTGAACCAAAACCAGTAGTGAAGTCAACACAGAGATAAGGTGTAATGATAAGATTTGCACCTGTTCTGTGTTTTTGACCCAGACCTGGTTTTGGCTCGCAATAACTGATGGAAATAACTGACCAATTAACTCAAATGTTAACTTGGCTTAACACCTAGTATTAGGTACTAGCAGAGGTTAGTGTGATTTTTCAAGACAACTTCCTTCTACCGTACATGTGCAGTGGGAGTCTGAAGAAAATATGTTGTAGCAACCACATAAGGCACCTGCATGCGGCTTGGGTTTTAGCTGCATGTGGTTGTAACAGGCCTGAGTGTCCATTGTTGATCTATTACCATACTAAGAGATGTATTGGCATAAATTTAACCACACACTTTAAAAGCGGCCTTCTACTGATTCATACTTGGTATTATATATTAAAGAATTGAATTATCTGCAATTCTATAATATCCTTTTACTAGCAGAATGGCTCCCATGGCAAGCACCAGCAATCTATAGGGTTTGTTTTTTGCATCTGAGCTGTTATTTCTGTTTTTTAGTTTCTTTCTAAAAACATAAATAATCTTAAAAACATAAAAACAAAAATGCTGGCATTTTGCTAAAACTTCAATTGAGACCCCTAATCTGATGTTGATATGAACCTAGCATACATACCTACAGAAAGACATGTACAAGTAAATCAGATTAGTGATAATAATGAATATTAGAGAACTGCAGAGAAAATATAATATAACCCTGCTTATATATTATTATGGAAACTGACAAACTTCACTATACAGCAGGAAAAACCTGTACTTAAAATACATACCACTGCAAGTAGAGACTGTAGTTCTCCATTTAGTGTCTGTAATTCTTTCTTTGTGCCTGTAATTTCTGTTTTCACTGTGGATACAACTTCTGAAGCCTTGGCCGTTTCACTGTTTATTTCTTCAATCTGCGGAGATAAGAATATTAATTAGTACATGTACAGCCTTCGATTAAATGTAAGAGGATTGAATTAGTTTCAATGTAGGTTTATTGTGTAGGGGATTATATTATTGCTCATTTTGAGCTTTTGGTTTTACTTTTAATGTACTGTAATACTACGAAACAACAAGAATCAAACGTCATTTGATAGCAGGAAAGGTCTTTCACTTTTAAAAAGTTGCTCTTAAAAAACTAGGTATAGAAAGATTTATGAAGTGCATTGTTCTTGTCAGACATCTTTTGGTATGTTACCTTAACTCTGAAGTATGTCTCTGCATCCTCTTTGTGTTGTTGGACAGATTTCTCATATTCTGTTCTCAGTTTATTCAAAGCACTTGTGAGATCAAACGACTTGGCAGCATCAACTTCAATCAGTGAAACAGATGTATCTGCTGCAGTTCCAAGTTTACGCTGTAAGGAGCTCAGTTCCTGAATAAAAAAGGACAAATTACTGTAACCTCATACTAAACACACATTTGCTAGCCTTCTTGCCACCTTGTTTGCCCATATCTTGCTCCTAATGTGACAACATCCTGTATAGACGTGAAATGACTTCTCAATCGCATACTGTTCCACATGAACTATTATGAGTATTAAGATTATTTTCACTTAATCCCTAATATTTCATTTACTATGATTATTGCTATTTTTAGTATAGAATATGTTGATGCTGTGTGAATCTTACAAGCTAATTATAAGACTTTTGATACTTTAGCATTTAGGGTCTTTGGCAGACCTCATCCATGTGTGTCTGCTATTGTTATGTTAGAGCTCTCTATAGCAAACATACAACTCGTATATAACATACTTTATATATATTGGGGCAGACTTATAGCCCGGCGGCAAGCACTGGGCCATATTAACAAGGCATGGTGCTGGATGCTGCGCCTGATATATGACAAGGTGTACACCTTATCATAAATTATGCACAGCATCTTGCCGTCCGGGCACCTGAACTGAAGTGTACGCAAGCCTCTGTGTTTTTCTAAGCAAGAAAACTGGCATAGAAGCTGCCAGCCTAGCCACATCCCCTTTTCTGAAAAATGGCTAGGCTGGCAGAGTAACGGCACTTGCGTCAAAAATGTTGAGCAACTGTTTCCAACATTTATATGCCACAAAATCATATTTTAATGATACATTTTGGCCCTTATGTGTAAATATAGACCTCATTACACTTTCTGTATTGTAAGGACATGATGTTTGCAAATGTTTTACCATTTTATACTGAGTGAAAATAATGAATGCTAAAAAAATAACCCTGTCTTACCTCCTCTTGTGTCTTCTTCAAAAATTCTAGGTCGTCAAGTGCTGCTGAGAATCTTTGTTCCAGTACAGAACGCAATTCAGAAGCAGCCTCAATGTCCTGTTATTTAAAATCAAATCAATAAATGAACAAAAATTTGAAATGTTATACTGCAGATGTCTAAAAATAGTAGGACTAGATTTGTTACCGAAGACATTTTTTCACTACAAACTCAACAGAAATATGATAGATGTAAATATAATATTTTCTACTCAAAATACTGTCTAAAATATTTTGTACAGAGTAAGTTTACCTGTTTCATGGCTGTAATGTCAGTTTCCAGTTGAAATTTCACTCCTAATTCTAACTCGTATCTAAAGAAAGAAAATTAAAGAAAAAAAAAGGAAAGAAAGAAAATAAGAAAATTAGTACTTGTAAGATTTCCGATAGCCCACATCTCTAAAAATTGTAACTGAGATGTTATTATGGAACATCAGATAAAGACTATAAAGATATGTTCACATACATCAGTATTGTGTCATTTTGTCCACTGTGATAATTTATAGCAGCAGGCAAATATTACATTGTGGTGAATGGATTTGGAAAAATTTCCTTGCATTTTTTTTTGGGGAGGTTTTGACAAATTTTCCGTACTAATGTGGTAATATTCCTTAAAGATAATCTGTTACACATGACATGATACACATAATGGAACCAACTAATTATTTATATGATTTTTAGTTATCCCATATTAAACTAGGTGCTTTCAGCATGTTTCAGATTTTTGTTCTATATAAAAGTCTATGTGAAAACACCTGAAAAACACATCAGAGTATTCTGTGAATTAAAAATAATGATAGGAAACTGTCTTAAAACACCTCTACAAAATATTTCCTATTGGCCAGCATATAACATCTGTCCACTGAATTTCTTCTTCCAAAAACACCATAAAAATGCTGATCCTACTTACTTGGTCTTGAGCTCTTCTGCAGCACCCCTGACATTGTCAAGTTCGATTTCATGTCGGACATTTTCCAGAGTTAGGGTTTCAACTGTGTTCCTAAGATCTGTAAGCTGAAGCTCGTAATTTACTGGGGCGGAGAAATCTGGTGAAGAGGTTGCTGTGCCTCCTGTCAGTAAGTTCAGCTGGGTTTGTAAAGTTTGATTTTCAAGTTGTAATTGTTTAACTTTTTCCACATAAGTATAAAAGCGTTCATTTAGTCCTGCTAATGTCTGTTTTTCTGAAGCCCTAGAAAGAAGCTGGGGTCCAACACGTCCTCCCCCTACATTCAGAGTTGAGCTCAGGCCACCAGCTGTCAGTGAGCGTCCCAAACTGAATGCTGCACTGCCTCCAAAACCTCCTAAACCTCCTCCTAATCCTGCTCCTAAACCACCACCTAATCCTGCTCCTAAACCTCCTCCTAATCCTGCTCCTAAACCACCACCTAATCCTGCTCCTAAACCTCCACCTAATCCACCTCCTATTCCTGCTCCTAAACCACCTCCTAGTCCAACTGCACTTCCAAATCCTGTTCCTGCACCTCCAGCAAAGCCTAGACCACCTCCTAATCCACCAGACCCTCCAATGCCAAGGCTGAGGCCCCCACTACTCAATCCAATTCCCCCTGCACTTGCACGGCTAAGGGAATATCCAGACCGCTGGGATGAAGAGCCTAGCCAACTAAGAGAACTTGAACCTGACACGGACATGGTGGCACAAAAGGCTAAAATAACAGAGTATAAGATTTGAAGCCCTATTCCACTCAGAATGCTTCAGTAGAAACGAAGAGCTAAAATGCACCTGGCTTTTATATGTTTTGCTTGTCACTTGACACTTCTGCTTTGCCCAGAGACCGCGTCCTAATTTTTTGCTGAATAGAGAATTTTTAGCGTCTGCCTTAAAGGTGAACTAAATTTTCTCTGTATGTGATGATTACTGTAGCATTCTCTCCAGAAAAAAATTAAAATCTTATCATGTTTAGCCAGAGGGTCATTCTTGTCATGAAAAAAACGACAAGTTCATTTAAGACAAGTTCATTTACTTCACAATTTTGCACCGGCTGAATTTAGCATACTTACATTTAGTGTGCTCTCCATTACTAAAGTTGTTTTCATAAAATTTTATTTTTTATTTTGTTTTGTTAATAATAAAAATATAACAGAGGTTTCATTCATTGTCACTAATTGTGTCACAAGCAGTTTATGGAATACTGTTCTGCTCCAAGACATTTCTCCACTTTTCATTTTTAAGATAAGTTTCTTTACTAAGAATGATGCCAAAATACCTGTTGATGTGGGACAGAGCCTATGCGAAAGGGAATGGCTGCTTTATCCCTTACTCTTCCATCCTAATTGCTCTAAAAGCAGCTGACAGCTGACCTGTGTTATGGAAACCATTCTGGATGGTCCCCCAGTGTGTGTAACTCCTGGTATCTGCTGGATGATGAGTGGGTAGGACATGCAAGCCTTCGGACAGGAATATCCAACCTGTGGCTCTCCAGCTTTTGTAAAACTACGACTCCCAGTATGCCCTGCTGTAGGCAGTGTGGGCATGTTGTGAGTTGTAGTTTTGCAACAGCTGGAGAGCCAAAGGTTGGCCATCCCTGCCTTAGGACATCAAAGCAGTCTGCTCATTCCCCACCATATTGCTGATTCAGGAGGAAGCTTTCCTGTGACTGCCTTCATCTCTTGCCAGCAAACTGCGCTGTCTGCTTCTCTCTCTGACTGCTATTTGGTAAAGCTGCACAGTCCAGAATGTCTCTGGAGCAATGGGACATATTGACCTTGGATCCATCAGCCCCTTTATGTTTGGGTCAGCACTGCTGTTCATCACGCAGCCTCCTCCGCAGTCCAACCACAGTGACAAACTCTTCCACATGCTGCTGCATAGCAGATGGTTTTCTTGAGGCATCACAGGATGGCAAGCATATCCATATTGACACTACATAGTGCGCATCTTATCCATCAGCTTTTGTGGTCTTCTGCAATCTGGGAGTCCTGTGAAAAGGAACATACTCCACCTGTGAGCAATCCATATCTTCCAATCCCTGCTGAGCTATTCAGTGCTTTATTTAGGTGTCTTCTTTTGGGCAGTATAACAAGTGACCAGGCACAGAGGAAAGACCACTGTACTGAGAAAGTTCAATGAATTTTTTAGGAGTGCTGGTTTACCTTAATCTGAGCCTAATACTAATGGTTCCTTACATTATCATGTTCCAGACCATGCATCACATCCACAGATTTTACATCTCCTCATCCATGTGTAAACTTCAATCCAAGGCCTCTTGCACACAATTTTTTTTATTCCGCTACCGTTCAATTTTTGCGGGGGGTCCCGTTTGTGGTCCGTATGCGGAACCATTCATTTCAATGGTTCCGCAAAAAAAACGGAATGTACTCTGTATGCATTCTGTTTCCGTATTTCCATATATCCGTTCCTCTAAAAGATAGAACTTGTCCTATTATTGCCTGCAAATAACGTTCCGTGGCTCTATTCAAGTCAATGGGTCCGCAAAAAATACGGCATGCATACGGAACACATCCATATGTCATCCGTTTTTTGCGGATCCATGCCCACTTTGCCCATGTGTTTACTGTTTACAAACATTACTGTACATTACAGTAATAATTGCAAATTTTATGTTTTACGGAAACTATACAGAGATTTCTTGCGGAACGGAAACACAACGAAAGCAAAAAACGAAACAACGGATCTGTGAAAAATGGACCGAAAAACACAGAAAAAGACATACGGTTGTGTGCAAGAGGTCTAATTTTTATAGGGTTTTAATTTAATCTTCTCCAATCAAATTTATAATAGGAGATTTTACTAATCATTTACAAGGAATAATGGGGAAATCTACAACCTATAATGATGCTTACAACACCTTAGGGCTCATACACACGACCGTATGTATTTTGCGGTCCTCAAAAAAGGATCCGGATGATGTCCGTGTGCATTCTGTATTTTGTGGAACAGAACAGCTGGCCCCTAATAGAACAGTACTATCCTTGTCCGTAATGCAGACAATAATAGGACATGTTCATGTTCTATTTTTTTTGCAGAACGGAAATACGGACATACGGAATGCGGAAGGGATGCAATTGCAGACAAGAAAAGGCATTTTCTATTATAGTGCCAGCAATGTGAGGTCCGCAAATTGCGCAATGCATATTGCCGGTGTCCGTGTTTTGCGAATCCGCAATTTATGGACGTGTGAATAGACCCTTAGGCCTCTTGCACACAAACGTTTTTTTCCGTTTACGTTCCCTTTTTTGCATTCCGTATACGGAACCACTCATTTCAATGGAACCGCCAAAATGGAAGGTACTCCATATGCCTTCCGTTTCCGTATTTCCGTTTTCCGTTCCATTCAATGATAAAACATGTCTTATTAGGCCTAATTCACACGTCCGCAATCTACGTCCGCACCTGTTCCGGTAAATTTGCGGAACGGGTGCGGACCCATTCATTTTGAATGGCAAAGTGATGGATGCGGAGAGCACACACTGTGCTCTCCACATCCGCATTTGCGGAGTGTGCTGCCGATCTTCCAGACGGCGGCTCCACAAAAATATAGAGCATGTCCTATTCTTGCCCGCAATTGCGGGCAAGTATAGGCATCTCTATAGGGCTGGTGGCAAGGTGTTTTGCGGATCCGCAAAACACTACGGACGTGTGAATTAGGCCTTATTGTCCACATAATGGACAAAGATAGTACTGTTCTATCAGGGGCCAGCTGTTCCGTTTCGCTAAAAACGGAATGCATACGGACATCGGCCTCTTGCACACGACAGTATTTTGCAGACCGTATACTGGCATTTTTTTCAGTTCAGTATACTGACAGTATACTGAACCATTCACTTCAATGGGTCTGCAAAAAATACCGGTGTCTCCGTATGCCTTCCGTTTCGTATATACAGTAAACTGTATACTGTATATGCCATACGGAAAAACGGAAAGGAACAACGGAACCGAAACGGAAACAAAAAACTGAAAAACCGATCTGTTTAAAACGGACTGCAAAATACTGAAAAAGCCATACGGTCGTGTGCAAGAGGCCATCATCCGTATTTTTTGCTGATTCGTTTTTTGCGGACCGCAAAATACTGAAAAAAGCCATACGGTCGTGTGCAATAGGCCTTATAAGACATGTTCTATCTTTGAACGGACCGCAAATACGGAAACGGAAGGCATACGGAGTGCCTTCTGTTTCTTTGGCGGATCTATTGAAATGAATGGTTTCGTATACAGTCCGTATATGGAACGCAAAAACTGGAACGTAAACGGAAAAGAAAAACGTTTGTGTGCAAGAGGCCTTAGTCGTAGATTTAAACAGGTTTTAATCAGTCCGGGTCTGACAGCCCTATAAAAGCCTCATCCTGCACAGTCTCCACCATTTCACTGGGAGCTGAGCATAGGGAGAGACGTGCTAAGTGCTCATGCGCTAGGGACCATGTTGCTGGAAATTGTTTCAAATAAAAGATTGGATAGGGAAAGTGCAGGGAGATCAAAGGGAGAGTTTTTTTAAACTGTAGGGAGAGCATAGGAAGACTGCAGGTTGAGTGTAATCACTGCATGCATCTTGTTCAACTGCTGTGCGAAGTCACTTTGTGCGGCTTACATATTAGAAACCACCCATAAATGGCCCCATGTTAGAAACTACACCCATCAAGTTATTCAAAACTGGTTTTGCAAACTTTGTAAACCCTTTAGGTATTCCACAAGAATTAAAGGAAAATGGAAATTCAAAATTTACTTTTTTGGCCGATTTTCCACTATAATCCATTTTAACTGTAACACAGCAATGGTTAGAAGCCAAACAAAACTAAAAATGTATTATCCTGATTCTGCAGTTTACAGAAACACTACATATGTGGTTGTAATCTGCTGTAAGGCAGCACAGCAGGGTGCAAAAGGACAGGAGTGCCTTATGGCTTTTGGAGGACAGATTTTGCTGGACTGGTTTGTAGACACCATCTGCCATTTGAAGCCCCCCTGATTCACCCCTACAGTAGAAACTCCCAAAAAGTGACCCCATTTTGAAAACTACAGGGTAAGTGGACAGTTTTATTAATACTATTTTGGGGGTAAATATGATTTTTGATCACACTATATTATGCTTTTTGTGAAGGTAACCAAAAAATGGCTGTTCTGGCACAGTTTTTTTTTTTTTAACAACCTTCATCTGACAGGTTAGATCATGCACTATTTTTATAGAGCAAGTTGTTACAGATGGGGGCTCATTTTTTGCAGGAAGAGTTGAGGTTTTTATTGGTACCATTTTTGGCTACATATGATTTTTTTTATCATTCAATATTACAATTTATGGGGCACAGTTTTTATTTTATGTTTTTGATTAAATTCACATTAGGGGTTAGATCATGCGATATATGTTATAGAGCAGGTAGTTACGGATGTAATGATAACTAATATGTCTCTTTTACATAAAATTTATATCAGTTTTACATATTAAAAGCATTTATGAAACAATGAAATGATGCTTTAGTGTCTCCATTTTCTGAAAGCCATATTCTTTTTATTTTCTGGGCAATTGTCTTATGTAGGGGCTTATTTTTTGAGGGATGAGGTGACAGTTTGATTGGTACTATTTTGGGGTACATATGACTTTTTGATCACTCGAGCTTCAAAACTAGACAGAGCATCAGGAGACCAATGAAGTCGATCTGCCCCTCTCCTAGTCAAGTCAGTAAGTGGTTTAGCAATGACTGACAATTTCTAATAAATTTTCTATAATAAAAAAAACAAAGAATTTCTGAAGGGCCTTAAGGGAAGTGGGTCTTTCCCAATCAGTTATGGCTAGAACCTTGGTGGGGTCCTTATAGAATTTCTGAGGCATAGTTATTATTGTTTATATTATTGTTCATTTTTACCTGGCAAGCGCTGCCCAAGATTGCTGGAGTGTGCATGAGTATTGTGGTTTTAAAAAGGGCTAGGATTATATTCCCAATGTATTACTTGTGATCCCACCGGGTAAGGATAAATAATGTATAGTCTCCCTTTTCTTGTAAGACTCGCCACTGTTGACGAGATGAGATGAAAAAATATAACCAGATAACCGCTTTGAGGCTAAGGGACATTAAATGGGTTCTTCGGGAATAAGGAAAATGAAAATACTTAAATATTACTTTAATATAAATATATTCCAAAATACATTTAATTATTTATAATAGCTCATTTTGTCTAGGAAGCAATCAATAGGAGAAATAAAATGGCAACTGTCCTATTAGTACGCACAAAACCTGTTCTAAAGAGCTGCCTCATCCTCCTCTCTGCTCTGCTTGTCAGGGATTATGATCCTGAATAGAGATAAGATTTTTAGCTGAATCTCTATAGGAATGGAGTTCACGTGGAGACATGAAGTACAGAGAGGAGGATAGGGATGTGGGTAATGAGCAGCAGCACTTGTATGCAGTCTTGATTACCACAGTCTGCCCTGTCCATCCTCTCTAGACTTCATGTCTCCACATGAGCTCCATTCCTACAGAGATTTAGCTGAAGATCGGCTGTATTCAGGATTATAATCCCTGACAAGCAAAGAGGAGGATGAGGCAGGTCTTTACCTCCATGTTCTAAGGTGTCTTGTCCTCCTGTGTGATTAGGACAGGTTTTTTGTGTAATAATAAGATGGTGGCCATTTTATTTCTCCTAATGATTGCTCCCCAGACAAAATGAGCCATTATAACTAATGAAAGTTATTTGGGAATATATTTAGAGTAATATTTAAGTATTTTCATTTTCTTAATTCCTGGAGAACCCCTTTAAAGAAACTAAATCCCTAAAATGTGACGTATTTTTTCTCCAGATTTACTTCCATAAAGATAAAGCTCTTAAATTTACCAATAAGTAAAGGTAAGCAAATTTCTTAAAATTTGTTTTGGCTCTGATTCTAACTAAGCAGCACAGTATGGATGTACATCAGGGTTGTAGAAGCAGCTGGAGGTGTGTTAAAATCCTCACCAATCCATGGCTGAATCATTTCACAAATGTAATGTTTTCTACACTTGCAGAGGACAATTTTATTGCCTTCAGTGTGATGACGCCACATGCCATGCTAAATTCACATTCTGACAGTACACTAGGGATTCGATAAGACAGTATACCAATAGCAAACTTGGCCACTTGGCTGGTAGTGCTGCTAATAGCTTCTGCTACTTGTAATGGTAGAACTGGCAGAGATGGCTTGAGGGTGGTGACTCAGCAGAGAGGGCAAAGAGGGCCTTCTGGTCAGACACAAAGGTTGCAGGCGTCTGCTTATTGAACACTGCGCAAGCTGGATAATCCTGTTAATACAATTTCCTCTCTTTTTGTATCAGAAAAATATTACCTAAAATATAATTTTGCTTTTACAATTATAGTCTTAAAGCACGACTATCCAGTAGTCATCCCTTTATACAGTAATGATTAGAGATGAACGAAGTGAGCTTTGGATGCTACATCGGAAGCCGATTCACAAAAAATTAGTTATGATTAGGGATGAGAGAATTTCATATTTTAAAGTTCGTGTGCAGGTTCGTGTTGTGGTATTTACCGAATTGCGTTATGGATTCCGTTACCACGGACCATAACAGAATTCCATGACGGAATACATAACAGAATGCCTTCAGAGGCATTCCGTTATTTATTCCGTCATAATAGAAGTCTATGGCCTGCATAACGGATACATCCGGTTTACGTTATGCTGGAGTCCTCTCCTGCATAACGTAAATCGGACGGATCTGTTATGTAGGCCATAGACTTCTATTATGACGGAATGAATAACGGAATGCCTCTAAAGGCATTCCGTTATGCATACCATCATGGAATTGCGTTATGGTCCGTGGTAACGGAATCCATAACGCAATTCACTAAATACCACAACACAAACCCGCACACAAACTTCAAAATGTGAAATTCGCTCATCCCTAGTTAAAATACTGTACGGAGATTCGATTCCTGCTACACTACAGGGGCAGGAGCTGTCATCCTTCCCTGTGCGGCGCTCCAGGAAGAAACACAGCTTATCGCATGATCAGCTGTGTTTCTGTCCAGCAGGCCGGGGGATGCAAACCTCGGTTCTGGGGGCCGCATGCGGCCCGCAGGTTGTGCACCCCTGTTATAGACTCCATTAGCACCCATTGTGAGACAAACGTTAAAGAGGTTCTTCTGGAATTAAGAAAATGAATACTTAAATATTACTTTATTATAAATATATTCCCAAATACCTTTCATTAGTTATAATGGCTTGTTTTGCTTTGGGAGCAATCAAAGAAAATAAAATGGTTGCCGTCCTATTAGTCCACACAAAACCTGTCCTAATAACTCAGGGGGACAAGTTACTTCAGAACACTAAAGAACACTGCCTCTTCCTCCTCTCTGCTCTGCTTCTCAGGGATTATGATCCGATTACAATTTAACAAGATCTTCAGCTGAATCTCTGTAGGAATTGAGTTCATGAGGAAACATGAGATACAGAGAGGAGGGTGGGGGATATGGCTGATGAGCAGCAGCACTTGTATGTAGTCTCCATTACCACAGCCCCTCATTACCACAATCTGTCCTGTCTGTCCTTTCTGTATGTCATGTCTCCTCATGAACTCCATTCCCACAGAGATTCAGCTGAAGATCTGATCAGCTGTATTCTGGATCGTAATCCCTGACAAGTAAAGAAGAGGTTGAGGCAGCTCTTTAGCTCAGTGTTCTGTAGTAACTTGTCCTGCTATGTGATTAGGATCGGTTTTGTGTGTACTATATAGGACTGCACTGATGATTGCTCCCTAGACAAAATGAGCCATTATAACTAATGAAAGGTATTTGAGAATATATTTATAATAAAGTAATATTTAAGTATTTTAATTTTCTTAATTCCTGGAGAACCCCTTTAACCTACTGTGCCTGTTCACAGTCTACAGTGAAGTACAAGCTCTATACAGAGCCGCATTCCTTTATGAACAGTGTGGACAATACTTATGGAAATTGTGAGTAAGCCAGGAAGGCAAGACATATGTATATTGGCCATGTGAAGCAATTTATTGATGTATACTCCACTGGAAGATACTCCAGCCAGAAGTTACAATAGCCTGAGTGTGACCAAAAGCTATAACTCATCAAGAGCCTGTTACTAGAGATGGCCCGAACTATCCGCCGGCGAACAGTTCCTGGCGAACATAGCTTGTTCACGTTCGCCACGGCGGGCGAACACATGCGATGTTCGGTCCGCCCCCTATGCATCATCATTGAGCAAACTTTGACCCTGTACCTCACAGTCAGCACACAGATTCCAGCCAATCAGCAGCATACCCTCCCTCCCAGACCCTCCCATCTCCTGAGCAGCATCCATTTTAGATTCATTCGGAATTTGCAGTCTTAGTGAGAGGAGGGACAGTGTAGCTGCTGCTAATTTAATTGGGAAATCGATAGCTAGGCTAGTGAATTCAGTGTCCACTCCAGTCCTGAAAGACTCATCTGATCTCTGCTGTAAGGATAGCGTCCTGACAGCACCCCAAAAAGCCCTTTTTAGGGCTGCAACATTAGTCTGCTTTTTTTTTTTCCATATATATATTGCAGTTGCCTGGCCTGCCCGTGTGTGAGGAGCTGCAGGCCCACAGACTGTAGTGTGCCCACTGCCAGTGCCCACCCCTGTCATCCCGTGTGGCACAGGACTTTGCATCAAAAAAAGGCATTTCATTTTTACAATTTAGTGTAATTTCAGTTGCTTGCCTGCTAGTGTGTGTCAGGCCGACTTCCACTGTCTGTAGTGTGCCCACTGCCAGTGCCCACCCCTGTCATCCCATGTGGCACAGGACTTTGCATAAAAAAAAGGCATTTCATTTTTACAATTTAGTGTAATTTCAGTTGCTTGCCTGCTAGTGTGTGTCAGGCCGACTTCCACTGACTGTAGTGTGCCCACTGCCAGTGCCCACCCCTGTCATCCCGTGTGGCACAGGACTTTGCATCAAAAAAAAGGCATTTCATTTTTACACTTTAGTGTAATTTCAGTTGCTTGCCTGCTAGTGTGTGTCAGGCCGACTTCCACAGCTAGTGCTCACCCCTGTCATCCCGTGTGGCACAGAACTTTGCATTAAAAAAAGGCATTTCATTTTTACATTTTAGTGTAATTTCAGTTGCTTGCCTGCTAGTGTGTGTCAGGCCGACTTCCACTGACTGTAGTGTGCCCACTGCCAGTGCCCACCACTGATACCGGGTGGCACAGTAGCTTGCCGATAAATAAGGCATTACATTTTTAGACAGTAGTCTAATTTCAGTTGCTTGCCTGCTGCCAGTGTGTGTCAGGCCCACTTCCACTGACTGTAGTGTGCCCACTGCCAGTGCCCACCACTAATACCAGGTGGCACAGTAGCTTGCCGATAAATAAGGCATTTAATTTTTACACATTAGTCTAATTTCAGTTGCTTGCCTGCTGCCAGTGTGTGTCAGGCCCACTTCCACAGACTGTAGTGTGACCACTGCGAGTGCCAACCACTGATACCGGGTGGCACAGTAGCTTGCCGATAAATAAGGCATTTAATTTTTAGACAGTAGTCTAATTTCAGTTGCTTGCCTGCTGCTAGTGTGTGTCAGGCCCACTTCCACTGACTGTAGTGTGCCCACTGCCAGTGCCAACCACTGATACCGGGTGGCACAGTAGCTTGCCGATAAATAAGGCATTTCATTTTTACACATTAGTCTAATTTCAGTTGCTTGCCTGCTGCCAGTGTGTGTCAGGCCCACTTCCACACACTGTAGTGTGCCCACTGCCAGTGCCAACCACTGATACCAGGTGGCACAGTAGCTTGCCGATAAATAAGGCATTTAATTTTTAGACAGTAGTCTAAATTCAGTTGCTTGCCTGCTGCCAGTGTGTGTGAGGCCCACTTCCACAGACTGTAGTGTGCCCACTGCCAGTGCCAACCACTGATACCGGGTGGCACAGTAGCTTGCCGATAAATAAGGCATTTAATTTTTAGACAGTAGTCTAAATTCAGTTGCTTGCCTGTTGCCAGTGTGTGTCAGTCCCGCTTCCACTGACAGTAGTGTGCCCACTGCCAGTGCCAACCACTGATACCGGGTGGCACAGTAGCTTGCCGATAAATAAGGCATTTAATTTTTACACATTAGTCTAATTTCAGTTGCTTGCCTGCTGCCAGTGTGTGTCAGGCCCACTTCCACACACTGTAGTGTGCCCACTGCCAGTGCCAACCACTGATACCAGGTGGCACAGTAGCTTGCCGATAAATAAGGCATTTAATTTTTAGACAGTAGTCTAAATTCAGTTGCTTGCCTGCTGCCAGTGTGTGTGAGGCCCACTTCCACAGACTGTAGTGTGCCCACTGCCAGTGCCAACCACTGATACCGGGTGGCACAGTAGATTGCCGATAAATAAGGCATTTAATTTTTAGACAGTAGTCTAAATTCAGTTGCTTGCCTGTTGCCAGTGTGTGTCAGGCCCGCTTCCACTGACTGTAGTGTGCCCACTGCCAGTGCCCACCACTTATACCGGGTGGCACAGTAGCTTGCCTATAAATAAGGCATTTAATTTTTAGACAGTAGTCTAAATTCAGTTGCTTGCCTGCGGCCAGTGTGTGTCAGGCCCACTTCCACTGACTGTAATGTGCCCACTGCCAGTGCCCACCACTGATACCAGGTGGCACAGTAGCTTGCCGATAAATAAGGCATTTAATTTTTAGACAGTAGTCTAATTTCAGTTGCTTGCCTGCTGCCAGTGTGTGTCAGGCCCACTTCCACAGACTGTAGTGTGCCCACTGCAAGTGCCCACCACTCATACTGGGTGGCACAGTACCTAGCACGCGTAGTACCACTTATCTAAAAAAAATGACAGGCAGAGGCAGGCCACCCCCCAGGGGCCGTCGTGGTCGTGGTGCTGTGATTTCCACTGTCCCTGCAATAATGCCTAGTGTTCAGAGGCCACGTACCCTGAACCCGAAAAATTCTGAGGACATAGTTGACTGGCTTAGACAGGACACCCAATCTTCAACAGCTTCCGCTAAGAACCTTGACGCACCATCCTCCTCCCGCTCAGCTTTGGTCACCTGCTCTCAAGTTACCACGCTCCCGCCCGCCACCACCACCACCACAGCCACCACAGCAGCTTCACTTCATCCGTCAGAGGAGTTATTTACACATCAGTTGGATGCAATTAGTGATGCGCAACCATTATTGCCGGATGATGTAGATTACAGGGATATGTCTCAGTCAGGCAGGATTACACACATGGACGTACAGTGTGATGATGATGTTGTACCCGCTGCTGCTTCCTTTGCTGAGGTGTCAGATACAAGTGAAGCGGTTGATGATGACGATGTGTCCACGGATGCCACGTGGGTGCCTGCTCGAAGAGATGAAGAGGGCGAAAGTTCAGAAGAGGAGACAGAGAGAAGGAGGAGACGAGTTGGAAGCAGGGGGAGGTCATCGCAAGGAGTTAGTGGCACAGTCAGACAGCATGTATCGGCATCCGGGTTCAGCCAGACAGCACGCCAGTCAATGCATGCTGTTGCCACCACCAGAAAGCCGTCATTGCAAAGCTCAGCAGTGTGGCATTTTTTTTGTGTGTCTGCCTCTGATAACAGCAATGCCATTTGCAACCTGTGCCAAAAGAAACTGAGTCGTGGGAAGTTCAACACCCACCTCGGTACAACTGCTTTGCGAAGGCACATGATCTCACATCACAAATGCCTATGAGATCAACACATGAGTACAAGCAGCACACAAACTCAAAGCCACCATGCTCCTCCTGGTCCAGCATCTTCAGCCACGTCAACCACTGCTGTCCTCCCTGCCCCCTCTCAACCAACCGCCACTCCATCTCTCACCTTCAGCAGTTCCTGCTTATCTGCCCACAGTCAGGTGTCTGTCAAGGACATGTTTGAGCGTAAGAAGCCAATGTCACAGAATCACCCCCTTGCCCGGCGACTGACAGCTGGCTTGACGGAACTCTTAGCCCGCCAGCTTTTACCATACCAGCTGGTGGAGTCTGAGGCCTTCAAAAAATTGTCGCTATTGGGACACCACAGTGTAAAGTACCCGGACGCAATTTTTTTTTCAAAAAAGGCAATCCCAAACCTCTACAATGTCATTGAAAAGAAAGTCATGATGGCATCTCTGGCATACAGTGTTGGGGCAAGGGTCCATCTGACCACTGATACCTGGTCTGCAAAGCACGGTCAGGGCAGGTATATCACGTACACTTCGCATTGGGTCAACCTGCTGACGGCTGACAAGCATGGAATGCGTGGCTCCGCAGCGGAGTTGGTGACACCGCCACGACTTGCAGGCAGACCTACTGCAACCTCCTCTATTCCTACTCCATCCTCTTCGATATCCTCCTCGGCTGAGTCTTTTTCTGCTGCGGCGTCTGGCTGCACATCAACTGAATCCCCCAGCTCCACAGGGGCTATTCCACATCCCGGATACGACATTGTCACGCTGTCTTGGGGTTGACTTGCCTGAAAGCAGAGAGCCACACAGGACCAGCACTCCTGTCCGCCCTGAATGCACAGGTGGATCAGTGGCTGACCCCGCACCAACTGGAGATAGGCAAAGTGGTGTGTGACAATGGAACAAATTTGTTGTCGGCATTGAATTTTGGCAAGTTGTCACATGTGCCGTGCATGGCACATGTGTTGAATCTCATCGTACAACGCTTTGTGTCTAAGTACCCAGGCTTACAGGACGCCCTCAAGCAGGCCAGGAAGGTGTGTGGCCATTTCAGGCGTTCCTACACGGCCATGGCGCACTTTTCCGATATTCAGCGGCGAAACAACATGCCAGTGAGGCGCTTGATTTGTGACAGCCCGACACGTCGGAATTTAACACTCCTAATGTTCGACCGCCTGCTCCAACAAGAAAAAGCCGTCAACGAGTATTTGTATGACCGGGGTGCTAGGACAGCCTCTGCGGAGCTGGGAATTTTTTTGCCACGTTACTGGATGCTCATGCACAATGCCTGTAGGCTCATGCGTCCTTTTGATGAGGTGACAAACCTAGTCAGTCGCACCGAAGGCACCATCAGCGACCTCATCCCATTTGTTTTCTTCCTGGAGCGTTCCCTGCAAAGAGTGCTGGATCAGGCTGTAGATGAGCGTGAAGAGGAAGAGTTGTGGTCACCATCACCACCAGAAACAGCCTTGTCATCATCGCTTGCCGGACCTGCGGCAACGCTAGAAGAGGAGTATGAGGAAGAGGAGTCAGAGGAGGAATGTGGCGGCTTTGAGGAGGAGGAAGACCAACCACAGCAGGCACCCCAGAGTGCTCATTGTTGTCACCTATCTGGGACCCATGGTGTTGTACGTGGTTGGGGGGAAGAACAGACCGTCAATGACATCAGTGAGGACGAGGAACGGGAAATGAGTAGCTCTGCATCCAACCTTGTTCAAATGGGGTCTTTCATGCTGTCATGTCTGTTGAGGGACCCTCGTATAAAAAGGATGAAGGAGAACGACCTGTACTGGGTGGCCACGCTACTAGACCCCCGGTATAAGCAGAAAGTGGCAGAAATGTTACCCAATTACCGAAAGTCGGAAAGGATGCAGCAGTTCAAAACCAAACTAAAAAATATGCTTTGCACAGCTTATAAGGGGGATGTCACAGCACAATGGGAATCTAACAGGGGAAGAGGTGAGCGTAATCCTCCTCCTACCACGGCGGCAAGGACTGGACGATTTACAGATGTGTTGTTGATGGAGGACATGCGGAGCTTTTTCAGTCCTACACATTGCCACAGCCCTTCGGGATCCAGCCTTAGAGAGCGACTCGACCGACAGGTAGCAGACTACCTCGCCTTAACAGCAGATATCGACACTCTGAGGAGCGATGAACCCCTTCACTACTGGGTGTGTAGGCTTGACCTGTAACCTGAGCTATCCCAGTTTGCGATAGAATTTCTGGCCTGCCCTGCTTCAAGTGTCCTGTCAGAAAGGACCTTCAGTGCAGCAGGAGGCATTGTCACTGACAAGAAAAGTTGCCTCGGTCAAAAAAGTGTTGATTACCTCACCTTCATAAAGATGAATGAGGCATGGATCCCGAAGGGACTGACAGTGGGGGATACGTTTGACTAACAAAAGGCCTGATTACATGCCTTGGCCTCAAAATGGCCCCCATGCTGCTGTATTTAATGTCTGCATACCGGATGACTTTCGTGAATTCTCCACCACCAACTAGGGTTCAAGCCGCAATGTTTTAGTCACTTTTCTGCCTGGAAAACATCAATTTTTCCGGCCGCTGCTACAATAGCGGCTGCAACAATGCCATCATTTTTCAGGCATGTGTACATGCCTAATTTTTTTGTCCTATGGTGCAGCACTGTGGCTGCAAAAACAAAACAAAACAAAAAAAGGCACATATAAGTGTCAATTCCCCTTCGTGATCGTTACCTTGTTGTGGTGAAGGGGCTTGCGTATCACAATGAAGCAATCATCACCTCTATGAGTGTGTTGGCAATGTTTCCACACCCCAGATGATAAGGCCGTTGCTTCATTATGGTCAGACCAAAAGCGATCGGACGGCTGGATAATATTTCATAGAAAAAACATTCATTTACCTTTTTTTTTTAAAGTTGTATGGGTTTTTAATAAATAAAATAAAAAATCATAATAAAGTCTCTTAATAGTTTATTAGAAATAATGCAGACAATTAAAAAAATCCCCATCAATTCCAATACAAAGCAAGTACAGAGCTCAGAACTAAATTATTTCATGATGTCGTAATGGTTCGTTAATTCAACAATGTTTAATCAATTCGACACACGTCCCCGGATAGGGTACGTAACAGAGATTAAACTGATAGGAATATTACTAGTTAAGACACCACTCATATAGGGTGTCACAGCACAGTGCTCTGTGCACGCGCAGTGCCCCAATTTGGGAGTAAGCGGACCGACCAAGCTGCTTTTTCCATCTCCCGGTTCCTAAAATCAATTCAGTTTGGTGTATGAGAGTTTGGTCTGTCACTGTGAAGGCAGTCGAAGGTACCCGGCCTAAATTTTTTTTCACAAAAGGCAATCCCTGATATGGGACGTAACAGGGATTAAACTGATAGGAATAGTACTAGTTAAGACACCACTCATATCGGATGTGAGAGTAAATTGCACGGCGCAGACGCCGTGACCGTGGATTAAAACAAAGGGGAGGGAGCCAGCGTTTTTTTTAACCATCTCCCAGTTCGAAAAATCTATTCAATAAATGGACCACAGATTGGGGACATTAGAGGGATTAAACTGATGAGAATAGTACTACAGAAAATACCACTCATATGGGGTGTGACAGTAAATTGCACGGCGCAGACGCAGTGACCGTGGATTAAAACAGAGTAGAGGGAGCCAGCGTTTTTTTAACCATCTCCCCGTTCAAAAAATCTATTCAATAAATGGACCCCAGATTGGGGACGTTAGAGGGATTAAACTGATGAGAATAGTACTACAGAAAATACCACTCATATCGGGTGTGACAGTAAATTGCACGGCGCAGACGCAGTGACCGTGGATAAAAACAAAGGGGAGGGAGCCAGCGTTTTTTTAACTATCTCCCCGTTCGAAAAATCAATTCAATTCACCTTTCGGGGACCCTTGGTGTTGTACGTGGCTGGGTGGAGGAAGAAACCTTCAATGACATCACCGGGACATGGCTAGCTTTGTATCCAACCTTGTGCAAATGGGGAGTTTGCCGTTGTGCAAATGGACTGTTTGCGGTGCATTAAAAGGGGAGTTTGGTCTGTCAATGTCTGTGAAGCGGGCGTAACCCTTACACTACCTGATCGATACAACATCATACCTGATCGTATACACACACTGGATGTTTTAAAGCATGTTATTCCAAACAATTTAGGATTGTTAGATGATTTATGCCCTTTATGGATTAAAACCCGACTCTGCGTCCACTACGTAATTTTCCATGGGAGTTTTGCCATGGATCCCCCTCCGGCTTGCCACAGTCCAGGTGTTAGTCCCCCTGAAACAACTTTTCCATCACTATTGTGGCCAGAAAGAGTCCCTGTGGGTTTTAAAATTCGCCTGCCTATTGAAGTCTATGGCGGTTCGCCCGGTTCGCCCGTTCGCGAACATTTGCGGAAGTTTGCGTTCGCCGTTCGCGAACGGAAAATTTTATGTTCGCGACATCACTACCTGTTACTAGGATTACAGATACAACTTATGATGTGCTTTGCATGGATTACAATACTACTACCTCTTCCATGTCAATGAACCTGTACTGTACATCTACCTCAAGGCAACTGATTAAATAAATAACTCAAACACTTACTGGTAAACGGACTCCTCTTTATTTCTACACCTCATTTGCACCAAAGGGTGCTGGTGTCACGAACATAAGGGATCCTGCCTTCCCCGCACCTAAAGATCTATACCATCAAGAGCACCTCAACCAACATCTGGCAGGAAATTCCTGAACACCAGAGTGTGCCCCAAAGAAATCCGGTGCCTTCCTTCCCATCACTGCACCCGGCCCAGGGAGCTGCAGAAAGGCGAGTACTACTACACCCATCAGGCCACCACACTCACACATTGTCCCTGGAGTACTGGTCGCTGCAGCCAGACTTCAGAGCATTTAACCAGCATTTCATCTAGGGTAAGAAATACTCTTTATAACTCTCTGAATGGGAGACCCCCTGTACCAACTCAATAAAGGGTATGTGGAAATTAATTTCAGAGCTGCGTAGAGCAGCAGGGAATAAAGTGGAGCTTTTTAATCTGTAGTGCCATAAAAATCCAGACACCCTTAGGCCCCTTTCACACGGGCGAGTTTTCCGCGCGGGTGCAATGCGTGAGGAGGACGCATTGCACCTGCACTGAATCCGGACCCATTCATTTCTATGGGGCTGTGCACATGAGCGGTGATTTTCACGCATCACTTCTGCGTTGCGTGAAAATCGCAGCATGTTCTATATTCTGCGTTTTTCACGCATCGCAGGCCCCATAGAAGTGAATAAGGGCTGCTGGAAAATCGCAAGCATCCGCAAGCAAGTGCGGATGCGTTGCGATTTTCACGCATTGTTGCTTAGCAACAGGACCCAATCTCTATTATTTTCCCTTATAACATGGTTATAAGGGGAAATAATAGCATTCTTAATAAAGAATGCATTGTTAAATGAAGTGGAGGGGGTTAAAAATAATAAAAGTTAACTTACCTTAGCCACTTGATCGCGTAGTCGCGATCTCTCCTCTCTTTCCCTGCAGCATCTAAGATCTAAAGGACCTGTGATGACGTCACATCACATGGTCCAATCACATGGTCCATCACCATGGTAAGATGGACCATATGATTGGACCATGTGATGTGACGTCATCTAGGTCCTCTAGATCTTAGATGCTGCAGAAGAAGGAGAGATCGCGATCTACGCGATCAAGTGGCTAAGTAAGTTAACTTTGTTATTTTAACCCCTTCCACTTCATTTAACAATGCATTCTTTATTAAGAATGCTATTATTTCCCCTTATAACCATGTTATAAGGGAAAATAATCAATTCTCCCGAAGACCCGAAACCGGACTTCAGTGATGAAGGCTGGCTTCGGGTTGGGTACGAAACATGGCGTTTTTTCTCACGTGTGTGCAAAACGTGCTACAAACGTTTGCACCCGCGCGGGAAAAACGCGCATATTCCCGCAACGCACCCGCCTCTTATCCGGGCGTCAAACATGACGCCCGTGTGAAAGAGGCCTTAGGGGGTACTTTTTTTTTTTTTTGCTTTTTACAAGAAACAGTAGCCGGGCTGTAAGCAGATGACAAGCTTTACAGATGTGGACATCATATGAAAAAGGTGGTAATTCATGACGATAGAAAGTGGTTCAAACCTGATGAACAAAATGCTCTTCATTATATTACATTGCTTTTGTACCCTATAGTAGTTGGTTGATTAACACAGTTTCTTATTGACTTGTCCACTTCCAGTTTATACACCATCCCTTTGTATTTACCTGCTCTGCCACCCTAAAATTTTCGAATACTATAACTTCGTATTGTCTAAATTATTTACTTGTTCTATTACTGCTGAGGATTTAAAGTGAGGTTATTAATTATGTATTGTTGACTACACTGTGATGATAAAATGCAAGGAAGATGAGTGGAAGCAGGTGAGCAGAGCAGTGGTGCCTGTAACAATTGCTCCTCCTTTCGTTTACTTGTACCAATCAGTAATGTGGTTGGTCAGGACATCCAGTTGCCATGACAACCATATTCTTTTTCAGTGCAGGCACCTGTTTAAACCAACTAGGGCCTGTTGACCCTTGTCTGTATATTAGTTGTGTTTTATTAATTTCCTCTAGCCTATATCCTGTATTGACTGGCTGTGTTTTGACCCTGATCTCCACTAGATTTTGACTGTTACTTTGCCCTTTAGATTGTCACTCTCTGTGAAGTTCCTGATTCTGCCTTTGTTTGCAGATTGGACAAGTGCTGCATTTTTCCATTCATTTTTATGCATCTTCTGGATTGTAACTTCTGGTTGATCTACTAGTTATAACACATGGATCCATCTTTTTTTCAGTTCCATTTGTTACCGCTGGCAACTACTCAGAATCTGTCTGTATAAATCCAAACTTCCTTGCAATCTTCTTGTTAAAACAAAAATGGAAAGATGATTCCTTAGTCTTCAAATCTCACTTTAACCAGTCAGACAATTGTTTTTTACATTAGGTGTTTATACTATTTGACTATTGTTGAGCATGAATAAATTAAGTACACCCTTATTGCTTCCATAGGAGTTAACAAGGTAAGTAGCCAAATGTCCTTGATAAAATTGATCATCAGCAAGTGTGACCACTTCTATAAAAGCAGACGTTTTGGCACTTTTCTGCTTTCAGACACGTGTTAACACAATGCTAAGGAGGAAAGACATGAGCAATGATCTTGGTGAAGTATTTGTTGCTACCTATCAATCTGGGAAGGATTATAAGGTTTAGGCTGGGTTCAGACTTGAGCGTATCTGATCTGTTTAAACGCGCTGTAAAACGCGCAAGTCTGAACCCAGCCTCAAGGATTATAATTTCCAAACAATTTGAAGTCCATCATTCTGCAGTGAGAAAGATTATTCACAAGTGGGAAACATTCAAGACAGCTGAAATCTACTCAGGAGTGGACATTCCAGCAAGTTAACCACAAGGTCATATTATATAATAATCAGAGAAATTGCTAAAAAACCCCAGAGCTACATCTAAGGCTCTTCAGGCCTCAGTCATTACATGTATGTTAAATTTCTAAGTTCATAACAAGACTAAACAAGCAGTTTGTTTGTTTGGAAGGGCTTCCAGGAGACAGCTTTTTCTGTCTAAAAAGAATCTGAACAAATGAAAATACTTCTGGAACAATGTTCTTTGGACAGACGAGATCAAAGTGGAGATATTTGGTCATAATGCATAGCACCATGTGTGGCGAAAACCAAACACAGCACATCAGAACAAACACCTCATACTAACTGTCAAGCATGATGGTTGAAGAGATTTCAGCTTGTTTTGTAGACACAGGAACTGGACATCTTGAAGTCATTGAATTGACCATGAATTGTCCATGAATTTACCAAAGTATTCTAGAGTCAAATGTGAGGCCATCCATCGAACAGCTAAAGCTTAGTTGAAACTGGGTAGTGCAACAGAACAAGGTTCCCAATCACACCAGCAAATCTACAACAGAATGTATACTTACAGTTGTGTTCAAAATTATTCAACCCCCAATGCTGTAAAGGGTTTTAGGGAATTTAGTGTACATTTGTAATTGTGTTCAGAATGAAATATTACAAGGACTTTTTAAAGAACCAAATGCAACTAAAATGACATCAATTGTTTTTGTAATACAGTATTAAATGTTTTTTTTTGTGATTTCTTCATTGACAATTGACAATTATTCAACCCCTTAAAGACTACCACTCTTAAGAACAGAGATTCATTCAAGTGTTTTCGATCAGGTATTGAAAACACCTGTGGATGTCAAGGAGCAGCAATCAAGCATAATAAGCACCAATTAGGCAGATTTAAAATGACTGTGATACTCAGCTCCTTCTAGACATTTACTGGTGTGTTTACAAACATGGTGAAGTCAAGAGAATGGTCCAGGAAGACAAGAGAAGAGGTGATTTCTCTTCACAGGAAGGGCAATGGCTATAAGAAGATTGCAAAGATGTTAAACATACCAAGAGACACCATAGAAAGCATCATTCGCAAATGCAAGGCAAAGGGCACTGTTAAAACGCTATCTGGTCGTGGCAGAAAGAAGATGCTGACTTCGACTGCTGTGCGCTACCTGAAGCGCAAAGTGGAGAAAAGTCCCCGTGTGACTACTGAGGAACTGAAAAAAGATTTGTCAGATGCAGGTACTGAAGTTTCAGCTCAGACAATAAGGCGCACACTGCGTAATGAAGGCCTCCGTGCCAGAACTCCCAGGCGCACCCCCTTGCTGTCTCCAAATAATAAGAAGATTCGACTGCAGTATGCCAAATGTGATGTGGACAAACCACATTTGTGTTCTGTGGACTGATGAAACAAAATTAGAACTGTTTAGGCCCATGGATCAATGCTATATTTGGAGGAGGAAGAACAAGGCCTATGAAGAAAAGAACACCTTGCCTTGGAGAAAAGTCCCCGTGTGACTACTGAGGAACTGAAAAAAGATTTGTCAGATGCAGGTACTGAAGTTTCAGCTCAGACAATAAGGCGCACACTGCGTAATGAAGGCCTCCGTGCCAGAACTCCCAGGCGCACCCCCTTGCTGTCTCCAAATAATAAGAAGATTCGACTGCAGTATGCCAAAAGTCATGTGGACAAACCACATTTGTGTTCTGTGGACTGATGAAACAAAATTAGAACTGTTTAGGCCCATGGATCAATGCTATATTTGGAGGAGGAAGAACAAGGCCTATGAAGAAAAGAACACCTTGCCTACTGTGAAGCATGGCCGGGGGTCAATCGTGCTTTGGGGCTGTTTTGCTTCTACAGGTACAGGGAAGCTTCAGCGTGTGCAAGGTACCATGAATTCTCTTCAGTACCAGGAGATATTGGATGAAAATGTGATGCAGTTCGTCACAAACCTGAGGCTTGGGAGACGTTGGACCTATCAACAGGACAATGATCCCAAGCATAGCTCCAAGTCCACTAGAGCATGGTTGCAGATTAAAGGCTGGAACATTTTGAAGTGGCCATCGCATTCACCAGACTTAAATCCGATTGAGAACCTCTGGTGGGACTTAAAGAAAGCAGTTGCAGCGCGCAAGCCTAAGAATGTGACTTAACTGGAGGCTTTTGTCCATGAAGAATGGGCGAAGATACCCGTAGATCGTTGCAAGACACTTGTATCAAGCTATGCTTCACATTTAAAAGCTGTTATAACTGGAAAAGGATGTTGTACTAAGTACTAAGATTGAATGTCACTTGGGGGTTGAATAAAACTGATAATGATGTGAGCACAGAAAAGACATTTGTGGTTATTTCATTATAAATGTTATGTTATATTTGTTTGACTTACAAGTGCCTCTTTGATTTAATTGTAAACAAGATGACTGAAATGATCAAAATCAATGTCAAACTGGCCAAAACACTCAATTTCAGTGGGGGTTGAATAATTTTGAACACAACTGTAAAAGGGTTGTCTCATCTTGACTAACTTGCCTAACCTTTTGTTCTAAACTGTTTTCATAGCCCCAGGGCCGGACTGGCCTACCAAGATAACGGGAACTTTCCAGGTAGGCCGCCGGCCCTGGGGCCGCTTCAGTGCTCCTCGCCTCCTTGCCTCTTTTCCGCCGCTGTGTGGCCCGCCCCTTACCATCCCTGGCCCACCCTTGGCACGCCCCTTACTCTCCTAGGCTAGCGCTTCACTGTCCTGAGCGTGTACAGCGTCAGGATGCAGTGCGCGCACAATGACCTGACTGGAGGTCTTTGGGCAGATCTGATGTCTGATGGGGCTGAGTAGGGTCTGATGGGGGTCTTTGGGCTGATCTGAGGTCTGATGGGGGCTGACTGGGGGTCTGATGGGGGCCTTTGGGCTGATCTGAGGTCTGATGGGGGCTGACTAGAGGTCTTTGGGCAGATCTGAGATCTGATGGGGGCTGAGTGGGGTTTGATAGGGGTCTTTGGGCTGATCTGAGGTCTGATGGGGGCTGACTGGGGGTCTGATGGGGGTCTTTGGGCTGATGGGGGCTTACTGGGGGTCTTTGAGCTGATCTGAGGTCTGATGGGGGCTGACTGGGGGTCTGATGGGGGTGTTTGGGATGATCTGAGGTCTGATGGGGGCTGACTGGGCGTCTTTGGGCTGATCTGAGGTCTGATGGGGGCTGACTGGGGGTCTAATGCGGGTAGGAAACTAAGATGTCTGTCTGTCTGTCAAACTCTGCAGAGATGAGAGATAGCTGAAAGAAATCATCATGGTGGTCTGGTCTGAATGGAGAAGATGAAGAAAGAGAACATCAAAGGAGACGTTACTGGATGTAAGAGCTATGGGTGCGATATATGGGTGGGGCTGTGTGTGGGTGTGGCTTGTGGCTGGGCGGGGACACAGGGGCCCCATGATCTCCTATTGCCAGTGGAAGTGCCCCTTCCGAGACCAGGCTCTGGATCCGCCACTGCTGTGGCTACTGGATGTGCCTGCAATTTTGGCCACATAACATTATTTCCTGTTGGAGTCTATGCGGCCCCGGACTCAGCAGGCGCCGGCCGCTGCTTCTGCAGCTTGCGGTCAGCGGAGGATAATTACGCAATGCTATGGGGCTGGTATATAATTTTTTCCAGGGCTGGTTTTCATACCCAGTCTGGCCCTGAATAGCTCCTATACACTGGATGGGAGCTACTGCACTGTTTCCTGGCGACCTGGTGGTCTGGACTTAGGCCCCACAAGAGAGTTTTCCATGTGGGTACGATATGTGAAGTGAACGCATAGCACCCATACTAAACCCTAACCCATTAATTTCAATGGGTCTGTGTACATGAGCTTTTTTTTTTTCACGCATCAGTTCTGCGTTGCGTAAGAATCGCTGCATGTTTGCTATACGCAAGATGGCTGGAAGTTGCATAAAAGAAATGGCCACAAGCAGGTAATACGTATTTCGAGCGTGGAAAGCATTTGCGTTCCAAACACAGCAAACAAAATAATCACAAAGATTAAGTGTGTGCGTTCTGTCGTGAAAAATAGATATGTGCAATAAAAGTAACGTGATCAATATATATTTATAACTGGAAAAACATATGTAATATGAGTACATAGCCAAAATAGAATATAGGACATGGTTATGACAGTCTATAGATATTTAGATAGATATACCCAAACATGATTGAAGCTAATATATTAAATTAAAATGATAAAATCATAATAATAACACATGATTATAGACATAATTAATGAAAAAATGTATTACAAATCTAATACCTAATACCCAATATACAATATAGATAAAAATATAGTAAAAAAAAATCTGAGATCATAATTGTACAAAAATAATTTTACATGATTGAAAAATAATGTCCCACAGTTCCATGGTTTACAAAAATATCAATAACATAAAACTGTATTGAAATGCCCCAGTTGTTGCGTCTTACTATTTAACCCCTTAGTGACGAATAACGTACTATGTATGTCATAATATGGTGTTAGTTACCCCATCATGAAGTGCACAGTACGTCATGAAATTAAAGTGTATGATTGCAGTGACAGCGGCAGCTTAACGCATGTCACGGACAGCAGAGCTGTCCAGGCACCCGTCAGGGGACCAATAACAGCGGTCCCTGTTTCCTGATCGCTGTGATTGGTCACTCAAGGCAAGAATCATCCAGCGCAGCTCCGATCTCCTCATTGTGACAGTTACACTTCAGGAGATCAGAGCTTCGCTGCCCTGCTCTCCAGTCAGACTACCCACAAGTGCCCCCAAGTGAATAAACACCCCACCCAACACACGCTGTTCCCCTTACACCCCATCCTCCAACCACCCTTCCTCCCCACAGAACTTCAGTGTTTTTTTTTTTATTAAATAGTTTACTATAACTAGCCAGGTAGCTTGAAATAGTTGAGGTTAGTGTTAGAGTTAGGCATTTGTAAAAAACAAACAAAAAAAAACAAAAATAATAAATTCAATAGTAAAAAAAAACTATATAGTAAAATATATATATATATATAAAAATTACTAGTAATTAGAATAGATTTAGTTAGTTCACCAGAGTACTGGCAGTTAGCTAGAAATAGTTTAGGTATTTGAAAAAAAAGAAAAGAAAATATACAAATACAAAAATAATATATATAAAATTACTAGGGTAAGAGGTTTGAAAAAAAAATAAAAAATAAATATATATATATATATATATATATAAAAATAAAATAGATTTAGATGAATAGATTTAGTTAGTTCACCAGAGTACTGGCAGTTAGCTAGAAATAGTTTAGGTATTTGAAAAAAAAGAAAAGAAAATATACAAATACAAAAATAATATATATAAAATTACTAGGGTAAGAGGTTTGAAAAAAAAATAAAAAATAAATATATATATATTTAAATATATATAAATAAATAAAATATATATATATATACTGGATATATAAATTGTAGTTTGCATCATATAAAATGGGTGAGATATGCATACGGCAGAGGAGGCATACGCATTTATCTTTTCTGATACAGAAAATGCAAGCAAGACAGAACAGTTTAAAATGTAGTCATTGTCCGCTAACACTAGTGATGAGAAGCCACAGCAGAGTCATATAATCTGTCTATTCGAGAATTTCATTCTGTCACAGGCATCCGTTATGATGTTATGGGGTTTAGGGGGGGTGCAATTTTTTAAAATGTTATCATGAAGAACTGCTAAATTTGATGGTTGAGCAGACCAATTTATACGCTGCTCAATTCATCGCTAGTCACCCCACCTCATATTACGCCAAGAATGGTGTATGGTGCCCTGTTGTTTTGGCAGACATTTTAACATTTTGGGCCCTCCCTCCGTCTCATAAAATAAAAAAACACTATGAGATCTTTTTGATCATTTGATGTGTTGTACGGTACCCCCATGTACAGGGAAGTAATGACAACATGGCAGATTTCTTCATTTCGCTGACAACACACAGTGCCCCCCATGTGATGACCCCAGCCATGACAGGCTTTATAAAATTAGGCCCCTTATAAATTATTTCAATGAAAAATTCAAAGAGGTCTACACCCCAGAAAAAAAATAATGCCGTTGACGAGTCACTTGTCCTTTTTAAATGCAAGCTTCAATTATGCAAATTTTTGCCAAGGAAGAGGGCACGATTTGGGCTAAAAATGTATAAGCTCTGTGAGAGCGGATCTGGCTACACCTATACATTTAGAGTGTATGAAGGCAAAGGTACCCAGTTTTGCCCTCCTGAATGCCCCCTTACCTCAATGTGGCAGGTAAAATAGTGTGGGATTTTTTGCACCCTCTTTTAGATCAGGGATACCACTTGTACGTCGACAATTGTGGTACCATACGCCGCAATCAAAGAGGCCTGCTCAAGCCTGTAGTCCACCAAGAATTGAAGTCTGGGGAAATAAAGGGCCTTCGCAATGGTGACATCTTACTTGTAAAACATCGAGATAAAAAAGACGTCCTCGAAATGACATCTATTCATCCAGACAGACAGTAACAGCCCTGTTCCTGTGAGTGGCACAAATACCACCGTCTGTAAGCCTATCTGCATACAGGATTACAATAAATATATGAGTGGGGTGGACCTTGCAGACCAAATGCTGCAGCCCTATAGCACGGTCAGGAAATCCCACATTTGGTATAAGAAACTTGCAGCCCACCTTATGCAAGTAGCCCTGTATAATTCTTTTGTCATGTTCCAAAAAGTAGGGAACGGATAGCAGTGGGATAGCATCATCTAGTCATGCCAGCAGAATTATCCCAGGGCAACATTTCCCATCTGCGAAAAAAGCAAAGCCCAAAAGAGATGTAGGGTCTGTTACAAGAATGGGATACGGCGGGATACCATATATCAATGTGACACCTGTCCAGATAAGCCTGGATTGTGCAGTAAGCAATGTTTCAACATTTACCATACTTCCCTAGATTATTAATTTAATCAATTTAATTTTTTTTAACTTCTTTTATGCACTTTGGGTTATTTTTTATTTATTATGCAATCCACTGTTTTTTTTAACACTCCACATTTTATTGTATTATTAGCCAATGATAATTTGGAGAATTAGACAAACTCCAAAATTTAAAAATTAATTCTCATTATACCCCTAGATGAATACTGTAAAATAATAAAATTCTCACTACACCTCTAGATGAATACTTTATAGGAAGTGTAGTTTTCAAAATGGGGTCACATTTTGGGGTACCTCAGGGTAACTTCAAATGCGACCCAGCGCCTAAAAATGATCCCAGTAAAATCCGCCCTCCAAATATCTCCACATATCGTGAAAGCTCTGCCATGTGCCCATCCAGCAGTCAACAACCACATATGGGGTGTTGCCGTATTCAGGAGAAAATGGGTAACAAATTTTGTGGTGATTTTCTCCTGTTACCCCTTGTGACAATGAAAAACTTGGGCCTAAAGTGACATTTTTCAGTACAATATGTAATTTTTCTTTTTTTTTACAGCCAAGGGTTTCTAAATTCTATGAAAAGCATATTGGGCCAAAGTGCTTACTACACCCCTTTTACTTGGGGGGTGTAGTTTCCAAAATTGGTACACTTTTTGGGGGTTTCCACTGTCGGGTACCTTAGGGTACCTTCAAATGCGACACAGCGCCTGAAAATTATTCCATTGAAATCTGCCTTCCAAAAGCCATATTGTTCTCTATCTGTTCTAAGCTCTGCCGTGCGCCCATATAGCAGTCGACAACCAAATATAGGGTATTACTGTAAACTGCGGAATCAAGGTAAAAGATATTGAGTTTAGTTTGGCTGTTAACCCTTCCTGTGTTACAGGAAAAAATTTATTAAATGGAAAATCTGCGAAGAAAGTTAAATTTTTAAATTTCATCTCCATTTTCTATTGATTCTTGTGGAGCACCTAAAGGGTTAACAAAGTTTGTAACATCAGTTTTGAACAACTTAAGGGGTGTAGTTTCTAAAATGGGGCCATTTTTGGGTGGTTTCTACTATGTAAGGCCCACAAAGTGACTTCAGAGCTGAACTGGTCCTTAAAAAGTAGGTTTTAGAAATTTTCTTAAAAAATTTAATTTACATATACAAATGTAAAGTAATAACTAATTTGTGAGGTATCACTATCTGCCTTAAAAGGGGAGAAATTCAAATTTTGAAAATGAGAACATTTTCCGGATTTCTGTAAATTTGGGATTTTATAAATAAAGTTGAAACTTATTGATTCAAATTTACCACTAACATGAAGTACAATATGTCACGAGAAAACAATCTCAGAATGGCTTGGATAAGTAAAAGCATTCCAATGTTATTACTAGAGTTGAGCGAACACCGGGAAGTTCGGGTTCACCAGGTTTGGCCAAACTTCGTCACAAAGTTCGAGTTCGGGACCCGAACTTGACCCCGAACCCCATTGAAGTCAATGGGGACCCGAACTTTGGGGCACTAAAATGGCTCTGAAAAAGTAATAGAATGGGCTAGAGGGCTGCAAAAGGAAGCACAATGGGGGTAAGAGCTGGACAATTGCCATGCAAACAAATGTGGATAGGGAAATAACTTATAATAACATAAAATACATACAAATTTAAAATAATAATCTCTAGGAGAAGGAGGTCCATATGGAGTAGGAGGTTGAGGAGGCGATGGATGTGGCGGTGTAGGTGGAAACGGTGGTGGAGGAGGTAGTCGTCAACAACACTGTTTTTTGTTTTTAACTTTTTATTTTTTATTTTTTTATTTGGGTAGACCCCAAAACATTGGGAAATATTGAAAAGAAAACAAAGAGAAAGTACGCTGGAGTATAACAAAGGCTAGGTGAGGCCGGCATACATGTCTATTCTGCATAAGGTAAGGACAAGTCCTGTGGGATCCATGCCTGGTTCATTTTAATGAACGAGAGCTTGTCCACATTGGCTGTGGACAGGCGGCTGCGCTTCTCTGTGATAACGCCCCCTGCCGCGCTAAACACACGTTCAGACAATACACTGGCTGCAGGGCAGGCCAGCACCTCCAAGGCGTAAACGGCAAGCTCAGGCCATGTGCCCAATTTGGAGACTCAGAAGTTGAATGGGGCAGACCCATCAGTCAGTTCCACCATATTGCTGAAATGCTGCTTCCTGCTAAGGGTACTTTCACACTTGCGTTGGTGCGGATCCGTCTGTTTATTTGCACAGACGGATCCGCACCTATAATGCAAATGTTTGTATCCGTTCAGAACGGATCTGTTTGCATTAGTTTTCTTCTCAAAAATTTTTATTGATTATTTTCACAATACAAAAACAATCTCAATGAGTGAGCATAGCCACACTTTAAGAAACAAGACACAGGGGTGTGGATGCAGCCACTCAACAGGTAGCCCTTGTTAGGTAAATGTTAAAGCTACAGTTCTACGGTATCCGCTCGGATACTGCCTACGTAGAACCAACCGTAAGCTGTAATGCCTGGAGCAAATAGTAAAATACAACTAAAACTAAAACAAGATAGTAACATAAAATAAAATAAAGAGAGAGAAACAACATAATGGCTAAACATAAGATCAAAGTCCAGCTTTACAGAATCTGGGATATTCATTTGAATAAAGAACACTTATGCCTTACAGGAGAAGAGGATGACAGTGAGATGGATAGGCGTATAGAAATTTGAAGCCTCACTTAAGAAGGGGAAGGAAATTTATTAAGCCACTGGGACCAAGCAGCTTGAAATTGGGGAAGTCTGTTCGTCCTTATGGCCCAAAGGTGTTCATAGATAACATGTGTTGAAACTTTATCAATAAGTTCACTCATAGAGGGACAGGATGGGGATTTCCAACGTTTAGCTACCAACAGTTTGGCTGTTAATAATATGTGGCAAGTCACTAGTCTAATATGACGCGGGATTCCCTCCATACCTAACAAGAGAAGCGTCAAAGCCGGAGTTAAAGAAATAGTGAACCCTGTCACTTCCCTCACTAGGTTTCCTACTCTGGACCAAAAAGAACGCATAGGCCCACATTCCCAGAAAATATGTAGAAGGTCTCCATATGCATTCTGACATCTCCAACATGTGCTATCCAAATTAGGGTAAAATCTGCTGAGTTTAACCGGGGTGAAGTACCATCGTGTGAGTAATTTATGGTAGCACTCCAACAAATTTGAACATTTAGTGGCCTGATATGTGCATCTAATTGCCTTTTGCCACTGAGCTACAGTAAAGGAGGATTTGAGATCCTTCTCCCAGTTAAGAAAATGAACTTTTTTCGTTAAAGTAAGGTCTGCTATCACTACTTTATATATTTCACACGTAGGTGAGTAGGATACCTCCTGGGAGGGTACCAATAATTTGTAAAGGATTGTTGGAAGCTTGATTTCCCTGCTGGGCCAGTCTTTCAGGAAGTGCATTATCCGTGCATGAGTGAAATAAAACGACTGAGGGATCCCATGAGAGATATGCAGATCGGAGAATGAAATCGGTGTATCATTGTCGTAGAAATCATTCAATAAACTTATACCCCTCATACGCCACCCTCTCACATCTATGTCAGGAATGTGATACTGTAGGATTTCTATAGGTAGTTGTATGGCCGTTTGGGCAGAAAGCGAGCGATTTTGGTGTAAAAGCCTTTTCCATATTTGGATCGATACCTTTAGAGATAATGCAGATGGAAGGGGGGCAGTAGAATCCAAAGCATGGTATAAAAGCAGAGAATATAGTGATCGACCTTTATTAAGGTCAGACTCAATCATCTGCCAGCCAGTAGGTTCACTGTGTTTACACCAATATCTGAGCTGTTTATAAATAAAAGTTTCATAATATCCCTGTAGATTCGGGACCCCCATTCCACCATGTCGCCTATGGTTGTATAATATAGAGGCGGCTAATCTATGTGAGCCCTTATTCCATATAAAAGAGAGCATCTGTGATTTAAATTTCCCCATAGTAATTGCTGATCGTAGAGAAGGTGGGATTTTAACTGCCAAAATTTGAGATTTAGATTCATTAATTTTATAGTACGAGACTTCTCCAAAGTCCCTAATAATTTGCATAGTGGACCGCAGAGATGAAAGGGGGTTCGACAGAGATAAAATCACATCGTCTGCGAATAGACCTATTTTGTGTTGTCTATTGCCTGCTGGATAACTTACATCCCTGTCGATTGCCATTTGTGATTGAAAATGGGGACGAGAGGGACCCATTTGCAAGTACTCTCGCAGATGGTTTCGAGTATAAAGCCATAATGGCATTCTTAATAGAGCCTTTGAAGCCAAATTTATCAAGCACTGCTGAAGCATATCCCCAATGAATACGGTCAAACGCCTTCTCTGCGTCTAAAGTGAGAAGCAGAGAAGGCGATCTCATATCTCCAGCTTTTTGTAATAATCCCATAATTCTTCTAGTGCCATCTGGGGCCTCTCTACCCTTAGTAAACCCTACTTGATCGCTGTGAATTAGTGTAGGAAGGATTTTCAGGAGTCTACCAGCTAACAGTTTAGCGTAAATTTTCACATCACAGTTGAGGAGGGATATTGGGCGGAAGTTGGCAGGGGAATCCATTGGTTTACCCGGTTTGGGAATAGTAACAATTGTGGCTTGTAGCATGTCAGCCGGAAATTGTCCCCCAGTTAGCACATGGTTGAACAGTCGCAAGATATATGGTTTTAAACTGGACGAGAATATTTGGTAATATTCATTAGAGTACCCGTCAGGGCCCGGAGATTTATTTTGTTTCAAGGCGAGTAATGCCACATCTAATTCAGTAATTGAAAACGGGGTGTTAAGTTTCGCAATTTGATCATCTTTTAATTGTGGTAAGTGTACTCTCTGGAGGAAAGATTCAATTTTCTCCAAAGTGGGTTGGGAAGTATTGCTATCTTTTTCGAGGTTTTATAACTTAGCATAATACTGACTAAAGGCATCCGCTATATCATTTGGGTGGGTGAGTTTAGATTTCCCATCAGGGGCCAACATATAGGGAATAGCTGACTTCTGACTCAGAGGTTTTACTTTCCTAGCCATTAATCTACTGGGCTTATTGTAAGATTGATAGTATGCCAGCCTCATAGAAGTAATGGATTTGTCATAATCAATTTGAAGAAGAGAATGGAGTTCATGTCTCTTAGACATTAATGCTCTATGTAGGGACAAAGAAGAGTCTGATCTCAGTTGAGATTCCAAATCTGCCGATTCCGCAAGAAGGGTGGTCAACCTGGCTTCACGGGCCTTCTTAAAGTGTGTACTTTGTTTAATCAGTTCACCCCTTATTGTAGCTTTGTGAGCTTGCCATAAGGTAAATACATTCATCCCATCAGTATCATTAAAAGAAAAATATTCCTCTATAGCGGTTTTGGTCAATGGGTTATATTTAGGATGTCTCAGAAGGAAAACATTGTTTTTCCAAGATCTCATGGGGTTAAACGATTGTGGACTAGATAACGAACATAAAATAGGAGCATGATCTGACCAAGACGCCGTTCCAATGGTATATTTGAAAATTCTAGAAAGCATTGGTCTATCTGAGATAAATAGGTCAATGTGCGAGAACGTTCTATGTCTCGCAGAGTAAAAACTGTATTCCTTCGAATTTGCGTTTAGGCATCGAAAGGAATCATACAGTTGGTTATCTCTTAGCCATTGTCCCAACACCGGTTTAGAGGATCTATTTGTGTTAGTAGAATCAAAGTTTCCATCAGGTACTATATTAAAATCACCACATATAAGTAAATAACCCTTTTGTATAGTCTGAATTTTCTTCAGAACTTTATTCAAAAATCTGATTGGAGATTTGTTAGGGGTATAAACATTCACAAGGGTAATAGTAAGCGATTTCACCTCGCCAATCAGAATAATGAATCTTCCACCTTTATCAGAAAAAACCTCGCTAATCTGAAAACCCAAGGAATCTTTTAATGCAATAGCTACCCCGGCTTTTTTCTTAGGGGAATTAGCTAATATCACTTTGGAGAAACCACGTTGAGTAAGTTCTGGATGTTTGTTGTGTACGAAATGGGTTTCCTGGACACATATTATATCAGCCCGGGAGGAAGCCGCCTCTCTCCAAAGGGAGGTTCTCTTATAGGGGGAGTTTAATCCCTTGGCATTAATGGACAACACTTCAACCGCCATCTTTGTACATGGTGAGGAAAAGCTGAATAGATAAAAGCCGTATACATAGAATTCGGGATACAATAAGCTGAGTACATAGGTTAATGAAGTTTAAAAGCTGAGTACATGACCACTGAGAAAACAGAAGCTGACTATAAATAAGCTGGGTACATAAGGCTGAGTACAGAGAGTTAAGGATCTGGAAACTGGAATACACCCATTTATAAGCTGAGCACATAATGTTGATCTGATATGCTGGAACTGGAAAATGGTAAGTCAAGAACATGGATAACCATCTAACACATGAACTAACACAGGAAAGAACTATCTGAAACTTCAGCACCTGTGGAATAAACATTAGTAAAACAAATGTTAGACAATCAAGACCGGTCTTGAGGGGTCTCACACACCCCAACCGGAGAAAACGGGGGATATCAGTTCAGCCTTGCCCTGCCATCTCTATTAGCGGCAGAAAAAAAAGAACAGACTAGGATTAATAATGAGAAACAGCCTGCAATGGCCGTTGATACGGATTCATTCTCCTACTGTAGACCATTCTGGGATTACGTGGGATGGGGACCTCTTTCCGGATGAAGATGATGGCAGAGATTGTTCTGTATTCCAGTCTTTCAGGAGGGATTCTCCTTCGTCAGGATTTCTCACCACGTATGTTCTCCCCTCTTTGTGAATCAAGAGCTTTGTGGGGAAACCCCATTTATAGGGAATCTTGAGGTCTCTGAGAATTCTGGTAACCGGAGCGAGCAATTTCCTGACTTGTAAGGTAGCCTGAGAAAGGTCTGCAAACACTTGAATATCATGAAATGGAGCTGGCAAGTTGCGATTTTTCTTAAGATAGGCTACCAGGTTTTCTTTTACGCAATAAAAGTGAAAACGTGCTATAACATCCTTAGGCGTGGATGATGGTAGATGTTTTGGTCTGGGCAAGTGTTGTGCCCTATCAATCAAAAGCAGGTGGGAATCTGTGTCTGGAAAAATGAGTTGGAGCATGTCTTTTAGATATTGTTGGAGGTCAGCGGGAGGCACAGTGTCAGGGATCCCCCTGAATTTTAGATTATTGCGCCTGTTTCTGTCTTCTAGGTCTGCTAACTTTGCTTTCAATCCCACCACTTCATCTTCCAGTGAATAGTGAGCATCTATAAGTTCATTATGAGATTTCGTCAATTCCCCCATCTTGTTTTCAATATGATTCACCCGTGCCCCTATGTCATCTATAGAAGACGTGATAGAAGAGGCCACTTTCTGCATTTGGTTAATGAGTGATTGGTGCACAGCCGTCATCATTGCTTTAAGAGTATTTTCAGAAACTGCTTGGTTGGAACAGCTGAAGGCTTGCAATGGATCTGCTGCATCTGACAGAGGATTGGCTTCTACATCAGAGAGGTGATATGGAGACTTCTCTGAGTTCCCTCTAGCTGAGATACTGTCCCCAGAAGCCGCCTCACTCACCCGTCGCGTGGCCAATATGGCGTCTCCTGGCCCCGAGCCAGAGGAATGACTGCAACTCCTGCCACCTCCATTGGTGTGTTGGGGGATCGGAGAAAACCCGTCCCGATGTTGCATGTTCACCGGTGAGGAGGGAGATGACGTAGAGGATCGCAGTCCGTCTCTGGAGCTTGATCTCAGGTCTGTGTGCAGAGTAGGTAGCTGCGGAGGGGAAGAGGCCGCCGCATGTGCTGGCGGCATTCTGCGCTCCTGTTCCTGGGTCCCAAAGAAGTCTGTCAGGCGTCGAAGGCCCGGACGAGAGGCCCGTTTTCGGGTCATCATGACTCCCAGTAGGAGAAGAGAGGACAGGTCTCCTCAAAAGTCGGTAGCCTGTGCTGTAAAGGTCGCTTTAGGGAGATGGTGAGACGGAGCTCTCACTTCAGGCGGCCATCTCAGACGGCAGCAGGCCACGCCCCCTGTTTGCATTAGTTTTAAAGAAAAATGACAAAGTCCAAAACGGATCCGTTTTGAATTACATTGAAAGTCAATGGGGAATGTATCCGTTTTCAAATGCACCATATTGTGTCATTGAAAACGGATCCATCCCTATTGACTTACATTTTAATTCAAAACGTATCCGTTAGGCTCCGCCTCTTCAGACGGACACCAAAATGCTGCAAGCTGTGTTTTGGTGTCCGTCTACAAAACGGAATAGAGGCAGAACGGAGCCGAACTGATGAATTCTGAACAGATCCTTATCCATTCAGAATGCATTGGGGCTTAACTGATCCGTTTTGGACCATTTGTGAGAACCCTGAAACGTATCTCACAAACGGAATCCAAAACGCTAGTGTGAAAGTACCCTAAGACGTTCCATATCAGCTGGTGGTGCTGGTTCTTGTGGCGTGCTGATAAAGCTTTTTCACAAAGTTAGAGGTAGGTGGAGTGTCCTTAAAAATAATTTCAGGGATTTAGGTCAAAAGCTTAGGGCAAGGACCTCAAAAGTAGTATTTTCTGAAATACTGCCTGTACCACCAGCCACACAAGAAAGGCAGCAGGAGAATAGGGAGGTTAACAAGTGGCTCAAGAACTGGTGTAGGAAGGAGGAGTTCGGGTTCCTGGAGAACTGGGCCGACTTCTCTGTCGGCTACAGGCTCTATCGTAGGGAGGGGCTTCACCTCAATGGGGAAGGAGCATCTGTGTTGGGGAAGAAGATGGCTAGAAGGTTGGAGGAGTGTTTAAACTAGGGACTGGGGGGAGGGTAATTACATTATAGGAGGGGAAGATCGTGCAGATAAAGACCGGGGGAAAGGTAGTGTGACTGGGGGAGGAATGGAAGGAGGGACTAGAACAGTTCAGAATGAAAGGTGTAGGGTAAAAAATACACATAAACCTCTCAAATGTATGTATACTAATGCCAGAAGCCTGACTAACAACTGGAATTAGTGATGTGTGAGGAGGACTATGACATAGTGGGAATATCTGAGACATGGCTGGATGATAGCTATGACTGGGCCGTTAATGTACAAGGTTACAATCTGTTTAGAAAGGATCGTCAAAACCGGAAGGGGGGAGGGGTCTGCCTTTATGTGAAGTCCTATCTAAAGCCCACAATTCGAGAATACATCTGTGAGGGACATGAACATGTGGAGTCACTGTGGGTAGATATACATGGAGGCAAAAAAATAAATAAATTACTAATAGGAGTTTATTATAATATACCAGAGTCCACAGAAAATCTATTACTAAACGAGCTAGACGTTGCGGCAAATCATAATGAAGTCGTTATTATGGGGGACTTCAACTACCCAGATATAGACTGGGAAACTGAAAGCTGTACATCCCAAAAAGAAAACAGGTTTTTGGCAATAACCAAAGACAATTACCTTTCCCAACTGGTTCAGGACCCCACTAGTGGGACGGCCATTCTGGACTTAGTATTAACCAATAGACCTGACAGAACAACAGATGTGCAGGTTGGGGACACCTAGGAAATAGTGACCATAAAGTAATAACCATCCAAATATCCTTCAAACGAGAGTTTCTAAAGGGAGGAACAGAAATACCAAACTTCAAAAAAAGCTAAATTAAGCCAACTAAGCGAGGCCATAGGCCAAACTAAATGGGATAAAGTCCTCAAAAATAAAAATACAACCACAAAATGGGAGATTTTTGAAAGCATTGTAACATCTAATTGTGAGAGGTACATACCTTATAGGAATAAAAGGCTAAGAAACAATAAGAAACCACTGTGGATAAAAAGAACCGTAAAGAAAGCAATAAATGACAAAAAGCATATAAATCACTAAAACAGGAGCCAGGAAGCACTGATAAACTATAAGGAAAAAAATAGAATATGTAAATAACTAATAAAAATTGCCAAACTAGAGACCGAGAGATTAATTGCCAAAGAGAGTAAAACTAACCCTAAAATGTTTTTTAATTATATAAATGGTAAAAAGTATAAATCTGAAGGAGTCAGCCCTCTACATAGCAATGAGGGGGGTGTTGCAGAGAGCGACGAGGATAAAGCTAAATTATTAAATATTTTTTTTTCTCCACTATATTCACTGAGGAAAATAAACTGTCGGATGAAATGCAGAATGTAAAAGTAAATTTCCCATTAAAAGTGCCCTGTCTGACCCAGGAAGAAGTACAACAGCGACTTAAAAAGATTAAAATAGACAAATAGCCAGGACCAGATGGCATACACCCCCGTATCCTAAGGGAATTAAGTAATGTCATAGCCAGACCTTTATTTCTGATATTTATGGACTCTATACTGACAGGGAATGTTCCACAGGATTGGCGCATAGCAAATGTGGTGCCAATATTCCAAAAGGGTCCAAAAACAGAGCCTGGAAATTATAGGCCGGTAAGTTTAACATCTGTTGTTGGTAAACTGTTTAAAGGGTTTCTAAGATATGCTATCTTGGAGTATCTCAATGAAAATAATTAAATAACGCCATATCAGCAAGGCTTCATGAGGGATCAGTCATGCCAAACGAATTTAATCAGTTTCTATGAGGAGGTAAGTTCTAGACTTGACAGAGGCAAATCAATGGATGTCGTATATCTGGACTTCTCCGAAGCATTTGACACTGTACCTCATAAAAGGTTAGTATATAAAATGAGAATGCTCGGACTGGGAGAAAATCTCTGTATGTGGGTAAGTAACTGGCTGAGTGACAGAAAACAGAGGGTGGTTATTAACGGTACACACTCAGATTGGGTCACTGTCACTATTGGGGTACCTCAGGGGTCAGTATTCGGCCCTATTCTCTTCAATATATTTATTAATGATCTTGTTGAAGGCTTGCACAGTAAAATATCAATTTTTGCAGATGACACTAAACTGGGTAAAGTAATTAACACTGAAGATGACAGTTTTCTGCTACAGAGGGATCTGGATAGATTGGAGGCTTGGTCAGATAAGTGGCATATGAGGTTTAACACTGACAAAGGTAAAGTTATGCACATGGGAGGGAATAATACAAGTCACCCGTACATACTAAATGGTAAAACACTTTGTAACACTGACATGGAAAAGGATCTAGGAATTTTAATAAACAGCAAACTAAGCTGTAAAAAACAGTGTCAGGCAGCTACTGCAAAGGCCAATAAGATAATGGATTGAATCAAAAGGGGCATAGACGCCCGTGATGAGAACATAGTCCTACCACTTTACAAATCGCTGGGTAGACCACACATTGAGTACTGTGTACAGTTCTGGGCTCCTGTGAACAGGGCAGACATAGCAGACCTGGAGAGGGTTCAGAGGAGGGCAACTAAAGTAATAACTGGAATGGGGCAACTACAGTACCCTGAAAGGTTATCAAAATTAGGGTTATTCACCTTAGAAAAAAGACAACTGAGGGGAGATCTAATATCTATGTATAAATATATCAGGGGTCAGTACAGAGATCTCTCCCATTATCTATTTATCCCCAGGACTGTGACTGTGACGAAGGGACATCCTCTGCGTCTGGAGAAAAGAAGGTTTGTACACAAACAAAGAAAATGACTCTTCACGGTAGGAGCAGTGAGACTATGGAACTCTCTGCCTGAGGAGGTGATGATGGTGAGTACAATAAAGGAATTCAAGAGGGGACTGGATGTATTTCTGGAGTGTAATAATATTACAGGTTATAGCTACTAGAGAGGGGTCGTTGATCAAGGGAGTTATTCTGATTGCCTGATTGGAGTCAGGAAGGAATTTTTTCCCCTTAAGTGGGGAAAATTGGCTTCTTGCCTCACAGGTTTTTTTTTGCCTTCCTCTGGATCAACTTGTAGGAAACAGGCTGAACTGGAAGGACAAATGTCTTTTTTCGGTCTTTTATACTATGTTACTATGTTACATTTTGGCCATGCTAACCCTGCCTTCTGAGGTGCTGGTGGTGCCCCAGCTGCATTGGAGACTTCTTCCCCCTCCTCTGCCTTCGTCTTGTGCTTCCACTGAGGCCCCGTTGTCAGGTGGGAATGCAATCAGCAGCGCGTCTACCAGCGTGCGCTTGTAAGGGGTATGGATCACCCAACAGTCTAAACGCCGACGAATTTACAGAATATATTTCCCAGACAAGTATGCAGTGCAGGAGTAGTTTAAAGAAAAAAGAGGGTATAGATGACCCAACAATCTAAACGCCGCCGAATTTACAGAATATATTTCCCAGTCAGGTATGCAATGCAGGGGTAGTTTGAAAGAAAAAAGGGGTATAGATCACCCAGCAATCTAAACGCCGCCGAATTTACAGAATATATTTCCCAGTCAGGTATGCAGTGCAGTGGTAGTTTGAAAGAAAAAAGGGGTACAGATCACCCAACAATCTAAACGCAGCCGAATTTACAGATTATATTTCCCAGTCAGGCATGCAGTGCAGGGGTAGTTTGAAAGAAAAAAGGGGTATAGATTACCCAACAATCTAAACGCCGCCGAATTTACTGAATATATTTCCCAGTCAGGTATGCAGGGCAGGGGTAGTTTGAAAGAAAAAAGGGGTCATGGAGCATCCCCGTCATCTGGCATCTATTTGCCCTGTTGAAGAATTATTTTGAAAGTGTGTAGAAGCCACACCGGGGCCCCATGCTGCAGATTTATCATGGAGACATCATGGAGATTTTACAGCATATAACTACAGCACCTAACAATCTAAACGCCGCCGAACTTACAGAATATATTTCCCAGTCAGGTATGCAGTGCAGGGGTAGTGTAAAAGAAAAAAGGGGTACAGAGCACCCAACAATCTAAACGCCGCTGAATTTACAGAATATATTTCCCTGTCAGGTATGCAGTGCAGCAGGAAAACACCCTCCAAGATCCTTGTGAATGACTGGTCTGATAACAGTGGAAATGTCCACCCACAATTTAAGAACAGGATTTACTGATTAAATTTCACCCTCAGAAATGCAGTGCAGACCGCAAATGTACTTTATGGCAAAAAAAAAGGGATTTTTTTCACCAACAATGTCACAGTAGTATTTACTGGTTATATTTCACTCTGAGAAATGCAGTGCAGGCCGCAAATGTACTTTATGGCAAAAAATAAGTGATTTTTTTTTACCAACAATGTCACAGTTCAATTAACTGGTTATATTTCACTCTCAGAAATACAGTTCAGGCTGCAAACGTACTTTTTAGCAAAAAAAAATTTAATTTGTCCCCCCAGAATCTAACAGGTGGATTTACTGAATTGCTTACATATGCAGCCCAGGGGTACTTTACAGAAAAAAATGTGAATATGTCACACCATGTGTCCCTGAACTCACAGACGGATTACCTGTATTATTTTCCCTTCCCCTAAAACATATGCAGTGCAGGTGCACTTAAAAAATGGGCATATGTCACCCACTGAACTACAAGAACAGGATTAAATGATACCATATCCTATTATAAAGGAACACTCCAACAACATAATTTAGCTTGAAACATATCAATTTAATGAATAACTTTTTCAAAGTGTTGGGATAAATAATTGGCCGCGATGCTTACCAGGTTAAACTCATTAAAGATATCCATTAGGATTTAAACATAACAATTAATAATTAAAACAGTCCACTCGAAGAGTGACTTTACCCCTGCCTAAGCAAAGCGACAAAATTTGGGGATGGAAAATTAAAATAGACAAAAAAAAAAGGGGGGGGGGCAGGGAGGGTGTATTAAGTGATACTTACGTGAATGCGCTCTAACCGTTGGTCCTCTTCTTTTATAGCCACTGCAAGCATCCAACTGAAGAAGACTCCAGCCAATCAAAACATCAGGATCAGCCACCTGTCAGACATCAAACTTAGTGGCCTGAACCAACAATCCAATATCCAAGGTAAGTAAAACATAATGCACAAACAATCATTACCAATGACGGGCGTCATGGTATCATGGCTCCCCTCATTGTAGTATACAATTTGGTTCGCTCCATTATCGTCCCTGGCACATATGCAGGTGCAAGTGCACTGCACTTGCCCAAAATTGCCGCCGACGCCTACCTAACTAAGGCCTCACACTTGCGTTCTGAGGATCTGGCAGGCACTTCCGTCCCGCCGCATCCGTCAGAACGCAAGTCGCCTGAAAGCATTAGAAGACTGATCAGGATCCTGATCAGTCTTCGAAATGCTTTCAGGTTACTATGGCAGCCAGGACGCTATTAAAGTCCTGGGTGCCATAGTAGTAGTGGGGAGCGGGGGAGCGGTATACTTACAGTCCGTGCGGCTCCCGGGGAGCTCCAGAATGACGTCAGAGCGCCCCATGCGCATGGATCACGTCACTCTGGAGCGCCCCTGGGAGCCGCACGGATGGTAAGTATACAGCTCCCCCGCTCCCCACTACACTTTACCATGGCAACCAGGACTTTAGCGTCCTGGCTGCCATGGTAACCATTGAGAAAAAGCTAAACGTCGGATCCGGCGATGCGCCGAAACGATGTTTAGCTTAAGGCCGGATCCAGATTAATGCCTTTCAATGGGCATTAATTCCGGATCCGGCCTTGCGGCAAGTGTTCAGGATTTTTGGCCGGAGCAAAAAGCGCAGCATGCTGCGGTGTTTTCTCCGGCCAAACAACGTTCCGGTCCTGAACTGAAGACATCCTGATGCATCCTGAACGGATTTCTCTCCATTCAGAATGCATTGGGATAACACTGATCAGGATTTTTCCGGCATAGAGACCCGACGACGGATCTCTATGCCGGAAAACAAAAACGCTAGTGTGAAAGAGCCCTTACAGACAGATTAAAACTTATTTTTCTGTGTCACTGGGCTCAGAGCAGGGTACAAAAATGTTGCATTGCACCCACAAAAAAAAAAATCGCTGTATATCGCAGACTTAACACCAAGCTCTGATATCAGATTCTTTCCTAATCTCTCCCCCACAGCAGTAGCATCCTATCCCTGCACTAGTAAGAGCTGACGTGACGTACGGCGCTACGTGACTCCAGCTTATAAAGAGGCTGGGTTACATGCTGCACTGGCCAATCACAGCCATGCCATTAGTAGGCATGGCTGTGATGGCTTTTAAGGGCACACATCTTAAACGCTTGTTGATTGGCTGCCCTGCAGCCTTTCAACAAGCTTTAATAAGCAGCCTAACACCAAACTCGAACCCAAACTTTTACGGAAATGTTCGGGTTCGGGTCCGGGTACCAAACTTACAGTTTGAGTTGGCTCAACACTAGTTATTGCCACATAAAGTGACACATGTCAGATTTGCCCAAATCAGTCTGGTCACAAAGGTGCAAAATGGCTTGGTTATTAAGGGGTTAAAAGATTTCAATACATTATTATGTTTTTGATATTTATGTTAACCATGGAATTGTGGCATATTATTTTTCAATCATGTAAAATAATTTTTGTACAATTATAATCTCAGATTTTTTACTATATTTTTCACTTTATTGTATATTGGGTATTAGGTATTAATTAGATTTGTAATACATTTTTTCATTCATTATTTCTATAATCATGTGTTATTATTATGAATTTATAATTTTATTTTAATTTAATATATTAGTTTCAATCATGTTTGAATATACAGTTGTGTTCAAAATTATTCAACCCCCACTGAAATTGAGTGTTTTGGCCAGTTTGACATTGATTTTGATCATTTCAGTCATCTTGTTTACAATTAAATCAGAGAGGCACTTGTAAGTCAGACAAATATAACATAACATTTATAATGAAATAACCACAAATGTCTTTTCTGCGCTCACATCATTATCAGTTTTATTCAACCCCCAAGTGACATTCAATCTTAGTACTTAGTACAACATCCTTTTCCAGTTATAACAGCTTTTAAACGTGAAGCATAGCTTGACACAAGTGTCTTGCAGCGATCTACGGGTATCTTCGCCCATTATTCATGGGCAAAAGCCTCCAGTTCAGTCACATTCTTAGGCTTGCGCGCTGCAACTGCTTTCTTTAAGTCCCACCAGAGGTTCTCAATCGGATTTAAGTCTGGTGACTGCGATGGCCACTTCAAAATGTTCCAGCCTTTAATCTGCAACCATGCTCTAGTGGACTTGGAGGTATGCTTGGGATCATTGTCCTGTTGAAAGGTCCAACGTCTCCCAAGCCTCAGGTTTGTGACGGATTGCATCACATTTTCATCCAATATCTCCTGGTACTGAAGAGAATTCATGGTACTTTGCACACGCAGAAGCTTCCCTGTACCTGTAGAAGCAAAACGGCCCCAAAGCACGATTGACCCCCCCGCCATGCTTTACAGTAGGCAAGGTGTTCTTTTCTTCATAGGCCTTGTTCTTCCTCCTCCAAATATAGCGTTGATCCATGGGCCCAAACAGTTCTAATTTTGTTTCATCAGTCCACAGAACACTATCCCAAAACTTTTGTGGTTTGTCCACATGACTTTTGGCATACTGCAGTCGACTCTTCTTATTCTTTGGAGACAGCAAGGGGGTGCGCCTGGGAGTTCTGGCATGGAGGCCTTCATTACACAGTGTGCGCCTTATTGTCTGAGCTGAAACTTCAGTACCCGCATCTGACAAATCTTTTTTCAGTTCCTCAGCAGTCACACGGGGACTTTTTTCCACTTTGCGCTTCAGGTAGCGCACAGCAGTCGAAGTCAGCATCTTCTTTCTGCCACGACCAGGTAGCGTTTCAACAGTGCCTTTTGCCTTGAATTTGCGAATGATGCTTCCTATGGTGTCTCTTGGTATGTTTAACATCTTTGCAATCTTCTTATAGCCATTGCCCTTCCTGTGAAGAGAAATCACATCTTCTCTTGTCTTCCTGGACCATTCTCTTGACGTCACCATGTTTGTAAACACACCAGTAAATGTCTAGAAGGAGCTGAGTATCACAGTCATTTTAAATCTGCATAATTGGTGCTTATTATGCTTGATATGCAAAAACAATTGATGTCATTTTAGTTGCATTTTGTTCTTTAAAAAGTCCTTGTAAGATTTCATTCTGAACACAATTACAGATGTACACTAAATTCCCTAAAACCCTTTACAGCATTGGGGGTTGAATAATTTTGAACACAACTGTACATATCTAAATATATATAGGCTGTCATAACCATGTCCTATATTCTATTTTGGGTATGTACTCATATTACATGTGTTTTTCCAGTTGTAAATATATTTTGGTCACATTACTTTTATTGCACATATCTATTTTTCACGTCAGTGTGTTCCACTCTTGTTCCTCGCCTTAGTAACGTCTTTAACTGCTAAGAGATATAATAGCATTCATAAACTTAACATAATAGCAATGCTGGCATGTTCTACCAAAAGTTAACCCAATAGTCAATAGTTTATCTAGGTCAGGCATGCTCAACCTGCGGCCCTCCAGCTGTTGTAAAACTACAACTCCCACAATACCCTTCTGTAGGGTGATAGCTTTAGTTTGTCAGGGAATGATGGGAGTTGTAGTTTTGCAACAGCTGGAGGGCCGCAGGTTGAGCATGCCTGATCTAGGTGATATTGCCACCAACTTATCGCAACTGTTGTTTTACATGGTAATATGTAAAAGGCACACTAAAAGCCATTGATTTCCAACCCTCTTGCTTATAGATCAAATGGTAAATTATAATTGTGACCAGAGCCTTAAACCAATACAGTTTAAAAGAAAAATACAGAGCAATTATTAACCGTGGTGTGCCAATAGAGTACCAAGTATTGTCCAGTATTCAGACGTTCGTATGAATGGGGCCACATCAGTTCCACATCTTTGCGGAACGGGTGTGGACCCATTTATTTGAATTTTCGCATCCGTAGTTCCGTTCCACGGCCCAGCAAAAAAGATAGAGCATGTCTTATTCTTGTCCGCAGCCACAGACACGAATAGGCATTTCTATCACAGGGCCAGGCATGTTTTCCACAAAATGCGGAACGCACATGGCTGGTGTCCATGTTTTGTGGATCCGCTATTTGCGGACCACAAAAAACTTGCAGACATGTGAATGGACCTTAAGAGAGAGTATGTGGAATGGCAGAAAGAGATGAACATTCTCATTATTAACTGTTTACTTCAAGGTTCCACTCTCAGTGCATGCCTGTCTCTCATAAAATTCCTATATTTATACAGATGTTTTCTCTACATTATTCTGTTCCACCCATTTAAAGAAAAAAAAAACTTACAGAAACATTCCTTTTGATGCCCCTAAAGGTTTTTAATCACAGTTTTGGGATTTGCTTTCATATTAACGTAACTGAGATCTGTTGAGCTTATTAATTAAAAAAAAAAACTATTAGTTATATAGCTTTGTACAAACAAATAAGTAATTTCAGTTCACCCTTACATGCCACGGCCAGAAAAGCATATATTCAAAGTGGTAGTGTATTATAATGTGATTAGCTGTAATTGCCAGAATAATTTAAGAGCTAGCAGCAACAATACTTTTTGCTGGTTAGAACTAGCTTGCTGCTCTTCTAAGAATTTCTGTGCTTCACAAATTACAACTCCCTGCGGGCTATTGAAGATGACAACCAGCCTTGATAATCGAAAAAAAAAAATGAATAGTACATATGATAAAAATCCCCCAAGCAAGTTCAAATAAAGTGCATATCAGCACCTGCCCACACTTGCGTTTCTCATAGTAACATAGTTTATAAGGCTGAAAAAAAGACATCTGTCCATCCAGTTCACCCTGTTATGCCGCAAGTTGATCCAGAGAAAGGCAAACAAAATGTTGTGAGGTAGAAGCCAATTTTCCTTCCCAACTCCAATCAGAATGGGTTCAGATGTAAAAACATAAAAAAAAGATGAATATTCGTTTTTAAGAATATATATATCACACTATATTCTACATATTCGTGAATTCTAGCAAGCCAACCCAATAGCAAAGTTGCCTATAACCCGCCCTTACTCGATTAACGCACATATTACATTGCCGATTTTTCGCATAAGCTAAAATAAATTAAATAATGAAAAATATTCTAATTCACTACAGACTAAGATATTGCAGCCTTCTCAATATTGGCCCACAAGCAAGAAGCAGGTAGGTATACTAGGTAATGGGTTCAGATGAAAAAAAATTGCCGAATATTCATTTTTATGAATATATATCACTATATTTTAAATATTTGCGAATTCTCGAGGTGCCGATATTCGCGATAAAAATTTGCAATGCGAATATTCGTGCTCAACACTAGTAAAGAATCCTCTTCTATGTTTGTGTACAAACCTTCTTTCCTCCAGACGCAGACGATGTCCCCTTGTCTCAGTCCTGGGGATAAATAGATGATGGGAGAGATCCATGTAATGACCCCTGTTATATTTATACATAGTTATTAGATCTCCCCATAATTGTCTTTTTTCTAAAGTGAATAAACCTAAATTTGATAATCCAGTAATTCCAGTTATTACTTTAGTTGCCCTCCTCTGAACCCTCTATATGCAGCTATATGCCTGCCTTGTTTACAGGAGCCCAGAACTGTACACAGTACTCTATGTGTGGTCTGACTAGTGATTTGTAAAGTGGCAGGACTCTCAGTTGAAGAAATACTAAATCTTGATGGTACTGCAGCCAGGATTGTCACTTTTCACAACAAAAAAAATACCTCCACAGGTATAAACAGGGTGTAGTCATGGGGGTATGGTCTTATCTGATTCCTCCCTGGACTGAACCGTTCATCGGCCAGAATCCCAACAGCCACAGGTCCAGGCAGAGCAGCAGCTTTTTTTCCCTGAGATGCCCATGGCAACAGTGCCGCCGCCTTTGGTAGTCACACTAAAGGTGCTGGCCTGGCATTTACCAATAAGATGCCTCTACTCCGCACTATCCTCATTTGTTTCTGGAGCATGTTGCCTGGGTCTGTTTAAATGCAGCTCTGAAAATCCCTTCCATTAGCGTTCCTGCTGGAGGTGCTGACATACAATCAGGGTTGCTCCCTGCCGGCACTGCTCAACTTCTCCCCTGCTTCCTGTCAGAGATTCCAATAACTTCCTGTCAGCTCCAAACCAAGCCAGGTGAAAGTAGAAAATCAATATGCATAGACCTTGACAAAAAATATTACCGGCAAGTATGATTGCCAGTAAAAAGAAAAAAATAACGCCACTGACCTTCTAGACAAAATACCGGCCAGGTGGCAACCCTAACTGCAGCATAATATCATTATTGTTATTGTGATCATCATTATTATTCCTTCTTAAATCTAATATTATAACAACACACCAATTATCAGGTAAAATGAACATATTTTAAGTAAGTTTTTCATGTAGCATGAGAAAGTCATTACAGTTTATAAACATTTTACTGGGACATGCAAGGCTGCTACTGTTTTTAATCCCTTCCTGACATGCCAAGGCAGGGCTTCCCACAAATTGCCCTGCATGTATGGCACAGCGGGAAGCACTCACTGGGAGAGATTCATGAAAACTGGTGCAAATGAAAACTGTCTGAGTGGCCCATAGCAACCAATAAGGTTGATCCTTTCATTTTTCAAAAAAAAACTCTGAAACAGGAAAGGTGGAATCTGACTGAAATCTGAACTGCTATGGGCAACTAAGTCAGTTTTCCTTTGCTCCAGCTTTTATAAATCTCCCCCACTGTATCATTGACCATTTTATGTTTCAAAAGTATTTGAACCAGGAGAGTCATGAGAGTTGAGTTTCTGGGTTAAGCTCTGTGAGTCCTGCGGTGGATGCTATAATGAAAGATTTGTGCACAGTTTGGGCTCATATTTCTAGAAAAAAAGACCCTTTGTGGCCCAGAATATCTTTGAAAATGCTAATAAACCAAAGGCTATAGGATTCTGTTTTTGGCCTAATTATTTCATTATTTCAAAATATAACCTTTATTTTGTCTTATTTAAAATAAAAAAATAAAAAATCATGTCTGTTTTAACGAAAGCTTTTAGTGGTGCTTTTATTTTATTTTCTTATGTTTTAGAGATACTGATATTTAGGTTCAGATCTGTATATGGGCAGTAGATGTGTCATCTTTCACACCATCTCTGCACCTAACACTGAGCACAACTTGTATCTTTTTATATTTATTTATATTAACCATGAGAGTTGCCTCCTGCCTAGACTGCTATTTAGAGCGCTAATAGGTTACTTTTCCTGTGTACACTAGACCGCAGTGTTATTTAAATTCCCTATATTGGCAACATGTGTGTCTTATTGATTACTGAGTTGTCAGTCTTTCTTGGCACATAATAGGCCTTCACTATACCTTATCTTTGCTGCTGATAGTACTATGCTGTTTCTAAGCTAGATTTGCGCAGCAGCTCTTTGCCCTAAATATCCCTCATCTCACTCCTCGATATTTTAGCATATCATTTGCCACTTGGTCAGTTAGGCAGGGGGACGCCTGCAGTTCGGCTCCCTCATTCACACACTAATGCAATTTGTTCTTTTAAAAGTCAAGATCAGAGCTCCCCCGACATGTTAAATCATCTGTGTGGCGTCTTCAAGGGTTAGGAACTTCTAACACGAGTGTTGGGTTTGTGGTATCTTTACAGGGAGGGTGATCCCTCTTCTATCTATGTTATCCATTCGAAACGCTTGATGTATCTTTTGACAGTATCAGTCACCTACCAGAGACCGGGTGAGATTTCTTTGAACCTATAAGATGTAATAGATTCACCTCACATTTATGTTACTGAGCCTATCTGGTGTCTTACCTTGCGCTTGCATGTGGGGCTTAGAAGAAAAGTAGATATCTGTTTCTTCTTAGCGCATGTGCTAAATCTTTGTTGTTTTATCTTGCATTTCACTGCACATGCATTCAGACTTAGTCCCATTTTTGCTTGTGTCTTTTGTCTGTACATATCTCAGCTCTTAGTCTTTTTTTGTTACTACTGATTTTATTTGTCGTTAGGGTATTTTGAAGATATGTATGCATATTGTGGTAAGGTGCAAGGTGTCATATGCGATGGCAGGTACGTGTCACCGAGGTTGCTGGCCTCGGTGAGGTGAGAGCCGGGTTTTTGTCTGCAGCAGCTAGTGCTGTTTTGACTCTTTTAAATAGCATGGCTGCAAAGCCGATCCGGGCCGGCTCTTACTGGGAGCAGCTAAAGAGTAGGGTGGGTGGCTGCTCCCCACGGTCCAGTCCGAGTTTTGGGCTGGGTATAAAACACAGCCATCAGCTGTGTCTGAGGTGATTATCCTGGAGCCTGCTAACAGGGCTGAGGAGTTCTCTGTGCTGGAGGACGGAGCTCAGCAAGGTGGTGTTTCCCTGCAACCTGAAGGAGGAACCGCCTGCGGCTGAACCGACTGCTAGGTGTGAACCCGCACTTAAACCACCCAAGGTGACTGGACCCTGTGTTGGCCTGTTTTTGGTTTTGCCACATGATTTCTTTTGTGTGTGAACTGTCACCAAGAGACTGTTTTCATTTCTGGTGTGCAAGTGTGAATAAAACACTGTTTGATGCACAATCTGGACTCCTTGTTTTGCCTCTAAACTGCACCCGCACCGCTGTCTACCAGAGCGACTCCCCACATTTGGTGTCGGATGCGGGCATGCGCAGTGAGGCTGGCGTGAACGCCGAACTTTGTTTTTGCTGAGCAAAAGTGCATGTCCTATATTAAGCCGGCAAAGTTGCAGCCTGTGATCCCCGACAAAATGGAGGCGGCTGTGAAAGCCCTCATAGAGGCTAACGTGCAGCAGCGGGAGACCAACCAGCTACTGCTACAGCACATGATGGCGTTGCAAGCGGCAGGAGCGTCCCACCGCGTCCACGATGCCCGGAAAGCTGTCCGTGCCGCGATCCCTAAGATGACCCCCTCGGATGATGTTGAGACCTATCTGGCGGTGTTCGAGAAGGTGGCCGTGAGGGAGAAATTACACCGAGAACAGTGGGCAGAGGTCGTCGCTCCGTTCCTGGCGTCTGGACCCCAGCAAGTTTTTTGATTTGGCAGACGACCAGGCTGCTGACTATTCCACGGTGAAGGGGAGATCCTGGCCAGACTGGGGGTAAGCGTGTTGGTCCGGGCTCAGCGTGTCCACCAGTGGGACTTTAGCGTGGCTGAACCCGCCAGGCCGCAGTACTATGAGTTGCTGCACAGGTTGCAAAAATGGCTGCAGCCTGAGGTTCTGAGTCCGACTGCTATGCTGGACCGGCTGCTGGCTGACATGTTTTGGAGGGCCTTGCCTTACCCCTTCAACACTGGATCGGCCAGGTATCCCCACCAATGCCCTTGAGATGGTCGACCTGGTGGAGCGATATGAGGCCACCAGAAACCTGCAGGGGGTTCTTTTGGGAGGGGCCAGTCAAACCCCGCAAATCTCCACCCCAGTCCGGCGGCCGGCCAAACCCGCCCGGGAGGTACCTCTTGCAGATCCGTCCCCAGTGGTCTGCTGGCAGTGTCGGGAGCCTGGACACATAAGGGCCAACTGTCCACAGTGGGGGAACCCATGGAGACTAATTATGGGTACCGGGCTTCCATGTATGCCCGGAGACTGTGTGCGACCGGCATCCCCAAGACAATGGACAGTCGTCATCTGTGCCAGGTGCAAGTCGGGGATAACCTGGCAGTGGCGCTGTTGGACTCAGGGAGCCTGGTAACCCTGGTAAGTGCTGCCCTGGTACAGCCCCCCAGTATACGGGCCGGAAAGTTGGGGTGGTGTGCATACACGGAGACTTAAAGGACTATCCCACTGCTGAAATGTCTCTGTCCACGGCGGCCGGCACCTGGACTTGTGAAGTGGCGATCTCCGCCAAACTACCGTATGAACTAATAATTGGGAGAGACTTCCCTGGTTTTCCGTCACTATGGCCTGAGGTGAAAGTGACTAATAGCCCTGAGACAGGGGTAACCCTAGCAGAGTGGCCTGGTTCCTGTGGGAGGCCAGAGCCCTGGGAGCCCGAGTCCGAAGGGCCTGCGGTAGAGGTGACCACCACTTCTGTGATAGAGGGAGACACCCCACTGAGTGTAATGGTGGGAGACATGGAGGACTTGCCACCAGGTCCTGAGTTGGCAGACCTCCACGTCTCCGGAGATAATTTTGGGACCGTCCAACACCGGGACCAAACCCTCACCAGGGCCTGGGAGAATGTGCTGGAAATTGATGGTAAACCCCAGAAACCAGGGGCTGAATTAATGTTCCCACGATTTATTGTTCTGCAGGATATGTTGTATCGGGTGAGACCAAATCCGAGGTGAACCTGTTGAACAGTTGGTGGTGCCCACAGCGTATCGCAAGCTTGTCATGGAGCTTGCCCACCAACATGTTCTTGGGGACACCTGGGGTGGCAGAAAACCCAGGACCGCATACTGCAGCGGTTTTATTGGCCCGGTGTGTTCAAGGAGGTAGAAAATTATTGTAAGTCCTGTCCAACCTGTCAGATAACTAGCCCCCAGCCACATTTCCGTAGTCCTCTGGTACCTCTGCCAATTATTGAAGTACCGTTTGAGCGAGTCGCTATGGATTTAATTGGGCCTGTACCAAAGTCTGCCAGGGGCCACCAACACATTCTGGTAGTTCTCGACTATGCCACTCGGTATCCGGAGGCGGTGCCTCTGCGACATACCTCAGCTAGGCTCATTGCCAAGGAGTTAATGGAGATGTTTTCCCGTGTGGGCCTGCCTAAAGAGGTTCTGACAGACCAAGGGACCCCTTTTATGTCCAAAGTAATGAGGAACTGTGTAAATTGTTGCGTATAAAGCAGTTCACGGACGTCCGTTTACCATCCGCAAACAGACGGTCTTGTGGAGAGGTTTAACCAAACTCTAAAAAATATGTTAAAGAGGGTGGTGTCTAGAGATGGGAAGGACTGGGATCTGCTTCTGCCCTATCTCATGTTCGCAGTGCGAGAGGTGCCCCAGGCCTCTACTGGGTTCTCGCCCTTCGAACTGCTTTATGGCAGAACACCCTCGGGGCCTGTTGGATATCGCCAAGGAAGCATGGGAACAACAGCCTGTCCCCCACAAAAGTGTCATTGAGTATGTCGCCCAGATGCAGGAACGGATGGAAAGGGTGTTGCCCTTGGTCCGGGAGCATATGGAGGCAGCGCAACAAGCCCAGAGTAGGGTGTACAATCGTCAGGCTCGGAGTGCGGGACTTCAATCCGGGAGATCGGGTTTTGGTTCTGGTACCCACCCTTGACAGCAAATTCCTAGCTAGGTGGCAGGGCCCCTATGAGGTGATCGAGAAGGTAGGGAAGTGAATTACAAGGTACACCAGCCAGGGCGGCGCAAGCCGGAGCAGGTGTACCACGTGAATTTACTTAAGCCGTGGAAAGATAGGGACGCGGCCGACGACCCCAGCCCCCGGCCAGGGCTTCTAGGTGAAAAGGGTCCAGCCCCACAGTTCGAGGCCTGTGAAGCCGTAACCACGGTAAAATTGCAGACAGCCTGTCTTCCAAACAAGTTCAGGAAGTCAGGGAGTTCCTCAGTCGGAACACGGATGTGTTCTCGGACCTCCCTGGCCGCACGTCTCTCATCCGACATGACATCGTCACTGAGCCTCAGGCCAAGGTCGGTTAAAACCATACCGGGTACCCGAGGCTCGGCGGCGGGCCATCGCGGAGGAAGTGCAGTTAATGTTGAAGCTCGATGTCATTGAGGAGTCGAAAAGTGAGTGGGCCAGTCCCATAGTCCTAATACCCAAGCCGGATGGGACGTTGCGGTTCTGCAACGACTTTCGTAAGTTAAATGAAGTATCCAAGTTTGGCGCGTATCCCATGCCCCGAGTAGACGAGCTTGTTGAAAGTTTAGGACAAGCCCGTTATTTTTCTGTGCTGGACCTCACTAAAGGGTACTGGCAGGTACCCTTAACGAGTCGGCTAAGGAAAAACCGCATTTGTTACCCGCAGGGCCTGTATCACTACAAGGTGTTACCCTTTGGCCTGCATGGCGCCCCGCCACTTTCCAAAGGTTAATGGACATAGTGCTGCGACCACATCGTCGGTGCGCCTCGGCCTACTTAGATGATGTAGTCATCCACAGCACCGACTGGGAAAGCCATTTACCCAAGGTGCAGGCGGTAGTGGATGCCCTGAGGAAAGCCGGACTGACCGCTAACCCAAAGAAGTGCTCCATAGGGTTAGAGGAGACAAAATATCTGGGATATGTAATTGGGCGGGAGTTATCAAACCTCAGGTAACTAAGGTAGAGGCCATTCGTAACTGGCCCCGACCGGTCACCACCAGGCAGGTAAAGTCGTTCCTGGGGATTGTAGGTTACTACATGAGGTTTGTGCCCCACTTTGCCACAATAGCAGCGCCATTGACAGACCTGTTGAAGGGGCGAAAGTCTGGGAGGCTTAGCTGGAGTGAGAAGGCGGAGGAGGCTTTCTCCGCGTTGAAGTCGGCCCTGTGTGGGTCCCCGGTTTTGGTGACACCCGACTTCAACAAGGAGTTTGTCGTACAGACCGACGCCTCGGAGGTAGGCCTCGGTGCGGTACTGTCTCAGGAGGTCAACGGGGAAGAACATCCCGTTGTCTTCCTGAGCCGTAAGCTCAGTCCCGCCGAGTCCAGATATAGTATAGTGGAGAGGAGTGCCTGGCTATCAAGTGGGCACTCGAATCTCTCCGCTACTACCTGTTAGGGAGGAGGTTCCGTCTGGTGACCGACCATTCCCCCTCAAATGGATGAGTCAGGCCAAGGAGAGGAATGCTCGGGTCACCAGGTGGTTCCTATCTCTTCAAAATTTCAAGTTTTCCGTGGAACACAGGGCAGGCCGCTTGCAGGGCAACGCAGATGCCCTGTCCCGCGTCCACTGCCTTACGTGTGTTCACCCCCTCAGGGTTGAACAAAGGGGGTATGTGGTAAGGTGCAAGGTGTCATATGCGATGGCAGGTACGTGTCACCGAGGTTGCTGGCCTCGGTGAGGTGAGAGCCGGGTTTTTGTCTGCAGCAGCTAGTGCTGTTTTGACTCTTTTAAATAGCATGGCTGCAAAGCCGATCCGGGCCGGCTCTTACTGGGAGCAGCTAAAGAGTAGGGTGGGTGGCTGCTCCCCACGGTCCAGTCCGAGTTTTGGGCTGGGTATAAAACACAGCCATCAGCTGTGTCTGAGGTGATTATCCTGGAGCCTGCTAACAGGGCTGAGGAGTTCTCTGTGCTGGAGGACGGAGCTCAGCAAGGTGGTGTTTCCCTGCAACCTGAAGGAGGAACCGCCTGCGGCTGAACCGACTGCTAGGTGTGAACCCGCACTTAAACCACCCAAGGTGACTGGACCCTGTGTTGGCCTGTTTTTGGTTTTGCCACATGATTTCTTTTGTGTGTGAACTGTCACCAAGAGACTGTTTTCATTTCTGGTGTGCAAGTGTGAATAAAACACTGTTTGATGCACAATCTGGACTCCTTGTTTTGCCTCTAAACTGCACCCGCACCGCTGTCTACCAGAGCGACTCCCCACAATATATATATATATATTTATATATATATTTATTTGAGGGTAGTTTATACCCCAGTGTATTATTTATTCTACATATTATCCGCATTTATGAGCGGCACATTGTGTAATATTATTTGTCCTTATCTATGAAATTTGCTTAATAATGGATTATAAATTGATTTGAATGGAATTAGTCTAATATTGACTGTGAATTATGTATTTCTATTTTTAACTTTATATATTAATGGTAACTTATTAATACTTCCTTTTTAGATCAAGAGAAATAATTATGATTATAATTATATTTGAGTCCATTAATCATGATTATCAGTATTCACAGTATATATTTCTTACCCATCATTGTACTATTTTTCATTTATTGGGGTATTTAATTGGTTCATTTGCCCTCTGTTCTGTCTTCATACACGTTCAGACAGTGTACAGTCTGACATTCAGCATAAATCATTCCTGTCTTCCAAATAAGAGGACTGTTCTTTGTAGTCTAACTTGTTTATTGGTTAACAGGTTGTACTCTCTGCGCGGTGCGTGTGGGTAAGAGATTGTATTTGTGGTAAAACTACAAGACTACAAATAGCATGTATAAGTATTAAGTATAAGAGAGCATCTACTATAACATTTACATTAACAATGAAGGCACATTGTAAAATGGCTGCCTATACATAGGATTACATGCCTATGTAACAGTAATAACAACTCCCTGAGTAACAGTTACAACTAAGTGAACAGCTCTGCATAACATGATGTCCCTGAAACAAAGGTATATCTCTCACCAGATATGCATTTAAAAGGATGGTGGAGTTTGAGAAGGAGACATGCATAGGACAGCTCTGTGATCCTGGAGACTGGATACTTCTCTTTCCCAGGATGCCTTGCAATAACCCACAATGCAATGTGCCACCCACAATGCAGTAGTCTTTGTAACTGGAAAACAAAGCGTAATACAATTTAACACCGCAGATGGTGCTATAACCACACTGAACACTCTGAAATACCCTGACTGTGGCAGAAGTAGTCTGTTGTGATTTTCTAACCCTGCTGGGCAGAACACCCTCTATTTTATACATTCTGGTTTCTGTTGCTCTATGCTTTTCGGCTTATAGGTTTATTCGTAGGTGATTACTGTACTGTACATGGCTTATTCATCAATTGTATTGACTATCATCAAATTCATATTTATTTATTCAGTTATTTCTCCCATATTCTTATATGAAGGCAGAGAAAGAAAAGCCTTCATTTAGGCCCATGGGACTCATTGTGTTCAGTCTGTATATCTACTGGGCCTCATTTTGTAGAAGTTTTTTATTTAAAATTCCTCCCCTTGGGCCCAGTTTTCCTTTTTCAATACCCCAAAACTTCAGATTATTGGGGTTGTTTCCATGGAAACTAAGTCTGAAGGCATGCGCAGTGAAACTCAGGATAAAACAACAAAGACCCAGCACATGCGCCAAAAAGAAACAGATATCTACTTCTCTTCTAAGCCCGACACGCAAGCGTAAGGTAAGACACCAGAGAGGCTCTGTAACATAAACGTTAGGTGAATCTATTACATCCTATAGGTTCAAAGAAATCTCATCCGGTCTCTGGTAGGTGACTGATATTGTCAATAGATACATTGAGCATTTTGAATGGATAACATAGAGGAGGGATCACCCTCCCTGTAAAGATACCACAAACCCAACACTCGTGTTAGAAGCTCCTAACCCTTGAAGATGCCACATAGGTGGTTAAACATGTTGGGGGAACAAATTACATTAGTGTGTGAATGAGGGGGCCGAACTGAAGGCGTCCCCCTGCCTAACTGACCAAATGGCAAATGATATGATAAAGATATCTGACCAAATGGCAAATGATATGGTAAAGATATCGATGAGTGAGATGAGGGATATTTAGGGCAAAAAGCTGCTGAGCAAATCCAGCTTAGAAACAGCATAGTACTATCAGCAGCAAAGATAAGGTATAGTAAAGGCCTATTATGTGCCAAGAAAGACTGACAACTCAGTAATTAATAAGACACACATGTTGCCAATATAGGGAATTTAAATAACACTGCGGTCTAGTGTATTTAGAAACAGGAAAAGTAACCTATTAGCGCTCTAAATAGCAGTCTAGGCAGGAGGCAACTCTCATGGTTAATATAAATAAATATAAAAAGATACACGTTGTAACGGACCGTTACGCACACAACTCCGTTTAGGCGATATTCCCTTTTCCGGATAGACCAGCAGCTACTGCAATCACCAACTTCCCGAACTGCAAACCACACGAATTCACCAACTTCCGAACAAGAGACACACGAACCCTGGAAGCAGCCGAACAGGAAAAGCAATATGAACAGCTTACACTCCTGGCAATCAGCATACAGTCAAATCCCCCCAATAACGAGACGACACTTCGTTTTGAGGGTCAAGCAGGAACTCTCCTTTACTGGCCCATACAGCCTCTTTTATTCCCAATGCCCAAACACATTACAGCCCCCAGGGTTTTGCAGAACAACCAATAAACACATCACAACACATACAATGCAAGTACAGCAGCCAATCAGATACAATGGCACAATACAGACACTCAGCATATCCCTCACCTCTGCTTAGGAGATAATTGAGTCAATTACTGTGTCTACTCAATTATCTCCAAGCTGAAAGGTTACACTTTTTATACATTTTAATAACTCCCTGATCTTACATCACATACGGATAAAACTTATATTTATGTGATCAGCATAACTTGGGGAGCAACATATGTAAAAATCACATGAATCTGTCCAGGGGTTAAAAGGTTATGTGAGGTCCCTTTATTATCCCTTGGCAGCATGGCTTTACCAGCCAAAAAGTTTCCATGTGTCCGTATACTGTTTTTAAAAGGGCCAGCGCTGTACAATAAAAGTCCATAAGTCCAAATCGGTTCTTAACGGGCAATACATCCCAGGGCCATAGTCAGAAGGCAAGAGGCAGGCGACGAGACTTCTCCAGTTCACAGTGGCGAGGTTGGTTTCGCCACACTTCTCCCCTTTACCAACTAGACTAACAGGGTATCTGACCTTCTGCCGGTCAGTGCCCTGGTTAGTCCAGCAACCCACCCACGAAGCACAAACAGCAGTACAGCCCACCCACAATAAATGGTTACTACACCTGGATAAAGTAGCAACTTGTCCATGTCCAGGTGCCTCACCACGGCTGTGCGGGGGACTGGTAGACTGCCTTGGTGGGTTGCTGAGTGGGCAGAGACCCGCGGTACTCTGCCCTGGGGCCAGCGCTACCACGGAAGTAGCCTGGTGGGAGCCTGGTTGTGGGAGGAGGAGACCGACTGTCTCCCCTCTGGATAAACCGCTCTGTGGCTGGGCGACAGGACCGACCGTCCTTGCCCCTTGTGCTGCAAGTGCAGAGACCACGGTCCCATCTGCACCGTTGGGGGGCGTAACATCTCCCCTTGGTGGGTTAGGCTGCTGCTGGAGAGAGGGTGTAACAAGCCCCTCTCTCTGAACTGTAGACTGCCGCTGGGGAGAGGGGGTAGCAGGCTCCTCTCCCTGACCCTCTCTCTGCTGGTGGAGGGGGGGACCAACTGTCTCCCCTTTCAATATTTTGTCCTGCTGCTGGGGTACACACTGCAGCTGGGGAGGAAGGATGACACCTTTAGCTCCCTGGGGTACACACTGTCGCTGGGGAGGAAGGGAAACACCTTCAGCTCCCGGGGGTAGACACTGCCGCTGGGGAGGAAGGGCGACACCTTCAGCTCCCGGGGGTAGACACTGCCGCTGGGGAGGAAGGACGGCACCTTCAGCTCCCTGGGGTACATACTGCCGCTGGGGAGGAAGGACAGCACCTTCAGCTCCCGGGGGTACACACAGCCGCTGGGGAGGGAGGACGGCACCTTCAGCTCCCTGGGATACACCCTGCCGCTGGGGAGGAAGGATGACACCTTCAGCTCCCTGGGGTACACACTGCCGCTGGGGAGAAGGGACGGCACCTTCAGCTCCCGGGGGTACACACTGCCACTGGGGAGGAAGGACAGCACCTTCAGCTTCCTGGGGTACACACTGCCGCTGGGGAGGAAGGACGGCACCTTCAGCTCCCGGGGGTACACACTGCCGCTGGGGAGGAAGGACAGCACCTTCAGCTCCCGGGGGTACACACTGCCGCTGGGGAGGAAGGACGGTACCATCTGCCATGAACTGCAGGTACTCTGCTGTTAACCTCCTCACGAACTGCACAGATTTCTCCGGGGGGTTGGGTCCGAAGAAAATCAGCCGTGATCTCAGCTCTCTGTCAAATTCCTCCTGCGTGTAGCTGGGTGCCATGCTTGTTCTCCTGAAGTTCTTTCTTTTGTAGATAGGGGCGCTGTACGGGTACTGGCGTTGCCCTCACTTTGTAATCCAAGGAATGGTGTTGCCCTGTAGATGTCCTTCTGGGCTGTGGAAATGATCCCGCGCTTGCCACCAAATGTAACGGACCGTTACGCACACAACTCCGTTTAGGCGATATTCCCTTTTCCGGATAGACCAGCAGCTACTGCAATCACCAACTTCCCGAACTGCAAACCACACGAATTCACCAACTTCCGAACAAGAGACACACGAACCCTGGAAGCAGCCGAACAGGAAAAGCAATATGAACAGCTTACACTCCTAGCAATCAGCATACAGTCAAATCCCCCCCAATAACGAGACGACACTTCGTTTTGAGGGTCAAGCAGGAACTCTCCTTTACTGGCCCATACAGCCTCTTTTATTCCCAATGCCCAAACACATTAGAGCCCCCAGGGTTTTGCAGAACAACCAATAAACACATCACAACACATACAATGCAAGTACAGCAGCCAATCAGATACAATGGCACAATACAGACACTCAGCATATCCCTCACCTCTGCTTAGGAGATAATTGAGTCAATTACTGTGTCTACTCAATTATCTCCAAGCTGAAAGGTTACACTTTTTATACATTTTAATAACTCCCTGATCTTACATCACATACGGATAAAACTTATATTTATGTGATCAGCATAACTTGGGGAGCAACATATGTAAAAATCACATGAATCCGTCCAGGGGTTAAAAGGTTAGGTGAGGTCCCTTTATTATCCCTTGGCAGCATGGCTTTACCAGCCAAAAAGTTTCCATGTGTCCGTATACTGTTTTTAAAAGGGCCAGCGCTGTACAATAAAAGTCCATAAGTCCAAATCGGTTCTTAACGGGCAATACATCCCAGGGCCATAGTCAGAAGGCAAGAGGCAGGCGACGAGACTTCTCCAGTTCACAGTGGCGAGGTTGGTTACGCCACACACGTTGTGCTCAGTGTTAGGTGCAGAGATGGTGTGAAATATAACACATCTACTGCCCATACACAGATCTGCAAAGCACCACTTTCGTTAAAACACACATCATTTTTATTTTTTTTGTTTATTTTAAAATAAGACAAAATAAAGGTTATACTTTAAGATGAAACAGTTTGGGCCCAGGCTCGCAAGAGGAAAAAGCTTAAAGCATCCAGTATAAACAGGCCAATAAAAAGCAATCCTTGGGCGTGAATTATGTTCTGGGAGAACTGGTATGGCTTTCCACTAAGAATTTGTGCCTTAGGGTACCATCTGGTAAGCCTGCTTCTAAGTTTATTGGTCCATATAAGATCACCTCTGTAATAAACCCAGTATATTTCCATAATGTTTTCCATAAAGGGGTTGTCTGACTTCAGCAAAGAGCATTTATTATGTAGAGAAAGTTAATACAAGGCACTTACTAATGTTTTGTGATTGTCCATTTTCCTTCCTTTGCTGGCTGGATTATTTATTCAATCACATTATACATATATAAATATACCCAATCCAGCAGCGGTGGCCTTGCTATCACACTATAGAAAAAAGTGGTGGCCTCTCTGGTGGCCAGGACTGTGGGAGCTCACATAGGCTAGTGCTTTTTTGTTAAATATGCAAGCATGGCCATCGCTGATGGATTGCAGGGTGGTCATAACTATGGAAACTAGCTGTTTATAAAGTGATGGAAAAATGAATCCAGCCAGTAAAGGAAGCAATATGGATAATAACAATACATCAGTAAGTGCCTTGTATTAACTTTCTCTACATAATAAATGCTTTTTACTGAAGTGACAAAACCTCTTTAAGAAATACATTCCTCCTGTGATTTCTCCTACTAAACCTCCTGATCCAGTTGTAGCCCAAGGCGAATTAGAGTATAAGGTGGATAAAATTCTTCATTCCCGAGAGTTCAGGGCTCTCCAGTACCTTAATCAACAGCTCGTGCTGTTCATGCTTCTTGTTTAAAAAGGAAATAATTAGGCGTTTAAAAATTTGGCGTATTTCAGGCGCAGATGGCGGCTGAACAGTTAGTTGCGCCACTATCTGCGACTTTTCCCCGCTCACACCTGGTCTAAAATCTAAAACATCTAGGAAGCTGTCTTACATATAGAGCCTCGGAACCACCGCCTGCTATGGGGCTTTATTAAGACTGGCGTTTAAAACGTGCCCCTTCATCTCCAGTTTGCATCGAAACCTGCTCCCCATGTTGAGGGTCTGGTGGCCCCTCTCATGGTGGGGGGGGGGGCTTATATAATAAACTTACCTGTCCAGGCTCCAGAGCCGCGATCTTCAGATTCAGCACGGTTGCATCCTTAGTTACAGGGAGCAAAGCTCTACTTTCTCCCCACAGCACGCATCCGCTGGGGGAGACAGGCAGTGGGCTGAATGACAGCCCATCTACCCTATCACCTCTTTGATTTTAAGTCTGACCTATGGAGAGTCAGACAAATAATAAAAACGGTGCAATAGAGGATTCACTTACTTTAGGGTACAATAAAGGTTTCACTTAAAGTGGAAAAAAATAAAAAATTTACTATTCAGCTACAGGCTCTTCTACAGCTTTATCAGCTCTTGCAAATAAGTAAAATGACCATGTTTTCATCATAAAAGTAAAATACCTGTGAAGAAAGTTAGACTTTAAAGTAAAACTCAGGAGTCAGAGTCAGGTGTCAGAGGTAGTATTTTCCCTCACACTGACATTATTCTGATACTTGACTATGATATCAGACCAATCCATGTCCTAAAATGAACACAGGATTGCAGAGTATTATCAAGCTAAAGAGTATACAAAAGAACCCAGCACAGACGAAACACATACTAATAACCCATCCCGACATCCACTGTGCATGATGGTGCACGCCATTTTAAGCTTCTCGTCAGTTTTTAGGGGACATGAAAAGGGGGCTTCACGATAAAATATATCCCATCCCCTAGCTGGTGTAGACTTCAGTTTCAGGTGCATGGACTGCCAGAGATGTGCCTAATTTATTAAGAGGCAGTTGCCTTAATAACTTAGACACAAAGGGATCAAGACTGCTGTATTGGGAACTCAGTCTTGATAAATGTCACTCAGTATATTACTTACTTCATTTTTTTGTCTTCCAATTAGTTTGTAATTTATCAAATTTTCACGAAAAAAAGGAAAAGAAAAGTAGATTGCCAACTCTGGTCAGGATGTATCTAGGCAAATAGGGTAGGCACACCATAGAGGCTCCTTTAATATGTACTTCTGAGTCATTGAGAGAAAGGAGTTAAATTTTGAAACCAATTTGCAGTCCCAGTAATGATTTAGGTGTACATAGTAACAGAGGTGAATAGCTATACACTCAATTATTTTGTGTTTAATAACTGTAATTATTGTAGATTGCTTTTTAGAGATTTGTTTTCACTTTGACTTTAAAGAGATTTTCAATTGATCAGTGTTTATAATGTAATTAAATCTGCTGCGATTAAATAGAACATGAAAAAGTCAAAGTGACTAATATTTTTAGGCACTGCAGTTTTAGCTATATATTTATAAGAAGTATGTTGTCTTATTACCTATATACTGCAGCATAGGCTATTTTTATAAAGGCTCTTTTTGTAAAGGCTCTTGTGTATGCCTTGTGTATTTATGTTTTAGCTGATACCATTTATACAGTGTCGGGCTGGGGTGCCTAAGGCCCACTAGAGAAACTGAACCTGGGGGACCACCCTATAGCTACACAGAAATATTAGTGTATGTCCACATGGGACATAAATGCTGTAGATTTGATACATAAAAATCTATGATGTGAAATCAAGTGTTTAGGTAACGGAAAAGTGGATCCAATTTTAAGAAATCTCATCCTCATATTTTGAATAAAATTCATAGCATAAATTGGACGTTGGTCAGGACGTAATGACATGATGACGTAGGTGCGGCTGCGCCGCGCCTCCCTTCTCTCATTCCACCCCACCACGCCGTGCTCTCTACTACTTGTTTGCTTAGTTGAGACCCACCTTACTAAGGAGACAGTCTTGTGGTTCGGTAGGGGATGGGCCCTGCAGACTTATTCTACTTTTACTAGTTATTCTAGAGGAGTGACAGTTTTAATTCATAAGGGGATTGATTTTGTATGCAAGGCATCCTCCATCAATAAGCAGGGGAGATTTGTTTTTCTTTATGGAAAGATTGTTGGAAGAATATGTATTTTGGCCTTTATTTATATTCCTCCCCCTTTCTCTCTCCATGTACTTAATTGCTTACTAACTTTTATGGACCAATGGTCTGAAAGTCCCTCACTAGTTAATGGGGATTTTAACTGTTATTAATCCAGGGAATGGAAGGATCTTAATGGGGGGGGGGGTACTTATGCTTCTGTTTAAGGGTCTCTTTTGGTACGATCCTGTCAGGGATCAGGCTTTGTTGATGTATGGGGATATTTAGGGAAGGGGAAAAGAGCATACTCTTGTCTAAGTAAATCTGGAAACTCCATGTCTAGGATAGATCTGGCTCTGATAAATAGAAATTATCTTAGGTATATGAAGTGAAATATGAGGCTGGATCTCTATCGGACCACGTACCTTTCTCTCTTGAGGTATCCATGGTGGATAACAAACATAGGGTGAGACCCCCATTTAGATTGAATCCACATTGCGGTCCGCAATATGGGCACGGGGCGCACACGTTCGTGTGCAAGAGGCCTTAAGTGAATATCCAAGAAATTAATTTCAGTCCTGCTGTTTCCCAATAGGGGGGTCATAATGGTATCTCCTTGTGAACATATTTATGTTTATATGTTGAGATCTTTATGTACTGACACTGAGGGGCATACTTGTCATTGTGTATAGGTTGTACTGCTAGAATGCCGTTTCCGTCTTGTGCTACCATGTACTCTTAGATGCTGCTGGTGTACTAATTGCTACGTATAATTATGTCTTTTTTATAATTATGGAATAAATAAAATTTGGATATTTTACTATTTGTGGCGTGGTCTTTTTTGGCATTTGAGAAACTATCCTTGCCCAAGATGAATGAACAAATATTACACTGGCCGCACGGATGTGTGCCCTTTAGTTTGACGCCTCTTCTCAGCCCACGTAAAGGACGCTGAAAGTGACTCCATACAAGTTCGTCCTTTAAGGAAGGTGCCTTACGTGCAATAATCTTCGCTTTGTTAGCCACATAAGATGTCAGTTTTTGATCAGACGTGATCAGGAACCAATGATTCTGCAGAATTCTGTAGAGTGCTGTCCACTGGTTGTTGTAGCGGGTGATGAGATGTATCTTACCATCCCTGATTTTGTGCTTAGGAGTAAACAACTGTGTTCGATCCGAGCCCTTGGCATCCTGATAGGCACGGGATATGAGCTTCTTAGGGTAACCTCCATTCCAAAATCGTAATGACAGATCTGCTGAGGCCGCCCTAAAATAGGTCACCTGGGTACAATTATGCCGTAGTCTGAGGAATTGGCCTTTCGGTATTCCCTTTTTCATGTGTGCCGGATGGAAACTCCGATAGTGGAGCAAACTGTTGGTGGCAGTGCTTTTTCGAAATAGATAAGTAATGATCTGTTCTCGCTCCTTGCGCAATTTTAGATCCAGAAAGTCCACTGTATCCTCTGAGATGTTATATGTTAGATGAATATTCAGATTATTCTGGTTCAATGAATCAATGAACTGTACACAGACATCCTTAGGACCCTGCCAGAAAAACAAGATGTCATCAATATAACAGAACCAGCCCACCACACAGTCACGGAAAAATGGCGATGGGTGCATGCATGTCTCCTCCCACCAAACAAAAAACAGGTTTGTGTACGAGGGTGCACAGCGCTCCCCCATCGCCGTGTCGGACTCCTGCCTGTAAAAAATGCGGTCAAAAACAAAATAATTGTGGTGTCAAATAAATTCCAAAAGACCAGAAATGTGTGGTGGGCTGGTTCTCCAGAGTCTGATTTCTCCCAAATATAGGTGGTAGCTCTAATGCCATCTTTGTGCGCAATGTTGGTGTATAAGGATTCAACGTCACAGGTTATTAATAATACGGCAGGCTTATTTGGAAATATTCCAACATCTCAATCAAGTGGAGAGAGTCCCGTACATAGGATGTTAAACCTAAAGCCATAGATTGGAGAAAGAAGTCAACATAGGTGCAGGCCTGTTCACACAGACCACCAATACCTGCCACGATTGGTCACCCTGGAGAGTTTTGGAGGTCCTTATTGACTTTCGGAAGCATGTAGAATGTTGGGATAATGGGTTGACTAACCTCCAAGAATTGGTGTTCCTTTTTAGTGATGATAAACATCTCCCGGGCTGCCTTTAGTAGCTGATCCAATTTCTTTTTAAAAAACGGTGTAGGGTCAGAGGGCAAAGGTATGTAGAAGGTCCTGTTCTTGAGTTGTCTATTGGCTTCCTGTATATGCAAACCCATATCCCATAGGACCACGTTCCCACCCTTGTCGGCTTCTTTGCTAATAAATGTGGAATTTGCCTATAACTTCCATATAGGTTCATATTCCATTTTGTCCAGGTTTCTACCATGTAAAGGCTCAGGTTTAAGTTTGCATATTTCATTTACATTTACAAAACATTAAAATCCAGCTCACCCAGATATGTTCCTTGCACTGAGAAATCCAAGGTAGATTTGCTTGATTATTGTATAAGCTTTCAACTTCACACTCAGTGACACCCCACCTTTCACTTATCTTTGAATGCTTCTGACAAAATGGCATTTGCTGCAGCAGCAGACCGCAGATATAAGGCGGACCGTGTGTTCTGTACACAAGATGAGCATTCATTTGACCAAATAGACCTGAAGTCAGGTTTGCAGGAACTTGAGAAACTAATGCAAAACGAATTAAGACTTTGGTACGACCATACAACCCTGGAAAAATATACAGAAAAACAAATGATTCCAGGGGTTTAAGGATCAAAAAAATCCCTACAACTGTTTTCTGTAAAGATTTTGTTGTTAAATGGAACGATATACTATCGGACTGTTCGCTGCGTCTGATGTCATTGATTATTGTATAAGACAGAGTTCAGACTAAGCAAAAATACATCTACACTCACAAGTGCATAGCCATAAGGCGAATATGGTTGGTTAAAAGATGGCTGCACAATACATCATAAACTAATAGAAAAAAATAAAAAAAAGGGGCTCATTCCAAAATGGAATGAAGGAAGCTCTTAGCGCACATTTTTGATCAAAAGTATGTCGGCCCCAGGTACCACGTCACGGAGGCTTCCGCACAAGGGTCCCTAACATTACAGATACTGCCTCTTATAGAGTTACCAGTCTCCTTTTGTTCAGGGCACTGCAGGAACCAGCTAAATTGATTTTGTGCTGAGAAGTCCCAGGTACTTGGGCGTTGCTCAGTCCAAAAGAGGCGCCACCCTCAATATATACTATAACACAGAGTTCAGACTAAATAAAAATACATCTACACTCACAAGTGCATAGCCATAAGGCAAATAAGGTTGGTTAAAAGATGAAAAAATAAAATAAAAAAGGGGCTCATTCCAAAATGGAATGAAGGAAGCTCTTAGCGCACATTTTTGATCAAAAGTATGTCGGGCCCAAGTACCACGTCACGGCGGTCAAAATCAATTTAGCTGGTTCCTGCAGTGCCCTGAACAAAAGGAGACTGGTAAGTCTATAAGAGGCAGTATTTGTAATGTTAGGGACCCTTGTGCGGAAGCCGCCGTGACGTGGTTCCTGGGCCCGACATACTTTTGATCAAAAATGTGCGCTACGAGCTTCCTTCATTCCATTTTGGAATGAGCCCCTTTTTTAATTTTTTTCTATTAGTTTATGATGTATTGTGCAGCCATCTTTTAACCAACCTTATTTGCCTTATGGCTATGCACTTGTGAGTGTAGATGTATTTTTGCTTAGTCTGAACTCTGTCTTATAGTATATATTGAGGGTGGAGCCTCTTTTGAACTGAGCAACGCCCAAGTACCCTGGACTTCTCAGCACAAAATCAATTTAGCTGGTTCCTGCAGTGCCCTGAACAAAAGGAGACTGGTAACTCTATAAGAGGCAGTATCTGTAATGTTAGGGACTCTTTTGCGGAAGCCGCCGTGACGTGGTACTTGGGCCCGACATACTTTTGATCAAAAATGTGCGCTAAGAGCTTCCTTCATTCCATTTTGGAATGAGCCCCTTTTTTATTTTTTTCTATTAGTTTATGATGTATTGTGCAGCCTTATGGCTATGCACTTGTGAGTGTAGATGTATTTTTTCTTAATCTGAACTCTGTCTTATAGTATATATTCAGGGTGGCGCCTCTTTTGGACTGAGCAACGCCCAAGTACCTGGGACTTCTCAGCACAAAATCAATTTAGCTAGTTCCTGCAGTGCCCTGAACAAAAGAAGACTGGTAAGTCTATAAGAGGCAGTATCTGTAATGTTAGGGACCCTTGTGCGGAAGCCGCCGTGACGTGGTACTTGGGCCCGACATACTTTTGATCAAAAATGTGCACTAAGGGCTTCCTTCATTCCATTTTGGAATGAGCCCCTTCCGTCATTGAATATTGATTACGAAAAAAGTAAACTTACTCAGATTCAATCACAGATTGCAAATGACATGGACTCTCTAACAAAATATGCTGCTTTGCCTGATTACAAGGTCTTAGAACAAAAAATGATGATTTCCGTAAAAGAACTTGAGGAATCAATAATGAATATAAAACAAAGTAAATTCATCAGAGACACGTATGATTATACCAACAATCAAGTGTATGAGCGGGGAAGAAGGCAAAATATAAACCGCGCACCCAAATCTATCCTTAAAATGCGCAAAAATAAAAATACCCGAAAAAAGAAACCCCACAATACACGAAATGTAATTTTTTCTTTGGACCAAGAGCTAACTCAGGCAACCAGCAATTCTCAAGACTCATGTGATGAATCCACATATGACAATAGGGGTGAAACCTCTACTTCATCGAACCTGTCCTACTTCAAAAAACAAAAAAACTGAAATAGAAAAATATGAATGCGTAGAGCCGGATGGAAACATAAATCCAAGACCGCACTCGATGACTCGATTTCAGAAAAAGTAACAGAGAGTAGTGACAGTTTGCAAATATGCAACAATGTGATTAACCTGTCTAAGATTGAGCTGACAGGAGATGAACTCAATGTGCTTGCTTTAGGTCTTAATTTTGCTCCGGGTGACAATTTTGATTTTTTTCCATACGATTTTGGATATTAATAGGTTCATGAGGGACTTAACTCTGAGAAGGCATTTCTTTGATGAAACCAAGCAGTTGGATGCTCTATGTGAGGCACCACATGGAAATGCATCCTCAGATTTCATGTTTCAGGAACAATGTGCTCTTTTGTGTTTGATGGATTTACAGGACGATGTTAGAGGCACTACAGATGGACAGGAGATTAAAACTACCAGCTCCCATACTCCAAGTATGGATACGTTCCAAGAAGTGTTGGAGAGGGAGCTGACTGGGATTTACCATAAAATAAAAAATAATAGTGACCATAATCTCACTGCTCCCCCCCCCAAAAAAAAAGCCCTTAAAGAACTAGCAGAACGTTCCGAATTAGTTATAAAAAAAAGCAGACAAAGGGGGTTCAAGAGTTATTATGGATAAGGATGTTTATTACCAACAAATGCTGGCTATGCTGTCGGATGCCTCGACGTACAGAAAGTTAGACCCAAATCCAACATCGAAATATCAGTTGGAATATGCGAAACTTATTAATAAAGGTAAGGACCGTGGTTTTATAAACCAACAAATGTTTGACTTTCTGAGTGTCGAGTCACCTGTATTACCTATTATCCATGCCCTGCCAAAGATCCATAAAAAAATAAATCCTCCCCCCTTGCGCCCCATTGTATCGGGCATAGGGTCCATGATGGAGAAATTAGGAGAGTGGTTGGATGCTTTTTCACAGCTTCTTGTTAAGAGATTACCGGGATATGTATACGTGACAATACAGATGTTTTAAAATCTATGTATGATATGAAATGGAGGGCCAATTATGTTTGGCTCACATTAGACGTAGTGTCACTCTATCCCTCGATTCCTTAACATGTGGCACTGTGGGCTATAGAATACCATTTACATAGACACAGTGTCCACAATTCGGAACTTATTGACTTTGTTGTAGAAGTTGCAACATTTCTTATGAGTCACAACTTTTTTTCTTTTGATAAATTTTTATTTTTTTTACAAATAAGTGGTGTGTCAATGGGCGCCAAATATTCACCTTCTGTTGCCAACCTTGCCATGGCATATTGGGAGGAGCGTTTCATTTTTTCCTCTGGGAATCCTTTCAGGGGGGCAATAGTCTGGTATGGCAGATACATCGATGATCTGCTCCTAATGTAGGAGGGCGATGTGTCTGCCATACCAGACTTTGTAGAATATACCAACAATAATGCCTATAACCTGAGATTTACCTACCATGCTGATCTGGGAAATATTTATTTCTTTGATCTTATATTAAAGGGTATCCCAGAGGTGATTACAGAAACGTACCACAAGGAGACATCGGGCAATGCCATTCTTAAAGCCAACAGTCATCACCCCCAATATACAACTAAGGCCATACCGGTAGGGGAATTTACTAGAGCTAAAAGAAATTGCAGCAAAGAAGAAACTTTCATCAGACAATGTCATAAAATATGGGCACGTTTAAAAAAGACAAGCTACCCAGAATGGATGCTAAAAAGAGGATGGGATATCGCTAAAAATAAGAGCAGAGAAACTTTCCTGAACATAGCTCCTATTACTGATGATGAGTTACAGTGCAATAAAAGTGGATCAAGACAACATGATAACATTAAAAGTAAAAAACACGGTAGTGGTAAATTTAAATTCAATAAACCTACCTTAGTCTTGACATACAGCAATCAGTTTTTCGCTTATACAAAAAACTGTAAAGAAATGTCTGCCCAGTCTATTTGATAATAAGGTTTTACATGACATCCTTAAAGAAGGTTGCCTATTGCAAATATTGTGTCTCCATCCCTATTTACTAATGCAAGAGTAAAAAAAAACAACATAATTGGCTTAGTTACACTGGCTTCTCAGTGTGGAAGTTTCCCATGTAAAACATGTAGCTATACTCTGCAAACCACTATGTTTCACAACTCGCTACATACGGATGAATTTCGGATTCAATCGCATATCAACTGTAATACAGTTGGAGTTATATGTATCATCTTGTGTACGAGTTGTGATTTAATGTACATCGGCAGCACCAGCAGACAGTTTAAAGCCAGGTTTAGCGAGCACTGGAACTATAGTCAATCCCCGAGCGGTAGGAGTGTCGAGTGCTGCCAATAACTTTATTATGGTACATAATCGAAGTGTGAGCAGTCTCCGCACCTTTGCATTTGAAAAGGTGTCAATATCAATAAGAGGTGGAGACATATTAAGGAAAATTCTGACTCGCGAAAGCCTTTTGTATCTTTAAACTTGGTACTAGACATCCCACTGGTCTAAACATGAAAAAAGAAATAATACACTTTTATTGATAATGCCTTTTTGGATTAATATGAAGCATCAATTGTCCTCCAATATAGATGTTGTGACAGATGGAATTTTATATCGATTTGCAAGGCTCTGCAAAGATTTTTTCCTGTTCTCCATCTTTTTCTTTTATTGGGCTGTTTTCTCACTATGCGTTTTTTTCAGTCTGCATTATGAGATTGCAGCGTCACACACAGTTTAGATTACATCTAAGTCTTAAAAAAACATTTGTATTACTTTTATATAATTGATACCTTTGTAGCATACTTGTACTGTTATATTTTGTATTGTTTGTGTATTTAATATGGAGGTGTTTTGTGTTTGTCTCTGAGTAAATCTAGCCCCCCCTCCCCCCTTTTTCTTATGTGTGTGTCAAAGTCCACTGATTGCACCAGCTGTTCTAAAGGGGAGGAGAAGGTATTTTAGTAGCTCTGAGACATATACAACTCAGGTTATGAGTAAGAACCGTCTCGGTTCGAAACATGTCAACCTGTTATGTGTAGTGGTGAAGGGATGTCCATTTTGTGAGTGTTTATGAAGTTTGAATAAAAAGACGGACTACAAACATTTCCTGTCCTGTGCTGGAGTACCTGTAAGAAAGAAAATTTTACCATTTAGTATGTATGGGTGACTTGCATTATTCCTTCCCATGTGCGTAACCTTACATTTCTCAGTGTAAACCTCATCTGCCACTTTTCTGCTTAAGCCTCCAATCTATCAAGATCCATCTGTAGCAGTATCCTGTCCTCTTCCGTGTTAATTACTTTACACAGTTTAGTGTCATCTGCAAAATTTATATTTTACTGTGCAAGCCTTCTACAAGATCATTAACCCCTTTCAGACCAGTGGTGTAATAGTACGGCACAGCGGCCGCCCAGCTCCATAGTATTACGACGCGCTGATCGGGCGGGTGCAGGAGCTGCGTCCGCCTGATCATCTGCAGGGGACTGGCTGTTCCGGTTAGCCAGACCCCTGATGTATGTGTCAGCATCAGTGAAAACACTGATGCTGGTGCATTGACCCCATCTATACCGCGGTCAGCGCTGACCGCGACATAGAAGGGGTTTTGCCGCAAGTGAGGGAGCCCATTGAGTCCCTGCTCTGCTGTGGCGGGGACCCGATGGGTGAGAAGGCAGCCGGATGCTGTGCAGAGGCTGCCCAATGCCTTGCACGGCATCGGGATCTGCCTTCTACGGGTGCCCAGGAGATCCAGCCTCAGGCTGGGTCTCCTAGGCAACCTGTTAGTGTATGACTCAGTGTCATACACTAACAGGCAATGCATTAAAATACAGATGTATTGAAATGCATTGCAGAGGGGATCAAACCCCCCAAAAGTTACAATCAGAAATAAAAAAAAATAAAAAAAGTAAGAAAAGTGTTTTTAATTAAAAAATTGTTTCAAGTAAAAAAGAAAAAAAAAACACTTTCCCCTGATTTTATAATAAAAAAATTGAAAAAAAACCCCCACACATATTAGGTATCGCCGTGTCTGTAACGACCGGCTCTATAAATATATCACATGATCCACCCCGCCCAATAAACACCATAAAAAAAATATAAAAACCGTGTCAATAAAAGCTTTGTCACCTTACATCACAAAATGTGCAACACCAAGCGATCAAAAAGGCGTATGTCTCACAAAATGATACCAATAAAACTGTCACCTCATCCCGCAAAAAATGAGCCCCTATAAGAAAATCGCTCAAAAAATTAAAAAAAACTATAGCTTTCAGAACATGGAGACACTAAAACATAATTTTTTTTATTTCAAATTAGTAAATTAAAAAACAAAAGTATACATATTAAGTATCACCACATCCGTAACAACCAGTTCTATAAAAATATCACATGACCTAACCCCTCAGGTGAACACTGTAAAAAAATAAAAATAAAAACTGTATAAAAAAAAGCCCTTTTATCACCTTACATCACAAAAATTGCAACACCAAGCGATCAAAAAGGCGTATGCCCCCCAAAATAGTACCAATCAAACCACCACCTCATCCCGCAAAAAATGAGACCCTACCTAAGACAATCGGTCGAAAAATAAAAAAGCTATCACTCTCAGACAATAGAAACACTAAAATGTGATTTTTTTTTTGTTTCAAAAATGCTATTATTGTGTAAAACTTAAATAAATAAGAAAAAGTACACATATTAGGTATTGCTAAGTCCATAATGATGTTCTCTATAAAAAATGACGCCTCAGGTGAAATCTGTAAAAATAAAAAAAATAAGGCGTTCAGAAAATAGAGACACAAAATCATAATTTTTTTTCAAAAATGCTTTATTATGTAAAACTTAAACAAAAAAAGAAAGTAGCCATATTTGATATCATTGCGTCTGTAACAATCTGCTCTATAAAAATAGCACATGATCTACCTTGTCAGATGAATGTTGTAAAAAATAAAAACTGTGCCAAAATAGAAATGTTTTGGTTAAATTGCCTCACAAAAAACGTAATATAGAGCAATTAAAAATCATACGTACCACAAAATAGTACCAATAAAACTGGCACCTTATCCCTCAGTCTCCAAAATGGGGTCACTTTTTGGGAGTTCCTACTGTAAGGTTCATCAGGGGAGCTTCAAATGGGACATGGCATCTAAAAACCAGTTCTGCAAAATCTGCCTTCTAAAAACCATATGGCGCTCCTTTTCTCCTGTGCCCTGCCATTTGCCCTTACATCAGTTTATGACCACATGTGGGTTTTTTCTGTAAACCGCAGAATCAGGGTAATAAATATTGAGTTTTGATTGGCTGTTAACCCTCGATGTGTTAAAGAAAAAAATTGATTAAAATGGAAAATCTGCCAAAAAAGTAAAATTTTGAAATTTCATCTCCCTTCTTGTGGAACACCTAAAGGGTTAACAAAGTTTGTAAAATCAGTTTTGAGTAGCTTGCGGGGTGTAGTTTCTACAATTGGGTCATTTATACGTGGTTTCTACTATGTGAGCCCCACAAAGTGACTTCAGACCTGAACTGGTCCTTAAAAAGTGGGTTTTGGAAATTTTCTTAAAAATTTTAAGAATTGCTTCTAAACTTCTAAGCCTTCTAACGTCCTAAAAAAATAAAATGACATTTAAAAAATTATTAAGTATACGTGAAAAAGGACAGGCACTCCAGTTCTGGATCAGACTGGGAAAGAACGATGTTTAATTACACTTAACGAGATAATATAGTGTACACACAGATCTAAGGCTAATGAGACGACCGTAGGTTATAGTCCGTCCATTTGCCCGTCCATCAATCCTCTGCATCAAAATATAAATGTATAATAATCACATATAATAATAGTAAAACTCCACCATTAAGCTCCTAAAAATCGATATCAAAAGAATTCATCCAAAATTGGCAGTGGTATGGTTAGCTGAATGATTCAGTCCATCTAAAATAGTACTAAATTATTAGTCAATTAATAATGGTATCCACCTATCCAGAGAGTGATATTAATAATGGTTATAATATTGTCCCATCCAGGCGGTTTAATGATTAAAAGTCAATATTCCATCCAGAAAAATGTTAGTAGTAGCTGTAACTTCCACTTATCAATATATGCCGCCTCTATAATGCATGTGTCTTTATATAATCAGCAGGGTTAGTGTTTTATCCAGCAGAAAAAGATAAAATAATCTGTGATACTTTATCACATTAATAGGATACAGTCCTACCCGCTCAGAAGAGTGTCCCTTTGTTGCGGCGGTGTGGGGTTACGTTCACTGTCGATGCGCCGCTCCCTGCTCCAGTTACCCTCAGTGGCGTCCCACTTGGGTTTGCACGGAGCCTCTGACCTGGGGAGTGCGCAGTCTGCAGCGGGCTCGGCTGTGGATCCGGTCGTCTATGCAATGCAGTAATATTCCTGCGGCCGCAGATTGGTCGTGACTCCGGAGTCTTCTTGTAGATAAATTTCACAGGCTGGGGGTCTTAGTATACCAGACGCGTTTCGGGACCTTCATGTCCCTTCCTCAGTGGCTAAGCCCCCATGGCGCCCCCATGTTTTTTTTATAGCCCCTGGATTTTATTCCAGTATATTTAAAATTTGGGCTGGATCATCCTGGATCCGGATCTCTCCAATGGATTCCATAGATAACAGTGTGTTGGTGGAGAATAAAGTGGACATATGAATAGACAAATTTTCTAAAACCACATAGCTGATGTAAATACATAAAAGAATCCATAAAAATATTATAAAATCGTATTTTTATTTAAGACAAATGGTAAAAATAAATAAAGATATATATTAAAAATTTTTTTTTATTTAAGACAAATGGTAAAAATAAATAAAGATATATATATATAAAAAAAACTTTATAAAAATTATACGAAAATGGATGATGAGTAGTATCACCATAAGTATTATTTCAAGGGTTGCTCTATAGCTATGGATATGTCGATATTTGGTGATCTTCATATCTGTGTAAATATGTCTTTTTCTATTTTTCTTTCACCCTTCCATATTTATATATTCTTCTTCAATATATCAATCATTCCAATGGTTATTATTGGTGGATCCTTGCCGCCAAGAGGGAACCCAGGGTGTATACAAAACCGTGGGTTCCACTGTCGACAGCAAGCATCCACCATCTATAGGAACCCAAAAATTTCATATTCAGTATTAAGGCCGTTCGGTACTAGGCAATCAAACTCAAAAATCCTCCTTGATTCAATTCTAGACATCCGGCATATATGATCTCCCCCTCCAGTGTCTTTCCACTTTCTCTAGGGCTACAAAAGTTAAGCATGTTGGGTCCTTATTGTGAAACTCTTTGAAGTGACTCGAGAGGGTATGTTTTTCGTATCCCTTTCTAATATTCACTATGTGTTCTGCCACTCTCTTTTTCAATGTTCTTTTGGTCCTCCCTACATATTGCTTTTTACAGGGGCATTCAATGAGATAAATAACATTCGTTGAATCACATATTAAATGTTCTCTAATCTCATGTGTGTAGGTGCTATTGGTGGATTTTTTAGTTGTGATTTTCTTGGGAAATGTTGTAATTCTACAGTTAGAACATTTACCACACCTATAGAATCCTTTAAGGTCCAACCATTTTTGAATACCCTGATTCTGTTTGTTACCTCTCTTCACCGTAGGTGCCACTTTAATTCCCAAGTTTGGAGCTTTTGTGAAGGTAATTAAGGGGTTAGAAGTCAATGTAGTTCCTACAGTTTTGTCATTAATAATCAAATGCCAATGTTTTTGTATGATTGCCTAAATTTCCCTATGTTTCACGTTATAGAGCAACCCTTGAAATAATACTTATGGTGATATTACTCATCATCCATTTTCGTATAAGTTTTTTTTTTTTTTCTATATATCTTTATTTATTTTTATCATTTGTCTTAAATAAAGTTTTTTTTTATATATATATCTTTATTTATTTTTATCATTTGTCTTAAATAAGTTTTTTTTTCCGTTTTTTTATATGTATCTTTATTTATTTTTACCATTTGTCTTAAATGAAAATATGATTTTATAATATTTTTATGGATTCTTTTATGTATTTACATCAGCTATGTGGTTTTAGAAAATTTGTCTATTCATATGTCCACTTTATTCTCCACCAACACACTGTTATCTATGGAATCCATTGGAGAGATCCGGATCCAGGATGATCCAGCCCAAATTTTAAATATACTGGAATAAAATCCATGGGCTATAAAAAAAACATGGGGGTGCCATGGGGGCTTAGCCACTGAGGAAGGGACATGAAGGTCCCGAAACGCGTCTGGTATACTAAGACCCCCAGCCTGTGAAATTTATCTACAAGAAGACTCCGGAGTCACGACCAATCTGCGGCCGCAGGAATATTACTGCATTGCATAGACGACCGGATCCACAGCCGAGCCCGCTGCAGACTGCGCGCTCCCCAGGTCAGAGGCTCCATGCAAACCCAAGTGGGACGCCACTGAGGGTAACTGGAGCAGGGAGCGGCGCATCGACAGTGAACGTAACCCCACACCGCCGCAACAAAGGGACACTCTTCTGAGCGGGTAGGACTGTATCCTATTAATGTGATGAAGTATCACAGATTATTTTATCTTTTTCTGCTGGATAAAACACTAACCCTGCTGATTATATAAAGACACATGCATTATAGAGGCGGCATATATTGATAAGTGGAAGTTACAGCTACTACTAACATTTTTCTGGATGGAATATTGACTTTTAATCATTAAACCGCCTGGATGGGACAATATTATAATCATTATTAATATCACTCTCTGGATAGGTGGATACCATTATTAATTGACTAATAATTTAGTACTATTTTAGATGGACTGAACCATTTAGCTAACGATACCACTGCCAATTTTGGATGAATTCTTTTGATATCGATTTTTAGGAGCTTAATGGTGGAGTTTTACTATTATTATATGTGATTATTATACGTTTATATTTTGATGCAGAGGAATGATGGACGGGCAAATGGACGGACTATAACCTACGGTCGTCTCATTTGCTTCTGCACCTTTCACCTGTCATTCAAAGCCTTAGATCTGTGTGTACACTATATTATCTCGTTAAGTGTAATTAAACATCGTTCTTTCCCAGTCTGATCCAGAACTGGAGTGCCCGTCCTTTTTCACGTATACTTATTAATTTTGTCTTTGGGGTAAGGTGGGACCCATATTGGACGCTAGAGCACCCTATTTCCATCACTCTTCCTAAGTGAGCCACTCCCAGTCTATCATACCATTTAAAAAATTATGCCAACATAAAGTAGACATATGGGGAATGTTAAGTAATAAATATTTTATGAGGTATCACTTTCTGTTTTAAAAGCAGAGAAATTGAAATTTTGAAAATTGTGAATTTTTCTAAATTTTTGGTAAAATTTGCGATTTTTTCATAAATAAAGGTGAAATATATTGACTCAAATTTATGACTATCATGAAGTACAATGTGCCACGAGAAAACATCCTGAGAATGGCTTGGATAAATAAAAGTGTTCCAAAATTATTACCACATAAAGTGACACATGTCAGATTTGCAGAAAATGGCCTGGGCAGGAAGATGAAAACTGGCCTGGAGTAGAAAGAGTTAATAAAAAATATTAAAGAGAATAGAGCCCAATACTGACCCCTGAGGTACCCCACTAGTGACAGTGACCCAATCTGAGTATGTACCGTTAATAACCACCCTCTATCACTCAGCCAGTTACTTATACACATACAGACATTTTCTCCCAGTCCAAGCATTCTCATTTTATCTACTAACCTTTTATGTGGTACAGTGTCAAATGCTTTATATTTTTATATTACAAGGAACTAAAGGGGAAGGACCAATTAAAACATTGCTTTACAGCCATCAATACTGATCATGGAGGTGTGAACTCCAGGTCCCCCACCAGTCATCACAGTGAAATGAGCTCCTGCATGTCATGCACACAGTTTTTTTGTTTACACAAATCTATATGACTGCCAAACATTGCATCATGTCCTGTTTAATTGAAAAACCACCGATGCAGCCATATGTAGTATATGTACATGAATAAAAGAGAAGCTAAACTCACAGTAGAGTCATATTTACTTCAGTGTGATGACTGGTGGGGTCACTGGATCTCACAAATCAGATATTATTGGCCTAAATTCCAAATGGAATTGATATGTTGTACAGGTAACATGATACGTTGAGAAACACAGCAATGTAGAGGAAGCAGGGTAAAGGGAGATGTTGCCTTTAGTCTTATGTTATGTAGTGCCCTGGAAAAAGGGTACTTTAGAGTCTGGACTCTGGACATTTGTGGACATTTTCCCCTATTACTGCTATGCAAACCCATCAACTCAGTACTTTAGTGTACTTTAAATGGTTAACTTGCACTGTGATTTATGCCATTGTTTGTGCTTACACTGTTTTATATTGTTGAATTGCATTTTATATGATATATCTTTGGGGATTTCTAGCCTGTGCACTGAGAAGCTAGTAATTTTCCACTGCAGTTATAAGGCATTATACAGAGCTGAGTTTTGGAGGGAAAGCAAGACACAGTAAACATTTGACCATCTGCTTAAGCTCTGTCAGACTGTTGTTTATTACTGAAAATGCATGGTCATTCCCATTGACTTATACTGATGCCCAATACAAGTCTATGGCTGTCTTGAACTGCAACATTGTTTCTGTTAGGCCGTGCTTCTCCAGCTTCGCCCCTCCCACTAGAAAGCTTTAGATCAGTTAGAAACTGTAAACAGTAGAGCAGTCAGAGCCCCTAGTTGTCTGCAGACAGGGACCAGTGTTTAGTAGGAGAGACTCTCAGTGACCAGAAGAAGATGCTGAGATGGGGATACTTAGCCCTTTGACCAGGAAGCCTGCCGGACGACTGAGCCACAGACCCTGGGCAACCAGGTCTTTGGCCAGGGTACCAGCCTTCTATAAAGGAGAGGGACAGCTGGCTTAGGTCTTTTCTCAGGTCTATTGTTTTGCACTTGACTTTAATTAAGAAGTACACTGGTTTACTTCAAACCCTGGCTTTCTGGACTTATTTCCTATTGGAGTTAACAACATGGATTTTGTATTTTTACTAGAGATATTCCCCCCTAAAGCGCAGATTTCCCTGTCCGCTTTAAATTTACTATTCTCCACATCACTGACTTCTCAGCGGTGTACGGAGTATGGACTCTACACTTTATGAATGAAGCCGCAGAAAATGGAGTACAGGCGGGATCACACATTGCTGCTTCTGGCTATGCCACCGAGGTTTACTAAATTCTGGCATAGCACATGGGTACCCTGTAACCATGTGCTATACTAGGATTAGCATGATTAGCTGAGCGGAGCAGGCTCCTGCCTGTACCTGCTTTGTCAAGTTAAAAGTCCTGCATGTAATCTTTTAGCTTAGCGAAGCAGGTCAGGGGAGGACATTTACACACATACAAAGAGTTCTGGATGGTCAAGACAGACAGATGCATGCCAAAAATCACTCTAGAAAAAGAGCTGTGGTATCTCAGCCATGGCATCACAAATTGGTTCTGCAGTAACCCCTTGAGTGACTGCCTGGACCATAAGAAACCATCTACTTGAAGCAGGACTGCACTCACACACCGTACTAGCTCGTTTGCCATTGTCTTCTCATCATTGCCAACAGCAGTTGTGCTAGTGCTGCGAGAGAGCCCATTGAAGGCATGAATGGCAAATAGTGATGTCGCGAACATAAAATTTTCAGTTCGCGAACGGCGAACGCGAACTTCCGCAAATGTTCGCGAACGGGCGAACCGCCATAGACTTCAATAGACAGGCGAATTTTAAAAACCAAAGGGACTCTTTCTGGCCACAATAGTGATGGAAAAGTTGTTTCAAGGGGACTAACACCTGGACTGTGGCATGCCGGAGGAGGATTCATGGCAAAACTCCCATGGAAAATTACGTAGTGGACGCAGAGTCGGGTTTTAATCCATAAAGGGCATAAATCACGTAACATTCCTAAATTGTTTGGAATAACATGCTTTAAAACATCCAGTGTGTGCATACGATCAGGTATGATGTTGTATCGATCAGGTAGTGTAAGGGTTACGCCCGCTTCACAGACATTGACAGACCAAACTCCCCTTTTAATGCACCGCAAACAACCGCAAACAGTCCATTTGCCAACCGCAAACTCCCAATTTGCACAAGGTTGGATACCAAGCTAGCCATGTCCTGGTGATGTCATTGAAGGTTTCTTCCTCCACCCAGCCACATACAACAACAAGGGTCCCCGAAAGGTCAATTGAATTGATTTCTCGACCCGGGAGATGGTTAAAAAAACGCTGGCTCCCTCCCCTTTGTTTTTATCCACGGTCACTGCGTCTGCGCCATGCAATTTACTCTCACACTCGATATGAGTGGTATTTTCTGAAGTACTATTCTCATCAGTTTAATCCCTGTTACATTACCCAATCTGGGGTCCATTTATTGAATTGATTTTTCGAACAGGGAGATGGTTAAAAAAACGCTGGCTCCCTCCCCTTTGTTTTAATCCACGGTCACTGCGTCTGCGCCGTGCAATTTACTGTCACACCCGATATGAGTGGTATTTTCTGTAGTACTATTCTCATCAATTTAATCCCTGTTACGTCCCCAATCTGGGGGCCATTTATTAAATAGATTTTTCGAACGGGGAGATGGTTAAAAAAACGCTGGCTCCCTCCCTTTTGTTTTAACCCCTTAAGGACACAGGGTTTTTACATTTTTGCGTTTTCGTTTTGCGCTCTATGCCTTCCAAGAGCCATAACTTTTTTATTTTTCCGTTCACATGGCCATATGAGGGCTTATTTTTTGCGGGACAAGTTGTACTTTCCAACGCCATCATTTAATAATGCATACGGTGTAGTGGGAAGCGGTAAAAAGATTCCAAATGGGGTGAAATTGCAAAAAAAAAGCAATTTCTCCACAGTTTTACGGGTTTCTAAATTACGACGTTTGATTTGCTATAAAACTGACCATTTAGTTTTATTCTACAGGTCAGTACGAATCCGGCGATACCCAATATGTATAGTTTTTCTTGCGTTTTGATAGTGAAAAAAAAATTCAAAAGTGGCCGCTATAACGTATTTGTATATAAGTGTATGGCGTTGTATGGGGGCTTATTTTTTGCGTGGCGATCTTAACTTTTAGTTGATACCATTATGGGGTGTGTAGGACTTTTTGATCGCTTTTTATTTAATTTTTTTTGAGGAAATGAAGCGTCCAAAAACGGCAAATCGGCCATTTGGGCGCTTTTTTCCGTTTTTCTGTTTACCGTATGGGAAATATATTTTTATATTTTTATACTATGGGCGTTTTCACACATTGCGACACCCATGATGTGTATTTTTTTAATTTTTTTATTATTTTATTTTAATTTTGGAGAAAGGGGGGTGATTTAAATTTTTAGGTTTTTTTTATTTATTTTTTTATTGTTTTTTATTTTTTTTATTTTTTTTACACTTTTATATAGATCCCATAGGGACCTATATAAATCAGTTACCTGATTGCTTCTATCATAAACTCCAATACACTTGTATTGGAGTTTATGAGCATTTTACTACTTTCCTATGAAGCCCTATTGCTAACAAGGGCTCCATAGGAAATAGTAAGTGATAGCCTCAAGCTGAATGAAAGGCTTGAGGCTATCCCTTACAGCGCTCCGATTCTCCCGATCACCACTAGGGGAGCCGGAGCGCTGCCGAGAGTTTCACTTTCGGTTTTAGTGCGATGCAGATGCCGTGATCAGGATTGATCACGGCATCTGCGAGGTTAATGATCGCGGTCGGCAGCGCTGCCGACCGCGATCATCAGCTGCGGGGGTCAGCTACAGGAATCAGCCGGACCCCCGCAGCGATGGTGCCCGCAGCGGCCAGGAGCGGGCGCCATCTTTAGGGACTGGACACATGACGTACCCATACGTCATGTGTCCTTAAGGAGTTAATCCACGGTCACTGCGTCTGCACCGTGCAATTTACTGTCACACCCGAGTGGTGTCTTAACTAGTACTATTCCTATCAGTTTAATCCCTGTTACGTCCCATATCAGGGATTGCCTTTTTGAAAAAAAAAATTCGTCTGGGTACCTTCCACTGTGGTGTACCAAAAAGCGACAAATTTTTTGAAGGCCTCAGACTCCACCAGCTGGTATGGTAAAAGCTGGCGGGCTAAGAGTTCAGTCAATCCAGCTGTCAGACGCCGGGCAAGGGGGTGACTCTGTGACATTGGCTTCTAACGGTCAAACATTTCCTTAACAGACACCTGACTGTGGGCAGATGAGATGGAACTGCTGAAGGTGAGAGGCGGAGTGGCGGGTGGTTGAGAGGGGGCAAGAAGGACAGCAGTGGTTGACGTGGCTGAAGATGCTGGACCAGGAGGAGGATGGTGGCTTTGAGTTTGTGTGCTGCTTGTACGCATGTGTTGATCCCATAGGCGTTTGTGATGTGAGATCATGTGCCTTCGCAAAGCAGTTGTACCGAGGTGGGTGTTGGACTTCCCACGACTCATTTTCTTTTGGCACAGGTTGCAAATGGCATTGCTGTTATCAGAGGCAGACACACAAAAAAATGCCACACTGCTGAGCTTTGCAATGACGGCATTCTGGTGGTGGCAACAGCATGCGTTGACTGGCGTGCTGTCTGGCTGACCCCGGGTGCCGATACATGCTGTCTGACTGTGCCACTAACTCCTTGCGACGACCTCCCTGCTTCCAACTTGTCTCCTCCTTCTCTCTGTCTCCCCTTCTGAACTTTCCCCCTCTTCTTCTCTTCGAGCAGGCACCCACGTGGCATCCGTGGACACATCGTCATCATCAACCGCTTCACTTGTATCTGACACCTCAGCAAAGGAAGCAGCAGCGGGTACAACATCATCATCATCATCATCACACTGAACGTCCATGTGTGTAATCCTGCCTGACTGAGACATATCCCTGTAATCTACATCATCTGGCAATAATGGTTGCGCATCACTAATTGTATCCAACTGATGTGTAAATAACTCCTCTGACGGATCAAGTGAAGCGGTTGTGGTGGCTGTGGTGGTGGTGGCGGCGGGCGGGAGCGTGGAAACTTGAGAGCAGGTGATCGAAGCTGAGCTGGAGGAGGATGGTGCGTCAAGGTTCTTAGCGGAAGCTGTTGAAGATTGGGTGTCCTGTCTAAGCCAGTCAACTATGTCCTCAGAATTTTTCAGGTTCAGGGTACGTGGCCTCTGAACACTGGGCATTATTCCAGGGCCAGTGGAAATCACAGCACCACGACCACGACGGCCCCTGCGGGGTGGCATGCCTCTGCCTGTCATTTTTTTTAGATAAGTGGTACTACGCATGCTAGGTACTGTGCCACCCGGTATGACTGGTGGGCACTGGCAGTGGGCACACTACCGTCAGTGGAAGTCGGCCTGACACACACTGGCAGCAGGTAAGCAACTGAAATTAGACTAAAGTGTAAAAATTAAATGCCTTATTTATTGGCAAGCTACTGTGCCACCCGGAATGAGTGGTGGTTGGCACTGGCAGTGGGCACACTACAGTCTGTGGAAGTCGGCCTGACACACACTGGCAGCAGGCAAGCAACTGAAATTAGACTAAAGTGCAAAAATTAAATGCCTTATTTATCGGCAAGCTACTGTGCCACCCGGTATGAGTGGTGGTGGGCACTGGCAGTGGGCACAGTACAGTCTATGGAAGTCGGCCTGACACACACTGGCAGCAGGCAAGCAACTGAAATTAGACCAAAGTGTAAAAATGAAATGCCTTATTTATCGGCAAGCTACTGTGCCACCCGGTATGAGTGGTGGTGGGCACTGGCAGTGGGCACACTACAGTCTGTGAAAGTCGGCCTGACACACACTGGCAGCAGGCAAGCAACTGAAATTAGACTAAAGTATGAAAATTAAATGCCTTATTTATCGGCAAGCTACTGTGCCACCCGGTATGAGTGGTGGTGGCACTGGCAGTGGGCACACTACAGTCTATGGAAGTCGGCCTGACACACACTGGCAGCAGGCAAGCAACTGAAATTAGACTAAAGTGTAAAAATTAAATGCCTGTGCCACACAGTATGAGTGGTGGTGGGCACTGGCAGTGGGCACACTACAGTCTGTGGAAGTCGGCCTGACACACACTGGCAGCAGGCAAGCAACTGAAATTAGACTAAAGTGTAAAAATTAAATGCCTGTGCCACACGGTATGAGTGGTGGTGGGCACTGGCAGTGGGCACACTACAGTCTGTGGAAGTCGGCCTAACACACTGGCAGCAGGCAAGCAACTGAAATTAGACTAAAGTGTAAAAATTAAATGCCTGTGCCACATGGTATAAGTGGTGGTGGGCACTGGCAGTGGGCACAATACAGTCTGAGGAAGTTGGCCTGACACACACTGGCAGCAGGCAAGCAACTGAAATTAGACTAAAGTGTAAAAATTAAATGCCTGTGCCACCCGGTATGAGTGGTGGTGGGCACTGGCAGTGGGCACACTACAGTCTGTGGAAGTCGGCCTGACACAAACTGGCAGGCAACTAACCTTATATTAAAGGGTAAAAATGAAATGCCTTTGTTTGATGCAAAGTCCTGTTCCACACGGTGTGAGTGGTGGGCACTGGCAGTGGGCACTATGTAGTCTGTGGGCCTGCAGCTCCTCACACACGGGCAGGCCAGGCAACTGCAATATATATATGGAGAAAAAAAAAAAAAGCAGACTAATGTTGCAGCCCTAAAAAGGGCTTTTTGGGGTGCTGTCAGGACGCTGTCCTTACAGCAGAGATCAGATGAGTCTTTCAGGACTGGAGTGGACACTGAATTCACTAGCCTAGCTATCGATTTCCCTATTAAATCAGCAGCAACTACACTCTCCCTCCTCTCACTAAGACTGCAGCTTCAGAATGAATCTAAAATGGATGCTGTGCAGGAGGTGGGAGGGTCTGGGAGGGAGGGTATGCTTCTGATTGGCTGGAATGTGTCTGCTGACTGTGAGGTACAGGGTCAAAGTTTGCTCAATGATGATGTATAGGGGGCGGACCGAACATCGCATATGTTCGCCCACCGAGGCGAACGCGAACAAGCTATGTTCGCCGGGAACTGTTCGCCGGCAAATAGTTCGGGCCATCTCTAATGGCAAACAACAGTGTTCTGTGAAACAATGCCAGAATTGCCATTTTTGGTCACCTCGCCACCCCCAAACATAGTATATATGGCCGAAAAAAGACATTTGTCCATCCAGTTTGGCCTGTTATCCTGCAAGTTGTTCCAGAGGAAGGGAAAAAAAAGTGAGGTAGAAGCCAATTTTCCGCACTTAAGGGGAATTTTCCCCACTTAAGGGGAATTTGAATAAAAATGTGAATAAAAAAAGGTCAAAAGGTACTATGCATCCCAATATAATATAAGTTATGGATGTGAGAATAGCAACAAAGAGCAATGTTTTTATAAAGAGATTTAAATTCTTTAAATGTAGTAAAATATAATAAAAACATAAATTTGGTATCCTCATAATAGTACTTTTGCCAAACAGTGAACACTAAAAAACATAACCCTAATAAGAAGGGTATAATAGTGTGCGTTACACATTGTCATGCTCAAGTTTTTTTGTTTTTTTTTAAAGAGATATATCATTCGCCTGATGTAACTCAAAATATTTTTCTGCTTCCTGCTTTTCCAATCCTGGTCCCTGGCTCACATCTGGCAATCTTCCGGTCTCAGACTTGTTTACTTCTGGCCATGGTCATAAATGCTACTGCAGTCAATGACTGAGTCATGTGCCGCTTGGGGACATGTCACCATTTTAGTCTGTTACTGTCATCAGTAGCACAGGTGATCATGTTGTTACAACAGCTGGAAGTAAACAACCCAGGGACCGTAAACCAGGGTGCATAACTGGAGGGGGGGGGGGGCAGCAAGTGAGCATGAGTCTTTCATTATGTCTTACATGCTAGGGGTCATAAATAAATATTGAAAAATGCCTGGAAAACTAATTTAAAGGGAGTCTGTCGTTACGATTTTATCTACAATAATACTTACATAGTTCTGCAGATATGGAGTCCAGGTCACTATTTTTACAGTTTCCTACTGCCTCCTGTTCCCCCGCAGTCAGCACACAGATATATATTAAAATGCATTGTCAGGACTTTTTTGCATGTACACATGAGCCCTGTCCATTATGTTAAAACAGCACAGCAGTCCTGACTGTGTATTTTAGTGCAGCTTTGAGTGCTGACAGTGGGAACCAGCAGGCAGTAGGAAAATTGTGATCTGGACTTATCTGCAGTACTACACGTGTATAACGTAGATAATGGTCCAAAATCGGGGTGACAGGTTCCCTTTAAATACCAAACTAGAATGGGACCTTAAAGGGTCAATATTCCTGGGGCACCAGTGGGCATTTGTAGTGCTGAAAGCTGCAATGAATGCAAACTTACTTAAGATGTAAGCCTCACTTTGGCTCCACTATCACATAATTGTCACCATCAGACATTCTATTCTATTTAGTGTGAATTTATTTTATGCTTGTGTGTTGACTACAACCATATGTAACCACCCAATTAAATCCATGTAGCATATTCCATATAGCAGGATTAGTGATGAGCGGGAGGTGCAATATTCGATTTCTCGATATTTCGCGAATATTAGATTGAATTTTCGTCATATATTCGCTGAAATTGAATATTTTTCATTATTCTATCTATTGCGAATGTTACGCAAATTTATATTCGCATTGCGAATTAAACTTAGAGCTGAGTTCCTAATGGTTGTAACTTGTATTGCTAGAATTGCGGAAGATAACGAATATCACAAATATAGCACTATATTCTTAATCTTTGTTATATTCTAGCAATACAACCATTAGGAACTCAGCTCTAAGTTTAATTCACAATGCGAATATATATTCGCATTGTGCATTCAACTTAGAGCTGGGTTCCTAATAGTTGTATTGCTAGAATATTTAACGAATATCATGAATATAGCACTATATTCTCAATCTTCGTTATATTCTAGCAACTGCCAACAACCTTTAGGAACTCAGCTCTAAGTTGATTTCGCAATGCGAACATATACTATATATACATACAGGTTATATTAATCGCATTGCGATTACAACTTAGTCAAATTTGTGAGATCGTGATTCTCACATCCGACAGTACATTTTAGCATGGAGGCATTCCCATGCACACGGGAAGTCGGCAGAAGTGGCAACGGGAATTGACTGGAGCGGGCAGGGAGCCAAGAATCCTCTGGGCAGGTAAGAACAGTTTTTGGGAAGTGGGAAGACAACCAGAGAGCAACAAGGATTAACAACTTAAAAAAAAAAAAAGAATATTCGAAATAGCGAATATATAGCAATATTCGCGAATTTGCGAAGTGCCGATATTCGCAAAAAAAAAATCGCTATTCGAATATTCGCGCTCAACACTAAGCAGGATATCAATATAAATAAGCCCCACAGTCTTTCAACTTTACCTAAAACTTTGTCCCTGAGTTAACCTTGAGGTTCAGATGTTCGTTAGGGAAAACATGCATAAATTGTATGAATTCATTTCTTGTAATTTTTAGCCAGGAAAAACTCAGTGATGAAGAACTTTCAGAAACCAATTTCACAGGTGATTAACAAAATTATTATCATCCTCATGAAACTCTGTGAAGAAAAGATGACTATTTCAAATGCAACCCAAACAAAAACATATTTATCTAAGTAGTGTTTGTTTGAATTACCAACTAATTGATTGGCAGGGTGTAACATTGTTTTAAAAGTTATGAAACTCTTCCTTGCATATCCTGTACAGAACATGTGCCCGTCCACTTTTAATTGTATCTAAACTTTGTTGCTATCATTGCACATGCAAGACATATCATCAATAAGGATCACAAGTAAGGTCTATTATGTGATCTGTGAAGTTGTAAGAATAAGTAAATGAACCCTTTGGATTTTTGCAGTGATTACATACAATGTGCTTTGACTACTATTTAAGTCATAATAATAGACAATCAAAATCTGACTTAACCTCTTCTGGTACGGCATGTTGTCCCAGTAATTAAGGACACATGACATACCGTTACGTCATGTATAGTTCCGATCACCGCTGCCCGGCGGGTGGTGATCAGAACTGGGTGCCTGTTAGAATCAATGAGCAGGCACCTTAGGTCAATGCCCAGGGGGGTTCTGTGATCCCCCATGTCGGCGATCGCAGCAAACCTCAGGTCAATTCAGACTTGCAGCTTGCTGCGTTTCCGGGTTATTCGGGTCTTTGGGGACCCGATAACCCGGAACAGGATGGTGATCAGTGGTGTGATAATACACCACCAATCACCATCCTGCGATCCTGAGAGGTGACGGGGACATTACCTCTCAGGATCGGCTCTCATTGGTCGGCTGGGCTGGTGGGCCATTCAAATTACTGCAGCACTCCTCTACTCCTCCTTTTGTGTCCAGGAGATGAGGAGAGAGGAGCGTTGCACGTCGATCTCCACAGCTGCAGCCAGCACCTCCATCTGTGCCCAGCACCACCTCCACCCAGGTATTTAGGGAAAGGTTAGGGACAGGTTAGGTTAGGCAGGGATATTCAGGGAAAGTTGGTGAAAAAAAACAACCAGTTTTTGTTGCATCACCCTAAAATCAGGTGTCTGGGGTTCACAGCACAGCTGTGTGACCCTAGACCCCCTCAGGGGTCTTGCAGCCCAACTTTTTTGGGGTCGAAAGCAGTTTTTCTTTTTTTTTTTGTCTGTAAGGTTTAGGGTAAGTTTGCGAACACCCGTGCCCCCACACACACACACACCAGATAAAGTTTATCATGCACGCACACACACACTCCCCTATGGCCCGCCGGATGTTCTCGGCCGAGGAGGCATACGCCCAGCTTGCCTCCGAGTCCGAGAGCCCCAGTGAGGACGAGGATGACCCCACTTTCCTTTTCTCATCCATGTCCTCCTCATCATCTAGCGATGATGATGAGCCCCCAAGGTGGCAGAGACACCGCCAGGTGGAGCAAGGGACCGCCATGCTAGGGACCCTGTGGCCCACACTAGTACGAGCAGCTCTGGGGCTCGTAATAGTTTTCCAGACCACCAGATAAGTCCACCTGAGACCCCTACCGGTGAACTTGCATGGTTTACCCAAGAGCATTTTGAGCCCGTGATTCCTGGTCTTGTAGGCCAACCAGGAATCCAGATTTCCACAGTGGGCTTCACTGAATACGATTACTTTAGTCTTTTTTTCAGTGACTTCTAAATCTAATGGTGGAGCAAACAAACCTGTACACCCAACAGTTTGTTGCTCCACACCTGGGCTCCTTTTTGGCTAGGCCCGGTGGCTGGACTCCGGTCATTGCAGCCGAGATGAGGATGTTTTCGGGCCTCGTGCTGCACATGGGCCTAGTCAAGAAACCTAGTGTCAGTCATTACTGGAGTGGAGACGTCCTCTACCAGACCACACTTTACAGTACGGCCATGACACGCTCCCGGTTTGAGGCCATCCGGAAATTCCGCATGACCCCCCCATGACACGCTCCCGGTTTGAGGCCATCCGGAAATGCAGCGTGTCCCCCCCAAGGTGATCCTGCCTATGACCGCCTGTACAAAATCAGGCCATCATTGATCTCTTTGTGCAAATTTGTGCAGGCCTATGTACCTGGAAGGGAGGTCGCGGTTGATGAGTCTCTCATTGCTTTCAAGGGAAGACTCATTTTCCATCAGTATATTCCCTCTAAGCGGGCGAGATATGGCGTGAAGCTGTACAAACTTTGTGAGAGTACCTCAGGGTACACTTACAAGTTTCGTGGGTACGAGGGGCGAGATTCCAGTATTGAAAGCCCAGAATGTTACCCCACTCTAGGTGTTAGTGGGAAACTTGTGTGTGACCTTATGCACTCACTGCTAGATAAGGGTTACCACCTGTACGTGGATAACTTTTATACTAGTATCCCCTGGTTCCAGTCCCTCGCCGCCAGATCTACGTCCGCTTGTGGGACCATGCGGAAAAATCAACGCGGCCTCCCTACCCCCCCCATTCAGGTACCTATCCCCAGGGGTGAGACCCGTGCCCTTACCAGTGGAAACCTGTTGCTGGTCAGATATAAGGACAAGAGGGATGTCCTTGTACTGTCCACAATTCACGGTAAGGGAATCACCCCTGTCCCTGTGCAAGGTACCGCGGCAATGGTCCTCAAGCCCGATTGTATCGTCGACTACAATCGGTATATGGGAGGAGTTGATCTTTCTGATCAAGTCCTCAAGCCATATAATGCCATGCGCAAAACCCGGGCATGGTACAAAAAAGTTGCGGTCTACTTGGTCCAGGTTGCCATGTACAACTCTTTTGTGCTGTCCCGGAGCGCTGGCAACAGCTGGGAAATTCCTCCAGTTCTATGAGGCAGTCCTCAAGGACCTGATCTTTTCTGACCGGGAAAGAGCAGGCCGGAGTACCTCGGGAACTGGAGGAGCCTGGATCGTCCTTGGCCAACACTTTCCAGGTGTGGTCCCCCATACTGGAAAGAAGGGACGAACCCAAAAAAGGTGCAGAGTGTGTCACAGGAGGGGGATATGGAAGGACACCACCACTCATTGTGACACGTGCCCCGATCATCCGGATCTCTGCATTATTGGTTGCTTGAGGGAATACCACACTTCCATGGAGTACTAAATTTATTATCCCCTTTTCCATGTAGCCACTGACAATCGGATAAAAACTATGGTTCTCAGTCTTGAGACACCCAATTTTTTTTTCAAAAATGATATTTTTTAAATCTAAAATAATTAATAAAATAATTTGAAAAGTAGACAAATTAGGTATCGCCGCATCCGTAATAATCTGCCCTATAAAAATACCCCATGACCTAACCCCTTAGATTAACACGGTAAAAAAAAAAAGTGCAAAAACAGGATTTTTTTGTCACCTTACATAACAAAACGCGTAATAGCAAGCGATCAAAAAGTCATATGCCCCCCAAAATAGTGCCAATAAAACCATCCTCTCATCCCGCAAAAATCGAGCCCCAACCGAAGACAATCGGGTAAAAACTTAGAAAAACCTGACTCTTAGACTGTGTAGATAGTTAAATTGTTTTAGTTTGTTTCAAATAGGATAATATAGTGTTAAACCTAAATAAATCTTCAAATGGAACATGGTGTAGATAAACCTCTATATAAACCACCTATATAAAATTTTCCTGGATGTCTCCAAATGAGTGATACATCTCCAGATGCCTGATATTACATCAAAAGAGTGGGACCATTGCTCAGCAGAAAAGTTCACCGAGAGGTCCTGAGACCATTTGGATTTAATTTCTTGGAGAGGGTCTCCAGACGGGGGAATAAGGACTTCATAAGCTTTGGAGATCCCCTTCTGAAAAATGATTATTCCGTAATAACCATTTGGTGAAAAGAGTTGAAGAAAGGTAATTGTTATTTGGTATGTTAGGGAAAGTTAATGCTGAATTAACAATGGCATGTCTGATTTGAAGATATTTGTATAAGCCTCTTGGAGGGATATTATATGAGTCTGAAAGTTCTGAGAAGGGTTTAAGGACATTATTTATGAGTAGATCATTAAAATTATGTAAACCCTTTTCTCTCCATAGAGAGATATCAAGATTTGGGATACGTGATTCCAATATTGAGGTAGGGAGATCATGTAAGCGTATATTAAATAATTGACGCTTGGTAGCAATTATCTCCCAAACGTTTAAGACAGCTTTTGTAGTCGCCAAAACACAGGTAGGTTGGGATTTAAAAAGGAGCTTAGACATAAGAAGGTCTTTTAAGGAATGTCTCCCAAGGGAATGTTTTTCTATTGGGACCATTCTTTTTGCTGGTCTTCTCGCCATAGGTGTTTTAATTTATGTAATATCATGGCTCTGTAATATTAGATAAGAGATGGGCAGCTAAGACCGCCTTCTTTTTTTGGAAGGTAAAGAATATCTGCTTTTGTTCTGTGATATTTACCTCCCCATATAAAGTGTAAAAGAGACTTTTGTAAGTCTTTAAGATACTTAATGGGGATTGGTATCGGGAGATTTCTAAAATAATATAAGATCTTGGGCAGAATATTCATCTTAATGACCGCGATTTTGCCCAGCCAGGAAATACCTTGTGTTTTAAAGCTTCCTAATTTGGTCTTTATCTCTTGAAATAAGGGAGTATAGTTGGAGGCAAAGGTTTCAGAAGGATGGGCCGTTAAGTTAATTCCCAAGTAAGGGAGGGATTTTTTAACCCATTTAAATTGAAAGGAATGTTTAAGGGTATTAACAATTTTTGCAGGGATTCCCAGGTTCAAAATTTGGGATTTTTGAATAATATGATGCTTTCGAGAAGCGTGTTAATATATTGCATGTGTGGGGTAAAGATGTAGTAGGGTTAGACAATAATAATAGGACGTAATCTGCGAAGAGGCCAATGCGGTGATCTTTATCCGAAACTGAAATGCCACTGATGAGGGGAGATGATCTAATATGATGGGCCAATGGTTCCATTATTAGGACGAATATTAAAGGGGATAGGGAACACCCCTGTCTGGTGTCGTTTGTGATGGGGAATGGTTGGGACTTGAAACCTGAGGAGTAAACATATGTCTTAAGAGTGGAATATAAATTGAATATACCTGATAAAAGGGGATCCATAAACCCCAATTTTAACAAAACTGATTTTAAGAAACCCCAATGAATCGAACGCCTTCTCCACGTCCAGAGAAAGGAGCAGAGAAGGTGTTTGACGGGTGTGGGCAATCTCAATCAAGTCTAAAAAGCGTCTCGTCCCATCTGATGTCTGGCGATGTTTGACAAAGCCTACTTGGTCTGTGTCTATGAGATTTGGTAATATATTTTCCAGGCGGTTGGCCAATATTTTTAAAATAATTTCAAGTCCGTGTTTAACAAGGATATGGGCCTGAAATTGGCAGGAATGTTAGGGTTCCTCCCCGGATTTGGCAAGGTGATGATTATTGCTTGGAGCATTTCTGTTGGGATTCCTTTATCGTGCATCATACCATGGAAACATGAAAGCAGGTGGGGAGCTAGGATATAGGAAAAGGTTTTATAATATTCATTTATGAAGCTGTCTGGGCCTGGGGATTTATTTATTTTAAGAGTAGAAATGGTGTTGAGTATTTCTTGTAAGGAAATTGGCGTGTTTAGGGATGAGATTTGTTCTGGGGATAGAAGGGGAAGTGATATGTCGTTTAGAAAAGAGTTGATATCTTCTAGAGTTGGTTGGTAGGATTGTGGGTCGTTTTTTAAGTTATAGAGAGAATGATAAAACTTTGCGAATTCCTCAGCAATTTTGAGAGGGTTCATTATTTTACTTCTATTTTTATTGGTGGACCAAAGGAATGGGATTCTAGAGTTTGCCGCTTTATTCTTGAGTTTGTTAGCTAGCATTTTTGATGCCCTATTACCCTGCCTGTAGAATTGTGCCCTAGACTGTCTGAGATGTCTTTCATAATTGTTTTGCATGAGTAGGTAGATTTCATGTCTAATATTGGTGATCTGTTGGGGATTATAAGAGGAGGGAAGTCGTTGGTCTGCTTCCTCCAAATCTATGAGTTTCTTATGTAATTCCTCTAGACATTCTTTTCTTTTTCTCTTCTGCGGAGTATTTAATAAAAAGGCCTCTAATCACTGCCTTGTGGGCACACCATACTGTTGTTGGGCTAACCTCAGGGGTTGAGTTAAGGTGGTAGTAGTTTGATAGGGCTGTGGAAACCAATTCTTTATAATGTTTGTTTGATAGTAGGAGATTATTTAGTCTCCAGGGGGAGGTATGTTGGAGATTGAAAGTTTCTTGGATGGAGAGTAAAATAGGGGCATGGTCAGACCAAGTAATCAGGCCTATCCTGGAATCTGCCACCTTCTGAATTAACCATTTATCAACCAGGAAGAAATCTATTCAGGAGTAGGAGTTATGAGGATTGGAAAAAAAGGAGTAGTCAGATTCCTTATGCATGAAGTATCCTCCAGACATCGAATAGTTCCTCCTTATGACATAGATCTTTGAGTTTATAATTGTCGTTTTTACTTACAGGGGTTGATTTGTCAATGCGCGGGTCTATTACCAGGTTGAAGTCTCCTCAGACGATGACAGAACCCTACTTTTTGGATGAGATGGATTCCAGAATAGACCTAACAAAGCCTAGAGTTTTAGAATTAGGATAGTAATAGTAGGGAAATCTTTATGCTTAATTCTAGAGCTGTCTGCCTCGTTTAAGTGCGTTTCTTGTACGCACAAAATGTCGCAATTCATTCTAAGCACCTCTTTCCATAAAAATGAACGTTTAGCAGGGCTATTAAGGCCCTTAGCGTTTAGGGATGCTATTTGGAAAACCATAGTGAATCAATGGAGAAGGAGCGTGCAGAAGGAGTTTTGACAAGTATACATATCTGCACTAACATAGAACTTAGCAATAAAATAAAGTACCACATGTGAACAGTAGTAAACATAACTGAGAAACATGGTAAAATTAACTGAACCAAATTAAAAGTATGATCATGAAGTCCGGTTCTAAGTGAACCAATGCAGCCCCAGGTCGCTGTCAGGACAGGGGAGGAGGTGGCAGTTACCAAAATGTTGCTCTTCGATTGTCATCATCAAATCAGTCTATGTCAGCTAATGGTCTGGCTGGTAGTTGTGCCGATGAGCTGACCAAAAAAAAAAAGTTTGAGAAAGGGAGAAGGACAGAAAAGAAAGAAACAAAGGAATGACAGGGAAAACAAACAAAAAAAGTTCTAAAGAAGATCCAGGATGGTATGCCTTGTATTAGTGTAACCTTCTGAGATGTTATTTCACTTTGGAGATGTTGAAGATTTTGGAGATCCGACTACTGTCTATTCGTGAGAAAGGGAATGGTGCTTCTGTTTTGGTGGAGTTTTCGGTTCTTCCGTCTGGAGTGTCAAAGCGTTTTGGGTTAAAAAGTTCATAGCTTCTTTAGGGGAAGTTAGCACCGAAGTGTGACCTTTGTGATAAACTAGAAGTTTGACTAGAAATCCCCATTTGTAAAGAATTTTTTGTTCTCTCAAAATCTGTGTGGTTTTGGTAAATTCCCTGCGTCTTGCTAGGGTGGCAGGCGATAAATCAGTGTATAGAGATATTTCTTGAAAACGTTCAGGAAGGTTAGGCTTTTTAGCAGCGGCTTTAAGAATGGCATCTTTGATATGGTAGTAATGAATTCTTGCTATAGTGTCTCTGGGCAGAGACGCTGAGATATTTTTGAGTTTTGGAAGCCTGTGAACCCTGTCTATTAACAGGTCTGAGTTGGAGGCTTGTGGTAAAAGAGCTGAGAACAGGTCTATTAGTTATTCCTGGAGCTGTGAATCTTGCACTGATTCTGGAATATTCCTGAAGCGAATATTATTCCTTCTGGACCTGTCTTCCATATCTGCCAGCTTGAGTTTAAAGGATAACTGTCACATTTAGACCCAAATTTCAGTTTTCATATATGTAGTTACTAATATGATAATATTCCTGAATCAATAACTATTAGACTTACTTACCCCTTATTTAATAAGATTCAGCCCTTAGCAACCAGTCTGCATAAAACTGCAATTTCACTATTCTGTTAAGATGGCCGCCCTCAGCCCTGAGGCTAATCCATAGGACACCTGCAGTGAAGTTAGTGAAGACCAGCTCTGTATAGGGGGGTCTTGCAGTGAAGTTCCCAGGTCTGGCTGAAGCCTGTAGTTCTCCTACAAGCTCTCCTCTTATCAGATAAGGCTGTCATTTATACACTGAGCAGCCCCATATCTTCTCTGAGCTGTATATTCTCCAGAACTGCTAAGGGAGTGTCTGCCAAGCACAGACATGTGGAGAAGTTCACACACACAGCCCAGCACTGTTATCTCCTGTCAGGAAGAACCTGGCTTTTTATACATTCCCTTACAATGTTGACTCACTATCAGTTCCCAATGCACGCAGCGTGCTCCGTCCTCTATCTGGTAGACGGAAGGAGCTTAACAACCAGATTTTATCTCAGGTAAATATAGCCAATACTGGGGACTTTTAGGTGGCTTTTAGGGGTTATTTATTTAAGAATCAGAAATTAAAACAGGGCCAATAAGGTAATATTAATCACCAGAATCCAATAGTAAAAAAAAAAAAAATTTGACAGTTATACTTTAATGGCGGCTATGTCGTCTTCTGCTGAGTTATGAGCGTCAACGAGGCTGTTATGTGCTGCTGTGAATTCCTCCATCTTCTCCTCTAAGTGAGCTGTACGGTCACCTATGGCAACAATATCTGCTTTCAGAGTAGAGAGAGCTGATTTAAGGTCATTGTTAAAAGATTTCAGTCAGAGAGGAGCTCTTTCATATTTTCCAGTGTGATAGGGTCAGGGTATGGAGGTTTCTCTGTGCCCACACAATCAGGGTATGTTAGTGATGAGGCAGAAGAGAGTGAATTGCCTTGTGATTTGTCTGATGTGCAGGACGGAGATCTGCCGGCTGGCAAGCCCTGGAGGGAGCTGTTGGTGAAGACAGCTTAATCTCGTACATGCATTGGTGTTTCCCGCGGGCCGGCGCCATCTTGGGAATGTGCCGGGCTGAAGAAGCTGGTGAGTCTAGCTGGAGTCCCGGGTTTTCTTTTCCCTCTTGGTATTTTGTGCATGTCCTTCGGGGTCCCTGGTAGGAATGAAGAGGTTTTGACCAGTTAGGGCTGCGATTTTGGGGTCCTTTGAGCCGCTTTAAGACTGAAGTGCATGAAGCTACAGATTCATGTGTCTGCTCCACCACCTCTGGGTGGTTTCTATTATGTAAGCCTCACAAAGTGACTTCAAACCTTAACTGGTCCCTAATTTTCTAGATTTGCTTCTAAACTTCTAAACTTCTAAGCCTTGTAACGTCCCCAAAAACTAAAATGGCATTCCCAAAATGATCCATACATGAAGTGAACATATGGGGAATGTAAATTAATAAAAAATGTTGGCGGTGTTACTATGTATTATAGAAATAGAGAAATTGAAACTTGGAAAATTGCAGATTTTACCAGTGTCAAGAAGTACAATATGTGACAAAAAAACAATCTCGGAATGTCCTGGATAAGTAAAAGCGTTTTATAGTTATTCACACATAAAATGAGTCCGGTCCATAAGGGGTTAAAGGGAATGTGTCATCATAAAATGACCTATTGTTTAACCACATCAGCCCCCCTAGCTTAAACACCCTTAATGACCAGGCGACTTTTTACAATTCTGCACTACGCTACTTTCACTGTTTATTGCTCGGTCATACAACTTACCACCCAAATAAATTTTACCTCCTTTTCTTCTCACTAAAAGAGCTTTCATTTGGTGCTATTTGATTGCTGCTGACATTTTAACTTTTTTTTGCTATTCATCAAAAATGACCGAAATTTTTGCAAAAAAAGTCATTTTTCACTTTCTGTTGTAATTTTTTTTAAAAAAAACTACATTTCTATATACATTTTTCACAAAATGTATTGTTCTACATGTCTTTGATAAAAAGAAAATGCAAGAAGTGTATATTTATTGGTTTGGGTAAAAGTTATAGAGTTTACAAACTATGGTTCAAAAAAGTGAATTTCCGCATTTTGACTTTCTGAGCACCTGTCATGTTTCCTGAGGCACTACAATGCCCAGACAGCACAAACACCCCACAAATGACCCCATTTCGGAAAGTAGACACCCTAAGGTATTTGCTGATGGGCATAGTGAGTTCATGTAAGTTTTTATTTTTTGTCACAAGTTAGCGGAAAACACATTGCCCTACTTCTCCTGAGTACGGCGATACCACATGAGTGACACTTTTTTGCAGCCAAGATGCGCAAAGGGGCCCTAATTCCAATGAGAACCTTTAGGATTTCAAAGGGCATTTTTACGCATTTGGATTCCAGACTTCTTCTCACTCTCCCTAAAATGCCAGGACAGTAAAAATACTCCACAAGTGACGCCATTTTAGAAAGAAGACACCCCAAGGTATTCCGTGAGGGGCATGGCGAGTTCATAGAAGTTTTTTTTTTTTTTGGCACAAGTTAGCGGAAATTTATTTATTTATTTTTAAGTCTCATATTCCACTAACTTGTGACAAAAAATAAAATTTTACATAAACTCGCCATGCCCCTCACAGAATACCTTGGGTTGTCTTCTTTCTAAAATGAGGTCACATGTGGGGTATTTATACTGTCCTGGCATTTTAGGGAGCGTGAGAAGAAGTCTGGAATCCAAATGCGTAAAAATGCCCTGTGAAATCCTAAAGGTACTCATGATTAGGGCCCTTTAGCATCTTGGCTGCAAAAAAGTGTCACACATGTGGTATCACCGTACTCAGGAGAAGTAGGGCAATGTGTTTTGGGGTGTATTTTTACATATACCCATACTGTGTGTGAAAAATATCTCTGTAAATGACAACTTTTTCAATTTTTTTATACAAAGTTGTCAATTTACAGAGATATTTCTCTCATCCAGCATGGGTATATGTAAAAATACACCCAAAACACATTGCCCTACTTCTCCTGAGTACAGCGATACCACATGAGTGACACTTTTTTGCAGCCAAGATGCGCAAAGGGGCCCTAATTCCAAGGAGTACCTTTAGGATTTTACAGGGCATTTTTACGCATTTGGATTCCAGACTTCTTCTCACGCTTTAGGGGCCCCTAAAATGCCAGGACAGTATAAATACTCCACAAGTGACCCCATTTTAGAAAGAAGACACCCCAAGGTATTCCGTGAGGGGCATGGCGAGTTCATAGAAGATTTTTTTTTTGGCACAAGTTAGCGGAAATTTTTTTTTTCTTACAAAGTCTCATATTCCACTAACTTGTGACAAAAAATAAAATTTTACATGAACTCGCCATGCCCCTCACGGAATACCTTGAGTGTCTTCTTTCTAAAATGAGGTCACATGTGGGTATTTATACTGTCCTGGCATTTTAGGGCCCTAAAGCGTGAGAGAAGTCTGGAATCCAAATGCGTAAAAATGCCCTAGAAATCTAAAGGTACTCATTGAATTAGGGCCCTTCACATCTTGGCTGCAAAAGTGTCACTGATGTGGTATCGCCATACTAGAGAAGTAGGGCAATATGTTTAGGGTGTATTTTACATATAACCATGCTGGGTGTAAAAAAATATCCCTGTAAATGACAACTTTTTCCATTTTTTTATTTAAAGTTGTCAATTTACAGAGATATTTCTCTCACCCAGCATGGGTATATGTAAAAATACACCCCAAAACACATTGCCCTACTTCTCCTGAGTACGGCGATACCACATTTGTGACACTTTTTTGCAGCCAAGATGCGCAAAGGGGCCCTAATTCCAATTAGTACCTTTTAGGAGGGCATTTTTACGCATTTTTCTTCTCACGCTTTAGGGCCCCTAAAATGCCAGGGCAGTATAAATACCCCACATGTGACCCCATTTTAGAAAGAAGACACCCCAAGGTATTCCATGAGGGGCATGGTGAGTTCATAGAAGATTTTTATTTTTTTTGCATAAGTTAGCGGAATTAGATTTTTTTTGTTTTTTTCTCACAAAGTCTCTCTTTCCGCTAACTTGTGACACAAATTTCATTCTTTCATGGACTCAATATGCCCTTCAGCGAATACCTTGGGGTGTCTTCTTTCCAAAATGGGGTCACATGTGAGGTTTTTGTACTGCTCTGGCATTTGAGGGTCTCCGCAATCATTATATGTATGGCCAGCATTAGGAGTTTCTGCTATTCTCCTTATATGGAGCATACGGGTAATGAGATTTTTTTCTCCTTTCAGCCTCTGGGCTGAAAGAAAAAATGAACGGCACAGATTTCTTCATTCGCATCGATCGATGTGGATGAAAAAATCTCTGCCAAAAAATATGCAAAAAAAAAAAAGGAGGGGCCTGGCGATTGCCAGGACATAGGGGCTCCGCCCAAACATCCATACCCACTTCAGCTCCTATGTCCTGGCAAACGAGATTTTTCCATTTACATCAATCAATCGATCGTTGTGGAGGAAGACATCTTTGCCAGATTTTTGATACAAAGTGTTTGCCAAAGCACATGAACTCCAACACCTCTCATTACAGCTCATATGCCTGTGCAAACGTACCTGTACTGCGGAGAAGAAATCTCGTCCTGCAGCGCCGCATACACCGACTTAACGTGTCTTCTGACAGCAGCGCAATGCTTCTCTCAGAATGCACATCAGTGCTGCAGCGTTTTCATCTGTTGGTCCAGCTGGAAAAAAAAGGGTTGTTAAAAAAAAAACAAAGAAGAAAAAACAAACAACAGGCTCATAAATTTGAAAGTTACGAACCTTATAAACTTGAACATCATAAAACTTTTAAAACCTAAACTAACTCAAGATTTCTTTTTCTTGCTACCTGTTTACATTTTTTTTTCTTTTCACTCTTTATTTTCCTTGCAGAAACCTCTCCTCTCCCATAGGACAATGTGTAAAGTGTAAATCACACAGAGATGGTGCGAAGTACATTATGCACTTTATCCCAAGTGAAAGGAGACGTTTTTACTGTTTCACATAGCTGCAGTAGCACACTAGCACCCCTGAATGTTAGCGTCTCTCAAAACCTAGTATCCTGAGAGACCCTAGATCCTGATTGTAAAATCTACCTGTGTCCTGCGGTCCCTACGTCCCTAAGTGTACCTGAGTGTGGTACTTCCGGAAACAATCCCCTAGGCATAGGGCAGGGTGGTCAGGACAGTCAGAACAGAAATAGCGGGTGTCACACCTTATTCCACTCCTGCTACAGACACAACATCTTTTTTTCGGGGTGGCGGTTGGGTTGAGGTACCAGCAACAACACTGGGGAAGTGTAGACAGCTCACTACACTGGGGTTTGGGGCCACGGAACCTCCTGGATACAGGAGGTTCTCGATGATCTCTTCCTGAAATTTGAGGAAGGATCCTGTTCTCGCAGCCTTACTGTAGAGAACAAAACTATTGTACATAGCCAATTGAAATAGATATACAGACACCTTCTTATACCAGCGTCTGGTCTTTCGGGAAAGCAAATATGGGGCAAATTATAGTCGTAGACCGAGAGGGGCTGTTGCCCGTTCAATTTGGATTGTCGTGTCTGCGTGAATAGAGGATAGCATGTAAACGTCACGCTTGTCTCTCCATTTCACCGCAAGCAATTCTTCATTACACAAGGCAGCCCTCTCCCCCCTTGCAAGACGTGTGGTAATGAGCCGTTTGGGGAAGCCCCAGCGACTAGGTCGCACGGTGCCACAGCAGCCAATCTGTTCTAGGAACAAATGCCTGAAGAGGGGCACACTTGTGTAGAAATTGTCAACATAAAGATGGTACCCCTTGCCGAATAAGGGTGACACCAAGTCCCAGACTGTCTTCCCACTGCTCCCCAGATAGTCAAGGAAACCTACCGGCTCCAGGGTCTGATCTTTACCCTCATAGACACGAAATTTGTGGGTATAGCCTGTGGCCCTTTCACAGAGCTTATACAATTTGACCCCATACCGGGCGCGCTTGCTTGGGATGTATTGTTTGAAGCCAAGGCGCCTGGTAAAATGTATCAGGGACTCGTCTACGCAGATGTTTTGTGCAGGGGTATACAAATCTGCAAATTTGGTGTTGAAGTGGTCTATGAGGGGCCGAATTTTGTGGAGCCGGTCAAAAGCTGGGTGGCCTCTGGAACGAGAGGTGGTGTTGTCACTAAAGTGCAGGAAACGCAGGATGGTCTCAAATCGTGTCCTGGACATGGCAGCAGAATACATGGGCATGTGATGAATTGGGTTCGTGGACCAATATGACCGCAATTCATGCTTTTTTGTTAGGCCCATGTTGAGGAGATGGCCCAGAAAAGTTTTAAATTCGGAAACTTGGACTGGTTTCCACCGGAAAGGCTGGGCATAGAAGCTTCCCGGGTTGGCGGTTATAAATTGAGTGGCATACCGGTTTGTTTCTGCCACGACTAGGTCAAAGAGCTCCGCAGTGAAGAACAGCTCAAAAAAACCCAGTGCCGATCCGAGCTGTCTCCACCTGAACTCCTGACTGGGCGGTGAAAGGGGGAACTACTGGTGCGGCTGAAGATGGGGGCTGCCAATCAGGGTTTGCCAGCACCTCAGGGATTCTAGGGGCTCTATGGGCCTGTCTGCGCGGTGGCTGCGACGGGGAAACTACTGCACGTGCCACCTTACCAGCTTCAACTGCCCTTCTGGTGCTCGCCACTTCACCATGTTCTATGGAAGTGCTGGTAGTAGGTCCAGGAAGGGCTGCGCTGCTGTGTATGCCTCACCACGTAATCCAGCAGCGCCAGCCCCACTCTGCTGCTCTTGAAATGGATCCTGCGCAACCTGTGGTCTAGCGGCACGGGGCCGGGTACACCTGGTGGTATCAGGGCCCTCAACCTCCTCGTCCGAACTTTGGGTCAAACTACCACTGCTTTCTACAGGTTCATATTCTGACCCGTTAGATTCGTCAGATGAGGGTTCCCATTCCTCATCCGACTGGGTCAGAATCCTGTAGGCCTCTTCAGATGAATACCCCTTATTTGACATTTGGGAAACTAAATTTAGGGGGTATTCACTGAGACTACACAAGAAAAAAAGCAAGCCTGTCTTACAAATGGGAGGCTAGCGAAGTACAGGAAGCCGCTGCGATTGATAAAAAAGATCAAAACAGATTTTTTTATCGCTGCAGCGCTTGTGAAGTGATTGTGCAGTGATACAAAAAAAAATTTTGTCACTGCGGCGGGGCGGGCGTGGGTGAACGCACGTGTTGGTGACCGATCAGGCCTGATCGGGCAAACACTGCATTTTGGGTGGGGAGCGAACTAAGGTGACACTAATACTATTATAGATCTGACTGTGATCAGTTCTGATCATTTACAGATACTATAAAAGTAAAAATGCTGATTAGAGCTACTCTAATCAGTGAATCAGTGACTGCGGGGCGGTGGGCTGGGCGTTAACGGAACCTAACTACCTACCAAAGGGGCCTAAACTAACCTAAACCTAGCAGTCAATACTGGTGAAAAAAAAAGTGATCACTTTTTTTCCTTTCACTAGTGATTGACAGGTGATTGATATGGGGTGATCAAGGGGTTAATTGGGGTGATGGGGGGTGATCTCTCTGGGGCTAAATATGTGGTGCTTGGTGTACTCACTGTGACATGTGCTCTCTGCAGGGTCCAACCGATGAAAAGGACCCAGCACAGAGCACAGAAGCCATTTAATGCATTATATTTATAAATATAATGCATTATATGGCTTGTGATTCGTTTTTTTTTTAAAAGACACCAGCCTGCCAGCGCAGATCATTGGCTGGCAGGCTGGTGACGAACTTCTCCTGAGCCTGCACTGATATTCTGTGCGCCTGTTCAGGCTCGCGGGTCAATGAGGAATAACTGGACCGCCGAGATCACGCGATCCTGCATGTGGCGGTCCAGGCCAGGTTAAATCACATTTTTATGTTAAACACATTTTTGAAGAAATGTTGTTGATGTTGTATTTACTTTTCCACATCAATATATATAGTTAATCAGAATCATAAAATCATGCCGTTTTCGTACTGACTACTAAGCCAAATAGGCACAATTTTTTTGTCTATACAGATCACTTTACTGCTTGTCTGTAATTCTAATCCTGCCTGTAATGTCTTCACCTCAGTGTATAGATAAGACAGGATCCACCATTCACAATAGATGATTGTTAAAGCTTATCTATTCTTTCCTTTTACAAAGACTTCTGCACAGCTTACAGAGCATGCCTAGAAAACTCTCCCATAGAAATCAATGACCATTGTGTCTATGGCCCTTGTTAACAGCTCAGGCAAGATGACAGCCCTGATAATCATGTTCAGGAAATAGAATAAAAAAATCTACAATCAGAAAATAAAAACAGATTCGAAAAAATCGATATTTGTGGCTATCTGGTTTTAACTTGCAGATATAATTTTTGGTGACCCATTTCCTTTAACTAATAACACACAATGCACCCGGGTTCATCGGTACTTGGTTACCTGCTGTAATGGGCTCTGGTTCATTTGGGGTACACTGTGCCGACCGCCTGTTTTTTCGGGCTGCGTGTTTGCATGTTTGCCGAGGTGCCTGGGCTCGAGTGTGGGGTTGTTTGGGTGTCCATAGCAAGGGCTTGGCGGAGACGCTAAAGGACTGATGAAATGGGGAGGCACCAGAAAGAAAATGTGCACCATGGTTCTACTCAAAAGAATGGCACTCAACAGCTCGGCACACATACCTCACCACTAGGCCCGCAAGCTACGCCAACAGGTCTGCTGACATCGTGCTGAGGAAAGGGAGCAGTGGATCAGGCTATAAAGATGGAGAGGTACCTCCTTACCAGGGTACTGGGTATGGAAGAGGAGGGGGGTTTAATTGAGAGGTCTCATAACCCAGGGGAAAAAACTATGATAGACATTGAGTCTTGTAATGAGGTCTGCACGGGTATTGAAGATGATATTCATCCCCTGAGTAATGACTGCAATGCGGTTATATTACCCTCTCCAACCCAGGCTGATTCTGATCCCCATCTTGTAGCAGAGATAAATCGAGAGGATGAAAATAAACCAACATTGAGAGATGTATTTTATGCAGTAAAGGCCAATAATACTGTCTTGACTATGCTGGGGGTTCAAATGGTATCTTTAAAGGAAGACAGTTACTCTCTTAAATTTACATTGGAAAAAGCGTCTGAATGTACCACCGCTGTAGAAAACAGTGTCAGTGACTTGGAGGATCAATTAGTTAAACTACAAAAGCAATCATCCAAATATAATGCTACAATTGCAGCATTATTAACAAAAACAGATGATATGGAAAATCGTTTGTGTAGGAATAATGTCACGAGGGTGTCAGGAGCCAAGTCTGACTCCGTTATACCCGGGGTCAGGAAGTCGCAGCGGGTAGCTGCGCGCTCTATGTCTAAAGATCATGCTGTTACTTAATGGTAGCTTTCTGTGTTTGCCTTGCAATCCTTTTTGTCTCACTCAGGGATCCGTAGCTTCTTCTCCTCAGCTGTTTCTTGTCTGCCACTCCCAACCTCCTTATATTCCCCCTTTCCACTTCTCTGGTTGCCAAATATAGAGCTTCCTGCCTGGACTTCTATACTGACCCACTGGAGCTGTGTAGCTGTTGTTCCTGGTTGTCGTACCAGAGCGTTACCCTCCGGATCCCTGTTGGGCTTTTGTTGTCCGCTGTTGTTGCCCACCTGGGCTTATGTTTTGTCTGCATTGTCTGTCCTCTCCCTGGTGTTTTCCTTTAGTGTTAGTGAAGAGGACTAGTGCTCCCACCGCCCTATTCACTACTTAGGGCTCAGCTTAAGGAAAGCCAGGGTTTAGGCACTTGATCGGCGTACACATGAAGAACCGGTCTAGGGATGTCAGGGCAGTCAGGTGCCAACTTCTAGGTGAGTTAAGGGTCACCACCTTTCCCTCTCCCTTGGACAGGGCTTTCCCTTTTCCCTCCCTTTGCGTCACACGTCTGTGATCGGTACGCCGGTTGTGATAAATAATATACGTACAGTTGGAGTTCCTGAAAGAGCTGAAGTGACCCAACCTACTGTCTTTTTTGAAAATTGGCTGTTAAACATATTAGGTAAAACTGTTTTATCCCCATTGTTTGCAGTAGAGAGAGCTCACCGCATACCCACAAGACCTTTACCACCAGGTGCTCCTCCAAGGTTGGTTCTGATTAAGGTACTATATTACCAAGATAGAGACACTATTTTACGAAAGGCAAGACTTTTAAAGGATGTGGCTATTGATAGCTCCCATGTTGCTTTTTATCCAGATTTCCCTCTGTGATCCAGAAGAAGCGGACCACATTTGTAGACGTCAAAAAACGTCTTAAGAATCAATATAGAAGAAGAAACTATGTTTTTTGATGATCCTAAAAAGGCACTTCCGTGGCTGGACCATAAAGAACCACCTTTGCAAAAAACATAATACATGACTAAATTGATATGAAAATAGATCTCAAAATGTGCTGGGGTTTCTAAGTATTTGGCTTTGGACTATTTGGACAGTTGTGTATTTACCATGTGGGTAAATTGAAGGAATATCGCCCATAGCCCAAATTTTTGTTTTCTATCTGAGGGGTGAATAAAATTCACCCCTTAACCACTTCAGCCCCCCTAGCTTAAACACCCTTAGGCCTCATACACACGTCCGTTGTTTGATTCCGTGTTCATTGCTCTGTTTTTTATGATTTTCTGCGGACCCATTGGTTTTCAATGGGTCCGTGGAAAACTCGGCAAATGCACTGTTTGTCCTCCGCGTCCGTGGTCCGTGATTCCAGTCCGTCAAAAAAATATAACCTGTCCTATTCTTGTCCGTGAAAAACGGTTCACGGACCCATTCAAGTCATGGGACCGTGAAAAAATATACGGCTAGTCAGGTGGGGTGCGGCGAGCGTTGAATCAGTTAAAAATGGCAAAACTCCACTGGATGCCATCACTCCTGTTATGCTGTCGTTGGTCACATCGGTGACTATGTCATGTTATTATGGTTTACCCGGGTCTCCCAGGTGTAGCTGTCATTTTGGCTATTCTGGTTTACTCCCTTTGCTGCGGCCCGCTATATGTCATAGGTCAAACTGGTTCAGGGTCAGTCCTTTTGCTGATACTATTATGAAGGTCTTTGTTTTGTTACCTGGATCGCCCAGGCCATGTTAAATGTTGTATGTCACCTGGATAGCCCAGGCCGTGTTAAATGTTGTATGTCACCTGGATCGCCCAGGCCGTGTTAAATGCTGTTTCTCACCTGGATCGCCCAGGCCGTGTAAAATGTTGAATGTCACCTGGATCGCCCAGGCCGTGTTAAATGTTGTTTGTCACCTGGATCGCCCAGGCGGGGTCAGGCGTCATATGTCTCCTAGTGCACCCAGGCTCAGTCTATCGTTATGGGTCATCTGAATAGTCCAGGCCCTGTTTCACTGTTATGTCATAGCGAGTACCATGCTTCCTGACATCGTTCTTATCTGGTTCGCCCTGGTTAGTTAGTGTTATTGTCACGAACCGGCAGGACTGGTAGTGGATCCTCTGGACCAGAGAGGCGCGGGTTGCACTAGAGGACCGGTTCTAAGCAGTTACTGGTCTTCACCAGAGCCCGCCGCAAAGCGGGATGGATTTGCTGCGGCGGTAACTACCAGGTCGTGTCCCCCAGTAACAACTCGACCTCTCTGGCAGCTGATATGGCGTGGTACCCAGGGAGTAGGCAAGAGCGTAGTCGGACGTAGCAGAGGTCAGGGCAGGCGGCAAAGGTTCTAAGACGAGTAGTCGGTAGCAACGGGTTCGGTAACAGGCAAGGCAAATAACACAGGAGGGAGCGCTTTCTCAGAGGCACAAGGCACAAAGATCCGGCAGGAAGCTGTGGGAGGAGAAGGTATTTATGGGCAGAGCACAGGTGCAGCCTAATTAAGTCAGCACTGCCTCTCACAACCTTAACCCTTAATAACCACTTTGGGCCAGGCACCAATCACTGGTGCACTGGCCCTTTGAATCTAAGAGTCCCGGCGCGTGCGCGCCCTAGAGAGCGGGGATGCACACGCCGAGACGCTGGAGTGCTGTCTGGGGGCATACGCTGTGAGCGCTCAGAGGCCAGCAGGGGGCCCGGAGCGCTCAGCGTAACAGTACCCCCCTTAGGTCTCCCTCTCTTCTTGGTACCGAAGAACTTGAGGATAAGGTTGCGGTCCAGGATGTTCTCCTCCGGCTCCCATGACCTCTCCTCAGGACCGCAGTCCTCCCAGTCGACCAAAAGAATCTTTTCCCCGGGAGATCTTGGTCGCCAAGATCTCCTTGACAGAGAATATATCGGAGGTACCGGCGACAGGGGTGGGAGAAACAAGCTTGGGAGAAAAACGGTTAAAGACAGCAGGTTTAAGAAGGGAGACATGGAAGGAGTTATGGATTCGGAGGGAGGGAGGAAGATGGAGCTGATAAGAAACTTGATTGATACGACTCTTGATTTTATAAGGTCCCAAGAAACGAGGGCCCAACTTGTAACTTGGGACCCTAAATCGGATGTACCTAGAGGAGAGCCACACCTTGTCGCCCGGGCGAAATTCCGGAGAAGATCTGCGTCTCTTGTCAGCTTGAACCTTCATACGGGCAGAAGCCTTGAGGAGAGCAGCGTGGGTTTCTCGCCAGATGGAGGAAAAGTCCTGTACAAGACTGTCAACGGCAGGTACAGAAGAAGGAGTGGGAGACTGCGGCAGGGGTGGAAGAGGATGACGGCCAAAAACTACAAAGAAAGGAGACTTGTTAGAAGCAGAGGATTGTTTGTAGTTGTAGGAGAACTCCGCCCAGGGAAGTAGATCAGCCCAGTCATCATGGCGTGAGGATACAAAGTGACGCAGATAGTCACCCAAAATTTGGTTCACCCGTTCTACTTGGCCGTTAGACTGAGGATGGTACGAAGAAGAAAAGTCCAATTTGATCCCGAGCTGAGCACATAGAGCCCTCCAGAATTTGGAGACGAATTGTACCCCACGATCCGAGACAATATGTTTGGGAAGGCCATGGAGACGGAAGATGTGTTGGAAAAATTGTTTGGCCAATATGGGTGCAGAGGGTAGACCGGGCAGGGGTACAAAGTGAGCCATCTTGGAGAAGCGATCCACCACGACCCAAATAACGGACTTGCCATGGGAGGAGGGAAGATCTGTAATAAAGTCCATAGCGATGTGAGACCAGGGAACTTCAGGAACAGGTAGAGGCAAGAGGAGACCCGCTGGTTTTTGGCGAGGCGATTTATCCCGGGCGCAAATCATACAGGCCTGGACGAAATCCGAGACATCCTTCTCCAGAGAAGGCCACCAGTACCTTTGGGAGATTAGTTGGAGAGATTTTAGCACCCCTGGATGACCGGCAAAGGGGAGGCGTGGCCCCACTTGAGAATTCGCAACCGCAGACGTGGAGGTACATAGGATTTGCCAGGAGGAAGAAGGCGCAGGTCCACGGGAGCGACTGTAATAAGGCGTTCTGGAGGGATAATATATTGAGGTGTTAACTCGTCGCCCACCACATCCGAGGAGCGAGACAGAGCATCTGCCCTAATGTTCTTACAAGCCGGACGGAAATGGATCTCAAAATTAAAGCGGGCGAAGAACAGAGACCAACGAGCCTGACGGGGATTTAATCTCTGAGCAGACTGAAGATAAGCCAGGTTCTTGTGGTCCGTGAAGATGTACACAGGATGTGTGGCGCCCTCGAGTAAATGTCTCCATTCCTCCAGTGCCAATTTAATAGCCAGCAGTTCCCTGTCCCCGATGGAGTAATTCCTCTCTGCGGGAGAGAATGTTTTTGAAAAGAAGCCACAAGTTGAAATCTTGCCCCTGGAAGACTTCTGGGTGAGGACAGCTCCGGCTCCCACCGAGGAGGCATCCACTTCAAGAGAGAAAGGCTTGGTGGAATCTGGTCTAGAGAGAACGGGTGCAGAAGAAAAGGCGGATTTCAGGGACTGGAAGGCTTCCTCGGCTTGGGAAGGCCAGGATTTGGGGTTAGCTCCTTTTCTTGTGAGAGCCACGATAGGAGCTACCAGAGTGGAATAGTGAGGGATGAATTGCCTGTAGTAATTCGCAAAGCCCAGAAATCTTTGTATGGCTCGGAGACCAGAGGGACGTGGCCAATCCAGAACCGCTGAGAGCTTGGCTGGGTCCATTTGAAGTCCTTGGGCTGAGATAATGTATCCCAGGAAAGGCAGGGAGGTCCGTTCAAAAATACATTTTTCAAGTTTAGCGTACAGGCGATTTCTCCTAAGACGAGTAAGAGCTTGTCGCACATGGACCCGGTGTTGGTCCAAATTGGAGGAGAAGATGAGGATATCATCCAGGTATACGACCACGCTGGTGTAAAGTAAGTCCCTGAAAATATCATTGACGAATTCCTGGAAGACAGCAGGTGCGTTGCAGAGGCCGAAGGGCATCACCAAATACTCAAAATGGCCGTCCCTTGTGTTAAAGGCGGTCTTCCATTCGTCTCCCTCACGGATACGGATCAGATTATAGGCCCCTCGAAGGTCCAATTTAGTGAAGATCTTTGCCCCTCGGAGGCGATCAAATAGCTCAGAGATTAGAGGCAAAGGGTAACGGTTCTTGATGGTAATTTTATTAAGACCTCTGTAATCAATGCAGGGCGAAGGGAGCCGTCTTTTTAGTCACAAAGAAAAACCGGCCCCAGCAGGAGAAGAAGATTTTTAATGAATCCTCTCTGTAGGTTCTCCCGTATATAGTCGGACATGGCAAGAGTCTCAGGAGGTGAGAGAGGATAAATTCTGCCCCGAGGTGGAGTAGAACCGGGTATCAGGTCGATCGGACAATCATAGGGTCGGTGAGGAGGAAGAACCTCAGCTTGTTTCTTGCAGAAGACATCCGCAAAGGAATGGTATGGCTTGGGCAGCCCAGGAGGTGGAGAAACTTGTGGGTCCAGTTTGACCAGAGCAGGCTTGAGACAGCGGTCTGAACAGGAGGAACCCCAACGCAGGATCTCACCGGTGGACCAATTCAGGACAGGGCTATGACGTTGAAGCCACGGCAGACCCAGGAGGAGTTCGGAGGAACAGAAGGGAAGGACAAAGAACTCTAAAGTCTCGGTATGAAATATTCCGATGTCCATCTGCAGAGGCTGGGTACGGAACTGCACGGTGGCAGAGAGTCTCTCACCGTTAACAGTAGAGATGAAAACGGCTTGGGTAGACGGATTACTGGAATACGGTACTTGTCAACCAAGGAGGCGTGAATGAAGTTGCCAGCTGAACCGGAATCCAAGAAGGCGGATGCGGAGAAAGAGGACTTGGAAGAGATGATCAACTGCACGGGTATGATGAGACGTGGAGAGGAAGAATCCACACCTAGCAATGCCTCTCCCACGTTTACTAGGTGAGAGCGTTTCCCGAACGCGGTGGACGGAGAGGACAATCTCTAAGGAAGTGCTCGGTACTGGCACAGTACAGACACAGGTTCTCGTCTCTGCGGCGGGCTCGTTCTTGCGGAGTCAAGTGTGACCGATCCACCTGCATGGCTTCCACGGCGGAAAGCCCAGTAACGGGTTGAGGTGGACGCAGAAAAACGGGAGCCAGACGAGGGTAGCGTCTAGTACGAGCTTTTCCCTTTTCAAGGAGGAGTTCCTCTTGTCTTTCGGCGAAACGCTTGTCTATCCTAGTGGCCAGCAAGATGAGGTCACTAAGAGTGGAAGGAAGCTCACGTGCAGCCAGAACATCCTTTAATTCACCGTTAAGTCCCTTCTTGAAGGTGGCGCAAAGGGCTTCATTGTTCCAGTTCAGCTCAGAGGCCAGGGTGCGGAACTGAATAGCATAGTCACCCACGGAAGAACCTCCTTGGGTCAAGTTTAGTAAGGCAGTCTCTGCGGAGGTAACCCGGGCAGGCTCCTCAAAAACATTCCGGAACTCTAGGCAGAAGCTCTGGACGGAAGCGGTGGCAGGATCTGCGCGGTCCCAAAGTGGTGTAGCCCAGGCCAGGGCCTTCCCGGACAGCAAACTGAGAATAAAGGCTACCTTGGCTCGCTCCGAAGGAAACTGGTCGGACAGTAGCTCGAGGTGGAGAGAGCACTGCGACAGGAACCCACGGCACTGCTTAGGATCTCCGTCATATTTATCTGGTAGGGACAAACGGATTCTGGAACCGGAGGCAGCTGCAGGCGGAGGTGATGCAGCTGGAACAGACGGAGGAGCTGGCTGTTGCTGAGAAGGCAGGAGCTGCTGCAACATAGCGGTCAACTGGGCCAGCTGTTGACCCTGCTGGGCCACAACGGTGGTGAGGTCCGCTAGGCTTGGCAGGGGAACATCAGCGGGATCCATGGCCGGATCTTACTGTCACGAACCAGCAGGACTGGTAGTGGATCCTCTGGACCAGAGAGGCGCGGGTTGCACTAGAGGACTGGTTCTAAGCAGTTACTGGTCTTCACCAGAGCCCGCCGCAAAGCGGGATGGATTTGCTGCGGCGGTAACTACCAGGTCGTGTCCCCCAGTAACAACTCGACCTCTCTGGCAGCTGATATGGCGTGGTACCCAGGGAGTAGGCAAGAGCGTAGTCGGACGTAGCAGAGGTCAGGGCAGGCGGCAAAGGTTCTAAGACGAGTAGTCGGTAGCAACGGGTTCGGTAACAGGCAAGGCAAATAACACAGGAGGGAGCGCTTTCTCAGAGGCACAAGGCACAAAGATCCGGCAGGAAGCTGTGGGAGGAGAAGGTATTTATGGGCAGAGCACAGGTGCAGCCTAATTAAGTCAGCACTGCCTCTCACAACCTTAACCCTTAATAACCACTTTGAGCCAGGCACCAATCACTGGTGCACTGGCCCTTTGAATCTAAGAGTCCCGGCGCGTGCGCGCCCTAGAGAGCGGGGATGCACATGCCGAGACGCTGGAGTGCTGTCTGGGGGCATACGCTGTGAGCGCTCAGAGGCCAGCAGGGGGCCCGGAGCGCTCAGCGTAACAGTTATAGGTCGCCTGGGTCATCCAAGTCCGGTCCACTGTCGAATATCTCGGTCATGCCTGGCTAGCAGGTCCATCCTCCTGTTCTAGTACATTACAAAAGAGAAAAGAGGTCTTGCGGTCCTCATCATATCTCCACGATTACGGTGTTCACCCTACTTCATGTTCTCCTCAGATACCTGGAAGTCTTCCGGCTGTGGTTTGTTCCAAGCCGGACCAAAAAGCCCCGTAAGGTAAGAATGGCGCACCAAGGGCTTAGGCTCCGGTAGGTTCATTTCACGCTTTCTTGCTAGTTCTTGTTTCCGGTTTTTCGCTAGTGGCCAGAACAGGTCTGTCGACAATTGGGAAACAAGTTTGGGTTAGCTCCAGTGGATTCAAGACTGAGTCAGGATGTCACAAGTGTCCGACTTGGATGATAACCTATCGATGCCGGGCCCATTGGTTTCGGGCCGGGCCAGCAACAGGTCGCTTCGGAGCTGGACTGTCCCAAAACCGATCGCTGAGCTCAACAGAAAGGGGATCCGGTATCCCGCTTCTGCAAGGAAAGCAGAACTTTATAGGCTGTTAATGCCACAGCCTGAGGCCCCAGGGGAACAACCCTCTCTGGCTTCGATTCAGCTATCCATAGCCCATCTCCAATCCTCCATTAGCGGTGTAGTCAGCTCCGTTGCAGACATTCAGTCTAGGGTTGGGGTTCTGGAATCTCAGCCGGCAGCATCCGATCCATCCCTGGGGTCTGCACCAGCTCTGGCCTCGCCACAGACCCTTACAGGTACTCCCATGCCTACTCCTAAAATTGCGCCTTCCCACTTTTTGCCAGACAGCCTCAAGAAGGATATTGTGGCAGGGAGAGACATAAATCTGGCATCCATCCTTATAGCGTCCCAAAATGTCCCAGAGAATAGAGTCATCAATTGTGGGGACGTGTCGGTGGTCTTAAGAGCGAAGGATGCGCGTCTGAATAGGAAGCTGTCTATTCCCGAATTTGTGCTGGCATTTAGTATATATAGGGATGTCATCGGTTCGGCCCAGCCAAGCAGAAGGGAAGAACTGGATAATTATCTATATCGAAGCACTGACCTGGGTCAGAAATATGGTGGGTCGGCATTCTACGACTACCACCGGTCCTTTTCCGCCAAGGCAGCGGCAGCGCTCTCGCAATTCCAGTTCATCACTAATTGGGCGGAGATGGATATGGAGCTATTCTGCCGGCATTTTGCGGGCCTACGGGCCCCCGCCTGCTCAAACTGCCAGTCCATATTCCACTCCACCAAATGGTGCCCGAACTTTAGCACCACTAGTCCGCAGGGGGCGTTGCCCGGCCCCTCCGGCACTCTAGCTCTGTTGACAAACTGGGCAGGGCCATAGTGTACCTCGGTGAAAGTCTGTTATGTAATAACTTTAACCAAGGTAGCTGTGCATTCAACGCATGTAGAGCCCTCCACATCTGCTCTCTATGTTTTAGGGCCCACTCTCGTGTCATGTGCCCTAGAAAGGCAAAACAATTCTGACTAACCGACATTAACGTCGACCTACTGTGTGTACTCTTAAAAGATCAACAGGATCGGATCTTTGTGGACTTCTTGATCTCCGGTTTCCGTGAAGGGTTCCATACGGGAATCATTGCCCTTCCCCAATCTAATTGGGAAGGTAGAAATCTGCTATTAGCCAGCCACGATCCAGAAGCAGTGGAGTCACTGCTCCAGTCAGAGGTCAGCAAGGGTTTTCTCCTGGGCCCCTTCAACGATATTCCTTTCCAGCACTGGCGCATTAGCCCAATTGGCATAGTTTCTGATTTAGGCTTGTCCATCCTTGCGGCGGCTGGGACGAAACTTTGTATGTAATGGCGTTCATAGCTTATTGTTACTCCCATCTTAAACTTTCCCATGATACCATCAAATTATACCTCGCCGGTTTATAACATCACTTCATGCTCGCCAACCCAGGTCGCAATTCAATTTTGTCTAACCAGGCCATTAAGGGGAATACAAAAAAACATGAGCAATAGTTTTCCTTGCAGACGGCCGATGTCCAGTGAGTTGTTCAGGGAATTGTCTTCTGCACTGGATGGTAACCCTTTTTGGGCCTTTAACATCATGGTAATCCAAACTGCCATGTACCTCAGCTCCTATGGGTTCCTCCGGCCAGGAGAGTTTACTAGCAGTTCACTGGGACACAGCTACCTGCGTAAGGAACAGTTGTCTTGGCGTAGTAGCTACTACGTTCTTAGCATCCCATCGACAAAGACGAGTCAGACGGGTCCACCAACGGAAATTAAATATTTCCCCACGCAGAATAATTGGTGCCCAGTCCAGATCCTCAATAGGTTATTAGGCCTGTTGCAGACAGCACCTCCTGACAGTCCTCCCCTTCCTGTCAAGAGCAAGCCACTCACCACGAGCTAATTCCCTTCCCTTATCCGCTCCCTGGCAGCAGGGCTAGGGCACGACCCGAGAGTCATTTCGGGCCACTCTTTTCGCATTGGGGCAGCATCATCAGCTTCAAAACACCAGGTCCCTGCTCATATCATCCGGTCCATGGGGTGCTGGAAATCATCTTGCTTTAGCAGATACATACCCAATCCGCACAGGGAAATCTCCCAGGCTTTCCGATCATTGGCTTTGTGAATCAGGCGGCTTACAGATATGTCAAATAAATTGGATAAGCAAGCATAGTGTCCTTGACTTCTCTTTGCCCTCTCCAGGCCTACCCACGCACGTGGCTACAGGCACAACACAGCCAAATAGCTCAGGGTCTGGCATGCCTTACCCACGACCATTACGGGTCAGCCCGGACCACAAGTTCAAAGGCTGTAGACAGCCTGTATTTGTGGGAGGGGCGTTAGTGCCCTATATATTCCAGGCTCACCTGTTCACCGGCGGTGTGTCTCTCATACCCCCCCTCCCACCGTCATTTCATACACTTCAATAGGGTATGCCCTTTCCAGGTCTACCCATGCACGTGGCTACAGGCACAACACAGCCAAATAGCTCAGGGTCTGGCATGCCTTACCCACGACCATTATGGGTCAGCCCGGACCACAAATATATATATATATATATATATATATATACACACACTCGCCTAAAGAATTATTAGGAACACCATACTAATATGGTGTTGGACCCCCTTTTGCCTTCAGAACTGCCTTAATTCTACATGGCATTGATTCAACAAGGTGCTGATAGCATTCTTTAGAAATGTTAGCCCATATTGATAGGATAGCATCTTGCAGTTGATGGAGATTTGAGGGATGCACATTCATAGCACGAAGCTCCCGTTCCACCACATCCCAAAGATGCTCTATTGGGTTGAGATCTGGTGACTGTGGGGGCCATTTTAGTACAGTGAACTCATTGTCATGTTCAAGAAACTAATTTGAAATGATTCGAGCTTTGTGACATGGTGCATTATCTTGCTGGAAGTAGCCATCAGAGAATGGGTACATGGTGGTCATGAAGGGATGGACATGGTCAGAAACAATGCTCAGGTAGCCCATGGCATTTAAACGATGGCCAATTGGTACTAAGGGGCCTAAAGTGTGCCCAGAAAACATCCCCCACACCATTACACCACCACCAGCCTGCACAGTGGTAACAAGGCATGATGGATACATGTTCTCATTCTGTTTACGCCAAATTCAGACCATTTTACCATTTGAATGTCTCAACAGAATTAGAGACTCATCAGACCAGGCAACAATTTTGGTGAGCTCGTGCAAATTGTAGCCTCTTTTTCCTATTTGTAGTGAAGATGAGTGGTACCCGGTGGGGTCTTCTGCTGTTGGAACCCTTAAGATTGTGCGTGTTGTGGCTTCACAAATGCTTTGCTGCATACCTCGGTTGTAACGAGTGGTTATTTCAGTCAACGTTGCTCTTCTATCAGCTTGAATCAGTTGGCCCATTCTCCTCTGACCTCTAGCATCAACAAGGCATTTTCGCCCACAGGACTGCCGCATACTGGATGTTTTTCCCTTTTCACACCATTCTTTGTAAACCCTAGAAATGGTTGTGCGTGAAAATCCCAGTAACTGAGCAGATTGTGAAATACTGGCCCGTCTGGCACCAACAACCATGCCACGCTCAAAATTGCTTAAATCACCTTTCTTTCCCATTCGGACATTCTGTTTGGAGTTCAGGAGATTGTCTTGACCAGGACCACACCCCTAAATGCATTGAAGCAACTGCCATGTGATTGGTTGGCTAGATAATTGCATTAATGAGAAATAGAACAGGTGTTCCTAATAATTATTTAGGTGAGTGTATATTAGTATATAGATATTTATTAAATATTAAAATTATACTTTTTTTGGGATCTAACATTAAGATCCTCCTGGGGGCAGGATCTCCGCCCTTCGGGGAGCTCTTACTCTTCCTCTGGCAGCATACGCTTTTTGCAAGCTAGCTCCCAGAGCCCATCTGGTACTCTGTACTGTGACTTCCTGTCTTCCTTATTAAGGTTTTTCCATCTGCGCTGCTTCGGTGGGCCTCTGCTTACACCTTTTTCTGATGTTTTTTTCAGCTTGTCAGAATTTACTAATTCTTTGTTTGTCACCTAAGGACCCGGAGACCCGTAAATCGGTCTCAAAGAGGAAACACCTGGACTGCTTTGACTGCAGTGCTCTCCTGGACGACAATTGTCCCTACTCAAGATGCGAGGGTTGCCATGGGTTCCAATTGGCCACTGAACCCACCATGCAAAAAATGTATGCATGGGTCAAGGGATATGTGGACGAATCCATCAAAGGCGTGATAAACCTGCTGGATGAGAGGCTTCCTGCTCCTACCCAGGCTCCAATGGATACCTCCGCGCCCGTCGAGAGACCTGCTGCGATTTTCTTGGTCTCCTCCTCTTTGGACGAAGAGGAGTTAACATCGTATTTTTTCCCCCAGAAAAAACACAAAAGTTGTTAAAGTCCATCAGGTTGGGGGACCATGATGTTGACCCTGCAGAGTCCTCCGATCCCACTGGTCGGGCACAGTGTGTCTTTAAGGTGAATGAGACCCTTCTTTCTGAAATGCGGATGGAATGGAAAAAGCCTGAAAAGGGTCCGGTCTTGACTAAGAAATTCAAGACCATGTTTCCTATGGCAAGATCCTTGGTGGAATTGTGGGGTTCCGTTCCCAAGGTGGACATGGCTATTACCAAATTGTCCAGACTTAAACCATGGGTCACGGATAATTCCTCCAAGTACAACCTGTGCAGTCTTCCCTTTGAGCTGGACCGTTTGTTCGGCTCAGAATTAGATAAGATCATGGAGCACCTCTCCGATAAGAAGGGGAAAGTCTTCTACGGCAGCCCTTTCGGGTTGGGGCAGACAAGACCGTGGCGGTAGATCTGGCCAACAAACTAGAGCGCGCAGAGACTCGGGGGGCGCAACGAAGAAATTCGAGGTGCTCTCGCAGAGGACCTAAGGATGCTAAGCCGTCCAGACTATGGGCCTTCCTGAGGCTCTTGGTTAACCCTCACTACTCCTGCCGTCCTTTCAGAAGAATTTCAGATACTTTGTCTCCTTGTGCCCATCGCGGGGCGTCTGGCCCATTTCAAGGACATTTGAGCTCAGGAAATTCAAGACCCTTGGGTCCTAAAAGTCATATCCGAGGGTTACCTAATAAATCTCAAATCTCCTCCCCCAGACAGATTTATCCTTAATCAGAGCTTACAGCCCGCCAAACAGGCGATTCTAGAGTCCTACATCCAGTACTACATCCTCAAGGGCGCTCTGGAGGAGGTTCCGGCAGGAGAGCGGGGCTTAGGGACTTATTCTCCGGTTTTTCTAGTTCCCAAAAAATCTGGAGATCTCCGGATGATTATCGATTTGAGATTTATCAATTTATTTATAAGAAAGGCAAAGTTTCGTATGGAAACTATCAGGTCAGTGATCCACGTTCTCAACCCTGGCGACGCCATGGCAAGCCTGGACCTCAAGGATACGTTTCTTCACATCCCAATCCATCCTGCTTCCCGGAAGTATCTCAGGATCGTGGTCCAGGTCTCGGGGGTCCTCAGACACCTTCAGTTCATCGCCTTGCCCTTCGGAATTTCCTCTGCTCCTCTCACCTTCACCAAGGTGGTGGTCTCGGTGATGGCAGCTTTGAGGCTTCAAGGGCTGACCATAATTCCTTATCTGGACGATTGGCTCTTAAAAGCCTCTTCGGTTCCAGTTCTTACCCATCATCTTCACATAGCAATCTCCTTTTTGCTCCGCCTAGGGTGGATCATCAACTGGCAGAAGTCGAACGTGAGCCTGTCGACTTCGCTAACTTATCCAGGCTTCATAGTAGACTCCGTTGGGATGTCCCTCCAGTTGACTCCAGAAAGAAAAGCTTGAATTCAGGACCTGGCAAGGTTCCTATCTGTTCATCATCGAGTTCCCATCCAGACTCTCATGAAGATGTTGGGGCTAATGTTAGCGGCTGCGGATGCAGTCCCTTGGGCTTTGTGGCACCTCCACCCTCTACAATCGGATGTCCTTGCCAAGTGGGATGGCAGCTCTGCCGGGCTAAATTCCCTGTTCTCCCTGTCTCATCATACTCGAACCTCCCTGAGATGGTGGTTCCATCTCCCGGGTGGGAAGTCTATAACCCAGCCATCCTGGGTCATAGGCTGAGGTGCTCACCTAAACGATTCCCCAGTCTAGGGAACTTGGTCTCCTGAGGAGCGGCTACATTCTTCCAATCTCTGCGAGATTCAAGCCATCCGGCTAGCCCTCCTTCACTTCACCCCCAGAATCCGGGGCAGGGCGGTGAAAGTACAGTCAGACAATATGACTGCAGTTCTGTAAATCAACAAACAGGGAGGCACAAGATCTGTACCCCTCCTTTCAGAAATCGGGGTTATCCTTCGGTGGGCAGAGTTGAACCTTTCCCACCTGTCTGCCACCCACATTCGAGGTTCCCTCAATATAATCACGGATCGCCTGCGTCGCGGTCTTCCGACAATAGAGTGGCCCTTGCATCTGGAGATATTCAGGCAGATAGTCCTCAAGTGGGGTTTGCCGGAGGTAGATCTCATGGCAATGAGGTTCAACACCAAGTATGAGAGGTTCTGCTCCCTTTACAGGGAGGACAACCCCCTGGCAAAAGATGCTCTATCGATACCGTGAAGGTTCAGGCTGGCTTACATCTTCCCTTCATTTTCCATTATACCCAGGGTATTGATGAAAATCCGTCAGGATCAGTCCTCGGTAATAGCCATCATACAATTTTAGCCCAAAAGATCCTGTTTTACCCAACTCATTCAGATGAGTCGAGGCTATTATTGGAGGCTCGCCCCACAGCAGACCCTGGTGTCGTGGGACACTCATCTCTGCACAGATCTGCACAGATTCAACCTGACAGCCTGGAGGTTTATCAGTCCCTTCCCAGAATAGAAGGGCTCTCAGAGTCGGTCCTGAGAACATTGTTGCATTCAAGAGCAGATTCTACCAAAAAGCCTACTCCAGAATCATGAGGATCTTCTCGTCGTAGTGTGCTTCGAACCAGGTGGAGTTTGCAGATCCGCCCCTCTCTGTGATAATACAATTCCTGCAGAATGGCCTTGACAAAGGCCTTGCTCCATCTACTCTGAAAGTCCCAATTTCTGCCATTTGTGACGCTGAAGTGGGTCTTTTTACTGGCGGTAACCTTGGCCAAAAGAGTCTCGGAGCTTCAAGCTTTCTCGGCCCTAGAACCCTATAACATCCTTCTACAAGACCGGGTTCTCCTGAGATTTCTTCCATATTCCAAAACATTAACCAAGTTATTTCTTTGCCAGTCTTATTTTCTCCTTCTACCTCCTCCAGGGATTCTGTCAAACATCCATTGGATATCTCGAGATGCCTCCAGATCTATGTGGATAGATCTAAGGAGTTCAGGATAGACGAGAACCTCTTTATCCTGTTTGCCGGTAAGTCTAAAGGCCGTACGGTTTCCAAGACTTCTAGTAGTCGCTGGATTAAGGAGGCCATCAGAGAATCCGTTGTTTCCCAATCATTGGATCCTCCAGAGTTTGTGAAGGCCCATTCCACTACGGCCGTCTCTAAATCTTTTGCGGAAAGAAGTCTCCTTCCTCTGGACGTGATTTGTAAAGCTGCCTCCTGGAGCACTGAATCTACTTTCATCTCCCACTACAGACTAGACGCCAGGGTAGCGGAGTTTTCGGCCTTTGGGCAGGCTATTCTTAGCTCTGCCAGGCATGAAGGCCCTCACTAGGGGTTCTTCTTGCTATCTCCCCATCTGTGCTGCTGGTAGGATGTTAGGGAATCGTTAATTTCTATAATTTGTTTTCCCTTAGTCCTAACAGCAGCACACAAATTCCCACCCTAGTAAGTTATTCTTGCTATAAACACAGTGGGCAGGGGGGTGGCCCCCTTCTTTTGTAGGGGTATAAAGCTTTATTATTGGTGCTTGGGCTCATTAAAATTCCGCCGGTCCTACCTGGTAGTTAAGGGAAAACAAATTATCGTTAGAAATTATTGATTGCTGCTCAGCGGTGCAGTTATCTGTTGTGAAGCCTTTTGTGGGGTGTATTAACAGAAAAAGAAAAAATATATTTGCCGCTAAGCAGTGCAGTTATCTGTTGTGAAGCCTCTTGTGGGGTGTATTAGTGGAAAAAAGAAAAAATATATTTCCCTTACGTTCTACCAGCAGCACAGATGGGGTTAACTTCCCCCCGTGGACTGGTAGGACCGGCGGAATTTTAATTAAAGTATTTTAGCAAAAAAAGAAAAAATATATTTGCCGCTTGGCGGTGCAGTTATTTGTTGTGAAGCCTTTTCTGGGGTGTATTAGCGGAAAAAGAAAAAATATATTTGCCGCTCAGCGGTGCAGTTATCTGTTGTGAAGCCTTTTCTGGGGTGTTTTAACGGAAAAAGAAAAAATATATTTGGTGCTAGCAGAAAAATAAAAAATATATTTGCCGCTCAGCGGTGCAGTTATCTGTTGTGAAGCTTTTTCTGGGGTGTTGTGGAGTAAAAGGAAAAAATACATTTGCCGCTCAGCGGTGCAGTTATTCATTGTGAAGCCTTTTCTGGGGTGTTTTAATTTCCTTTTTATTTATTTATTGGACGTCATTTAACAGTATGTCAGACAGAGAAGTGCCAGGCCCTGCACAGGGGAGTGGCAGAGGCCTAAATGTTTCTGTCATAGGCAGAGGTCGCAGCAGAGTAAGGGGGCGTGGCAGCAGGGGTCACAGCGAGAGGTCTGAGCTCCTGGTGTCATCTAGTTGTCGTGTCTTGACCAGCAACCCAGCCGTTTTTGAGTGGTTGACTCCGTCATCCACTTCATCCCAAGTGACATCAGACACCTCCAGCCAAGAGCCGGTGGGTTCCTCTGACACGACGATTAGTTGGCATGGCCCGGGAGTCCCTGTGCCCCCACCTGTCCTGAACCTTCCTCTGTCATTTTCAGTTCCTTCAGCACCAGAAGTATTATATTCCCTTGTTTCGGCTCCACTCTTCAGTGAGGACGAGCTACTAGAGGACAGTCAGCAGCTATTGCCCAGCCAAGATCTGGAGGAGACATCCGCCGCTTCCTCCACTAGGCGGGCAAGTAGTGAGGAGGAGAGTGGCATGGGAGCTGGTGTTGCGAGTGGTCAGGCTCCTGACCCAGAGACGGTTGAGGAGAACATAAGTGATGTGCAGTCAGTACTGGATGATGATGATGTAGCTAATCGCACTTGGGAGCTGGGTGACGAAGAGGCTTCATCATCATCGGGAGAAGAGGGTGGCAGCTTGTCAGTGAGCCAGCAGCGGAGCCAGCAAGTCACTAGCGTGGTCAGGAGTCAGCAGGGTGGCAGCAGTGTGAGGTCGGGATGCAAACGTGCTCGGGGTAGACCACCCGCTTCACAAGAACCTACCTGCCCGGGAAGTAGCGGTTCACGGAGGCAGCAGCGGTAGCAGTCAGTCAGTGCATAGTATTGGGGGTAAAATCACCTACTTTGCGGTGTGGCAGTTTTTTGTTAAGCTGCCAGAGGAGGTGAACATGGCCATATGTAGAATCTGTGGGCAGAAGGTGAAGCGTTACCAGGGTGCCAATGTTGGCACCATGGCCCTGCGTCAACATATGCAGCGTCACCATAAAGTGGATTCGAACAACCGTGGCTCCGATCTGGTGGTCCAGCCTGCCACTGCATCACACAGTGGCACGCACCCAGTTTCAGGCAGTCAAGGCTCCACCACCTCAGCTGAAGGGAGCTGTCTGTCTTTCCATCATCTGCTGGTCCTAATGCTCTTGCTCCTCTTACTCATTGTCAGTCATTCAGTCAGCAATCAATCGCTGAAGTGATTGCCAAGAGACAACAGTATGCGTGCACGCATCCAACGGCGCAGTAGCTTAACATGTTCCTGTCCAAGTGGTGGACTCTGCACCTTTTAGAGAACTGATGGCTTGTGCCGAGCCGAGGTGGAGAGTCCCAAGCCGTCATTTCTTTGCCAAAAGGGCAGTACCAGCCCTACACACACATTTAGAAGAGAAGGTGGGCCAGTCCTTGAGCCTGTCGGTGTCATGTGGAGCTGTAACTACGGTCAGGGACAATACATGTACTATATGGCCCACTGAGTGAATGTGGTTCCTGCAAAGCCACACCAGCAACTTGGCCAGGTGACACCACTTCTGCCTCCGCATTCTCACGCTGCTGGTCCTGTGACAATGTCTGCCTCTGCCTCCTCATCCTCCACTGTGTCCTCAGCCTCCACTGCAGGGACAATTCACAGGGGCCCTCCAGCATACCACATGTTCAGGGCACAGTGTGTGGCAGGCGCAGCAATATGAAGTGCCTTTTGCTCTGTGGCATTAGAAGAATTTTGATATCTCTGACCATTTAGTCTAACCAGACTATCTATTACTCTGTAATTCCTCTAGCGCCGTTGTATGGAAGCAGAAGGTTTAAAGAGCACACCAAATGCTTAAGATAACTTCTTTATTAACTTCAACTTTTCTTCATATAACACTGCCACCTCCCCAGCAGACAGTCCATGTACAAAACACGTGTGGAATAAAGTATCACAAAATGGCAGTTCAACTGTTCAATCTTGTCATTTAACATAAAACCGTGGATATATTTCTCTCTTCAGTTATTTAAGTTATTTAAGCACTTTATAATCTCTCTGAGGTTTAATCAATAGTTCTACTTGCTCTACTTGGTTTGCAGTTGCTCCATACAATTACTTTGAGCAGTTTGTTGAAACTATTTGCAGATTGCTTTTATGAGATACAGTTGTGTTCAAAATTATTCAACCCTCAATGCTGTAAAGGGTTTAAGGGAATTTAGTGTACATTTCTAATTGTGTTCAGAATGAAATCTTACAAGGACTTTTTAAAGAACCAAATGCAACTAAAATGACATCAATTATTTTTGTAATACAGTATTAAATGTTTTTTTTGTGATTTCTTCATTGACACAATTATTCAACCCCTTAAAGACTACCACTCTTAAGAACAGAGGTTCATTCAAGTGTTTTCGATCAGGCATTGAAAACATCTATGGATGTCAAGGAGGTGCAATCAAGCTTAATAAGCACCAATTAGGCAGATTTAAAATGACTGTGATACTCAGCTCCTTCTAGACATTTACTGGTGTGTTTACAAACATGTTGAAGTCAAGAGAATGGTCCAGGAAGACAAGAGAAGAGGGGATTTCTCTTCACAGGAAGGGCAATGGCTATAAGAAGATTGCAAAGATGTTAAACATACCAAGAGACACCATAGGAAGCATCATTCGCAAATTCAAGGCAAAGGGCACTGTTGAAACGCTACCTGGTCGTGGCAGAAAGAAGATGCTGACTTCGACTGCTGTGCGCTACCTGAAGCGCAAAGTGTTGAAAAGTCCCCGTGTGACTGCTGAGGAACTGAAAAAGTTTCAGTTCAGACAATAAGGCGCACACTGCGTAATGAAGGCCTCCATGCCAGAACTCCCAGGCGCACCCCCTTGCTGTCTCCAAAGAATAAGAAGAGTCGACTGCAGTATACCAAAAGTCATGTGGACAAACCACAAAAGTTTTGGGATAGTGTTCTGTGGCCTGATGAAACAAAATTAAAACTGTTTGGGCCCATGGATCAACGCTATGTTTGGAGGAGGAAGAACAAGGCCTATGAAGAAAAGAACATCTTGCCTACTGTGAAGCATGGCAGGGGGTCAATCATGCTTTGGGGCTGTTTTGCTTCTACAGATACAGGGAAGCTTCAGTGTTTGCAAGGTACCATGAATTCTCTTCAGTACCAGGAGATATTGGATGAAAATGTGATGCAGTCCGTCACAAACCTGAGGCTTGGGAGACGTTGGACCTTTCAACAGGACAATGATCCCAAGCATACCTCCAAGTCCACTAGAGCATGGTTGCAGATTAAAGGCTGGAACATTTTGAAGTGGCCATCGCAGTCACCAGACTTAAATCCGATTGAGAACCTCTGGTGGGACTTAAAGAAAGCAGTTGCAGCGCGCAAGCCTAAGAATGTGATGAACTGGAGGCTTTTGCCCATGAAGAATGGGCGAAGATACTCGTAGATCGCTGCAAGACACTTGTGTCAAGCTATGCTTCATGTTTAAAAGCTGTTATAACTGGAAAATGATGTTGTACTAAGTACTAAGATTGAATGTCACTTGGGGGTTGAATAAAACTGATAATGATGTGAGCACAGAAAAGACATTTGTGGTTATTTCATTATAAATGTTATGTTATATTTGTCTGACTTACAAGTGCCTCTTTGATTTAATTGTAAACAAGATGACTAAAATGATCAAAATCAATGTCAAACTGGCCAAAACACTCAATTTCAGTGGGGGTTGAATAATTTTGAACACAACTGTAAGTAGTTTGCAATTTGGAGATTGCTATTTGCAATTTGCTATTTGCATACTGTTCATTTGATGGAACTACAAGAAAACACATATAACCAGTTCAGTATATAGTTATAATCACTCTATTAACAATAGGAACATCTATAACTGTATTAAATACTTATTTTGGCCTCTTTGCTTCCATAAAACTGAACTCTCAGTGGAGTGAATGTCTGTTCAGCTTCTCTCCTCTGGTGTAATGAATTCTAGCAGCTCCTGCTAGGGAATTTCCCAGACAGGCTGAGTGTGAGACTGTCTGTGATTGGCCAAGACTCCTGCTTAGTGTGGGATTGGCTGTGATTGGCCAAGACTCCAGCTCAGTAACAACAGTTTAACTCTATACTTTCTGTTGTCAATTCTGCTGTGTCATTGAGCTTACCTTACAGTCATATAATGAATCTTAAAGGCATATTATCTTTTTGCTTCTGTGAACACAATATATAACTGTTACATGACATCCAAAAACATGAAGTCACAGTAAAAGACTCTGCTTCTGTCTTTAACATATAAACGTAGGAACTGTATCAAGGTTATTGGCAGGTCTAGCTGTATAAACATATAAGCCATATTAACAACCTAGGACAGGTCTTAGCTGGCCAGCTACACAGCAGTGTTACGCTGTTCTGCACCTTGTTTGCCTGGGTGAACAGAGTCACACAGGGAGGGAACTCCTCCATGTCCTCCATGAAGAAATCGAATCCTGGCTTTCTCCGAGACAACTCAAAATCTGAACCATGGAACCAGCAACAGGAAGAACATGGTGTCGGCGCTGTGTCAAGGTTTTAAAACGGTTCCTGAAGTCTTCCACCCATCTGCAAGACATCCTAAAAATGGCCAGGGAACTTTACATGCACTTCAGCCACTCGTACACCGCAAAGCACGCTCTCTTTGAGCTGCAGCAGCAGAACAGCATCCCCCAGCATAGGCTGATTTGCGACTTTTCCACCCTACATATGTTGGACCAACTATACAGAGAAAGGCCATAAATGATTTCTTGATGATCCAAGCGGACAGGAGTACTCCCCTGTGTAACTACGATGTCAGCCAGTGGCAGCTCATGCATGACACCTGCCGTTTGCTCAGGCCCTTTGAGGAGGCCACTTTATTTATCAGTCGCCAGGACTACGGTATGAATGACGTCATTCCACTGCCTTATGTCCTGGAACAGATGCTGGTAAATCTGGCTGGTCAGAGGACTGGAGATGTGGCGCCCAGATCTCACGGCCACATGAGCCCTGTGGGGGCTGAACTGAAGGAGGAGGACATTGGAGCACAAGCAATGTGTAGCGAAATGGGTGGTTTTGACACACAGGTGACAGGAGAGGAGGAGCAAGAGCAGGCAGAGGAGCATAAAGAAGATAAGAAAGGTGAGGCAGATGACCCAGGCACACCATGGCAGAATGCAGTGGAGATGGAGGCAGGGAGTCCCTCCGAATCACTTGCACAAATGGCCTGATGCATGTTCACTTGCTTGTGTAGTGACAGTCTAATTGCCACCATTCGGCAGAGAAATCACTACTGGCTCTCCACCATGTTAGACCCTTGCCATCGTTCATCCTCTCGCAGGTCTTACCGGTGAGGCCCTCTGTGCTCACGTTCCACTGCCATGGCAGCTGAGGAGGGGTGGGGTGGCAGGAGCAGTACCAGCTCCATCAGCAGCAGCCTGAGTCTACAGTCGCTGATGAGCAGCTTGCTTTACCCGCCTAATGAAGAAACTACTCACCAACAGCTAGACTTAGAGCAGAACCCAAACCAGCAGGTGGTGGCATACTTGGAGTGTACCCTGCCACCCCAAGTTGAAGACCTGCTGGACTAATAGACAGCCAAACTGGATTTGTGGCCTCAACTAATCGAGTTTGCCCTGGAAAAGCTGTCCTGCCCAGCCAGTAGTGTGGCATCAGAGCGGGTGTTTAGTGCAGCAGGGGCCATAGTTACCCCAAGGAGAACTCACCTGTCCACCCTAAATGTGAAGAGACTGACCTTTGTCAAGATGAATCAGGTGTGGATAACCCATGATTTCCACCCACCAATACCTGATGCATCAGACTACATCATCAATGGTGCCACACCAACACTTTGACAAGAGACCGGTTTCTTCTAGCTACCTGCCTCAGCTACTATTCTGATGCCGCTACCCACCTGATGCCACACATCTGATGTCAAGTGCTCCTTCTTTCACCCACCATCTTCAGCTGGTACTGGTATTGCCAGCCACCTCCACACTATGTCACCTTGCCACTCTGTGGCCTCCTGATGCTGCTGCTACCTCCACAAAATGTCACCTTGCCACTCGGTGGCCTCCTGATGCTGCCGCCACCTCCACACTGTTATTGTGCCACTCTGTGGCCTACTGATGCTGCCGCCACCTCCACACTCTGTCATTGTGCCACTCTATGACCTCCTGATGCTGCCACCACTTTCAGACTCTGTCACTAGGTTGTGGTCTCCTCTTGCTGCTTCCACCTCACCACTATGTCATAGGGCCACTCTGTGGACTTCTCATGCTTTTCCCACCATCCCCACTTCATGACTGGGCCACTATTTTGCCTTTCGGCATGGCTGACATCATCATTTATTTGACCCTTCTTCTGATCTGTCAGAAGGAAGGAAAAATGAGATGCACATCCTGTCTGTGTAGCAGCTGTGAGGCCTGTATAGTCCTATTAGAATTGGCTTATGATTTGGTAGCCAAAAGCAGGAGTGGGTACAAAACACAGAAGACATGCAAATATTCAGTTCACATGTAATCTCTGTTTTGGATCAACTCCTGTTTTTTTTGGGGCATTAGCAATACTGATGGATTACTGACCAAATGCTGACCGAGTAAATGCAGATGCTCCACAGACAGGATCGTTTTTTTGTGGGTTATTGTTCTGACGAATCAGAGGAAGGGCAAAATAATCAGTGACATCAACACAAACTTACTGCTGACACCCTCTCCACTCTGTCGGGGGGTGGGGGGGATCTACTTGTATCAGCATTTCTTCTTGGCACTAACATCGACCGGTAAGGTTCATACTTGAGTTATTTGGTCAGTTTTGGCCCCGTGACTGCCCAAATAATGTTATTTCACTACCTCTCTATGCATTTTACTGCAAGGCACAGTGTTCTACACCACTAAAAAGGCTCTCTGCAGCCAGGAAATAGCAGTTTTTAACAAAATTCTTTGCGAATAAGTTCGGACCAAACCGAATTTTTCCCCAAAAATTCAGCGAATCGGCAAAACGAATTTTTAAAAAATTCACTCATCTCTATTCTTAAGTCCTAAAATCAAACAATATACTCAAATAATAATAATATTGACAATTATACTTGTCATAGATGGGATATAACCTAAAACCGTTATATATAAATATTATATAGAGGATATTTTGCCCCCTAAAAAAGGGTCTCAAGAAGACATCCAATAATATAATTCTTTTCACAGTTTCCAGTTTTTCTTTTGTTATTCATAATTCACCAATATTCTATACACCCTTTTCTCTTCCAAGACTTATTTTATACTTATTTATTTTTCCAAATAGGTAGACCAATATGGAGAAATGTTAAAATATATGAAGATATGGGCAGATATATGAAGAAATGTGGAAGGGAGCCTCCCACCACGTGGTGAGTGCGGTGACATCACCGCAGGTCCTTTTATCTTCATTAAGCAGGACTTGCGATGACGGCACCCACCGCGCTCACCACGTGGGGAGTACGGTGACGTAATCGCAGGTCCTTTTGCAGGTCCTGCAGAAAGAAGAAAGAAGAGGATACTGGCTGCGCGATCAAGTGGATGAGGTGAGTTTTTTTTTTATTATTTTTAACCCCTCAATGGCCATTTTATTTAGCATTCTGTCTTAAGAATGCTATTATTTTCCATTATAACCATGTTATAATGGAAAATAATAAAATCACCCGAACACCTAACCCGAACTTCAGTGAAAAAGTCCTGGGTCAGGTCCAGGTAGCCGAACTCACAAAGTTCGGTACGAACCCGAACTTTGAAGTTCGGTTATTCCTTTTCCCAAAATTGTTTGTTCATCTGTTCTGCCTCTTTTTCAAACATATCATTCTCCATACAATTCCGTTTAAGATGACGCAACTGACTGGTGTGGATGTTCAGTAACCATCTTGGTAGATGGCAGCTTGAATATAATATATAGCTCTTGGAAACCGGTTTTCGATATGTACTACAAATTAACCACTTCCCGACCGCCCATTGACTATAAACATCCTGGGAGGTCGGGTTTACATCTGATTGGACTTTTCTGAATGTCCTTTCAGAGATTGCAGCTACACGCTAATCGTGCAGCTGCCAAGCGGGGGCCAACTTTCAGTGACAACAGGGCACCCCAGAGAGAAAGCAGGGACCGCACAGTGCAGTGCAGGACCTGTCGGGTCTTCCATAGACCACGATCAGCCCTTCACTGAGGCTGTACAGTATTATGCTGTACAGCCTCTCTGAGGGTTGTATTTCCCCTGTACCTGGGACTACTATGTCAGCCCCAGTTACAGGAGAAATCAATAGTTTAAAAAAATAAAATAAATTAAGTAAGATGGCCCCCAGAGATCTTGTATGACCTTGAGGCTACATGCACACAACAGTTGTTCGCAGATCCGTCTTCCTTTTTTTTCCCATCCACATCCGTTCCATCCACATCCGTTCTGTGTGTCCGCAAATTCTATAGAAATGTCCATAGAAATGAATGGGAAACCATCGGATCTGCAAAATAAACCGGAACAGAGGCCGAAAAAAAACACTGCCGTGTGCATGTAGGCTAAATAGGACACAAAGTGTAAAATAAAAAATAAAATAAAAATAAAGTGTTTTGAAAAAAAAAAGTTTCACTCCAACTAAATTTTTTTTGCGGATGTGAAATGCAGATGGAAGAGGCATCCGCATTTTTAACGGATCCATAGAAATGAATGGGAAACCATCGGATCCGCAAAATAAACGGAAAGGAGCCTGCAAAAAACCACTGCCGTGTGCATGTAGGCTAAGGGGGACACAAAGTGTAAAATAAAAAATAAAATAAAAATAAAGTGTTTTGAAAAAAAAAAAAAAAAACTGTGGCTCTCCAGCTGTTCACCTCCCAAAAAACATGTTAATCAATCAAAAAGTCATATGTACCCCCACACAAATGAGCCCTCACACAAGACCATTTGGTATCGCCACGTCCATAACAATTGGCTCTACAAAAATATTACATGATCTAACCCATGAAGTTAACGGTGTCAGAAAAAACATAATGTCAATAAATCAAAAATTCGTATGTAACCCAAAATGGTAGCAATAAAAACGTCACTTCGTCCAGCAAAAAACAAGCGCACACACAAGACTATAGCCAGAAAAAAAAATAAAAAAATATGGCTCTAAGAAAATGGCAACACAAAAACATGATTTTTTTTCTAAGAATGTTTCATTGTGTGTTTTACACACAAAAAAGAAGAAAAACTAGACATATTTGGTATCTTTGCATCCATAATGACCGGATCTATAAAACTATCACATGATCTACCCCATCAAGTGAACGGCGTAAAAAAAATTGAAAAATGACACCAAACAGCTTTTTTTATAACTTCACTTCCCAAAAAATGAGATAAAAACTTCACCTCCCAAAAAATGAAATAAAAACGCAACCAGAAAGCCTAATGTACCCAAAAATGGTGCCAATAAAAACTACAGCTTGTCCCGCACAAAATAAGCCCTCACGCAGATCATTCAACAAAAAATTTAAAAAGTTATCGCTCTTAAAATCCATGATAGAAAATTGTGTTACTGTATTCAATTAAACCAAATGCCACAATGTCAAAGTAACACGTCTCTGAGGTCAAATATTGTCACTGAGAAGGAAGCGCTAAAACATAACTTTTAATGATAAATTAAAATGTGAAACACACTGAGGGATTAGCTGATTATTAAAAACCCTCCACAAGGATGCACAGGCTGCAGGGCGCAACTAGTTGCTGTGATAAAGACAACTGTCATCACCATACAACCCCGCCTGAGCTATCCAAAGGTGTCCCATTAGAACTTCCTAATGGTGATACTGTTCCGTTATACACCAATAACATAACAGAAGTTCAAGACAAGAACATGGAGGGCTACACTAAAGTCTGGGTCCCATTCAACAGTCCCTGGACTAGGTGAGTGAAAGGGGGTACTGTGTGCACTATTTAATCCACACCCTATCACTAACGATGCCCTATGTGAGCCTCCACACTTGCAGGCGTTTATCTCAGATCTATACCTATGTGCGCTCGACACGTTTTATTTATTCAAATCATCAGGAGCGATGGGAAACATTGTTTGAAGAGAAAACCTGCCTATGGCGCTGCCACGCTACTGTGCTTGTGGCAGCACCTCTCGGCGCAATGATGGCCATGAAGCGGCCGCGCCAAATGTTGATTTAAATGGACTAAGCGACTCCCCCTCAGGGAGGGAAGGGGGGCCGTCGGGCGCAAATGGGAAGCAAGACTATGTGAAGGAAAGCTTTCACCGCGCCTCCCATCGCATGGCAGCAAGACGAGACAGTACCGCCCCTGTAATAGCTAATGATATGTCGGGATCCATATCGGCAGGCAAAGTTGGGGATACATATAACAAAGACCAGGGCAAGTGTATACACAAAAATAAATGTGTTAAATAGTGGTACTAATGAGGCCATGGCACCCAGAGAGTATGTACACTGATCACTGTATATGATGCAGGGGATACGGGTGATGAGCCGCATATTACGCCCACATGATTAGCCATCATATCAAAGAGGTGTCACCAATGGGTGACAGGTACACTAAAGGGACCATCAAAACTATAAAGTCCCAAATGATAAGGGCCCAACAGTAAGGCTGCAGATGCACAAACGTGCTGGAACACGATGGAAACAAAACTGGGACCCGTGATTTAGTCTGCAGCACCTCAATTCTGATTACCTATGAACCCATGTTAAGGAATTGACACAGGTACACATCATATAATTGAAGAGGGCACTGATACAAAATTCAGAACAGACCTATCAGATGTGCGGCGTCCCACAACATTATTTCAACCCCAATTGCCTAGGGGGAAACCGGATACATAGCTATGCGCATCAATTGGCGGACTATTGACCCCGCTAAAGGTATCTGTTAAATACCATAGTAACATGGAGCACTAAGATGCTGGGAGACAATAAAGTCACCACAAAGGGGGGGGGGGATATGTTTATTTAAAGGCACATATGTGTGGACGTGCATCCTTGTGGCGGGTTTTTAATAATCAGCTAATCCCTCAGTGTGTTTCACATTTTAATTGATCATTAAAAGTTATGTTTTATTGTTACTGTATTCAGGAGAAAATGGGTAACAAGTGCGGTGATATTCTCCTATTATGTTTTGTGAAAAAGAAAGTGTGGGCCTAAAGCACCATTTTCTTGTAAAAATATGTAATTGTTCATTTTCACACCCAAGTATTAAAAATTCTATGAAATACATGTTGAGTGAAGTGCTCGCTACACCCCTTAAAAATTCCTTGGGTTGTGGAGTTTACAAAATGTGGTCACTTTTTGGGGATTTTCACTGTGGGGATACCTTAGGATCTCTTCAAATGCAACATGGTGCCCAAAGACCATTCCAGCAAAATCTGCCCTCCAAAAACCATATGGGTCTCCTTGCCTTCTGTGTGCCCATACAGTGGTATACTAGCACATATGGGGTGTTTCTGTAAACTGCAGAATCAGGGTAATAAATATTGAGGTTTGTTTTGTTGTTAACCCTTGATGTGTTCCAGGAAAAAAATTGATTAAAATGGAAAATCTGCAAAAAAAATGGAAATTTTGAAATTTTACTTCTATTTTTCTTTAATTCCTGTGGAATAGCTAAAGGGTTAACAACATTTCTAAAACCAGTTTTGAATATTTTTAGGGGTGTCGTTTCTAAAATTGGGTCATTTATGAGTTGGTTATATTATGTAAGTGCAACAAAGTGACTTCAGAACTGAACTGGTCCTTAAAAAAGCTGACTATGGAAATTTTCTTATTAAAAATTTCAAAAATTGCTTTTAAAATTGTAAACCTTCTAACATGCTAAAAAAATAAAATTACATTACTAAAATGATGCCAACATAAATTAGACATATGGGGAATGTTAATTAATGAATATTTTATGAGGTATCACTATCTGTCTTAAAAGATAGATTCAAATATAAAACAGTGAATTTTTTCAAATTTTCGTTAACTTTTGGATTTTTTCATAAATAAAGGTAAAACATATTGACTCAAATTTACCATTAACATGAAGTACAGTGCATCACGGGAAAACAGTCTCTGAATGGCTTGGATAAGTAAAAACATCCCAAAGTTATTACCACATAAAGTGACATGTCAGATTTGCAAAATTAGGCCTGGTCAGGAAGGGGGCAAATGGCACGGTCTGGAAGTGGCTAATTTGTGATCCTGTACTGTGATTAATAAATCCAAAAATTCTATCTGTGTGCTTATATTTACAGTAAAACTTAAATTTCTTTGATGATTATTAATTTCTTTTATAAATGATTTTAGTTCCTCCTCCGTCCTTTGCCATATGAATATGATATCATCAATATATCTATGCCAGAGCCCCAGGCTTTCCCCATGAACTGGTCTAATGATGTCATATTTCCATGGTGCCATAAATAAATTGGCATAACTAGGGGCAAACCTAGTGCCCATGGCGGTACCCCTCTTTTGCATAAAGAATTTAGACCCATAAAGAAAGTAGTTATGTGTTAATATATGTTCCACCCCTTCTGCTATGTAATCTATTTGTTCGCTACACAACTTGCCACTATGGTGCAGTCTGTTTTTCAAAGCTTCCACTCTCTGAGTGTGATCAATTAGAGTAGATAATGAGTTTACATCCATCGTTCCTATTATCCAGTTTTGTTTATACTCTAATTTTTCCAAAATTGTTATGATTTGTGTTGTGTCTTTTATGTATAAAGGTATAGTTTTGACTATTGGTTATAAAATCCTATCTATATATTGGGATAGGTTTGATGTTATTGAACCTATCCCAGATGTGATTGGCCGTCCCGGTGGATTTTTTTGATGTTTGTGAATTCTAGGGATACAATAAAATACTGGTGTTCGTCTTCTAAAACCCTCTATTACAATACTCTTTCTTCAATAGACTATAAGTAAATGGGGCTGATAGTTGTTTCCTGCATTTCTCCTTATCATATTGATCGGCTTCTAAAATAACAATGCCCACCCCCCTTGTCCACTGGGCATATCACTATATTTTCTATTTTCTGCAACTGTTTTATTGCTTCTATTTTTTGTGTAGTAAGGTTATATTTGGGTGCATGATTCTTAATCCTCCTAATGTCAGTCTCAACACATTTCCGAAAGGTCGCAATCTCTTGTCCTATCTCTTGTTTTGGATATATTTTGGATTTTAATTTCAATTCAGTATGTTGTAACTTTGAGGGCCCCTCTACTTCTCATCAAATGTTTTTTATTATTATTTTCAATGGTACAAGGTAACAATAATTGTATAGCGATATGAATTTATACAATGTACAGATCTCGATTCTCTGATGCAAGTCACTCCGATCATGGTTGTGACATTGACATATACATATGTGGCTATAGTGATACAGGAACATTAAGAGCAATAAAAGCAGATAATACTGTCACCATTGCATCCTTGTCTTTTTTGCAGGTGACAGTCTATTTCAATAGACTTGGGTTTAAAAAATAATAGAAGAGCATTAAGCAAAATTTAACTTAAATGAACAAAAACAACAACAGTAACAGAGCACTCTCGGTCTTGGTGCGCTTTTCTATACAGTAGGTCGGATACAACTGCGTTAGGGGAGGATAGCCAAAGGTAGTACTTAACATCGCCACCACCTCTTGAATAGGAGTAGTTGAAGGGTATTACCAGTATCAAGTGATGGCTAGTTTTATGGATAGCAAAACATGTGCTGTTACTGTACGCAGATGTGTTGGGAAGTCTGTAATTTCAAGAAAAAGTAAGAGTTGGTGCACATTTTTAAACCTTTATTTAGTAATTTTACCTGTGACTCTGTTAATACTGTTTTACTCAAATTAACTACAGTATAACGTTATGCTCCTTTAATATGTCTTGTTCCTTTTGTGTTTGATTTCTTCTTTCCTTTTCTCTACTTTTTCGTTCGTTGTATTTTTTTAAGTTTTGATTTATCCCTTGTGCACGTGTTACTGGTTGGTGATGATAAGCTTTCTGTGGGTGAGTTGGTCTCTGTGTTTGATTTGGTGATCTGTTACTTACAAAACTGTGTTCTTGACTGGTGTGTCTATCTCAGATTGTATTTGTGTATTGGTGAAGGTGATCTTTGATATCTTCTTCCTGGAAAATAACAACAGTAACAGAGCACTCTTGGTCTTGGTGTCTCAGGTGTGCTTTTCTATAGGTCGGATACAACTGCGTTAGGGGAGGATAGCCAAAGGTAGTATTTACCATCGCCAGCACCTCTTCAATAGGAGGAGTTGCAGGGGATTTCCAGTATCTTGTGATGGCTAGTTTTATGGATAGCAAAACATGTGCTATTACTGTACACAAATGTGTTGGGAAGTCTGTAATTTCAAGAAAAAGTAAGAGTTGGTGCAAATTTTTAAACCTTTATTTAGTAATTTTACTTGTGACTCTGTTAATATGTTAATGTTAATTAACTACAGTATAACGTTATGCTCCTTTAATATGTCTTGTTCCTTTTGTGTTTGATTTCTTCTTTCCTTTCCTCTACTTTTTTTTTCGTTGTTGTATTTTTTTGCGCTTTGATTCTTCCCTTATGCTCGTGTTACTGACTTACTGGTTGGTGATGATAAGCTTTCTGTGGGTGAGTTGGTCTCTGTGTTTGAGTTGGTGATCTGTTTCTTACAAAACTGTGTTTTTGACTGGTGTGTCTATCTCAGATTGTATTTGTGTATTGGTGAAGGTGATCTTTGATATCTTCTCCCTGGAGAATATTGTCGTGTTTGTCGAGTGCATGGTTTGTGATGAGGTGGAGTTCTGTCTAAAAATATGGACTAGACAAAGATTCATACCAATTTTTCACTGCAACATTGTAGTGAGTCTTGGTTTTACCTCTATCACTATCCTTCTCTTGTGATGTATTAATTGATGTCCTATTACTAATAATCCCTGTAAGTTTTTTATTTCAGGATGTTTTTTTTACTTGTTATCATTTCGAATTATGGAGGAATTATGTCGTTTTTTTTTTTTTTTATTATCTCCTGTTCTAATTTGTCCAGGCTTCTACAAATCTTTTCTTGTCATTTATTAAATTTCTCATCTTGTGGGAATTTGTCTAGTATTTTTATAATTTCCCCTATTTTTCCTGTTATTTCTTCTAACATTTGTGCCCTTCTTTTTATATTCATGTGCATTAATGAAAATGATTGTGATTTAAAAAATGTTTTCCATTCTCTATTAAATTCCTCATTGCATAAATCTTGTGCAGGGATTTTGGACAATAATAAGACTCTTGGTATCACTTCATTGTCCAAATTCTGATTTAGTGATTTGATTTGTCATCTCTGTATGCATAATTTATAAACATGAATATGAGGCACATTGCAGGCATCATTTTATGTTTTTATCAAAATGCCTAGGCCAACTCACCACCTCAAAGTGGCCTCTTTTTTGTCCCTACTCTAATTTGGCATGGTGCCTCATAGTGACCCCCGCTGCTGCAACACAGCATCTACAGGAGGTGAGACCCAGCAGCCCACCAATGACCCTGTTGTCAGGCTAAGAGTAGGTTCACATCACATTTTTGCCATCCGTTTAACATATACATGGGGGGGGGGGTGGGAAGGATACAAAAAAAAAGCAGTTGTCTAGAAGCAATGAGAGAGAAAGAGACTAGTACAGGAATGAGTGTTTCTCAACAATATATATGCGTTGTCTAAGGGGTACTTTTTTCATTATGGAGAGCCCATGGTACGCTGAATACGCAGTATTGTAGGCCAGGTGAAGGTCCTCAGGGTTCTGGGACAGATATTCAAATTAACTTTCGTAAACTTATCTGATGCCAGAAGATGTTAGACATGATAATTTGCATATATTTTATTTTAATCCAGAGAAGCATTGTCTAACCTATGATAGTCATCACGTATATCAACTGGTCTCCATAATAGAAATAATACCCACCCAGAGGTTCCCCCTAAGGTGATCTGCTTGCAGATGTCAGGCTTACTTGGCTTTTATATCTTGCTTTGCTACCATAAGCATGTTTGAATGGCAGGATGGCATATCTGCCAATTTGCTGTGTGAAAATAATGCAGTGCTCATATTGCTGCTGTGTTCTTACTTTTTACCTACTTGCTATGCACCAGCACATACTGTAGGTATAATTATGCAGGGTGGCCCATGAAAAAGTAGCCTGCCTCTAATAACTCCAAATCAAACTTCCTAATAGTAAATCTGTCTTAGTTGTCTATATAAACCAGCTTTCAGTTCCTACAGAGTATTGAAAAAATCTGAGCTCTGATTGGTGCTCCCCAATGTCCCAGGTATTATACTGCTGAAAAAATAGTGACCCCAGTAGACATAATTGGGGTCATTTATCAAACTGGTGTAAAGTAGAACTAGATTTCCAAACGAGCAGTCAAAAATGAAAGGTGGAATCTGATTGGCTGCTATAGGCAACTAAGCCAGTTCTACTTTACACCAGTGTGATAAATTACCCCAAATGTTCCTATAGTAGTTTGCCCAGACACAGTAGTTTCCCCCACATTGCCCCTACACAGTAATTTCTTCCACACTGCCCCCACACAGTAATTTCCCCAAAATTGCCCCCACACAGTAGTTTCCCCCACACCTCCCACACACAGTAGTTTCCCCCACACTGCCCCCACACAGTTGTTTCCCCCACTCTGCCCCCACACAGTAATTTCCCCCACACTGCCCCCACACAGTAGTTGCCCCCACACATTAATTTCCCCCACACTGTCCCCTGGTACATCCTGTGTATTTGCGATCACCGCCGCACATTGAGCGGAGATCGGAACAAGCTGCCTGCTGAAATTATTCAGCGGGCACCATGGTACAATGCCAAGGGGGTCCTGTGACCCCCCATATCGGCGATCGCTGCAAACCGCAAGTCAATTCAGACTGTGCTGTGGTGGCAGGCGGTGCAGGCGTGGTGGGGGTGCGATCCCCTGCCCGACCCCCTCTCATTTCCAGGATGGCCGAGCGGATAGCAGAGTGTCAGCACATTGCGTAGGGACCGCTGTATAGAAGTGGTTAACAGGGAGGGAGCTCCCTCCCTTTCCCATCGGGGGTTGCTGTGCTGTTTCAGCCCCCAATTCTTAACGGGATCACAGAGGGAGTGGGCGCCCCTCCCTCCCCATCACCCGATGCTCTGTTGTGGCAGCGGGTGATGGTCACCAAGGCAACCGGACGCCTTCACAGGAGTCCTGCTTGCCATGGTAATGCTAAGTCTGATCAGACTTCTACTAAAGAGAGAAGTCTGATCAGACTACTGTAAAGTGAAAATACAGTACAGTACACTATATAGTGTACTGTTTTGTATTATACAGACATCAGACCCACTGGATCTTCAAGAACCAAGTGGGTCAGGGTAAAAAAAAAAGTTAATGAAAGTGAAAAAAACTGAAAATAAAAAACACATGTATCACTGATTAAAAATTAAAAAAATAAAATACACTACACATGTTTGATATCCCCGCATGGTGAACGCCATAAACAAATAAAAATAAAAACTATGAGGAAATTGAAATTTTGCCCATCCTACTTCCCAAAAAAGGTAATAAAAGTGATCAAAAAAGTTGCATGTACGCCAAAATGGAACCAATCAAATCAGCACCTCACTCCGAAAAAAATGAGCCCTACATGAGAATCACCCAAAAAGTAAAACATATAGCTTTCAGACTATGGAGACACTAAAACTCCCCCCTCCCCTAAAATGCTGTAATTGTGTTAAAGTAAAATAAATTAAAAAAAGTATACATATTATGTATCGCTGCGTCCGTCAGAAACTGTTCTATAAAAATATTACATGTCCTGACCGCTCAGGTGAACACCATAAAAAAAAAATTGTGTAAAACGTAAATAAAAAAAAAAGGTATACATATTAGGTGTCACCGCGTCCATAAAAACCTGCTTCTATAAAAATGACACATGACCTAACCCCTCAGGGGAATATATAATTAATACAGTGTCAAAAGCCATTTTTGTCACCTTACATCACAAAAAGTGTAATAGCGACCAAAATTTCATATGCACCCCAAAATAGTGCCAATCAAACCGACATCTCATCCCACAAAAAATGATCCCCTACAGTCTCCCAAAAAATAAAAATAAATATATGGCTAGTGTGGAGACACTAAAAAAAAAATTTTTTTTTCAAAAATGCTTTATTATGTAAAAATTAAAACCCCCCAAAAAGTATTCATATTTGGTATTGTCACATCCGTAACAACCTGCTCTTCAGAAATAGCACTTGTATATAGCACATGATCTAACCTGTCAGATCAACAATGTAAATAACAAAAAATAATAATTTTTTGCAAATTTTACATTTTAATCAATTCTTCCAGTAACAAAGCAAGCCAAACAAAACTCAATATTTATTGCCTGATTCTGTAGTTTGCAGAAACACCCCAAATGTGGTCGTAAACTGCTATATGTGACTCCAACTAAGAAACTACACCTCAAGGTATTCAAAACTTATTATACAAACTTTGTTAACCATTTAGGTGTTCCACAAGAGTTATTGGCAAATGGAGATGAAATTTCAGAATTTCTATTTTTTGTTATCTTGCTTCGAAAAAAGTGTAATATAGAGCAAACAACAATCATATAGACCCTAAAATAGTACCAACAAAAATGACACCTTATCCCATAGTTTCCAAAATGGGGTCATTTTTCGGGAGTTTCTACTGTAGGGGTGCATCAGGGGGCTTCAAATGGGACTTTCCGTGACGTCACTGGGTCACATGGTCCAATCACAGCATGTGATTGGACCATGTGACTCATGTGACCCAGTGACGTCACGGAAGGTCCTTTACCCGCCTCAGCTGAAGACAGAACTGGAGACTGCCAGCTACGCGATCAATTGGAGGAGGTGAGTTGATTTTTGTTTTATTTTTAACCCTCAATCACCCTTTTTACTTTGCATACTGTATTTAGAATGCTATTATTTTACTTTATAACTATGTTATAAAGGAAAATAATAAAATATACAGAATACTCAACCCGAAACTGGACTTCAGTGATGAAGTCCGGCTTCGGGTCTGGGTACCAAACATGCCGATTTTTCTCTCGCATTTGCAAAACGCATTACAACAGTTTGCACACGCACGAAAAAAATCGCGCATTTTCCCGCACTGCTCCTGCCCAGAGATGTCCCGAACTATTCGCCGGAGAACAGTTCCCGGCGAACATAGCTTGTTCGTGTTCTCCACAGCGGGCGAAACATATGCGATGTTCGGTCCGCCCCCTATTCATCATCATTGAGTAAACTTTGACCCTGTACCTCATAGTCAGCAGACACATTCCAGCCAATCAGCAGCATACCCTCCCTCCCAGACCCTCCCACCTCCGGGACAGCATCCATTTTAGATTCATTCGGAAGCTGCAGTCTTAGTTAGAGGAGGGACAGTGTAGCTGCTGCTGATTTAATAGGGAAATCGTTAGCTAGCCTAGTGTATTCAGTGTCCACTCCAGTCCTGAAAGACTCATCTGATCTCTGCTGTAAGGACAGCGTCCTGACAGCACCCCAAAAAGCCCTTTTAGGGCTAGTACATCAGTTTTTTTTTCATGTGTAATCTAATTGCAGTTGCCTGCCAGCGTGTGTGTCAGGCTCATAGCGTATACTGTTCCCACTTGCCCAGTGCCACCACTCATATCTGGTGTCACAGTAGCTTGCATTTAAAAAAAACAAAAAACTTTTTTGACTGTAATATAATAGCAGTCAGTTGCCTGCAAGCGTGTGTGTTTCAGGCCCTGCAAGTGCATAGTGTCACCAGTGCAACTCATATCTGGTATCCCAGTAGATTACATTTAAAAAACAACAACAATTTTGACTGTAATATAATAGCAGTCAGTTGCCTGCACGCGTGTGTGTTTCAGGCCCTGCAAGTGCACAGTGTCACCAGTGCAACTCATATCTGGTGTCACAGTAGATTACATTTAAAAAAACAACAACAATTTTGACTGTAAAATAATAACAGTCAGTTGCCTGCACGCGTGTCTGTTTCAGGCCCTGCAAGTGCACAGTGACACCAGCGCAATTCATATCTGGTGTCACGGTAGATTACATTTAAAAAACAACAACAATTTTAACTGTAATATAATAGCAGTCAGTTGCCTGCACGCGTGTGTGTTTCAGGCCCTGCAAGTGCACAGTGTCACCAGTGCAACTCATATCTGGTGTCACAGTAGATTACATTTAAAAATAAAAAAACAATTTTGACTGTAATATATTAGCAGTCAGTTGCCTGCAAGCGTGTGTGTTTCACGCCCTGCAAGTGCACAGTGTCACCAGTGCAACTCATATCTGGTGTCACAGTAGATTACATTTAAAAAAACAACAACAATTTTGACTGTAATATAATAGCAGTCAGTTGTCTGCAAGCGTGTGTGTTTCAGGCCCTGCAAGTGCATAGTGTCACCAGTGTAACTCATATCTGGTGTCACAGTAGATTACATTTAAAAAAACAACAATTTTGACTGTAATAGATTAAATAGCAGTTAGTTGTCTGCAAGCGTGTGTGTCAGGCCTACAGCGTCTACTCTGCCAACTTCTGCCAGTGCACAGTGCTACTCATATCTGGTGTCACAGTAGCTTGCACGCATAGTACAACTAAAATAATCTAAAAAAAATGACAGGCAGAGGCAGGCCACCCCGCAGGGGCCGTCGTGGTCGTGGTGCTGTGATTCCCTTTGGCCCTAGAATAATGGCCAGTGTTCATAATCCACGTACCCTGAACTCGAAAAGTTCTGAGGACATAGTTGACTGGCTAACACAGGACACCCAATCTTCTTCAGCTTCCGCTCGGCACCTTGACGCACCATCCTCCTCCAGCTCAGAGTTCGGGCACCTCTCAAGTTACCACTCGCCCGCCTGCAGCCACCACCAACACTAGCACCACAGCTGCTTCACTTGATCTGTCAGAGGAGTTATTTACACATCAGTTGGAAGAAATGAGTGATGCGCAACCATTATTGCCATAGGATGTAGATAACAGGGATGTGTTTCAATTAGGCAGCATTACACAAATGGACGTACGGTGTGATGATGATGATGTTGTACCCGCTGCTGCTTCCTTTGCTGAGTTGTCAGATACAAGTGAAGCGGTTGATGATGACAATGTCTCCGTGGATGTCACGTGGGTGCCCGCTCGAAGAGAAGAAGAACAGGGGGGAAGTTCACATGTGGAAACAGAGAGGAGGAGGAGACAAGTTGGAAGCAGGGGGAGGTCATCGCAAGGAGCTAGTGGCACAGTCAGACAGCATGTATCGGCACCCGGGGTCAGCCAGACAGCACTCCAGCAGTGTGGCATTTTTTTTGTGTGTCTGCCTCTGATAACAGCAATGCCATGTGCAACCTGTGCCAAAAGAAACTGAGTCGTGGGAAGTGCAACACCCAGCTAGGTATGTAGTGTACGGGAGCTGTAATGCCCGTCACTACAGAAGGGTCACTTGTGTGCTGTTGTTCCCCTCATTTATGGGGAGGTTGGTATAAATTATTTTCAATTCAATGTAATGCTATTTACTACCCTGTTACTGTTATATTGCCATGTGCAGGCCTGCTAGGGATGTCATTCCAGCTCTAGGTCAGTAGAGGGAGCTAGGGAGCCCTAGTTTATATATAGGCCCAGTCAGGGAAGGGAAAGGAGTCTAGCCCAGGCCATGAGCCTGTGAAGTTAATTCCAGGCCTTGAGCCTGTGAAGGCAGAGCAGGCCTGGAGCCTGCAGACTAGGAGAGGGCATTGTAGTCCCTGTAACCGGGTTCCAGATCCAAGGAGAAGGTTCCCCTCCTGAGTCCGTATTTGCAGAAGTAGGAACACCACTGTTAACCAGCCGAGGAAGCTGAGAGAGGCAGAGCCAAGTACAGTAAAGCAAGCGGTACTAAAGACAACACAGGAGGTACTTGATAATTACAGACCCAAGGATAAACGCCAGATATAGGGCATTGGGGCCTTGGAGGATAGTTTCCATGTTCCAGGATCAGACAGGTAGAGAGTGCAAGTCGCCTGTACTGCAAGAGTCCTGTGTTTTACCCTTTGAAAATCACCTTGCTATGTAAGAGACTGCCGTATGTAACCATAACCTGTAATTTACTGAAACCAACCGTCTTCTAAGGAACTGCGCTTCCATCTATGTCCATGTATGATCACTACTAAAGCTTCAGTAAAGTTCCAGTTCTGTTTTACTACAACGTGGTTCCTCAATTATTCCTACTATCAGCAAACGGTGTGCCACCGTTAATTGGCACTGGCGTCACGAACTCTACCTATAACTACCTGTCCTTGCAGAAGTACCAGAGAGTCAGCCTGTCTCAGGTTAGTGGTCATAATTGCACTACAACACCCAGGAGCACTATTTAACCCTAACTTGAGTACGCTGCAGGTACAACTGCTTTGCGAAGGCACATGATCTCACATCACAAACGCCTATGGGATCAACACATGAGTACAAGCAGCACACAAACTCAAAGCCACCATGCTCCTCCTGGTCCAGCATCTTCAGCCACGTCAACCACTGCTGTCCTCCCTGCCCCCTCTCAACCATCCGCCACTCCGCCTCTCACCTTCAGCAGTTCCTGCTCATCTGCCCACAGTCAGGTGTCTGTCAAGGAAATGTTTCAGCGTAAGAAGCGAATGTCACAGAGTCACGCCCTTGCCCGGCGTCTGACAGCTGGCTTGTCAGAGCTTTTAGCCCGCCAGCTTTTACCATACAAGCTGGTGGAGTCTGAGGCCTTCAAAATATTTGTAGCTATTGGGACACGGCAGTGGAAGGTACCCAGCCCAAAATTTTTTTCACAAAAGGCAATCCCCAACCTGTTCTCTATTGTGGAAAAGGAAGTCATGGCATGTCTGGCACACAGTGTTGGGGCAAGGGTCCATCTGACCACTGACACCTGACCTGCAAAGCATGGTCAGGGCAGGTATATCATGTACACTGTGTATTGGGTAAACCTGCTGACAGGTGCCAAGCATAGAATGCGTGGCTCTGCAGCGGAGTTTGTGACACCGCCACAACTTGCAGGCAGGCCTGCTGCCACCTCCTCTACTCCTCCTACTCCATTCTCTTTGCTAACCTACTCAGCTGAGTCCTCTTCTGCTGCTGTGTCTTGCTCCACATCATCAACTGCACCCCCCCAGCTCCCCAGGGGCCATTCCACATCCTAGATACGACAGTGTCACGTTGTCTTGGGGTTGACTTGCCTGAAAGCAGAGAGTCACACCGGACCAGCACTCCTGTCCGCCCTGAACGCACAGGTGGATCAGTGGCTGACCACGCACCAACTGGAGATCGGCAAAGTGGTGTGTGACAACGGAAGCAATCTGTTGGCGGCATTGAATTTGGGCAAGTTGACACATGTGCCGTGCATGGCACATGTGTTGAATCTGATTGTACAACGCCTTGTGTGTAAGTACCCAGGCTTACAGGACGTCCTCAAGCAGGCCAGGAAGGTGTGTGGCCATTTCAGGCATTCCTACACGGCCATGGCGCACTTTTCCGGCATTCAGTGGCGAAACAACATGCCAGTGAGGCGCTTGATTTGCGACAGCCCGACATGTTGGAATTAAACACTCCTAATGTTCGACCGCCTGCTCCAACAAGAAAAAGCCGTCAATGAGTATTTGTATGACCGGGGTGCTAGGACAGCCTCTGCGGAGCTTGGTATGTTTTTGCCACGTTACTGGACGCTCATGCGCATTGCCTGTAGGCTCATGCGTCCTTTTGAGGAGGTGACGAACCTAATCAGTCGCACCGAAGGCACCATCAGCGACCTCATTCCATTTGTTTTCTTCCTGGAGCGTGCCCTACGAAGAGTGCTGGATCAGGCCGTAGATGAGCATGAAGAGGAAGAGGAAGAGTTGTGGTCACCATCACCACAAGAAACAGCCTTATCATCATTGCTTGCTGGACCTGCGTCAACGCTGGAAGAGGAGTCTGAGGAAGAGGAGTCAGAGGAGGAATGTGGCTTTGAGGAGGAGGAAGACCAGCAGGCATCCCAGGGTGCTCGTTTTTGTCACCTATCTGGGACCCGTGGTGTTGTACGTGGCACGTGGGGGAAAGAACAGACCTTCAATGACATCAGTGAGGATGAGGAACGGGAGATGAGTAGCTCGGCATCCTACCTTGTGCAAATAGGGTCTTTCATGCCGTCATGCCTGTTGAGGGACCCTCGTATAAAAGGGCTGAAGGAGAACAACCTGTACTGGGTGGCCACGCTACTAGACCCCCAGTATAAGCAGAAAGTGTCTGAAATGTTACCAAATTACCGGACGTCGCAAAGGATGCAGCAGTTCCAAAACAAGTTAAAAAGTATGCTTTACACAGCGTATAAGGGTGATGTCAGAGCACAATGGGAATCTAACAGGGGAAGAGGTGAAAGTAATCCTCCTCCTACCACGACCACGCCGGCAAGGACAGGACACTTTATAGATGTGTTGTTGATGGAGGACATGCAGAGCTTTTTAAGTCCTACACATACGACAGCCATTCGGGGTCCACCCTTAGAGAACGACTCAACCGACAGGTAGCAGACTAGCTCGCCTTAACTGCAGATATCGACACTCTGAGGAGCGATGAACCCCTTGACTACTGGATGTGCAAGGCTTGACCTGTGGCCTGAGCTATCCCAATTTGCGATAGAACTTCTGGCCTGCCCCACTTCAAGTGTCCTGTCAGAAAGGACCTTCAGCTTGACCTGTGGCCTGAGCTATCCCAATTTGCGATAGAACTTCTGGCCTGCCCCACTTCAAGTGTCCTGTCAGAAAGGACCTTCAGATTTTTAAGTCCTACACATCGCCACAGCCCTTCGGGGTCCACCCTCAGAGAACGACTCGACTGACAGGTAGCAGACTACCTCGCCTTAACTGCAGATATCGACACTTTGAGGAGCGATGAACCCCTTGACTACTGGGTGTGCAGGCTTGACCTGTGGCCTGAGCTATCCCAATTTGCGATAAAACTTCTGGCCTGCCCCACTTCAAGTGTCCTGTCAGAAAGGACCTTCAGCGCAGCAGGAGGTATTGTCACTGACAAGAGAAGTCGCCTAGGTCAAAAAAGTCTAGATTACCTTTGCGATTAGGGGACATAACAGGGATTAAACTGATAAGAATAGAACTAGTTAACACACCACTCATATAGGGTTGCACAGTACAATGCACGGCGCTCGCGCAGTGCCCCAAATTGGAAGTGAGAGGAACGACCAAGCTTCTTTTTCCATCTCCCGATTCCTAAAATCTATTCGATACACGTCCCCTGATAGTGGTCGTAACAGGGATTAAACTGATAAGAATAGTACTAAGTAACACACCACTCATATAGGGTTGCACAGTATATTGCACGGCGCACGCGCAGTGCCCCAAATTGGAAGTAAGAGGACCGACCAAGCTTCTTTTTCCATCTCCCGATTCCTAAAATCTATTTGATACACGTTCCCTGATAGGGGATGTAACAGGGATTAAACTGATAAAAATAGTACTACTGATTACTGAACACACCACTCATATAGGGTGGCACAGTACATTGCGCGAGGAAGAGACCTTCAATGACGTCAGTGAGGACAAGGAACGGGACATGGCTAGCTTGGCATCCAACCGTGTGCAAATGGGGAGTTTGCGGTTGTGCAAATGGACTGTTTGCAGTTGTTTGCGGTGCGTTAAACGGAGAGTTTGGTCTGTCAGAGTTTGGTCTGTCACTGTGAAGCGGGCGTAACCCTTACACTACCTGATTGATACAACATCATACCTGATCATATACACACACTGGATGTTTTAAAGCACGTTATTCCAAACAATTTAGGAATGTTAGGTGATTTATGCCCTTTATGGATTAAAACCCGACTCTGCGTCCACTACGTAATGTTTCATGGGAGTTTTGCCATGGATTCCCCTCCGGCATGCCACAGTCCAGGTGTTAGTCCCCTTGTAACAACTTTTCCATCACTACTGTGGCCAGAAAGAGTCCCTGTGGGTTTTAAAATTCGCCTGTCTATTGAAGTCTATGGCGGTTCGCCCGTATGCGAGCATTTGCGGAAGTTCGCGTTCGCCGTTTGCGAACAGAAAATTTTATGTTCGCGACATCTCTACTCCTGCCTCTTATCCGGGCGTCAAACGTGACGCCCGTGTGAAAAACGCCTAAAGGACTCTGGGATTGAGCCAAGCCATTGAAGCTTTTACCACAGCTGGACAATGAAAGGTAGAAACCCCAGGAGAAACGAAGGTGGGAGTGATTTATATCACAAACCAACTTTACTGTGCTTATAAGGGAATATTGGATGTGGTCGAATCTCAACAGGAGCCAATTAAGAGACGGTTTATATTTGATAGTTTGCACAGAAACAATACTATTGTAGAATAGACAACACTGCTCTGGATGGGTAAAATATATGCAAATTTTCATTTCTTACATCTGCCAGCGTCAGATATATTTAGGAAAGCTGATTTAAATATCTTTGCAAGAAACCCAGAGAGACATTGCCCGGTCTACAATACTGTGCACATGTACTCAGCGTACCAGGCACATTCCCTGACCTACAATACTGCATACATGTACTTGGCAAAGTAGGGGCATAGTCCGGCATTCAATATTGGCTACGCGGCATACCATGGGCTCTCCATAATTAGAAAGAGTATCACTTAGACCAGTGGCATAACTAGACCTGTGGATGACACTTAAGGGGGGATCTGTGGATGGCACTTAAGAGAGGGATCTGTGGAGGGGTGTGGGGATGTTGGGGGGGGGGGCATACATTTGTTTTGCTATGGGGCCCAGTCATTTGTAGCTACGCCAATAACATCAGGAAGGGATGGTGACTGTCCCTGTGAAATCACCAGCAAGGGGCGCTATGCCAACGTATAGCAGTGTAATCTAGGACATTTCCCCTAAGTGCTACCACACAGTATTAATGCTCACATTGTGGCCCCTCACAGTAATGAAGCCCACCTTGTGGCCACTCACTGCAGTTATGCCCACCTTTGTCCCTGTCACAGTGGTTATGCCCAGATATGTGCCCCTCTCTCACAGTAGCTATGCCCAGATATGTGCCCCCTCACAGTAGATATGCCCAGATATATGCCCCCTCACAGTAGTTATGCCATATTATGTGCCCCCTTACAGTAGTTATGCCATATTATATGCCCCCTCACAGTAGTTATGACAGATTATGTGCCCCCTCACAGTAGTTATGCCCAGATATGTGCCCCCTCACAGTGGTTATGGCCAGATATGTGCCCCCTCACAGTGGTTATGCCATATTATGTGCCCCCTCACAGTGGTTATGCCATATTATATGCCCCCTCACAGTGGTTATGCCAGACTATGTGCCCCCTCACAGTAGTTATGTCCAGATTATGTGCCTCCTCAAAGTGGTTATGCCAGATTATGTGCCCTCTCACAGTAGTTATGCCAGATTATGTGCCCCCTCACAGTAGTTATGTCCAAAATATGTGCCCGCTCACATTGGTTATACCAGATTACATGTCCCCTCACAGTAGTTATGTCCAGATTATATGCTCTCTCACAGTAGTTATGTCCAGAGTATGTGCCCTCTCACAATGGTTACACCAGATTATGTGCCCACTGCCACCTCACAGTAGTTATGCCCAGTTATGTGCCCTCTCGTAGTAGTTATGCTCACAAATATGCCCCCTCAGTAAAAATGCCCACTTTTGTGCCCCTCATGCTTGTTGTGCCCCCCTCCCCTTTTGCCTTCAGTATGCAGCTTTATGGGTGAAAACAAAAAAAAAAGTGAATCAGGGAGCGGAGAGAGTTCCTTTCTTCACGCTGGAGATGACAGTCCAGCAGTTACAAGAACTGCCGGGTCAGTATTCCCGTACCCCGAGCGCTCCTGAGCCCCCGCGCTCCCCTCTTCTCTGTGCACCAAGGGAGCGGTACATAATTTACATGCTTGAAGAGTGCTCTGACGAGCCCGGCAAACTTATATGTTTTTTTTTGTTTTTTTTGCATCCTTTGTTTTCAGAGTGGATGATGGCACTCTTTTGCAGAAATTCCAGTGAAATAAATAAGTTAAATCTAAGTAACTTACTTTATTATGTATAAGCCTGAAGAAATCATCAGTATCATGCTGAAACATGTAACTTACAGACAAAGTAAGCTATTTTATTTAGAACTGAGAATTCCTGAAATCTGCTTTTTTCTGCTGACATGAATGAAATGGGGATTCATACCACTCTACTGTACCTCTGTGTGCTTCTAATTATATAAAGAAGGCAAACAGATTCTCTGTGGGGCTCCAAAGGGGAAAAAAATCAGCAAGCTCCAGTGCAGGATATGGAGCCTGTAATGTGGATGTTATTGTGCTCCATGTGGTGATGTAAGTCCTCAACCTACTCTGCAAATAGCTACAAATGCTGCCCACTGGTTTTACAGGTATGGGAAAAATGGTTAAAGAGAGGAAATTGTATTACTCACCTGAAAAATTCCCTGTCGATCCAGTACCACCGTTTTGGTGGTCCCTGTCAGTCTTTATTCATTTTCCTGCAGCAGTCATGTGCAATGCACTATATGAATGTTGCATGAAAATCAACAAAGAAGGATGGAGACCACCAAAGCGATGGTACTGAATCAGTGGGGAATTTATCAAGAGAACTGCGTTCTGTTTGTGATAAACTTACCTACATCCATGACCTGTTCGTTTCCCAGAAAGTTACATTCCTTGATATCACTGAAACATGGCTGTCACCCATCGACACAGCCTCCCCTGCTGCACTATCCCATCTACTCTTTCAACTGCCCCTCCAGTCCATAAATTAGCACACCCTCATAGAAACCTCAAACATCTCTCCATTCAAACACTCTCTGATTCTCTCTCACCGCTGTCCACTATATCTTCACTTCACAGCAATGACACAGCTGTTTCTTGCTACAACACTGCAATTATTTCAGCCTTTGAATCGGTTGCCCGTCTCACACACATCGTAACCAGGCTCGAACTGGCCCACAGAGTTACAGCTGAATCCCCTAGTGGGCCCCTGAGCAAGGTGGGCCCCTAGTCTCCCACCCCCTCCACAAGTGGCATATAAAACAGTACAGTTATTGCCCTGCATACATATATTCAATGTACAGCACCTTAACCAGCCTATGTTCATATACAAAACATGATAGTATTAAAGAAACTCCCCAGTTTATTATTATAGACACAATCAGCGCTGAGATGACTTCTAGGTACAGAGGAAAGCTGCCAGTGTCCTCTTTTCCCCAGGACCTACCTTCTCAAAATCACTGCAGGGACCCCATATTCAATCATCTGGTAGCATCTTGCTGCTCTGTGAGCAGGTAATATTTGATTGTATCCGTATGGTGGGCCACCAAAATAAATTTCACTGGTGGGCCCTAGGCACCCCAGTCCGACACTGATCGTAACCCAGCAAATCAATTAACAACCCTGGCACACTTACCAGACAAAAATACTAAGATAAGCTTCTAGGGTCGTAGAACGACGCTGGAAGAAAACCCACTCCAAAGAAGACTTTGTCTCATACAAACAAGCTGTCCTCAACTTCAAGTCTGCACTCACCTCTTCTAAACAGGACTACTTCACTACTCTTACACATTCTCTTTCCCACAACTCCAAACAATTGTTTAATACCTCCAACTCTCCACTCTGTACTTCAGTACCCCCTCCCACACCCTTCATCTCTGCTACCACCCCCAGTACCCCTCCTTGGTACTCTTCCCACATAACCCACTGAAACCGCCCTAACCAAAGTCACCAATCATCTGTTAGCTGCCAAAGCTAAATGTCATTACTCTGTTCTTCTCCTTCTTGACTTTTCCTCTCTGACCTGCCTTCCAGATACATCCGCACATGTAATCTCTGATCCTGACAAGCCTACCACCTGCTGCCACCATACAACCAGATAAGCAGCTTTTACCCTCATCTACTGTGTCTTTCCCCTTCCCTTGTAGGCCAGAGTCCTCTCCCCCTTTGTGCCAGTTCATTAATAGTTTCATGTTTATCGTATTTGTATTTTTATCTCATGTATCTATGACCCTCTCGTGATGTACAGTGCCAGGGAATTAATGGCGCTTTAAAAAAATAAATAATAATAACAACATTTTATGCCATTTCTTCCTTTCAGCCAATTTTCTTCAAGGAATAAAGACCATGTGGGGTCCGAAACATGTTAACCGTTCATGGCGGTGGGTGTGGATACATGCTGTAGTTGATTTTATTTTGAAGACCAATAAAGACAAACAACCGTGTGGATTCATCATGTGCTGGAATGTTTCCTTCTTTGTAGCGACTCTTTCTTAACACCATATTTCTCAATGTATTTACATCAGGCAACTGGGATATAAACAATTGTAAATCAGTTACAAATCCTCTAATTCCCTTCATACAGTATATGAACATTTTTAAAAAACCATCAAAGCTAAGCAGTCATTAAAAAAAAAAAATTATAATAATTTATGGGCCCCTTTCACACGAGCGTGTCCGGATTTGGTCCGGATGCGTTGCGGATGCGTTCAGTGTAAACTGTGCGATTTCGCAGGCAAAGCCAATAAGTTTTGCCTGCGATTGGGTTCAGTTGTTCAGTTTTTTCCGCACGGGTGCAATGCGTTTTGATGCGTTTTTCACGCGCGTGATAAAAAACTGAAGGTTTACAAACAACATCTCCAAGTAACCATCAGTAAAAACGCATCGCACCCGCTCTTGCTTGTGGATGCGATGCGTTTTTCACACAGCCCCATTCACTTCTATGGGGCCAGAGCTGCGTGAAAAACGCAAAATATAGAACATGCTGCGATTTTCACGCAACGCAGAAGTGATGTGTGAAAAAAACAACGCTCATGTACACAGACCCATTGAAATGAATGGGTCAGGATTCAGAGCGGGTGCTATGCGTTCACGTCACTCATTGCACCCGTGCGGAAAACTCGCTCGTGTGAAAGGGGCCATGGACTACCAATCTTGTCCTTCTCTGATAATTATACGTATTATCATTCTAGCCTTCTATACTAAAAAAAAGTCCAAACAATGAATAGCACCATTGGATGATCTGGTTACAAAAAGTGCATATGGTGGCGGTGCCTGCAGTGTTAGGCCCAAGCCCTATGGGCCCCTTGCATACAGAAAACTGGAACATTATACCGCAGCAGTCACTGTCTTTAATCAGAATCCATGTTTATTCACCAACAGAACATGCAACGTTTTAGCTGCACAGGGTCTTTCTCAAGCACAAAGTGAATGTACCAAATGTGAGAACATATATACATCAAAATGTTTAGAAATTCCACGTTAATCATGTGACAGAATAAATACATTCATACATTCAAGTGGAACAGATAGTCTGAGAGTGTATACTACCCAGTGTATAATCAATACCCCTCTTAGTGTGGGTGGCAGTTGTGGCAATAGTATATCTGAGCAAAAAGTGTTTACTTTCATAAGGAACAGGAGAAAATCTGGAGGGATCGGAATCCTACTGCATGTGCTGCATTTCCTATAATCCAATGCGTCTGCACTCGCGCAGGAAAATCATTCAAGAGAGTAGTCCCACTAGTCCTGTGCTTACTGCTTCCTGGCAAGGGACTTACAAGGAGGCACTCGTGATGTATATTGCCTAGAATGTGCATCTTGCCAGTGGTGCATTCACTTTGTGCTTGAAAAAGACTGTGCAGTTGAAACGTTGCATGTTCTGTTGGTGAATAAACATGTCTTCTGATTGACAGTCAGTGCTGCGGTATTCTAATGAAGTATACTATACCAAAATCACTTTCTAGATCAAACTAATTATTAAAAAACATATTTTTTAAATTAAATAAAAAACATTATTTATTTACACTTTATTGCCACTAGATGTCACCAAGTTGACATGTTTCAAATACTCCACACAGATGACAAAAATACTGCTCCTAATTCTTTCCAAGGGCAGTTTTTATATCACTCAAAGTGGATCTGCCAGCCTAACATGCTACCCTAGTCTACATCTTTAGGTCAATACTTGTCCTGGTGCACTCTTCTTAATAGATTTGGTATATCTTATACCAGCAGACTTTGTACTAAGAAAGGCATGTGAAATTCTTGTCTTAGTAACTTTCTGCTAGAGTTTATGGCCTTGAGTTATCATGCCTTCACTCCACAATTTTGCCTTGAGAATGAGGGTTTTGCAACTTTTTTTGCCTCACTTGTGCAAACAAGTGCATCTTTTTGCATCTTTACACCATTCACTCCAGTTTTGAAATATGGGTGGGAAAGTGAGTGTGGTTACTGTGATAATAAGTTTCATTCCAAATTTTTCATTGAGACTCTTTTAAAAAGTCGCAAAAAAGTCACAACCTAACTCCAGTAGGCGGTTTAAGTAGGAAAACATGAGTAGCTTTTTTTAGACAAAAGTGTTAGGTTTTAGGATAAGACAAATCAAACATGTGACATTTGTGCATAAAGTACTCCAACACAGACTCAAGCAAAACTGACTTCAAATATTAGCCTTATGATGAATTCCCCCCTATGAGTCTAGTGCAGGGGTGCACAACCTTTTCTGGTTGGGGGCCACATTGTCAGCCTGAACCAATTCCAAGGGCCAAAAATAAAACTTAAATGGGTATTACCAACTGAAATACTGTATTTTTGGCATATTGAACATACAGTATATACTGTAAATGTCTAGTTACCGTTCTAGGACTCTCATCTAATAGGAGAATACATGAAAGATACATGTAAGAAGCCATAAAACATAGACCTACATGTATTTTACCAGATTTTTGGGGGCCGCACAGAATGGTATCGAGGGCCGCATGTGGCCCCCGGGCCGCAGGTTGTGCACCCCTGGTCTAGTGTATTAATGAGAGGGGCACCTCCGCTGCCCCCAAGCAGGGCCATATTTACAGCACAGCACCAGCTTATGCTCAGTCCCATGGTCCCGGCCAACAAAGAGACTGGTGCCTTTTCCTATAGTGTGCAAGCACGGCCTCTGCTGCTGGATTACAGGATGGTCAGGGATGGTCAACCCCTAGATACAAAAATTGTATAACATGATGGAAAAACGAATGAAGCCAGAAAAGGAGGCAAAATGGACAATCATCACAATATATTAGTAAGTGCCTTGTATTAACTTTGTCTACATGATAAATGCTCAGGTGAGACAACCCCTTTAAAAGGGTTTTCCAGGGTTTTTATACTGATGACCTATCGTGTGAGTCTGACACCTGGGACCCCGCCGATCAGCTGTTTTGAGAAGGCAGCGATGCTCCTTCTCGCAGCTTACCAAGCACAGCGCTATACATTGTATAGCGGCTGTGCTTGCTTTTGCACTCAACCCCATGCACTTGAATGTGGCTCAGCTGCTCCTAGGTCAAGTGACGACACATCACAGGAGATCCGCTGCCTTCTCAAACAGCTGATTGGCCCCTGATCATTGGCCACTGATCAGATACTGATGACCGATCCTGAAGATCGCATACAAACAAGTTAGACAGCCGCATCTCCTTTCATTCATAGTGGGTCCATGAACACATGTGCAGGTGGTGATGGTGAGTTCACTAAAAGGGTTCAAGAGGGGCCTGTATGTATTTCTGGAGTGTAATAATATAAGTTATAGTTACTAGAATTGTGGAAAAGGATCATTGATTCAAGGAATTAAAGGGGTTTTCTGAGATTTTCATACTGATGACCTATCACCGTACAGACCGTCACCTGAATGCACCAGCCATCCACGACCACAGATCCAAATTTGGCCAATTGATCAGCATACAAACAAGTTAGACAGCAGCATCTCCAGAAATGAACTTTTATTCATAGTGAGTAGTGATGAGTGAACACCAAAGTGTTTGGGTGTTCGGCTACTCGGTCCGAACACATAGCGATATTCGTGCGCTCGGCCGAACACCCGAGTATATGGAAGTCAATGGGAGACAACCAGTCACCCCCTGCTTGGATGAGGGTAGGGTGCCTGGATCATAGGAAAAGGTCTGAAATTGAAACACCTCTAAAATTGATCAGGAACAGCAGGGGGAAGATGTCTGGATGCATCTTGGACTCCAATGTTGCTGCTGGGAACAATGTTGTCCGAGTTGTACGCCACTTTTACAGACTGACAAAAAATGCCCAAAACCCCGCCCCCCAAATTTTTTTTTTAAAATAATTGAAAATAATAAAAAAATAATAATCATTTTTAGAGGAAAAATTGTTAGGAAACATTCTTTCCTGTATATTCAATTGTATATACAGTGCAAGTGCTGCTAAAAATTACAAGACGCAGTCTGATACAGCCTGTATATCACATAAAGGAGGGCCTCATTCACATTAGAGTTGTTTCGGTACCAAAATTTTGATTCGGTATCGATACCATAAAAAAGTATTGCAATACTCGATACCATTCGATACCACACGGAAAAAAAAAACGCCAAAAAAATCTGCGTGCATTCCACATTTTATGGAACCGCCGGCGTTCACCGCATAAAAGTGGATTTTTTAATAGTTTGGACTTTTGAGACGCGGCGATATGTAATATTTTATTTATTGTTTATATTTTATATGTAAGATTGGGAAACTTTTTTTTTTCTTTTACAGTTTATTTATTACATCCTATTCACCCTAATAGAGCTCTATCAGGGTGAATAGGATCTCACCCTCTCCCTGCTGCCCTGTGCACAGTGCACACAGCAGCAGGGAGCAGACTATGGCAGCCAGGACTAAGCGTCCTGGTTACCATGGTAACCGATCGGAGCCCCAGCATTACACTGCTGGGGCTCCGATCACTGCCACTGCCACCAATGAGGCGGAGGTGAGGGGACCAGCAATGCTTTAATACAGGGGGAGCACTGGCCAGCAATGCCTAGTATCCTAGTTTCATATATTAATGCAGGCAGAAGACACATGCTGCCGGCACCTGCCTGTGACAGAGCGCTGCGATTAACCCCTCAGGTGCCGGCAGCGTGGGTCTTCTGCCTGCATTTATATATGAAACGGTACTAGGCATTGCTGGCCAGTGCTCCTGTCCCCCCGCTCCGCCCCTTCTCCGCCCCTCTCCCTCTAATGGTTGCAGCGGCAGCACAGGGGGCGGGAGAGACTGCCTCCTTCTCCCTGTGCTGCCGAGGAGAACATGGCCGAGCTGAGAGCGGCGCAGCCACGTTCTCTGATACTGGGCTGTGCAGTAGCGCAGCCCAGTATCGATAAAATACTAATCCTGGTATCAAGCTCGATACCAGAGAAAAGTATTGATTGGGTATCAAAAGTTCGATACCCGAAACAACCCTAATTCACATGGTGCTACAATTGTTCAGGTACACTGCTACACTCATAAAGCCTATGCAGTATGCACTAAGTGAAAGGGCTGCCAAAAATTACAAGGAATCGGCAAAAATTATGATTGATGGCCTGCTGGTGACCCTCAAAAACATTTTGAGCAAGGGCCTGCTGGTTATCCTGTAAAATATTACAGGTGAGGGCATGCTGCTAAGCTGACCCTCTAAAACAGGGGTCCTCAAACTATGGCCCGCGGGACATATGCGGCCCGCCAAGGAAACTGATCCAGCCCGCCGGGTGTTTTTTCCGTTTCTCACAGCTCAGCAGGGCGCCACCACCTTCTCCCAATGGAGATGTGAGGGGGCTGCGGCGGACGGAGAGAGGGACTGACAGTGTAGCATGGCCAAGCTCTGTCTGGTCCGCGGTACAGGAACTTTTGTTTCCTGTATCCTGTACCCGGCCGGACTGACAGGAAGTACTCACTTAGTGTGCGCTTCCTATGAGTCCAGCCGGGTACAGGAAACAAATGCTCCTGTACCGCGGACCTCACAGAGCTCGGCCACGCTACACTAGGGGAGGGGGTGAGTAATGAATGAGCAGTGTGACAAGGTGATGAGGGAGGGGCGCTGAGAAAAAGAGTGACAAGAAGGTGGGGGTGACAACCGAGAGGGGCTGAGAATAAGAGTGACAAGGGAGGGGGGGCTGAGAAATGAGTGACAAGGGAGGGTCTAAGAAATGAGAGTGACAAGGGAGGGAGGGGGCCTGAGAAATGAGAGTGACAAGGGAGGGGGCTGAGAAATGAGAGTGACAAGGGAGGGAGGGGGCCTGAGAAATGAGTGACAGGGGAGGTCCTAAGAAATGAGAGTGACAAGGGAGGGAGGGGGCCTGAGAAATGAGAGTGACAAGGGGGGGGTCTGAGAAATGAGAGTGACAAGGAAGAGAGGGGGCCTCTAAAATGAGTGACAGGGGAGGGGGACTAAAAAATTAGAGTGACAAGGGAGGGAGGGGTCTGAGAAATGAGAGTGACAAGGGAGGGGTCTGACAAATGAGAGTGACAAGGGAGGAAGGGGTCTGACAAATGAGAGTGACAAGGGAGGGAGGGTCTGAGAAATGAGAGTGACAAGGGAGGGGGGCTGAGAAATGAGAGTGGCAAGGGAGGGGGGAATGAGAGTGACAAGGGAGGGAGGGTCTGAGAAATGAGAGTGACAAAGGACGGAGGGGTCTGAGAAATGAGAGTGACAAGGGAGGGGGGCTGAGAAATGAGAGTGGCAAGGGAGGGGGGAATGAGAGTGACAAGGGAGGGAGGGTCCTGAGAAATGAGAGTGACAAGGGAGGGGGCTGAGAAATGAGAGTGACAAGGGACGGGGGAATGAGAGTGACAATAGAGGGAGGGACCTGAGAAATGAGAGTGATAAGGGAGGGAGGGAGGGGGAAATGACAAGTGACAAGGGAAGGGGGTGAGAAAGAGAGTGACAAGGGGGGGGGGAATGATTCCCATTGAAATACTGGTATATATATATAATTGCTCATAGTTAAACTATAGTCTGGCCCTCCCACGGTCTAAGGGACCATGAACTGGCCCCCTGTTTAAAAAGTTTGAGGATCCCTGCTCTAAAACATTATAGTTGAGGGCCTGAAGGTGAGGGAACCCCATAAAAGATTGCAGTGGTAGCCTACAGGTGAACAGACCGTAAAAAACTTCGGAGGTAAGGGCCTTAAGGTGAGCAGACCGTATGAAACATTAGAGGTGAGGGCCTGAAGGTGAGCGAACCCCATAAAACATTGCAGTAATGGCCTACGGGTGAGCAGATCATATAAAACATTGGAGGTGAGGGCGTGAAGGTGAGCGAACCCCATAAAACATTGCAGTAATGGCCTACAGGTGAGCAGACCATATAAAACATTGGAGGTGAGGGCCTGAAGGTGAGCGAACCCCATAAAACATTGCAGTGGTGGCCTACAGGTGAACAGACCGTATAAAACATTAGAGGTAAGGGCCTGAAGGTGAGCAGACCATATGAAACATTGGAGGTGAGGGCCTGAAGGTGAGCGAACCCCATAAAACACTGCGGTAATGGCCTACAGGTGAACCGATCGTATAAAACATTGGAGGTGAGGGCCTGAAGGTGAGAGAACCCCATAAAACATTGCAGTAATGGCCTATAGGTGAGCAAACCATATAAAACACTGGAGGTGAGGGCCTGAAGGTGAGCAGACCGTATAAAACATTGGAGGTGAAGGCCTGAAGGTGAGCGAACCCCATTAAACATTGCAGTAATGGCCTACAGGTGAGCAGACCATATAAAACATTGGAGTGGAGGGCCTGAAGGGGAGTGAACCCCATAAAACACTGCAGTAATGGCCTACAGGTGAGCAGATTGTATAAAACATTGGAGGTGAGGACTTGAAGGTGAGCAGACCATATAAAACATTGGAGGTGAAGGCCTGAAGGTGAGCGAACCCCATAAAACATTGCAGTAATGGCCTACAAGTGAGCAGATCGTATAAAACATTGGAGGTGTTCACCACAGGAATGAGAGATGAGAAGTTCTCTCTGTAGGGGGAGTCGAGAAGGGTGAACACCCAGTAATCTGTATTATCTAAAATGCATATAACGCGAGGGTCGTGGGAAAGGCAGCCTAACATGAAGTCAGCCATGTGTGCCAGAGTACCAACAGGCAAGATGTCGATGTCAACATCAGGATGACTCTCCATCCCCTCATACTCCTCCTCCTCTTCTGGCCATCCACACTGAACAGATGGAATAAAAGTCACATGGGTACTAGCCTCTGTAGCAGAGGCAAGTGTCTCCAGCTCCTCCTCCTCCTCTTCATGGCCCAATTCTGGATGAGAAGACGAATTGTGGGTGGTATGGTTATCACCCTATGTAATGTAATGCAGCGATCATTTGAGTAGACTCAGGAGTGGGATGGTTATGCTGATAATAGCGTTATATCACCACTAACCATCTGTGTGGATTCATCAAAGTTTTTTAACCGCAACCTCACATTGGTCTGACATCAATGCCCACTCCTCGCTTGTGAATAGTGGCAGTTGACTCGAAAGGCGACGACCATGTTGCAGCTGGTATTCAACAACTGCCCTCTGCTGGTCACAGCCTGGTCAACATGTAGAAGGTAGAGTTTGAGCGCGTGCTCACGTCACACAACAGAGCTGGAAGCCGCAAGCACTGCTGCACCGTTGACAGACTGGCTGAAGCTGTGGACGACTTTTGGAAATGGGCACAAAAGTGGCGCACCTTCAATAGTAGCTCCTAAAAATTGGGGTAGGTTTTGATAAACTGCTGAACCACTAAGTTTAAGACGTGGGCTAGGCATGAAATATGTGTCAGGTTGCCAAGCTCCAAAGCCGCCATTAAGTTATGGCCATTGTCAGACACAACCATGCCTGGTTGTAGGTTGAGTGGCGATAGACACCACTCAGTCTGGTCCCTTATACCCTGCCACAGCTCTACAGTGGTTTATTGTTTGTCCCCTAAGCAGCCCAGCTTCAGAACAGCCTGTTAATGCTTACCCAATAGCAGTGCTACTCTGCTTCCAGCTAGCGACTGATGGCTGACTGCTGTTGGAGGTGGAAGTGGAGGAGGAGGAAAAGTGGGGGTTGAAGCCAGTAACATAGCTCCTGGTGGAGACCCTGATGGACGTAGGGCCCGCAATTCTGGGTGTGGGTAGCACCTATGCCATCCCAGGGGACGACTCACTACCGGCCTCCACAACATTCACCAAGTTAGTGGTCAGTGAAATGTAGCATCCCTGGCCACCAGCACTTGTCCATGTGTCCGTGGGGAGGTGGACCTTCCCAGTAAGTGCGTTGGTCAGGGCACGGGTGATGTTCCGGGACACATGCTGGTGTAAGGCAGGCACGACACATTGTGAAAAATAGTGGCGGCTGGGGACTGCGTACCGAGGGGCATCTAGGCCTCCACCTTCGACAGGGGATTGGCCAGCAGTGCGTAACACAGGGGAAGAGGAGGCTGTGCTGTGACCCGCAGAGCCCGATTGTGGACCCAGGCGTTCAGCCCACTTATTAGGGTACTTGGATGCCATGTGGCGGATCATGCTGGTGGTCGTGAGGTTGCTAGTGTTCACGCCCCGGCTCATTTTGGTATGGCACAGGTTGCAAACTACCACTCTTTTGTCGTCTGCGCTTTCCTCAAAAAAGCGCCATACTGCGGAACATCTACCCCTTGGCAAGGTAGATTTATGCATGGGGATGCTCAGTGTAAAGGTTGCGGGCCTGTTTGGTGTGGGCCGACGTCTCCCTTTTGCAACCCCACTGCCTCTTCCAGACTGTTGCGGTGCTGCGGATTCCTCCCCCTCTGTACTGCTGTCGTCGCTCGGCTTTTCACCTTCCCATCATCCACCGACTCCTCTTCCACTTCCTCACTTTGCTCATCCTCCTGACTTGACCTAACCGCAACCTGAGTGTTTGGCAACTGTGTCTCATCATCATCCTCCTCGTGAACGAATTATTGCCGATCACCACCGTCATCTTCTTGCAACTGCAAAGGCTCAAGAGGTTGGGAATCGGCACAATATCTCAGGTCCCTCTTTAAATGTGCTGGGTGAGAGGGCCAATTCTAATAGTGGCGCTGGAAAGAGCTCTTCGAGTATCCTAGTGTGTGGTCACTCATTTGGCAAGCCTCTACATGGTGGGAGGAAGAATGGTGAGAGGAAGGATGAACAGAGTGAGGATTTGGTTGACCACACTCTTGGCTAGAGAGACTGAACCTGGAGGAAGAGAGGGTGGTGCTTAACCGACTGGACGCATTATCTTCAGCAATCCAACCGACCAACTGTTCGCACTGGTCCAACTTTGACAGTGTAGTTCTACGCCGCCCAGTTAATTTGCACATGAAACTGGGTACATTTTTTTTTTCCGGGTGCACTGGCAGCAGGCACAGTTTCATTGCACCTCAGCATCACGCCTACTTCCCCATCCCTTTGTGCTCGCCTTCTTCATATTAATGGTTTTGTCTGTAGATGTGGTGCAGATTGCTTTACTGGCCACTAAAGACACAGTTTTCTGATGCAGTACAGTATTGGATGCAAAATTGAACAGATTTTGGCCAGGATACTAGGCCCAAAAAAATTGAATTTGTAATATACACACTGTATTCAGATGTCGTTCAGTATTGAAAGCAAAATACAACAGATGTCGGCCAGTATACTCGGCCCAAGATAATGGAATTTGTAATATACACACTGTATTCAGATATAGTTCGGTATAGGAAGCAAAATACAACAAATTTCGGCCAGTAAACTAGACGCAATATAATGGAATTTGTAATATACACACTGTATTCAGATGTAGATCAGTATTGGAAGCAAAATACAACAGATTTCGGCCAGTAAACTAGGCCCAATATAATGGAATTTGTAATATACACACTGTATTCAGACATAGTTCGGTATTGGAAGCAAAATACAACAGATTTCGTCAAGTAAACTAGGCCCAATATAATGGAATTTGTAATATACACACTGTATTCAGATGTAGCTCGGTATTGGAAGCAAAATACAACAGATTTCGGCCAGTAAACTAGACGCAATATAATGGAATTTGTAATATACACACTGTATTCAGACATAGTTCGGTATTGGAAGCAAAATACAACAGATTTCGTCAAGTAAACTAGGCCCAATATAATGGAATTTGTAATATACACACTGTATTCAGATGTAGCTCGGTATTGGAAGCAAAATACAACAGATTTCGGCCAGTAAACTAGGCGCAATATAATGGAATTTTTAATATACACACTGTATTCAGATGTAGATCAGTATTGGAAGCAAAATACAACAGATTTCGGCCAGTAAACTAGACCCAAGAAAATAGAATTTTTAATATAAACACTGTATTCAGATGTAGTTCGGTATTGAAAGCAAAATACAACAGATTTCGGCCAGTAAACTAGGCCCAATATAATGGAATTTGTAATATACACACTGTATTCAAATGCAGTTCGGTATTGGAAGCAAAATAGAAGAGATGTCGGCCAGTATACTAGGCCCAAGATAATGGAATTTGTAATATACACACTGTATTCCCATGTAGTTCGTTATTGGAAGCAAAATACAACAGATGTCGGCCAGTATACTAGGCCCAAGATAATCAAATTTGTAATATACACACTGTATTCAGATGTAGTTCGGTATTGGAAGCAAAATACAACAGATTTTGGCATGTTAACTAAGCCCAATATAATGGAATGTTTAACCCGTTATTGACCAAGCCTGTTTGGGCCTTTATGACAAAGCGTTTTTCGTCCTTTTTTCATGGTCTTGTTCCAAGAGCTATAACTTTTTTATTTTTCTGTCTATATAGCAGTATGAAGGCTTGTTTTTTGCGGGACAAGTTGTAGTTTTTAATGGCGCAATTTTGGGGTACACATAACTTTCTGATTAACTTTTATTAACTCTTTCTGGGACGGAGATGGGAAAAAATAGCAATACTGCCACAGTGTTTTTACATTATAAATTTTACGGCGTTCCTTTTTTGGTAAAAGTAACATAATATTTTTATTCTATGGGTCAGTACGATTACAATGATACTAAATACATATAGTTTTTTTATGTTTTACTACTTTTTTTTGCAATAAAATCCCCTTTTTTTAACCCAAAAAATGTTTTTGCATTGCCACTTCCCAAGACCCATAACTTTTTTATTTTTTTTTCTATGGAGTTGTGTAAGGGCTTGATTTTTGCAGGCCAAATTGTATTTTTCATTGGTATAATTTTGAAGTAAATGCCGCTTTTTGATCGCTTGTTATTCCCTTTTTTTCGGTGGAAACTAGAAATAAATTAGAAATTCTGGCCTTTTCTTAAATAGTTTTTTTTACGGCGTGTACGATAGGGGGTAATATGTAGTACTGGTCGTTATGGATGCGGCAATACCAAACATATGGGGTTATTTATTTATTTTTTCATTGAAAAGCGTATTTTCAATGGAAAAAAAGCATATTCTTTTATTTTATGGAATTTTTTTTATTTAATAAATGGGTATTTTTTTCAAATTTTTTTTATTACTTAATAGTCCCACAAGGGGACTATAATATACAGTATTTTTATTGCTTATAAAATGTAATGCATTATATCTATAATGCATTACATTTTAATAGCAGTGCTATTCCAACTTTGACCAGCAGGCTGCACCAGAGAGGCACAACCTGCTGGAGATTACTGAAGGACAGGCTCGGGGCCCTGCCGGAAGCCAGGTAAGGCTTCCCAGCACATCAGCACCCCACGATTGCATTTGTCCGTTCCCTCTGTCAGCACTTTAATGCGCAGGCGCCATTGCCTCCGGCATGTAAAGGGTTAAACAGCCCGGATCCTGCTAGTCCGGGCTGTGCAGCTCTTAGACTGGGCGGCCCAGCCTAAGGCCCCTTAGTGACCGCCGTAAAAAGGCCTATGGGTGGTCACTAAGGGGTTATTTTACACACAAGGGCATAGCTAGAAATGACTGGGCCCCATAGCAAAATCTTTTTATGGGCCCCATCATGGGGCCTCGGTGCGAAACTGATCCATGGGGCCCCCTTCATGTTCTGCTTCTTCCCCCCGGTTGCAAAGCGATTGTTACGCCCCTGATCCCATCACTACAGAAATACAGGGCACTTACCTCTTACATCCAGTGACGTCTCCTTTGATGTAGATGTTCTCTGTCCTCGTCTTCTCCTTTCAGACCTTCAGACAAGACCGCCATTTTGTCGTCATTTTCAATCTCTGCAGTTTAACAAAAAAGGCTTCTTTCACACTGGCGTTTTTGGGTCTGCATGTGAGATCCGTTCTGCGGATCTCACAAGCGGACCAAAATGGATCAGTTTGGCCCTAATGCATTCTGAATGGATAAGGATCCTTTCAGAATACATCAGTTTGCCCCTGTTCCGCATTGGAGGCAAACACCAAAAAGTTGCTTGCAGCGTTTTGGTGTTCGCACGGCAAAACTAAGCCAAACAGATCCATCCTGACACACAATGAAAGTCAATGGGGACGGATACCCAGGTACGATGTTGTAGGTAGAACTTGCGTTCTACTTTCTGAAATGGACAGTGGTCAGCAGGGATACCATGACCGGTCTGTGGGCTACACAGCCCCATCTACAGCAAGTCATGATGCCTTGTGTGTTCTTAGGCGGCCTAAGTAGAACATACAAGCCACAAGGCATCATGACTTGCTGTAGATGGGGCTGTGTAGCCCACAGACCGGTCATGGTATCCCTGCTGACCACTGTCCACTTAAGAAAGCCCCTCCAATGACCTAAGTTGGGCCATAACCTTTCACTTATTTTTCAGCAAGTTACAGGCCAGCTTGTCCTGTGCCAGAAAAATTGGAAGCGTCTTCTTCACTCACCAGACCAGTCTTTAATCTCCTCCTCCTTGAATTTGGGGGCCCGGGCCAGTCTTGTTAGCAGGTGCGGACTGAGCAGCACTTGTTGGGCGGAATGGGCGCATAAAGTGCAACTGCAGGTGGCAGGACGTTGACAGCATCAGCTTCTATGAAAATCTGCCTCAGTCTCTCGGCCTGTGGAAACGTATCAGGTCGACTTCACTACATGTGACGTCACTGCAACGATGACGGACCCCTCCTCCCAGTGACATCATGAAGAAGCTCCTGCTCCGCCTTCGAGTCCATCTGACGCACGCTGCCTCCTTAAGTCCTGCCTGCCTTAGTTAGTGTGCAGCAAGCAATTGCTATGGCTGCTATGGCGATCCTTACACCACTGTATATACACTATATTCAGATGTAGTTCGGTATTGGAAGCAAAATACAACAGATGACGGCCAATATACTAGGCCCAAGTTAATGGAATTTGTAATATACACACTGTATTCAGATGTAGTTCGGTATTGGAAACAATTTATAATGTCTGCCCAACAAACTGCTTTCTGATGGTGCAGTGTATATCTCACTAGCAGGCACACTGTAGTGAATAAGCCCCTTTTTATAATGTCTGCCCAGCACACTGCTTTTTGATGGTGCAGTGTATATCTCACTATCAGGCACACTGTAGTGAATAAGCCCCTTTTTATAATGCCTGTCCAACACACTGCTTTATGATAGTGAAGTTTATATCTCACTAACAGGCACACTATGGTAAATAAGCCCCTTTTTATAATGTCAGCCCAACACACTGCTTTATGATGGTGCAGTGTATGTCTCACTAGCAGGCACACTGTAGTGAATAAGCCCCTTTTTATAATGTCTGCTCCACACACTGCTTTCTGATGGTGTACTGTGGATGTCACTAATCTGAAATCTTTCTGTTGAATTCTGCTGAATTAAACCCCTTCTTAAAGAAAAAAAAAAAAAAGGTGCTGTCAAACACACACTGTAGTCCTTAAAAGGACTGTTTGGTCTTTCGATAAGGTTTTTGGAGTAAAATCAGTAAGTTTGCAGCACAACTCTATCTGTCCCTGCCTACTGTCTGCTTTCACTGACGCTAAATAATCCAAGCGGCTCAGGACCTCAGCTCCTATATTAACTTGTATTACGTGGTCCGGCCAGCCAATCAGTGTAAGGCTTACAGCTAACATGACTATGGCCTTACACTGAAGGAAATTACTTACATGGACCTTGGTTGGCTGCTTAGGAGGTGCCAAAAGTGCAGGGAGGAGACTCGAGCGATGCGACAAACACACGTGGTGCTCGGCTAAGTTAAGCCGAGAATAGTGATGGTCGAGCCGAACCAATACTTTTGGCTCACTCATCACTAATAGTGAGTGCATGAAAAAATGTGCAGCGTAGCCAAAAAATATTGCAACATTTCGACTACATAGTAGTCTTTGTCAAGCATAAGATGAAGTGAATCATAAGAGTTTATAAAGCATATAAAGTGCCTCCCCCCATTTATCATACACCAATCAAAAGCCTTTCTCTTATTCCATAACACCCTACAATTAAACTCCAAATATTAAGTGTGTATTATATTTATAATTAAAACCGGCATTACCTGTGGGCGATACTGACATATGAATTCTCATCACCATGCACATGTAGCTGGCGTTTCCCTGGCTTCACCACGCATGTCCATCTACTGTTACGTCATCTGCACAATTGCATGCAATCATCACGTGATCTGTTGCCGATCACGTGACTCATATCCACACGTGACCTCACGCGTCATGTCCACATGATCAAGCCAACACCTCCCACTTCCTGAGCGTCTCCTATTACCATGGAGACCCTCATGGCCGTGCAGCGGATGATCAAACCATCAATGATGACCAGACCCACCGCGCAAGTCAATGTCTCGATCTTGTAAGGACAATCAAAGGACTGTGAAACGGATGTTAAAGTATATATGCATCCGCACTTACTTGTCAGCCGATCATACTCTTATATATTTCTAAAATGTGCATAGTGGATTTCCAATATGTCGTATCCTCCACCTTGTGAAAAAAATCACATTTACGACCAAATCTATTCCCAAATAATGAGGAATTTTGCAAGAAGTTTGAACTATTTACATAAAGAGGTGGAATTGATTAAGAAAAATGTGAAATCATTGGAGACTCAGATACAAGAACTCCTGGATACTGATGACTTTGCAATACATAAATAAAAAAACACACTATATGTACAGCGACATAAAGCTGAGGTGGAGAAAATAAAAAAAGAGATAAGTGGTACCGGGATCTGGAAGATTACCAGACCGGGAAAGTATACAATTGGCAAAGCCAACAAATCCAGGGGAAACCCAGAAGAAGGAAAAACTGGAGATTTGAACGTAGCCAGTTTGGGTTTACCACTTGTGATTCAGAATCTACCAATGAATCGTCTAAATCCAGTTTTTTAGAAATACCTCAACAAAGAAAAGGAGGAAATCAAGAAGGGGCGGAAGGAAACATCACAGGGCCCAGAAGAGAGATTCCTCTACAGACATATTCGGATCGCATGAGAGAGACACAGGGGAGGATAACAAGACGCAATTAGAGGAAATGAAATATCTTGTAGTGAATATTTAATCGGTTGAACTGTCTGATGTGCAGATAGGTTTATTAAGTAGAGGTTTGACATTTTGTCCGTCTGCACCAAGTGATTGGTTCAATATAGAACTTGATTTGCAACGCTTTTTTAGAAGGTTGCGCTTGAAAAGTTTCTTTTCTAATGATGTAACAGTGCCAACGGAATAATGATAGGCTGTGTCTTAGAAATTTTGATCTCAGGAATAAGAATGGTTTTCTCCTCCGCAGAATAATCACATTATTGAATCTCACATTGTAATAGTATTTAAACAGATCAGGGTTATTAGGGATCAGGATAGTGGGAATTTTGCATGCAATATGTCTAGACAAAGAGGGTTGGTCCTGAAGAGTTTAGAGTCAGATAACAGAATAACTATCAAATTAGCCGACAAAAGGGGTGCAGTGGTAGTGATGAATACAGGAAATTATAAGTGAGATACATAGACAATTAGTCGATACAGAGGTCTATGAGGAGTTAAAGGGGGAACCTAAGTTTGATATAATGAGATCAATAGGCGAGATAGTGGAGAAGGCGTTCAATGAAGGTACCATTATTCAAGATTTGGGGGAATATTTGAGGGTTCAACACCCAATTACTCCCCTATTATATACCCTATCGAAGATTCATAAGAGACTGGACGACCACGCTGTTAAGTGCAACTGGGGTAGGTGTGGTCAAAATCTGCCATCCTATATCACCAGATGTGGTATTTGCAGAAGCTTCCAAAAAGTCTTCCTGCTCATCATAATTAAGAGGGTGAATCATGCCCCCTTGGGCTAGTATGGGCACACAAGAATTGTTGAGATCTGTTCCCCGTTAGATCTTTTGCAAGACCTTTGGGATCATTAGATTGGGAGGAAATATATAGGCCAGCTTGAAGTCCCATGGGTCTGAGAGGGCATTCAGAGCCCAGGATCTGTCACTCTTGAACAAGGAGCAAAATCGGACTACCATGGCACTGGACCAAGTAGCCAGCAGATCATCTGAAGGTGTCCACAGAATTCTGTCATGTGAAGAAAAATAATTGGGTCTAGGGACCTTTCTCCTGGGAGATGCAGATCATGACTTAACCTCCCTGCAAGAGTGTTCTGCCCTCTGATATACACAACTGATAACTGCTGACTATTACCCTCTGTCTAAAGAATGATCCACTCTGCTTCTCTTAGAAGGGTTAAGGACCAGGTACCTCCCTGGTGATTCAGATATGTCACTATAGTGACATTGTCTTATCGGATCATTATAGCTTTCCCTTGTATGCAGGAGTGAAAGTGTAGAAGAGGTTTGTGGACCGCTCTCATCTCTCAATGACATCAATGTATCTGTTGGAGACCATGTTCCCTTCACCCTCTGCAATTTCATGTGGGCTCTCCATCCTGTCATTGAAGCATCTGTTGTTATCTCGGTCCAGGATGGGGGAGAAAATGTTCTGCCATTCCTCAGGGTAAGTAACCATCTCAGGGAGTCTCTTGTTTCTCTGGAGACTATTGTTATTGTGTCCAGCGAACATTGGTCTCGATCCCACTTCTGCAGTATCTCCAACTGCCATTTTGCCCATACTACTGCCTAACTGGCAGCTGTCATCAGAACCAGTGTCCTCATCATTTCACAAAGGGATACCACTCTGAGTTGTCTCATATACCTTATTTCCAGAAAAAGGATGCGTAGCTTATCTTAATGAATGGAGATGGTCATTGTTTTTGTGTTTAGGATGAACCCTAAAAACTGCTTCTGTAGGCCTGGTGCACATCTGGACTTTTTCCAGTTGATCATCCAACCTAGGGAATATAACCTGTTGAATATAATCTGTAGATGCATCTTGAGTCTCAGCACTGCTTGAATTTACCAGCCAGTCGTCTAGGTATGGGTTCATTGTTTTATCCAGATTTTTTAGGGATACTGTCATCCCCTACAACCTTAGTGTGGACAACTGCTTGTGACTGTAGGGCTTCAAATAACTTGGACATTTTGTTGTAAAGAAAAGAAGTTTAATTCCTCATCAATTCTATCGTACTCTGAAGATTCAACTTCATCTATAACCCTGTATTCATCCATTATCTCTGACTCTGACAAGGATCATCTGCGCAATATACAGGACCCGGCTGTTCAGTTGAATGGTCTCGCAATCCGGAAGGTGTGGGCAGAACGGAGGCATGGAAGCACTATGGAGTGCTTCCATGGGGTTTCTCTCTGTGCCTCCGCACTGCAAAGAAATAGAACATGTTCTATTTTTTGGAGGTGCGGACAGATCATGGACCCATTAAAGTTGAATGGGTCTGGATCCGTCTGCGGCAGTCGCACAGATGTTGCAACCGCAGAGGACCCCAATGCACAGAATGGCCAGGCAGTGGCTGTTTGCATGAGCCCTAATAGACAGAAGCTGATCTTCCACAGGAAAATCATTAGCCCTGCAGTCTGAACAGAAATAATCTTCACTGACATCTGGCAAGGAGGTATTACATGATTTGCATGATATTTGTTTCCATCTGCCAGAGGACTTTCTGCCCTGTGAGCCTATGTATCCCCAGAGCACTGAGACATCTATAGCAGAGTAAAATGTATAATTAATAACCAACTGCAACCTAAACCGCTGTAATACATGCTGTCAGCAAAACCTACCATTCACCTATGGATTACCCACACAAAGTCACAGTAGAAGGCAGCACTTTTCCCTTAATGTAAACAGTAATATACTGTAGCGGGGAGCCAACCCACTGCTCTTCTAATATACCAGAAGTTCACAATAGACATGTGCAGTGGAATGGAGCAGAGCATCCTTGTATACCAGAAGTTTAACCTAACCCCGATACGCTGAACTCTATTCCGATTACCTGAAAATGAAAACCAGAAGCTTACCATGAGAGGAGAGCAGTGAACCTGGCAGAATGGTTATTAAAATCCCTCTCCTTTTCAGTGATTTTGAGCCAAAACCTAGAGCCGCTCTAAACACAGAACAGGTACAGATCGTTCCCTTATACATTATGGCTATGGAGGCTCCAATCTTGGTTTTGGCTCACAATCACTGATGGAGATCACTGACCAAACACTGACGTGTGAATGAGGCTTAACACTGCAAGATGATCACTAACAAGCGTTCATACTAATGTCCATGTAATATACCCTTAACTTATAAAGAATAAAACTGTATAATGTCAGCACCTTTGCAGAAACATTATTCTGTTCAATGCTTAAAGGGTTTTCCAGGATTTTATCACTAGTGATCTATTCTCAAGATGAACGATTAATCCCTTCCTGACGCAGCAATTTCCTGTTTTTGCGTTTATATTTTTCGCTTCCTGCCTTCCCGGAGCCATAACTTTTTTATTTTTCTGTTCACATAGCCGTATGAGGGCTTGTTTTTGCAAGATATTTAATATTGCATAGGATGTAGTGGGAAGCAGGGAAAAATTCCAAATAGGATAGAATTTGAAAAACACAATACGCAATTCCGCCTCAGTTTTACAGGTTTTGTTTTTACGGTGTTCACTATGTGGTAAAACTGACTTGTGCTCTTCATTCTCCAGGTCAGTATGATTACAGTATGATTACAGTGATACAGCATATGTATCGTTTTTCTTGTGTTTTAATACTGAAAAAAAAATATTTTTTTTTCTTTTCATTGCCATATTCTGACTCCCATAACTTTTTTTTTATGTCTATGTGTAGTTTTTGATAATAGACTTTTGGGGTATGTATAATATTTTGATCACTTTTTATTCAATTTTTTGGGGAGGTAAATTGCTGAAAAACGGCAACTCTGCCATTTAATTTTTTTTTTCTATTATGCCATTCATCATATCTGATAAGTTTTTTCCATTTTAACAGTACGTGTGTTTCTGCACTCTGTGATGCCCATGATGTTTAATTTTTTTTTATTGTTTAAATATTTTCTTTTATTAGGAAAGTGGGGTGATTTGAATTTTTATATTTTTTTTTTACTTTTTTTAACAGTTTTTTTTTTTTTTTTTGCATTTATTAGGTCTCCAAGTGGACCACAACACGCAATAATCAGATTACAATTTGTATAGGGTAATGGAATTTTCTCTATTATCATATACAGAACCTGCTGGCCTGAACTGTAATATACAATTAATTATCCTGGAAGTCTAATACAGGGTCAGGCTTATTAATCTCTGCTCGGGGGCAGGTGTTCCAGCATGTGAAGTGCCTGCTTCTGGGTTTCTGGCTTCTCAGATGCCGTGATCAAATTTGACCATGGCATCTGAGAGGTTAAATGTTGATAACTGGCACTACCACCACTCTCGGACATTAGCCGTAAGACATTAGCTGTAAGAAACAGCAGACACCTGCTAGCTAGGGCATTCACTCCGGTGCGAACGTCATCTTTAACCTGTAGGATAACAGCGATACATGTGGGCGCAGGAAACTGGGACAGAAATTCCAGCGCCGTAAGGCTACGGCTCTCTAATCGGGCGCCCAATCAGCTGCAAGGGGCTGGCAGTCACTGATAGCCGTACCCCTGCTGTATGTGGTGCATTAACCCTGGCACTGCCGCGGTCAGCGCTGACTGTGGCACATGCGGTATCCTGCCGGGTGGGGGGTGGCCATCGGGAGCCCTGCGCTACTGTGACCGGGACCCGATGGCAGGAAAGGCAGCCCAATGCCTTCCTTAGGCATCGTGGCTGCCTTCCGTGAGAGCCTGTTAGATCCAGCCTCCTGGATCTCACAGGCCGGAAGTTGTAACTGTATTACAATGAGTAATACACTTACAGCCAATGTATTACAATACAGAAGTATTGTAATCCATTGTAAAGAGGATCAGACCCCCAAAAGTTGTGGGACAAAAAATAAAGTGAAAAAAGAAGTTAAAAAACTTAAGTTTTACAAAAAATGAAAAGTTTCAAGTAAAAAAAAAGTGTAATTTTCTCCAAATAAAGTAAAAAAAAAAATAGAAAAAAAGAAAAGAAAATTAGACATATTAGGTATCGCCACGTCCGCATCGACCGGCTCTATAAAAATATCACATGTTCCACTCCGTCAGGCGAACACTGTAAAAAAATAAAAACAGTGTCAGAAAAGCCATTTTCTGTTTACCTTGCATCACAAAAAATGAGTCCGTACCTAAGACAATCGCCCCACCCCCAAAAATAGGGCTCTCATAAAATAGCAACATAAAAACAAGATTTTATTCTGTTTAAAAATGATAATTTCACTGTGTAAAACTTAACAGAAATAAAAAATTATAGACTTATTAGGTAATGCTGCATCGCTGCATTTGTAACAACCTGCTCTATAAAAATATCATATTATATGCCCCCTAAGGTGAATGCTGTAAAAAAAAAAATATATATGCCAAAACAGCCTTTTTTTCACCTAGCCTCACAAAACGTTTAATACCAAGCGTTAAAAAAGTCTTATGTACCCGAAAATGGTATCGTCAACTCATCTCGCAAAAAGTGAGCCCCCACATAAGACAATCACTTAGAAAATAAAAACCATTGGCACCCATGAACCTATCCATCAAAATCTGCGCTGCAAAAGCCATATGTGCCCCCACAGCAGTTTACCAACACATATGGGGTGTTGCCGTATACAGCCGAAAATGGGTAACAAATTATGGGGTGCTTTTTCTCCTGTAACCACTTGTGAAAATGAAAAATTTAGGGCTAAAGCAACATTTTATTGGAAGAAACAAAGCCTTTCATTTTTATTGCCAAGTGTTTCCAAATCCCGTGAAACGGTTATGGGGTCAAAGTGCTCAGTAGCCCCCTTAATATATTCTTTAATGGGTGCAGTTTCCAAAATGGGGTCACTTTTGAGGGTTTCCACTGTAGGGGTCCATCAGGGTCTCTTCAAATACAAAATGGTGCCTAAAAACCTTTATAGCGAAATCTTTCTCCAAAATCCATATGGCGCTCCTTTCCTTCTGACCACTGACACGTGCCCGTAGAGCAGTTTACCACCATATATGGGGTATTTATGTAAACTGCAGAATCAGAGTAATATATATATAGGTTTATTTTGCTGTTAACCCTTGCTGTGTTGCAAGAAAAAATTCATTAACATAATAAATCTGCCAAAAAAGTGAAATTTTGAAATTTCACCTCCATTTTCCTTTAATTCTTTTGGAGCACCTCAAGGGTTAACAAAATTTGTAACCTCAGTTTTGAATAACTTGAGGGGTGAAGTTTCTAAAATGGGGTCATCTAAGGGTAGTTACCATTATGTAAGCCTCTCAAAATCACTGTATAACTGGATTGGTGCTTAAAAAAATGATGGTTTTGAAAATTTTGTAGAAAATGTGAAAAATAGCTTCTAAACTTCTAAGCCTTCTAACGTCCTAAAAAAATTAAAAGACATCTACAAAATTATGCCAACATAAAGTAGACATATGGGGAATGTTGATTGATAACCATTTTATGAGGTATCACTATCTGTCTAAGGCTACTTTGACACTAGCGTTTTTGCTGGATCCGGCAGGTTTCAGAAAAAAGCTATGAACGGATCCGGTTGTAATATCTTTAACATAGCCAAGAAGGATCCGTCATGTACTCCATTTAGAGTCAATGGAGGACAGATCCGTTTCTATTGTAACAGATTGTATCAGAGTAAACAGATCCGTCCCCATGGAGTTGCATTGGGGGTCATGCGGGATCTGTCTTGCTCTGCATCCCATGTTACGGTTTGCTCTCCGGTATGGGAATGCAACTTAACGGAACAGAATGTATTTTGGAGCATTCCGTTCAGTTCAGTTTTGTCCCCATTGACAATGAATGGGGACAAAACTGAAGTATTGAGCCCCTGGTATTGAGCCCCTATGATGGATATCATTACCGAAAAACTAAAACGCTAGTGTAAAAGTAGCCTTAAAACTAGAGAAATTCAAATTTAGAAAATTGTGAATTTTTCAAAATTTTTGGTAAATTTGGGATTATTTTATAAATAAAGGTGAAAAGTATCGACTCAAATATACCACTGTCATGAAGTACAATGTGTCATGAGAAATCAGAATGGCTTGGATAAGTAAAAACATTCCAAAGTTATTACCACATAAAGTGACACATGTCAGATCTGCAAAAATCGGCCTGGGATTTAAGGTGAAAAGTGGTCCGGTACTGAAAGGGTTAAAGACCCAACATTCACCTTATATGTACGCCGGATGTCGTGAAGGGGTTGATATCTTATGGTCGGGGTTTGACACCCCTTGCACGTTGTATTTACACTGCATCACAGCTACAATGTCAATGTGGTCCCTTCAAACAACTGGATTGCGTGGTAATGGACAACACTTTTAAATGGTGCAACTTGTCTCACTAAAAATAGGCCCCCTTACCATAAAAAAATGAAAAAGTCATGACTCTTAGAAAGCTTTAAGAAAAAAACGCAAACTAAAAAAATAGGAAATGTCTGTGTCAGGAAGGGGTTAAGTTTAGGAGTTGTTAATCAAAGATCTTTGCTTCTTTTGAGGGAACAGTAGTGTTGTACCACCTTTGATTCTATACAGTATTCAGCCTTTAAACAAATCAGTTTTTATTCGTTAACCTTTTTTTATATTAATATTTCATTATAATTGTAGATGTACTTTCCATCTCATAAGTACATTTTCTTTCATGATCAGTTTGGGGCAATATGATGCAAATTAATCATTACAGTTACTTGTTTACTTCTCCATTGTATAACCTTGAAGGTGATGGTATCTCATTGTCTTTGGCATTACTAATGTTATTTACTTTTCTTTTTTTCAGTGCTCCAAACATCCCTGGATACACTGGCAGGGTTCATTGGATAGCTATCCACCCAGCAAATTCTAATCTTCCATCTCCCTCTTCATCCGCAGACACAGAAATGAATGGCTATGTGTGAGTAGCATTTATGAAAGCGTTTTTATAAGCTCCAGTGTTAACCCCTTTTGCATGTTGCTTCATATAAAGAGCTTCTGAACTGTCCATTACTATATGCTCCCTTTCTCTAGATGTGTAAAGAACATTAGCACCTCTAGTTAAGGTTTTATGACTGTGACTGTTAACCCTGCTACATCTGTATGTGAATGTAGTCTGTAAATAACAGTTCCAGATATATTTCACTAAGGCTACGTTCACACGCCGACATTTGTCGCGCGACAAAAAGTCGCACTATTGTCGCGCGACAATTTTTATAATGGGAGTCTATGGTGTCGCATTGCGACATGCGACATGCTGCAACTGCGACGTGACAGTCGCAAAAAATCCATTCAAGATGGATTTTTCTGCGACCGTCGTGTCGCAGTCGCAGCATGTTGCATGTCGCAATGCGACACCATAGACTCCCATTATAAAAATTGTCGCGCCACAATAGTGCGACAAAATGTCGCATGACAAATGTTGCTGTGAAGTTGTGCCCTAAGGCTGCGTTCAGACTTGCGCGTATTTGATACGCGCGTACAACGCGCGTTTCTGTCACGCGTATTACAGAGCGTTTTTGCAAATAGAAAACGCGCGTCGTACACGCGTTCGTTTGATTGACTACTGTGGCGTCAATCACAATACGTGCGACAAAACGCCCCAAAGAAGCTCAAGAACTGTTTTGAGCGTAGGGCATTATTCAGCGCGTTCAAACGCGCTGTAAAACGCTCAAGTGAGGACCAGGGCCATAGGGAAGCATTGGTTTTCATGTGTTGAGCGTTTTACAGCGCGTTTGAACGCGCTGTAAAACGCTCAAGTGTGAACTGAGGGTAATTGTCGCGCGACAAATGTCGTCGTGTGAACCTAGCCTAAAGGCTTGTAGTATTGGAGCCTTGCTGTACTTCGCTATCATGCACTGGTCATGCACTGGTTTTTCTCTGTTAGATTCTGCATGAATCTTGGCATGCTCCATCAGATGCTGAATGCACGTAAACAAGGTATCCAACAGAAGTATGTGCATGATCAAAATATTTCTCCATGAATATTCATTATCACAGCTCACTGGTCTGCATGGTTCCCAACCAGAATTTTTGTTTTCTGGACAACTTATCCCAAAATCATGAACATCCAACATTTTTTACAGACAAATTTGAAAACCATAATGAATGATAAGGATTATAAGTAATACAGGTTTATAGCTTAATATACTGATTAGAACTTATTACCACCCTGGCTGTAATGCGGTCTAAAAGCAGCAGCGAGCGTTACAGCCATGGATAAGGCGAGCTGTTTTTTCTCTCTGGCTGTGACGCTCTTTGCCCTGTTTGGACTGCGCTAAAGCCAGGGAGAAGGTGACGCCCATTGAGAAATCTGGCCATCTCCTTCTTCCTGTACCAATACTCTAACTTAACATATCAGGCGCCAAAAACAGTGTAGGACACAGCGCCGGAACAGAGGGGTGTTTTAGAAAAAAAATTGCTTGCATCTGTAGGGGCCACTCCCTCTGGAGAAACATACTAGTTTCTAACACATAAACCCATGAAAGGTCCTCTTTAAAGAAGAACTCTCACAAAAAATTGTATTCTCTGGTCCATTAGAAAGGTATATGATGGAAATTGTAGTAAAGGTAATCTTTTTACTGGTGACTGATTTAGTGAGTTACATTGTCTATTTCATTCTGGTCCTCAGCAGTGTCATGTAACCACCTCTCACTGGAATGAGTAGATATACCTATTGCTTCAGTTACAGAATCTACTCCACGCTAGGGGCACAAATTACAGTGCATTCTCTGTTTTCATCATATTTTCATCCATCTCTTCTGCCAGAGTCTGGCACCAGAACTCCAGACCTACTTCACACCAAGCCTTGATACTGCCCTAAATTCTTGAACTAATGGAAGCCATGTCTACTGCGGCTTACCAATCCCCATGTCCAGCCACTATACTTCATAGACCCCCCAAGTTCATTTCTTCTGCCATGTCTGATTCCAGAGTGCTAGACTTGTGTCACACTGGCTCCCTTCATTCCTTGGTCTCTTTAGCTAATTTAGACCATAGCTTTTGTGGCCTACGGGCTGCATATTCATCCCCCCTCCGCATCATCCAGTGCTGCTCCTCCTACTCAAGGCTGTGGCTTTGCAGTCTACTTGGCTGATCCTTGGTATGGGAAGAAGGCTCCAGGGTCATTCTACCAGACCCTACTCCTTCGCATACTCCCAACCATCCCCGATTCTGCGGGACAGTTCTGGATTTCAGAGGCTGTCCCGCGGTCCCGGTACAGGGGAGGTATGTCCTGCTTCCTGGCAGCTGTCCCTGCTTCCATAGAAAGCTGCCTGTAATGACGAAGCAGAGAGCTGTCTGTCCGCTCTCTACTCCATCATTCCTCCCCCTGTCTGCGCTCTACACTGCTGGTCTGGGTAGTGGGCAGGGCTGGCCTGCAGCTCCGTGTGTATCCTGTTGCTGCTGGGGAACGAGGTGAGCATGTGGAGTTTTTTTTTTTTACTGCCTGTAAAGGGGGCACAGCAGGTCATTTTACTTTTACTGTAAAGGGGGCACAACTGGGCATATTACTTTACTGTGAGGGGGTACAACTGGGCATATTACTTTACTGTGAGGGGGCACAACTGGGCATGTTACTTTACTGTGAGGGGGCACAGTTGGGCATATTACTTTACTGTGAGGCGGCACAGCTGGGCATATTACTTTACTGTGAGGGGGCACAACTGGGCATATTACTTTACTGTGAGGGGGCACAACTGGGCATATTACTTTACTGTGAGGGGGCACAACTGGGCATATTACTGTAAGGGGGCACAGCTGAGCATATTACTGTGAGGGGGCACAGCTGGGCATGCTACTGTGAGAGGGTACATAACTAGGCATAGCTACTGTGAGGGGGTACATATCTGTCATAACTACTGTGAAGGAGGCACAATGCTGGCATAACTACTGGGCTTTTATTAAGTGTCCCATAACCATCATTGAGTCACTGTTTGGAGCCCCTCTCTTGAATAAAATAGCACTTAATCGTGCCACATATCTGGGCATAACTACTATGAAGGGGCAGATATCTGGGCATCACTACTGTGAGGGGGTGCATATCTGTCATAACTACTATGAGGGGGCACAAGTCTGGGCATAACTACTGTGAAGGAGGCACAATGCTTGTATAACTATTGTGAGGGGGCACATATTTGGGCATTGCTACTGTGAGTGGGCACATATCTGTCATAACTACTATAATGGGTGTAAGAGGGCGCAAGGTTCCGTCGTCGACGGAAGGTACGTGTCACCGAGGTTCCTGGCCTCGGTGAGATAAGAGCCGTTTTTCTTGTGTCAGCAGCAGCTAGTGCTGTTTGACACATTGGTATTTAGTTTGGCTACAAAGCCGATCCTGGCCGGCTCTTATTGGGAATAGTCAAGTGCTGGGTGGGAGACTATTCCCCACGGTCCAGGCCGGACTTTTCCGGGCCTTTAAAAGGCAGCCACCTCAGCAGGTGGGGGAGTGATTGTCCTGGAGCTGCTGGTAATGCTGTGGAGCTCTCAGGGCTGGAAGCAAGAGCTCAGCAAAGAGGTGATTATCCTGGAAGCCTGAGAGTGGATTTTCCTGCAGCTGGGCTGACAGCCAGGTGCGAACACGCACCTAAAACCACACAGGTGATTGGATCCTGTCTTGGACTTTTTGTTTTGCCTTAAGTTTTTGCTGTGTGTGAATTAACACTAAGTGACTGTTTAGAGTTTTGTTTGTGCAAGTGTGAAATAAAACACTGTTTTCTGCACTTCCTGGACTCCCTTTTGCCTCTGTACTGCACCCGCACCGCTGAATACCAGAACAATTCCCCACAGGGGGCACATATCTGGGCATAACTACTGTGAGCGGGCACATATCTGTCATAACTACTATGAGGGGGCACATATCTGGGCATAACTACTATGAGGGGGCACATATCTGGGCATAACTACTATGAGGGGGCACATATCTGGGCATCCCTACTGTGAGGGGGCACATATCTGTCATAACTACTATGAGGGGGCACTTATCTCGGCATAACTACTGTGAAGGGGACACAATGTGGGCATAACTACTGTGTGGTGGTGGCGGCATATACTATCCCTCTTCCTTCTTTTCAATATCATACTCAGGCACCAGGTATCTGCATTACCCCCATCATCAAGTGGGCTAACTGCACTATTGCTAGGAACCATATTTGACAACTCTACGTGGTTCTGGCATGTACTAGGCAACCACATTACCTACTTCATCAGGTGGCGTAATTGAGCTATCTCCAAATGCTGTATCTGACAAGCCTTCACAACTCTGTCATGCACCAGGCAACTACATTACCCCCTTCAATAGGAAAAGTAATCTTGCTATTGTTCGATGCTGTATCCAACAGAGCTGTGGAGCCCTGATATGCACCAGGTGACCCCATTACCCCCTTCAATAGGTGGAGTAATTGTGCATCATTACATACCATATCCAATGAACATACACAGTTGTGATATGCACCAGACAGCTATAGTATCTCTTTCAAAAGGTGGAGCTGTAGTTGACGAACATACACATTTCTCACATGGAGAGGCAGACTTGGCATTTCTGGGGCCCCAAGCACAGTGATAACTCTTTGAATACAGATAATGTAGTAGATGTCACCTGCAGTCCTATGTAACAGATAACAGTCTCTGAGCACAGATAACACATAGTGATATCTTAGGGGGCATGTGGGCCTGACTTTACCGCTGCCTTCTCTGCCTGCCTCCTGCAATTATCATGTCTCTTTACTATGCATTCCCTGTCTGTCCACAACTGTATTAACTGTAGGATGCAGATACAGTTGAAAGTTGTGGCGAGTCTGGCTACATCTGAACCCCCTGCCCAGCAGAGGCCCCTTGAGCAGTGGAACTCCCATGCAATAGTATGGTTTGTGTGGTGAAAAGACCGCCATTGCTCACATGTACCAGATAGGCATTACCCTCTTCATAAGGCAGAAGAATAGGATTGTTACTATTCAATTTATCTGTGTTGTTTTCATAGCCTTGTGAGCACCTGTCATCGAGGAGTAATTGGATCATTGCTGGAGGCTCTTTACGATATGGCTGAGTAGGTATTACATGCACTAGTCATCTTTCTTCCTTGCATCCCAGGTAATTGTACTACCACTAGCCGCTGTCTCTGAAATGGCTCAGAAATTATTACTTTCTCCAGGCACACACTACTCCCTTATCTAGACTGTGCATTTGTCCTGGATGCTGTACAGCCCCCCCCCCCTTCTATGCGCCCTAAAGCAGCCGCTTGTTCTGCCTTATTATAGCACCGGCCCTGATGCTGTATAAGGCATGGCTACTGTGTGTGATTATTGTGTGCACCTCTCAGTCACATCATGCCCTTCCGTAAGAGTAGTAATTGTGCCCTAGCTGGTCGCATGTTCTTCAAATAGGTATACAGCTGCTGCAGGCTATGTATAGCCACATTTCTCATATTATTCTTTTGCTTTACACAGTATATAACATTTGTGTGCTGCTTTAGCAGACGGCAGATAGCCACATCAGCTCTTTACATGGTGCAGTCACTTGTATCTGCCAGCAAGGACCTGTGTTTTTCTGATATAGTTAGACTTTCTTTTTTCTACTTTGCAATCTAGTATTGCTAACTTTAACATCCATATTACTGCCTTCTATGAAACAATAATTATGTAGTAGAGTATTATTGTTAGGGCTCATGAACACAATTGTGTGCACGGCGTGTTCGTATTGCGGCCCGCATACAGTGGGTCCGCACTACATGGGCACCAGCCGTGTGCATCACAGATCACGGACCCATTAACTTGAATGGGTCCGCGATCCGGGAAATGCGGTGCAGAAGGACGGAGCGGAACCCCACGGAAGCACTACAGAGTGCTTCCGTGGTGTTTCTGGCTGTGCCCCCGAACCGCAAAAAAGTAGTGCATGCACTACTTTTTTGTGGAATGGACGGATCACGGACCCATTCAAGTTGAATGGGTCTGGATCCGTCTGCGACAGCCTTACAGATGCGGTCCCCAATGCACGGAACGGCTGGCACACGTTTGTGTGCATGAGCCCTTAGCTGGTAAAAAGTTTGCACACACCTTTTCATTTCATGATGAATGAACGTACATGGAATTCAGCAGTAAACAAAAAACTGTTAAACAAACCAAAATATTTTTCACATTTTACATTCTTCAAAATAGCCTTCTTTTGGCTTTGACAGATATGTACACTTTTGACATTCTCCCAATCAGCTTCCCTAGTTATTCATCTGGAATGCTTTTCCAACAGTCTTTAAGTAGTTCCCAGAGGTGCTGAGCACACTTTTCCTTCGCACTGCGGTCCAACTCATCCCAAACCATCTCAATTGGGTTAATGTTAAATGATTTTGGAGCCCATGTCATCAAATGCAGCAATACATAATTCTCTTTCTTGGTCAAATAGCCCTTAAAGAGGACCTTTCACTGGTCCACAGTTTATGAGTTAAAGCTATGTACATGTAGAGCGGCACCCAGGGATGTCCCTGCACTTACTATTATCCCTGGGTGCCGCTCCTTTCGTCCTCTATAGCCCCCGGTACCGGCGCTCCTGCTGCTCTAATTTTGCCTGGGGCGGAGACTTCTTCTTCTGCCCTGGGCGTCTCCTCCTCCCAGGGCTGGAGCGCTGGCCAATCACAGTGCTCAGCTTGGCCAGAGCTCCAGCCCTGGGAAAAGGAGAAGCCCAGGGCAGAAGAAGTCGTCTCCGCCCCAGGCAAAATTAGAGCAGCAGGAGCGGAGGTACCGGGGGCTACAGAGGACGAACGGAGCGGCACCCAGGGATACAAGTAAGTGCAGGGACATCCCTGGGTGCCACTCTCCATGTACATAGCTTTACCTCATAAACTGTGGACCAGTGAAAGGTCCTCTTTAAATAGCCTAGATGTGTAGGGTCATTGTCCTGTTGAAAAATTATGGCATTATTGTACTTTATTTGTGTTTGCAGAGTGCTGTTGGATTGTCTTTTTTTATTTATGCTTCTAGCTATGGCAGCGTGCACCTGCATATTGGGATGTCCTGACTGACCCCCTTATTTTGCAGTTGTACTGGAGCTGGAGGTGTGGCTGACTCCTGTTGGTCTTGCACCCCTGACTAGCTTGTCTGCCCCATAGGCTGATTTTAATTAGAGTAAGGCCTCATGCACATGGCCGTTGTTGGGGTCCGCGTCCGAGCCGCATATTTTGCGGCTCGGGCGCGGACCCATTCACTTCAATGGGGCCGCAAAAGATACGGACAGCACTCCGTGTGCTGTCCGCATCCGTTGCTCCATTCCGTGCCCCCGCAAAAAAAATAGAGCATGTCCTATTCTTGTCCGTTTTGCGGACAAGAATAGGCATTTCTATAATGGGCCGCGTTCCGTTCCGAAAATTGCGGAACAGAACGCGGAGCAGCTTCCGTGTTTTGCGGGTCCGCGGTTTGCGGTCCGCAAAACACCAACGGCCGTGTGCATGTAACCTAAGTATAAAGCTGTAGGCTGCTCTCATTGTATTTATTGGAAGCCATTTGGCATTAGGAGAAGTATAGAGTGGGCTCAGCATGCATGTTGGTACCTGCATCCCTGGATTTAATGGAGGCCGCTATGGCACCAAAAATGGTAAAAAGCAGAGTGGACCCAGCATACATGTGGAACCTGCACTCCCTGAATTTTATGGTGGCCATTATGGCACATAACAGGTAGTATTTAGTGTTAGGCTCCCATCTTATAGAGATTGCCTTGACGTTTGGCAGATGGGCCCAAATAATTTTGTACAAAATGTATTTGCCAAGAATCTCAAAGTTGCTAAATAAGCATAGCATTTAGGGATGAGCGAATCGACTTAGGATGAAACATCCGCAGTCAATTCACTTAAAACTTTGTTTGAAAACTGTACGGCGCAAGCACTCCGCACAGTATTAGAATGCATTGGCTCCGATGAGCTGAAGTTATTACATAAAAACATTTCCCGCACTGGGGTTCGGTTCCAAGGTACTAGTGGCTGGGACCTGTAAGGAAAAATACCAAGGAGACAATAATAAACAGTGACAGACAGGCACAAGGAAAACCAGAAAAAAATCACATGGACACAGAGAAATTAGAAAAAGTGTAAACAGCAGATGGCACTTTACAGATAGATTTTGGTGAATAACCCAATGGCTATATTCAATTGTTTATTACATACAATTACAATAGTATTATTCATAGGACAACTCATTTAAAAGGGGAGGTTACACGCCCTGTCACAGGCATCAACACTATTACACATTATCCGGCATGTGATTTGTGCTTTGTCATTTATCTATTGCAATGTCCTTGCAATTTACTTTGAATATAGAACATGCTGCGACTTTCACGCAACGCACAAGTGGTGCGTGAAAACCACTCATGTACACAGACCCATTGAAATGAATGGGTCCGGATTCCGTGTGGGCGCAATGCGTTCACACACACATATATACACATGACACTGTTATTAAAGGTCTATACCTACACATGACACACATAATAGACACACATACACACATTAGGCTACTTTCACACTAGCATTTTGGCTTTCCGTTTGTGAGATCCATCATGGGCTCTCACAAGCGGTTCAAAACGAATCAGTTTTGCCCTAATGCATTCTAAATGGAAAAGGATCCGCTCAGAATGCATCAGTTTGCTTCCATTCAGTCACCATTCCGCTCTGGAGGCGGACACCAAAACACTGCCTGCATCGTTTTTCTGTCCGTCCTGGGATGCGGAGCGAGACAGATCCGTCCTGGCACACAATGTAAGTCAATGGGGACAGATCCGTTTTCTCTGACACAACCATTGACTTTCAATAGAGTTGATGACGGATCTGTTTGGCTATATAAGACATAATACAACCGGTTCCGTTCATTACGGATGTATGCGGTTGTATTATTGTAACATAGTAACATAGTAACATAGTATATAAGGCCGAAAAAAGACATTTGTCCATCCAGTTCGACCTGTTTCCTGCAAGTTGATCCAGAGGAAGGCAAAAAACCCCTGTGAGGTAGAGCCAATTTTCCCCACTTAAGGGGAAAAAATTCCTTCCCGACTCCAATCAGGCAGTCAGAACAACTCCCTGGATCAACGACCTATCTTTAGTAGCTATAGCCTGAAATATTATTACGCTCCAGAAATACATCCAGGCCCCTCTTGAATTCCTTTATTGTACTCACCCTCACCACCTCCTCAGGCAGAGAGTTCCATAGTCTCACTGCTCTTACCGTGAAGAACCCTTTTCTATGTTTGTGTACAAACCTTCTTTCCTCTAGACGCAGAGGATGTCCCCTCGTCACAGTCACAGTCCTGGGGATAAATAGATGATGGGAGAGATCTCTGTACTGACCCCTGATATATTTATACTTATTTCGATACCCTTTTTGATACCCTTTCAGGGTAGTGTAGTTGCCCCATTCCAGTTATTACTTTAGTTGCCCTCCTCTGAACCCTTTCTAGCTCTGCTATGTCTGCCTTGTTCACAGGAGCCCAGAACTGTACACAGTACTCCATGTGTGGTCTGACTAGTGGTAAGACTATATTTTCATCACGGGCATCTATGCCCCTTTTGATGCAACCCATTATCTTATTGGCCTTAGCAGCAGCTGCCTGACACTGGTTTTTACAGCTTAGTTTGTTATTTATTAAAATTCCTAGATCCTTTTCCATGTCAGTGTTACTGAGTGTTTTACCATTTAGTATGTACGGGTGACTTGCATTATTCCCTCCCATGTGCATAACTTTACATTTGTCAGTGTTAAACCTCATCTGCCATTTCTCTGCCCAAGCCCCCAATCTATCCAGATCCCTCTGTAGCAGAAAACTGTCCTCTTCAGTGTTAATTACTTTACACAGTTTAGTGTCATCTGCAAAATTGATATTTTACTGTGCAAGCCTTCTACAAGATCATTAATAAATATATTGAAGAGAATAGGGCCCAATACTGACCCCTGAGGTACCCCACTAGTGACAGTGACCCAATCTGAGTGTGTACCGTTAATAACCACTCTCTGTTTTCTATTACTGAGCCAGTTACTTACCCACATACAGATATTTTCTCCTAGTCCAAGTGTTCTCATTTTATATACTAACCTTTGTGTGGTACAGTGTCAAATGCTTTGGAGAAGTCCAGATATATGACATCCACTGATTCACCCCGGTCAAGTCTAGAACTTACCTCCTCATAGAAACTGATTAAATTAGTTTGACATGACCGATCCCTCATGAAGCCATGCTGATATGGTGTAATTTGCTTATTTTCATTGAGATACTCCAAGATAGCATCTCTTACAAAACCTTCAAACAGTTTACCCACAACAGATGTTAAACTTACCGGCCTATAATTTCCAGGCTCTGTTTTTGGACCCTTTTTGAATATTGGCACCACATTTGCTATACGCCAGTCTGGTGGAACATTCCCTGTCAGTATGGAGTCCGTGAATATCAAAAATAAGGGTCTGGCTAGGACATCACTTAATTCCCTTAGGATACGGGGGTGTATGCCATCCGGTCCTGGCGATTTGTCTATTTTAATCTTTTTAAGTCGCTGCTGTACTTCTTCCTGGGTCAGACAGGGCACTTTTAAAGGGGAATTTACTTTTACATTTTGCATTTCATTTGACAGTTTATTTTCCTCAGTGAAAACAGTGGAGAAGAAAATATTTAATAGCTTAGCTTTATCCTCGTCGCTTTCTGCAACTAGTTTGGCAGTTTTTATTAGTTTTTTACATATTCTATTTTTTTCCTTATAGTTTATCAGAGCTTCCTGGCTCCCCTCCTGTTTTAGTGATTTATATGCTTTCTTTTTGTCATTTATTGCTTTTTTTACGGTTCTATTTATCCACATTGGTTTCTTCTTATTTCTTAGCCTTTTATTTCTATAAGGTATGCATCGATCACAATTAGATGTTACGATGCTTTTAAAAATCTCCCATTTTGTGGTTGTATTTTTATTTTTGAGGACTTTGTCCCAGTTAATTGGGTCTATGGCCTCTCTTAGTTGGCTAAATTTTGCTTTTTTGAAGTCCGGCATTCTTGTTCCTCCCTGTAGAAACTCTCGTTTGAAGGATAATTGGAAGGTAAAGTAACAGAAGTTTCTTTTAGGATCCATGACGGATCCGCAAAAAACGCTAGTGTGAAAGCAGCCTTTTATTTACCATTTTTATAGATGACTGGACATATGTCATAAATAGAGATGAAATACAGATTTTTTTTTTTAATTCGATTCGCCGGTTTACCGAACTTTTGGAAAATATTTGGTTAGATCCTAATTTGCTTGTGGCGAATTTCATTAAAAACAGCTATTTCCTGGCTGCAGAAAGCCTTTATAGTGGTGTAGAATAATGTGCCTTGCAGTAACACCCATAGGGAGTCTGCTTTGGTGGTGAAATAATACTGTGAGTCCGTATGACATGCAGATGACAGGCGTCGATCCTAGAATCACTGCACACTTCACTTATTTGGGCAGTCACGGGGCCAAAACTGACCAAATAACTCAAGTATAAACTCAGCCTTACCTGTCGATGTTAGCGCTAAGAAGAAGAGCACTCCTTTTACACCGTTGTCAGCTGATTCCACATAGATGTCTACAGAATCTGTTCTATTAAACGCTTATACAAGTACAGTCCCCCGACAGATTGGAGAGGGTGTCAGCAGTAAGTTTGTGTTGACATCACTGATTATTTTGCCCTTCCGCTGATCCATCATAACAAAAAAAAAAAAAAAACGGATCCTGTCTATTGAGCATCCGCCTCAACTTGGTCAGCATTTGTTCAGTAATCCATCAGTATTACTAATTCCAAAAACACAGGCGTGGATCCAAAACAGAGATGACAGGTGAATGAGAAGACCACAGAGTGGCACAATGAGTGTGGAGGTGGCAGCAGCATGAGGAGGCCACAGAGTGGCAAGGTGACATAGTGTTCATCAGAAGGCCACAGAGTGGCAAGGTGACATAGTGTGGAGGTGGCAGCAGCATGAGGAGACCACAGAGTGGCAAAATGACATAGTGTGGAGGTGGCAGCAGCATCAGGAGGCCAAAGAATGGCAAGGTGACATCGTGTGGAGGTGGCAGCAGAATCAGGAGGCCACAGAGTGGCAAGATGACAGAGTGGGGAGGTGGGTGGCAAGACGAGTACCAGCTGAAGATGGTGGGTGAAAGAAGGAGCACTTGGCTCTGAGCACTCAGATTTGTGGCATCAGGTGGGGGGCAGCATCAGAATAGTAGATGAGGCAAGTAGCCAGAAGAAACCGGTCTCTTTTTGTCAAAGTGTTGGTGTGGCACTATAGATGATCTAGTCTGATGCATCAGGCATTGTTGGGTGGAAATCCTTGCTGATCCACACCTGATTCATCTTGACAAAGGTCAGTCTCTCCACATTTTGGGTGGACAGGCGAGTTCTTCTTGGGGTAACTATGGCCACTGCAGCACTAAACACCCGCTCTGATGCCACACTACTGGCCGGGCAGGACAGCTTTTCCAGGGCAAACTCTGCTAGTTGCTAATACACTAATACACACCAAAAAGGGCTGTAATTTTCTCACTTCAACACACAACAGCTAACAAGCTCTTTTTCTTTTTCTCCACTAATACATGCCAAAAAGGGCTTTAGAACATATCCGCTGAATGGCAAATATATATATTTTTTGCAACTAATACATGCCAAAAAGGGCTTTAGAACATATAACTGCACCGCTGAACGGCAAATATATTTTTCTTTTTTCCACTTACTGTATACACGACACAAAAGGCTTTAGAACATATAACTGCACAGCTGAACGGCAAATAGGCCCTTATTTTTTTCCACTTATACACAACACAAAAAGGCTTGAGAATATATAACTGCACTGCTAAACGGCAAATATATATATATATTTTTTTCACTTATACACGACACAAAAGGCTTTAGAATAAATAACTGCACCGCTGAACGGCAAATATATTTTTCTTTTTTCCAATTATACACGACACAAAAGGCTTTAGAATATATAACCGCACAGCAGAACGGCAAATATATTTTAATTTTGCCACTAATACACGCCACAAAAGGTTTTAGAACATACAACTGCACCGCAGAACGGCAAATATATTTTTATTTTTTCACTAATACGCGCCACAAAAGGCTTTAGAACATATAACTGCACCGCTGTACGGCAAATATATTTTTATTTTGTCACTATTACACGACAAAAAGGGCTTTAGAACAAATAACTGCACCGTAGAACGGCAAATACATTTTTTTTTCCACAAATACACGCCACAAAAGGCTTTAGAACATATAACTCTACCGCTGAACAGCAAACATATTTTTTCTTTTTCCACTAACAAACGCCACAAACGGCTTTAGAACATATAACTGCACCGCTGATCGGCAAATATATTTTTTCTTTTTCCATTAATACACGCCACAAAAGGCTTTAGAACATATAACTGCGCCGCTGAACGGCAAATATGTTTTTTATTTTTCCACTAATACACGCCACAAACGGCTTTAGAACATATAACTGCACCGCTGATCGCCAAGTATATATTTTCTTTTTCCACTAATACACGGCACAAAAGACTTTAGAACATATAACTGCACTGCTGAACGGCGAACATATTATACTTTTGCCACTAATACACGACAAAAAGGGGTGTAATTTTCACACTTCACCACATAACGGCTAATAAGCACTTTTTTCCCACTAATACAAGCCAAAAAATGCTTTAGTACATATAACTGCACCGCACAAAGGCAAATAAGACATATAAATATTTCCTTGTAATAAACCCTGTTAATGCCTGTTTCAAACAGCACTTGCACCCTAATAAGAACGGTTTGCTGGAATTACAGAGCTGTATAATTTGGATCTCCAGTCAGTGCAGCAAGGTGTAATAGGATTTTTTCTATTACCCACACTGTAACCTCCCCTACTGAACCCTGTTCAACATAAATGTTGCGCAATGATTCCTCCCTATCCTTTCCCTACACCTTGAATAATCTTTCCCTGCACTTGTAAATCGTTTTTTTTTTAGCACAATGAAGTTTTTTCTAACACTGTCCCTAGCACCTGTTGATGTCTCTCCCTGCAGTACACTGGTAAATGGCAAAATCCAAGATGGCTGAGGCTATCTATAAGGCTGGGACATCACAGGGCTGGCTGGCTGCTGATTGGCTGCATACATGGCATTATGGGTGATCCCCCCTTCCCAGAGTTCCTTGCTCCATGTCCTCACACGTGCAGCAGCCATTATTGGCAGAAATTTTTCCTGAGATTCGTATCAAAGTCCACTTCAACTTACTAACCCCCTTGCGTAAGCCACTGTAGACATGTCGTTGAGAGGACTGTTCCATGCTGCCCTACATGAAGGGGCAGACTGGGAACTTAACCACCTCCCGACCGCCTAACGCAGGCATGCGTCCTGTGGGCGGCCGGGATGTTCCTCCTAGACGCATCGGTCTCGTGAGAAACGAGATTTCCTGTGAACGCGCGTGCGTTTACAGGATCGCAACGGCAGGAACTTTAACTACAGCCTGCCAGCGCTGATCATGCGCTGGCAGACTGTAGATGTTAAAAAAATGGCATCTGAATCGCCTATCAGACGCTGTTTTGTAAACAGCGTCTGATATGCCTGCTGCCTGCTCCTCTGGTGGTCCCTTTTGCTTGGGACCAAAAGAGGACACTGTAAGTTCACCAATCACCACACACCAACAGCCCCCCCCCCCCGCCACTGATTAACCCCTTGATCACCCCCCTGTCACTAATCACCCCCCTGTAAGGCTCATTCAGACGTCCGTATGTGTTTTGCGGATCCACGGGTCCGTGGATCCGCAAAACACGGACACCGGCAATGTGCTTTCCGCATTTTGCGGATCCGCACATTGTCAGAACTATATAGAAAATGCCTTTTCTTGTCCGCAATTGCGGACAAGAATAGGACATGCTCTATCTTTTGCGGAGGTACGGCCGGATATTTCAGGGCCGAAACCCGGAAGTTCGCGGCTGCAGCTCCGCAAATGCTGATGCAGAGAGCACATAGTGTGCTCGCCGCATCACCGCCGGCCCCATTCACACTGAATGGGTCCGCATATATTCCGCAGAATTGCGGAATAGATGCGGATATTTTTGCGGACCTGTGAATGGGGCCTTACTTCGCAAGCACTCCTATGTCCTTTCCCCTCTTTTTTTTTTTTTGCACATTTTTTGACAGAGATTTTTTCATCCACATTGATCAATGCGAATGAAGAAATCTGTGCCGTTCATTTTTTTTTTCAGCCCAGAGGCTGAACGGAAAAAAATATCTCATTACCCGTATGCTCAATATAAGGAGAATAGCAGAAACTCCTAATGCTGGCCATACATGTAATGATTGCGGAGACCCTCAAATGCCAGGGCAGTACAAACACCTCACATGTGACCCCATTTTGGACAGAAGACACCAAAAGGTATTCGCTGAGGGGCATATTGAGTCCATGAAAGATTGAACTTTTTGTCACAAGTTAGCGGAAAGGGAGACTTTGTGAGAAAAAAAAAAAGTCAATTTCTGCAAACTTGTGCCAAAAAAAAAATCTTCTATGAACTCGCCATGCTCCTCACGGAATACCTTGGGGTGTCTTCTTTCCAAAATGGAGTCACATGTGGGGTATTTATGCTGCCCTGGCATTTTAGGGGCCCTAAAGCGTGAGAAGAAGGGCATTTTTACGCATTTGGATTCCAAACTACTTCTCACCCCAAGGTATTCCGTGAGGGGCATGGCGAGTTCATAGAAGATTTTTTTTTTTTGGCACAAGTTAGCGGAAATTGATATATATATATATTTTTTCTTACAAAGTCTCATATTCCATTAACTTGTGACAAAAAATAAAATTTTACATGAACTTACCATACCCCTCACGGAATACCTTGGGGTGTCTTCTTTCTAAAATGGGGTCACTTGTGGGGTATTTATACTGCCCTGGCATTTCAGGGGTCCCTAAAGTGTGAGAAGTAGTTTGGAATCCAAATGCGTAAAAATGCCCTGTGAAATCCTAAAGGTACTCCTTGGAATTAGGGCCCCTTTACGCATCTTGGCTGCAAAAAAGCGTCACTCATGTGGTATCGCCATACTCAGGAGAAGTAGGGCAATGTGTTTTGGGGTGTATTTTTACATATACCCATGCTGGGTGTGAGAAATATCTCTTTAAATGACAACTTTTAAAAAAAATTTGTACAAAGTTGGCAATTTACAGAGATATTTCTCTCACCCAGCATGGGTAAAAATACACCCCAAAACACATTGCCCTACTTCTTCTGAGTTCGGTGACACTTTTTTGCAGCCTAGATGCGTAAAGGGGCGTAAAGTCCAATGAGTACCTTTAGGCTTTACAAGGTTGCTCACAATTTAGCCCCGCCCAAAATGCCAGAACAGTAAACACACCCCACAAATGACCCTATTTCAGAAAGTAGACACCCCAAGGTATTCACTGAGGGGCATAGTGAGTCCGTGGGAGATTTTTTATTTTTTTTGCCAGAAGTTAGCAGAAATGGAAACTTTATTATTATTTTTTTTCCTCAGAAAGTGTCATTTTCCGCTAACTTGTGAAAAAAAATGAAATCATACATGAACTCACCATGCCCCTCCGCAAATACTTTGGGGTGTCTTCTTTCTAAAATTGTGTCATTTGGGGGGTATTTATGCTATCCTGGCATTCTAGCACCTGAAGAAACTTTCAAAATGCGGAAATTCACTTTTTTGCACCATAGTTTGTAAACGCTATCACTTTTACCCAAACCAATAAATATACACTTATTGCATTTTTTTTATCGAAGACATGTAGAACAATAAAGTTAGAGAAAAATGTATATAGAAATGTAGTTTTTAAAAAAAAAAAAATTACAACAGAAAGCAAAAAATGTCATTTTTTTTGCAAAAATTTGGGTAATTTTTTATTAATATCAAAAAAAGTTAAAATGTCAGCAACAATGAAATGCCACCAAATGAAAGCTCTATTAGTGAGAAGAAAAGGAGGTAAAATTCATTTGGGTGGTAAGTTGTATAACGGAGCAACAAACGGTGAAAGTAGTATAGTGCAGAATTGCAAAAAGTGGTCTGGTCATTAAGGGTGTTTAAGCTAGGGGGGCTGAGGTGGTTAAAGTGAAAAAATAAATAAAAGTAGCCCCATTTTGTAGGCAGGTCCAAATTAATAGAAGACGGGGCAATACCAAAAGGTAGGGCATCCCAAGTAGGCGGGGATCAGCATTACCATCAGGGCCGTCTTTAACGTGGGTCAAAAGGGGCAGCTGCCCCGGGCCCAGTTGCTCCTGGGGGGCCCAAGGCAGCTGTCTCTTGAGCCCCCATCACAGCCCCTATGCCAGCCCTATAAAGAAAGCTGTTTATATGTATGTGTCCGACTCACTCCGGACTGGCGTGCAGGCTGAGGACCGTAGGGCAGCAGCATTACTCGTCAGCAGGCACGCTGAGCCAGTGAGGAGCCGGCTCTACACACGTGCCTGCTGACGTTGATTGATGCTGCCAGGTCCGCGCGCAAAGAAGGAAGCATGCAGAGGTCAGGGGGAAAAAAACCTCTCTGCATGCTATCAGCGGTGCTCCCCCTCCTCCTCCGTGCCTCCTGACTGCTCCTCTCCTGCAGCCTCCAAGTAGAAAGGTAAGTGACCAATCTGTGTTTGTTATGTGTGTGTGTGTATATATATATCTATTTATATATCTGTCTATATATATATCTCTAGGTATGCTGCATGTGTGTATATGTGATTATATATATCTATGTATGGTTGTGTGTGTGTGTGTATATATGTCTGTATATACAGTATGTATGCATGTATGTGTGTATATGTGTCTATATTTATCTGTGCATACATGTGTGTGTCTATGTAGCTGTATGAATGTATGTGTATATCTTTGTCTATATATCCTCATCCCGACCGCCGAACGCAGGGCTGCGTCCTGCGGGCGGCCGGGATATTCCTCCTTGACGCGTCGGCGCGTCATCTCGCGAGATTTGCTATGAACGCAAGCGTTCACAGCAGCTCACAGCTCGGCAGTTATACTGCAGCCTGTCAGCGATGATCAATCGCTGGCAGGCTGTAGATGTTAAATAAATCGCATCAAAGAGGTATATCAGACGCTGTTTTGTTAACAGCGTCTAATATACCTGCTACCTGGTCCTCTAGCGGTCCCATTTGCTGGGTTCGACCACCAGAGGACCAGGTAGCTATGTAAAGTAGCACCAAGCACCACACTACACCCCCCCCCCCCTTGTCACTTATTAAACCCTTATTAACCACTTGAAGACCACAGGTTTATACCCCCCTAGTGACCAGGCCCTTTTTTACAAATCCGCACTACACTACTTTCACCGTTTATTGCTCGGTCATACAACTTACCACCCAAATGAATTTTACCTCCTTTTCTTCTCACTAATAGAGCTTTGATTTGGTGCTATTTCATTCTTGCTGACATTTTTACTTTTTTTGATATTTTACTTTTTTGGCGAAATTTTTTCAAAAATGACATTTTTCACTTTCTGTTGGAAAATTTGCCAAATAAAACTACATTTCTCTATACATTTTTCACTAAATGTATTGTTCTACATGTCTTTGATAAAAAAATTCTATAAGTGTATATTTATTGGTTTGGGTAAAAGTTATAGCGTTTACAAACTATGGTGCAAAAAGTGAATTTCCGCAATTTGACTTTCTGAGCGCCTGTCCTGTTTCCTGACGTGCTACAATGCCCAGACAGTAGAAACACCCCATAAATGACCTCATTTCGGAAAGTAGACACCCTAAGGTATTTACTGAGGGGCATAGTGAGTTCATGGAAGTTTTTATTTTTGTCACAAGTTAGCGGAAATTGTTTTTTGTTTTTTTTTACAAAATTTCATTTTTCGCTAACTTGTGACAAAAAATAAAACTTCCATGAACTCACTATGCCCATCAGCGAATACCTTAGGGTGTCTACTTTCTAGAATGGGGTCACTTGTGGGTATTTTTACTGCCCTGGCATTTTAGGGGCCCCTAAACGTCAGAAGCAGTTTGGAATCCAAATGCGTAAAATGTCCTGTGAAATCCTAAAGGTACTCATTGATTTAGGGCCCTTTGCGCATCTTGGATGCAAAAGTGGCACACATGTGGTATCGCCGTACTCAGGAAAGTAGAGCAATGTGTTTTGGGGTGTATTTTACATATACCCATGCTGGGTGTGAAAATATCTCTGCAAATGACAACTTTTTCCATTTTTTATACAAAGTTGTCCATTTACAGAGATATTTCTCTCACCCAGCATGGGTATATGTAAAAATACACCCCAAAACACATTGCCCTACTTCTCCTGAGTACGGCGATACCACATGTGTGACACTTTTTTGCAGCCAAGGTGCACAAAGGGCCCTAAATCCAATGAGTACCATTAGGATTTCACAGGACATTTTTACGCATTTGGATTCCAAACTACTTTCTCGCTTAGGGCCCTAAAATGCCAGGGCAGTATAAATGCCACACAAGTGACCCCATTTCGAAAGTAGACACCCTAAGGTATTCGCTGAGGGGCATAGTGAGTTCATGGAAGTTTTTATTTTTGGCACAAGTTAGCGGAAATTGTTTTTTATTTTTATTTTTTACAAAGTCTCATATTCCACTAACTTGTGACAAAAATAAACTTTTACATGAACTCACCATACCCCTCACAGAATACCTTGGGGTGTCTTCTTTCTAAAATGGGGTCACTTTGGGGTATTTATACTGTCCTGGCATATTAGGGGCCCCTAAACGTCAGAAGCAGTTTGGAATCCAAATGCGTAAAAATGTCCTGTGAAATCCTAAAGGTACTCATTGGATTTAGGGCCCTTTGCATGTTGGATGCAAAAGTGTCACACATGTAGTATCGCCGTACTCAGGAGAAGTAGGGCAATGTGTTTTGGGGTGTATTTACATATACCCATGCTGGGTGTGAAAATATCTCTTTAAATGACAACTTTTTCCATTTTTTATACAAAGTTGTCCATTTACAGAGATATTTGTCTCACCCAGCATGGGTATATGTAAAAATACACCCCAAAACACATTGCCCTACTTCTCCTGAGTACGGCGATACCACATGTGTGCCACTTTTTGCAGCCAAGGTGCGCAAAGGGGCCCTAAATCCAATGAGTACCTTTTAGGAGGGCATTTTTACGCATTTTTCTTCTCTCGCTTTAGGGCCCCTAAAATGCCAGGTCAGTATAAATACCCCACATGTGACCCCATTTTAGAAAGAGGACACCCCAAGGTATTCTGTGAGGGGCATGGCGAGTTCATATTTATTTATTTTTCGCACAAGTCAGCGGAATTTGATTTTTTTAGTTTTTTCTCACAAAGTCTCCCTTTCCGCTAACTTGTGACAAAAAGTTCAATCTTTCATGGACTCAATATGCCCCTCAGCGAATACCTTGGGGTGTCTTCTTTCCAAAATGGGGTCACATGTGGGGTTTTTGTACTGCCCTGGCATTTGAGGGTCTCCGCAATCATTACACGTATGGCCAGCATTAGGAGTTTCTGCTATTCTCCTTATATGGAGCATACAGGTAATGAGATTTTTTCCGTTCAGCCTCTGGGCTGAAAGAAAAATGAACGGCACAGATTTCTCATTCGCATCGATTGATGTGGATGAAAAATCTCTGCCAAAAATATGCAAGAAGAAAAGGGGCCTGGCGATTGCCAGGACATAGGGGCTCCGCCCAAACATCCATACCCACTTCAGCTCCTATGTCCTGGCAAACGTGATTTCTCCATTCACATCGATCAATCGATCGGTGTGGAGGAAGACATCTTTGCCAGATTTTTGATACAAAGTGTTTGCCAAAGCATATGAACTCCAACACCTCTCCTCAGCTCATATGCCAGGGCAAACGTACCTGTACTGCAGAGGAGAAATCTCGTCTTGCAGCGCCGCAAACACCGACTTCACGTGTCTTCTGATAGCAGCGCAATGCTTCTCTCAGAATGCACATCAGTGCTGCAGCTGGCTCTTTGCTTGATCCACCTAGAAGGTAAAAAAAAAAAAAAAAAGAAAACCAGGCAGCAACGCAATAATTTTATTAACATTAACTTTATAGAACATTAGAAACCGAACGTTAACTTAAACATTTGAAACATAACTTGAACTTTTTGCTTACCTGTGGATTTTTTTTTTTTTTTTTTACCTTGAGGCAGCACACGGCCGTGAAACTCGGCCGTGCATGGACCGTTAGTATCTCGGCCTGGCAGCCATCTGACAGCAGGAGTGCACGGCGTCACTGGCTGCTATGACGCCGTGCGCTCCTGCTGTCAGATGGATGCCAGGCCAGGATACCACGGTCCATGCACGGCGTGTTCCACGGCCGTGCATGAGGCCTTAGAGGATAAACCTCTCCTTCCCCGTGGGACAATGTGCAAAGCACAAATCACCCAGAGCTGTGGTGAAGTACATTATGCACTTTGTCCCAGGTGAAAGGAGAGGTTTGCAGCAGCTCTGTGTGAAAGGGCCTTGCACGGCGTTGCTCACGCATGGTGATCGCAGAGGAGCGCCTGGCCTGACTTCTCCGCACAGACGGGGTCGCATAGCATCATATTGATTTATGATGCTATGTAGCCTACAGTTCTGGAATGCATTGGATAGCACTGGCAGCAGCAGTATGCCAGTGCTATCCAATGCATTCCAGAACTGTAGGGTTACATAGCATCATAAATCAATATGATGCTATGCGACTCGTCTGTTTTTGAGAAGTCAGGACGGGCGCTCCTTTGCGATCACCATGCGTGAGCAACGCTGTGCTAAGGACCCTAAGACTCTTGTGTGCCTGGCCTGTGTCTTGCAATCCCTATGCTAATAATGTACCTGGGTGTGATACTTGCGGAAGCACTCCCTATGCATAGGGCAGGCTGGTCAGGACAGTCAGGACAAAAACGGTGGTGTCACGCCTTAGTCCACTCCTGCTACAGACACGACATCTTTTTCTTGGGGAACGGTGGCTTGGGGTACCAGGGAAGACACTGGGGAAGTGTCTCTCATGTAGCCGGCTCACTACATCGGGACTTGGGGCACAGAACCTCCTGGATACAGGAGTTCCGAAATGATCTCTTCCTGGAATTTAAGGAAGGATCCCGTTCTCCCAGCCTTACTGTAGAGAACGTAACTGTTATATATGGCCAATTGAATCAAATATACAGACACCTTTTTATACCAGCGTCTGGTGCGTCGGGAAACTAAATATGGAGCCAACATTTGGTCATTGAAGTCCACCCCTCCCATGTGGAGATTATAATCGTGGACTGAAAGGGGCTTTTCAATGACTCCTGTCGCCCGTTCTATTTGGACAGTCGTGTCTGCGTGAATGGTGGACAGAAGGTAAACGTCCTCTTGTCCCGCCACTTCACCGCGAGCAGTTCTTGGTCACACAAGGCAGCCCTCTCCCCCGTGCAAGTCGGGTATTAATGAGCCGCTGGGGGAAGCCCGGCGACTAGGCCGCATGGTGCCACAGCATTGGATTCCGACTAGATGTAAGTGCCGAAAGAGGGCCACACTTGTGTAAAAATTGTCCACGTATAAGTGGTACCCTTGCAGACTAAGGGTGACACCAAGTCCCAGACAATCTTGCCACTGCACCCCAGGTAGTCAGGGCATCCGACCGGCTCCAGTTTTGAGTCTTTTCCCTCATAGACCCTAAAACGATATGTATAGCTTGTGGCCCTTTCACAGAGCTTATACATTTTGACCTCGTACCGGGCGCGCTTGCTGGGGATGTACTGTTTGATGCCAAGGCGCCCGGTGAATTGTACGAGGGACTCGTCTATGCAGATGTTCTGACTGGGGGTATACGCATCTGCAAATTTAGATGACAAATGGTCTATGAGGGGCCGAATTTTATGGAGCCGGTCATAAGCAGGATGACAGGTTTCATTGTCGGTGAAATGCATAAAGCGCATGATGACCTGGGCATGTAATGTATTGGGTCTTTAGACCAATATGACCGCAATACATTTTTTTTAGTTATGCTCATGCTGAGGGTAAGGCCCAAAAATGTTTTAAATTCGGAAACGGTGACTGGTTTCCACTGGAAAGGCTGGGCATAGAAGCTTTCCGGATTGGCCGTTATATATTGTGTGGCGTATCGGTTGGTTTCTGCCACAACTAAGTCGTAGAGATCCGCGGTGAAGAACAGCTCAAAAAATTCAAGGGCCGATCTGAAATTGGCTGTCTCCATGCGAACTCCTGACTGGGCGGTGAAAGGGGGCAATACGGGTGCGGCGGAAGGAGGGGATTGCCAATTAGGGTTTGCCAGCACCTCTGGGAGACTAAGGGGTCTACGGGCCTGAGAACGCGGTGGCTGCGACGGGGAGTTAGTGCACGTGCCACCGTACCAGCAACTGCCCTTCTGGTGCTCGCCACTTCACCAGGGAATACGGCAGTGCTGGTAGAAGGTCCAGGATGTGCTGCGCTGCCGGTGTATGCCGCACCATCAAAAAGGTCAGCGCTAGCACCACTCTGCTGCATATGAGGCTCATCACGCGGGATATGCGAAACACTGACATGGGGTCGGGTACGCCTGACCGTAGCAGGGACCTCAACCTCGTCATCTTCGCTAGCGGTTAGAGTGCCACTGCTGTCTACAGGTTCATATTCTGAACCACTGGATTCAGCGGGTGAAGCGTCCCCATCGCTTTCATCCATCACGGCCAGAATCCTGTAGGCCTCTTCAGCGGAATACCCCTTTTTTGCCATTTTGGAGTAACTAAATTTAGGGGGTATTCCTCTGAGACTACCCAGGAAAAAGAGCACACCTACCTAGTAAAAGGGAGTGCTTGCGAAGTAACGCTGCGATCGCTAATAAAGATCCAATAACTCAAAAGTGATCTTTTATAGCGGTGCAGCGATTTTACTGTGTTTTTGCAGTGATCAGAAAAAAAAATTCTGTCACTGCGGTGGGCGGACTGAACGCAAGTGTGCGCACAAGATCAGGCCTGATCAGGCGTAACAATGCGTTTTTTATAGAGCCTAAAGTGACCCTACTGATATAGATCTGATTGCGATCAGTCTTGATCACTTACAGATACTATATTAGTATTAGTGCTGATAAGCTGACAGTGATGACGCTAATCAGCGACTAATAAGTGACTGTGCGGTGCGGTGGGCTGGGCGCTAACTACCTAACAAGTAGCTAAATACCTGACGGTGATTAGGGACCCTTATAGGGGGGTGATCTATGACAGGGGGGTGACAGAGGGTGATCAGGGGTTTATATGGGTAATCAGTGGCTACTAAGGGGCTACTAAGGGGTTAATAACTGACAAAGGGGGGTATGTAATGTATGTGTGGTGATTTGGTGTACTTACTGAGCTGCTTGTGTCCTCTGGTGGTGGATCCAGCAAAAGGGATCACCAGAGGACCAAGCAGGACTTATATCAGACGCTATTTTGTAAATAGCGTCTGATATCTGATTTTAATAGGTCGATTTAAAATTACAGCCTGCCAGCCAATGATCGCAGCTGGCAGGCTGTAGTTTCACTTCTCCTCTGTGCGTCACAGTGAACGCGCGCGCGCGTTCATGTGAAATCTCGGGTCTCACGAGATGACGCCGATAGGCGGCAGTGAGACCTGAGAGAGCCGCCGCGCTGACGCCCATCGGCGTTAGCGTGGCGGCAAGTGGTTAACACCTGATCACCCCATATAGACTCCCTGATCACCCCCCTGTCATTGATCACCCCCCTGTATGGCTCCATTCAGACGTCCATATGTGTTTTGCGGATCCGCGGATCCGCGGATCCGCAAAACATGGACACCGGCAATGTGCTTTCCGCATTTTGCAGATCCGCACATTTCCAGAACTATATAGAAAATGCCTTTTCTTGTCTGCAATTGCGGACAAGAATCAGACTTGTTCTATATTTTTGCGGAACTGAAGTGCAGACCCGGAAGTGCGGATCCGCAATTCCGGATCCGAGCGGGACAAAGTCTGTCCCCATAGAAATGAATGGGTCCGCAATTCCGTTCCGCAAACAGAATTGCGGACGTGTGAATGGGGCCTAAGGGTCCCTTATGACCGCCAGTTAGTCAGCTACTTGTTAGGTAGTTAGCGCCCAGCCCACCGCACCGCAGTCACTGATTTTGGCAGAGATTTTTTCATCCACATTGATCGATGCGAATGAAGAAATCTGTGCCGTTCATTTTATTTTTTTTTTCAGCCCAGAGGCTGAACGGAAAAAAAAAATCTCATTACCCGTATGCTCAATATAAGGAGAATAGCAGAAACTCCTAATGCTGGCCATACAGGTAATGATTGCGGAGACCCTCAAATGCCAGGGCAGTAAAAACACCTCACAAGTGACCCCATTTTAGAAAGAAGACACCCCAAGGTATTCCGTGAGGGGTATGGTGAGTTCATGTAAAATTTTATTTTACCCCTCACCCACGACAGCACCACGAGAGAGGATGGATCCGCCCCCAAAGACAGGAAACCTGCGACACAAAAAGGCGGAGACTCCTCTCTGCCCTCAGTATGGTTTCCTGTCTTTGAGGAAAGCCTGCGTTCGTCCGCTCTCTCCCTCGGCTGCCCGGAGTTCCTGGGACCCACCTTACTTAATGCGGCACGGGGTGCGCAAGGGGTCTGCAGAGGCGCAATGGCAGTGGTTCCTGAGCGCTGGGAGCATGACGCTGCAGTGCGGTCTCAGCACGAGCAGCGTCCAGCGTTAGATGCAACCAGGAAGTGCGGGACAGAGGATTCGGCCGGAGGGGGAGGAGCCTAACGTCGTCACGTCCTACCAACTTCCGGGTATGAGAGTGAGGCGTGGAGGGCACAGCAGCGCGGAAATAGCTGCTGTGTGAAGGGGGGGGGGGAGTTTTAAAAAGGCTCAGTAACCCGTTCAAGCTGCCGGTGTCCACTGCAGAGGTGTGTGCAGTGTCTGAAGCCCTGTGAACCAGGATGGAGGAAGAAAGAAGGGAACAAGCTGAAAACCCGGCGGCCACCCCTGTCTCGGTAGTAGGATGGGTGAGAGGCTGTTGAGCCACATTTTGTTTCTTGTTCAGCTTATTAATGGGGAAAACTGTTCTGTTTTATGTGTTTTCCCGTAGGAAAAACCTAAAAAAGCCCTGTCCAAAAAACATCATAAGGAGTGTGCTTTATGCAGAACAGCCCTGGCCTCTGATTATAGCAAAAAAACTTTGCCAGCAATGTATCGATAAAACAGTGGCAGAAGAAACACCCTCTTTTTATAATTGTCTTCAGAAATTAATTCGCACGGAAGTTAATGCTTCATTATCCTCAAAAAAACAGGAGTCTTCTTTTATATTCAAAAAGAAAGTGTCAAAGTCTGTATTAACGGAGTCAAATCGTGAAGAGGAGCACCGTTCTGTTTCTCTAGATTCCGACCTTTCCTCTCCCTCCTCCGATTTAGAGGATAATGAAGTCAGACGTACTTTTTTCCCAGTAGAAGATATAGATAAACTGTTGGTAGCCATCAGAATTACGATGGGTATAGAGGAGGAAAAGGAGTCTAAGTCGGTCCAGGACCTTATGTTTGGGGTCTACAGACTAAGCAGGCTAGAGCCTTCCCTTTGCATGACAATGTCTCTGCACTAATCAAAGAGGAATGGCGTAAGCCAAATAAGAGAGTGTTTATTTCGAATAATTTAAAAAGAAAATATCCCTTTACAGAGGAGGCATCTGCCTCCTGGAATAAGGCTCCAAAAATTGATGTGGCCATTTCAAAAGAGGCTAGGAGGGCGGCGCTCCCTTTTGATGATATGGGTTCCCTTAAGGACCCTCTTGACAAAAAAGCTGATGGGTTTTTAAAGGGAGCTTGGGAGGCGTCTACCTCCTTCTTTCATCCCTCGGTAGCCTCTACTTGTACGGCCAGATCATTAATTGTTTGGATTTCAGAGCTGGAGGAATTAATCAAGAATAAGAGTCCCAGAGAGGACATTCTAGCTAGTCTCCCCACGATTAAAAAAGGAGTTGATTTCCTGGCAGATGCTTCGGTAGATGCGGTTAGACTATGAGCCCGGGCAGCGGGGCTACTAAATTCAGCCCACAGGGCCTTATGGTTAAAAAACTGGAAGGGTGATTTGCAATCTAAGAAGAGGCTATGCGACCTTCCTTGTGAGGGAGACTATTTATTTGGGCCTGCATTAGATGACTTGTTAGAAAAGGCCGCTGATAAAAAGAAAAAATTCCCAGGTCAGCCCTTTTTTTCCAGGGATAGATCTAGTCGTTCCTTTCGGGCCTTTAGATCATTTCGGAATAACAAAGAAGAATCCAAGGAAGACAGATGCTATAAGTCGAAACCGCGTAGAGAGGGTAATAGATCCTTCTTTTTCAACAAACAATCTAAGCCATAAAAAAAGAATGATCAGCAATGACGCCAGGGCCCAGGTAGGGGGAAGGTTAAGATTTTTTCTTCCTGCCTGGGAAAATATCTCAAACAGCCCATGGATTTTGGATACACTAAGGGACGGTTTAAAACTAGAGTTCCGCGAGTTTCCTCCGGGAAGATTTATGGAGACAGATTTAGCTCGGAGGGAGGGGGAGTCTATAAAATCAGAAGTAGTTACTCTTGTTCAAAAGGAGTCTGTAGTACCGGTTCCAAGAGGACAGGAGGGAGAGGGATTCTATTCCTCTCTCTTTTTAGTAAAAAAACCAGATGGATCGTTCAGAACGATTATCAATCTAAAAAGATTGAATCGGTTTCTCCAGGCAAAGAAGTTCAGAATGGAGACAATAAACTCCACGATAAACCTTCTTTTTCCAGGATGCTTTATGACGGTTCTAGACCTAAAAGACGCCTACCTCCATATTCCCATACACAAGGACTATCAGAGGTTTCTATGGTTTGCCATAAAGATGGAGGAGGGATTGACACACTGGCAATTTCAGGCACTTCCCTTTGGCCTAGCAATGGCTCCGAGAGTCTTCACCAAAGTGGTAGCAGAGATGTCAGCGTATGTCAGGAGGAAGGACATTCTTTTTATTCCTTACCTCGACGATTTCTTGATCGTAGCGGCAACCCAGATGGCATGTGAGATTGCGGTTCAGGAAGTGAGGGGAATACTAGAGGAACTCGGTTGGATTCTCAGTGTCAACTGTTTTTGGGACTGATTCTGGACTCTGTCCAGCAGCGATGTTTTTTACCAGAAGAAAAGATACTGTCCATCCAGCAAAAGATCAGGAATCTGTTTCATCAGCCACGGGTCACCTTAAGAAAAGGTATGTCAATTCTGGGAAGCCTGACATCATGTATTCCGGCAGTCAGCTGGGCCCAGGTTCACACGAGGCCGCTACAATGGGAGATCCTGGAGACTTGGCAAAAGGGAAGTCTTCCGTTGGAAATAAAATTTTCTCTTTCTGCTCAGACGTTATTGAGCCTGGAATGGTGGATGAACAGAGAGAACTTAGTTCAGGGCCTTCCATGGAAAAGGGACAACATTATATGCCTTACCACGGATGCAAGTCCTTGAGGTTGGGGGGCTCATATTCAAGATATGGCGTTTCAGGGAAGATGGGAAGGGAACATCCGGTCAGCTTCCTCAAATGTGAAAGAGTTACTAGCTGTAGAACAAGCAGTGAAGAAGGTTCTTCAGCTTTGCAGGGGCAGGGATCTGCGAATCATGTCCGACAACACAACGGTTGTTTCCTATATAAACAGGCAGGGGGGGAAAAGGAGCCAGTGTCTGATGGAAACCCTGAGTTCCATCATAAGGATGGTAGAGGGGCAATGCCGTTCAATTTCTGCAGTACACATAAAGGGGATAGAAAATGTCAAGGCAGATTTCTTGAGTCGTTATACAGTTTCCCAGGCAGAATGGTCTCTGGACAGGAGGGTTTTCAGTCAGATCACCATATTATGGGGCTGTCCAGAGATAGATCTTTTTGCTACGGTTCAGAACACAAAACTAAGGAGATTTTTTTCCCTGTCCCCAGAGGGGTCCCCCTGCGGTCTAGATGCCTTTCTCCACAGATGGAATTTTGTCCTAGCTTACGCTTTTCCACCTTTTCCCCTGATCCCGAGGGTCCTGAGAAAGATCAGAGAAGATCAGGCAAGAGTGATCTTAATTGCCCCCTTCTGGCCGAGACGTCCATGGTTCACATGGTTGAGGACGATGTCCGTGACAGATCCCTGGGTCCTCCCCAGCAGTCAGGGTCTGTTAGTCCAGGGTCCTATTTGTCATCCTCAGGTGGACAGGTTGCACTTGACGGCGTGGAACTTGAACGGCAACTTTTGAGTAAACGAGGGTTTTCAGCCAACCTTACTAACACCCTTTTAAATAGTAGGAAGAGTATAACCAGGTCCATCTATGCTAGAACCTGGGGTAAATTCCTTCCTTTCGCAGGTCTTCAGTTCAATAATCTTCCTGCAGCTCCTTCAATTAATGTGGTATTGGAGTTCCTGCAGAAGGGGTTGGAATTGGGTCTTTCTCCCAGTACGTTAAAGGTGCAGGTTTCAGCCTTATCAGCTCTTTTTAATATTCGGTTGGCATTAGACCCCTGGATTGTACATTTTTTTAAAGCAATCTCTAGGACAAGGTTGATGGTTCCATGTAAGGTAGCTCCCTGGGACCTAAACATAGTTTTGCAGGCCCTGACGGGCCCTCCATTTGAGCCTATTAGCCAGATAAATGTTAAATACCTTTCTCTGAAGCTATGTCTGTTAGTGGCCCTTACCTCAGCCCGGAGAGTTTCTGAAATTCAGGCCATTTCCATTAACCCTCCTTACACCACTATCTTTCAGGATAGGGTCATTCTCAAGCCGGACCCAGCTTTTTTGCCAAAAGTGGGGTCTAGTTTTTATAGAACCCAGGAGATTATCCTCCCAACCTTTTTTGAAAATCCTACTTCAGAGAAGGAGAAGGCTTTCCATTGTTTAGATGTCAGACGATGTCTCATTCAATACCTGGATGAGACTAGAGAATGGAGAAAATCGCCTTCGCTATTTATTCTTTTTCAGGGTAAGAATAAGGGTCATCAGGCATCAAAGAAGACGCTGGCGAGATGGATCACCTCAGCAATCAGGTTGGCATACTCATCATCAGGAAAAGATCCTCCTGAAGATCTGCACGCTCACTCAACCAGAGCAGTTTCTACTTCCTGGGCAGAACGATCAGCAGTGTCCATTGAGGATATTTGTAAAGCTGCAGTCGGGTCTTCGCCCTCGACCTTTTACAATCACTACCGATTACTTATAAATTCACCAGCTGATTTAGCTTTTGGGACTTCGGTTCTTTCTGCTGTTATCCCACCCTAAGCCTCCTTGGCTCTCTCTCTCGTGGTGCTGTCGTGGGTGAGGGGTAAAATATAAGTTACTTACGGGTAATGGTATTTTCCTGAACCCACGACAGCACCCCTGGTTTTTCCCTCCCTTCTTCTTCTTCTTCTTCTTCTTCTTTTGTTCTTCGTTAAATGTTCACGGGTGTTGCAGCAAAAAAAAAAAAAAAAAAAGACTTTTTAGACATAAGGACTATTATATAAGACTAAACTAGATGGCGGAGTTCCTCAAATCGGTGGAGTCCATACTGAGGGCAGAGAGGAGTCTCCGCCTTTTTGTGTCGCAGGTTTTCTGTCTTTGGGGGCGGATCCATCCTCTCTCGTGGTGCTGTCGTGGGTTCAGGAAAATACCATTACCCGTAAGTAACTTATATTTTTTGTCACAAGTTAGTGGAATATGAGACTTTGTAAAAAAAATAAAAATAAAAATATATATATATATATATATATATATATATATATAAATTTCCGCTAACTTGTGCAAAAAAAAAAAAATGTCTGTGAACTCGCCATGCCCCTTACGGAATACTTGGGGTGTATTCTTTCCAAAATGGGGTCACATGTGGGGTATTTATACTGCCCTGGCATTTTAGGGGCCCTAAAGCGTGAGAATCCAAATGCGTAAAAATGCCCTGTGAAATCCTAAAGGTACTCATTGGAATTAGTGCCCCTTTGCGCACCCAGGCTGCAAAAAAGTGTCACACGTGTTATCGCCGTACTCAGGAGAAGTAGGGCAATGTGTTTTGGGGTGTATTTTTATATATACCCATACTTTGTGTGAGAAATATCTCTGTAAATGACAACTTTTTAAAATTTTTTATACAAAGTTGTCAATTTACAGAGATATTTCTCTCACCCAGCATGGGTATATGTAAAAATACACCCCAAAACACATTGCCCTACTTCTCCTGAGTACGGTGATACTACATAAGTGAAATTTTTTTGCAGCCTGGTGCTCAAAGGGGCCCAAATTCCAACGAGTACCTTTAGGTTTTACAGGGCTGCTCATGAATTAGCCCTGCTCAAAATGCTAGAACAGTAAACACACCCCACAAATGACCCCATTTCAGAAAGTAGAAACCCCAAGGTATTCACTAAGGGGCATAGTGGGGGTTAGTGATGTCGCGAACATAAAATTTTCAGTTCGCGAACAGCGAACGCGAACTTCTGCAAATGTTCGCGAACGGGCGAACCGGGCGAACCGCCATAGACTTAAATTGGCAGGCGAATTTTAAAACCCACAGGGACTCTTTCTGGCCACAATAGTGATGAGAAAGTTGTTTCAAGGGGTCTAACACCTGGACTGTGGCATGCCGGAGGGGGATCTATGGCAAAACTCCCATGGAAAATTACGTAGTGGACGCAGAGTCGGGTTTTAATCCATAAAGGGCATAAATCAACTAACATTCCTAAATTGTTTGGAATAACGTGCTTTAAAACATCCAGTGTGTGTATACGATCAGGTATGATGTTGTATCGATCAGGTAGTGTAAGGGTTACGCCCGCTTCACTGACATTGACAGACCAAACTCCCCTTTTAATGCACCGCAAACAGTTCATTTGCACAACCGCAAACTCCCCATTTGCACAAGGTTGGATACCAAGCTAGCCACGTCCCGGTGATGTCATTGAAGGTTTCTTCCTCCACCCAGCCACGTACAACACCAAGGGTCCCCAAAAGATGAATTGAATTGATTTTTCGAACGGTGAGATGGTTAAAAACGCTGGCTCCTCTCCACTCTGTTTTAAACCACGGTGACTGTGCCTGCGCCGTGCAATTTACTGTCACACCCGATATGAGTGGTATTTTCTGTAGTACTATTCTCATCAGTTTAATCCTCTAACGTCCCCAATCTGGGGCCATTTATTGAATAGATTTTTCGAACGGGAGATGGTTAAAAACGCTGGCTCCCTCCACTCTGTTTTAAACCACGGTCACTGCGCCTGCGCCGTGCAATTTACTGTCACACCCGATATGAGTGGTATTTTCTGTAGTACTATTCTCATCAGTTTAATCCTCTAACGTCCCCAATCTGGGGCCATTTATTGAATAGATTTTTCGAACGGGAGATGGTTAAAAACGCTGGCTCCCTCCACTCTGTTTTAAACCACGGTCACTGCGTCTGCGCCGTGCAATTTACTGTCACACCCGATATGAGTGGTATTTTCTGTAGTACTATTCTCATCAGTTTAATCCTCTAACGTCCCCAATCTGGGGGCCATTTATTGAATAGATTTTTCGAACGGGAGATGGTTAAAAACGCTGGCTCCCTCCACTCTGTTTTAAACCACGGTCACTGCGTCTGCGCCGTGCAATTTACTGTCACACCCGATATGAGTGGTATTTTCTGTAGTACTATTCTCATCAGTTTAATCCTCTAACGTCCCCAATCTGGGGGCCATTTATTGAATAGATTTTTCGAACGGGGAGATGGTTAAAAAACGCTGGCTCCCTCCACTCTGTTTTAAACCACGGTCACTGCGCCTGCGCCGTGCAATTTACTGTCACACCCGATATGAGTGGTATTTTCTGTAGTACTATTCTCATCAGTTTAATCCTCTAACGTCCCCAATCTGGGGGCCATTTATTGAATAGATTTTTCGAACGGGAGATGGTTAAAAACGCTGGCTCCCTCCACTCTGTTTTAAACCACGGTCACTGCGTCTGCGCCGTGCAATTTACTGTCACACCCGATATGAGTGGTATTTTCTGTAGTACTATTCTCATCAGTTTAATCCTCTAACGTCCCCAATCTGGGTGCCATTTATTGAATAGATTTTTCGAACGGGAGATGGTTAAAAACGCTGGCTCCCTCCACTCTGTTTTAAACCACGGTCACTGCGTCTGCGCCGTGCAATTTACTGTCACACCCGATATGAGTGGTATTTTCTGTAGTACTATTCTCATCAGTTTAATCCTCTAACGTCCCCGACTCCCCAATCTGGGGGCCATTTATTAAATAGATTTTTTGAACGGGAGATGGTTAAAAACGCTGGCTCCCTCCACTGATATGAGTGGTATTTTCTGTAGTATTATTCTCATCAGTTTAATCCCTGTTACGTCCCATATCAGGGATTGCCTTTTGTGAAAAAAATTTAGGCCGGGTACCTTCGACTGCCTTCACAGTGACAGACCAAACTCGTACACTCAAACTGAATTGATTTCAGGAACCGGGAGATGGAAAAGCAGCTTGGTCGGTCCTCTTACTCCCAAATTGGGGCACTGCGCGTGCACAGAGCAATGTGCTGTGACACCCTATATGAGTGGTGTCTTAACTAGTACTATTGCTATCAGTTTAATCCCTGTTACGGACCCTATCCGGTCGAATTGATTAACCATTGTCGAATCCCCCATTGACATCCCCTTATAAGCTGTGTAAAGCATATTTTTTAGTTTGGTTTTGAACTGCTGCATCCTTTCCGACTTTCGGTAATTTGGCAACATTTCTGCCACTTTCTGCTTATACCGGGGTCTAGTAGCGTGGCCACCCGATCGCTTTTGGTCTGATCATAATGAAGCAACGGCCTTATCATCTGGGGTGTGGCAACATTGCCAACACACTTATAGAGGTGATGATGATTGCTTCATTGTGATACGCAAGCCCCTTCACCACAACAAGGTAACGATCACGAAGGGGAATTGACACTTGTATGTGCCTTTTTTTTGGTTTGTTTTTGCAGCCACAGTGCTGCACCATAGGACAGAAAAATTAGGCATGTACACATGCCTGAAAAATAATTGCACTGTTGCAGCCGCTATTGTAGCAGCGGCCGGAAAAATTTATGTTTTCCAGGCAGAAAAGTGACTAAAACATTGCGGCTTGAACCCTAGTTGGTGGTGGAGAATTCACGAAAGTCATCCGGTATGCAGACATTAAATACAGCAGCGTGGGGACCATTTTAAGGCCATGGCATGTAATCAGGCCTTTTGTTAGTCAAACGTATCCCCCACTGTCAGTCCCTTCGGGATCCATGCCTCATTCATCTTTATGAAGGTGAGGTAATCAACACTTTTTTGACCGAGGCGACTTCTCTTGTCAGTGACAATGCCTCCTGCTGCACTGAAGGTCCTTTCTGACAGGACACTTGAAGCAGGGCAGGCCAGAAGTTCTATCGCAAACTGGGATAGCTCAGGCCACAGGTCAAGCCTGCACACCCAGTAGTGAAGGGGTTCATTGCTCCTCAGAGTGTCGATATCTGCTGTTAAGGCGAGGTAGTCTGCTACCTGTCGGTCGAGTCGTTCTCTAAGGCTGGATCCCGAAGGGCTGTGGCGATGAGTAGGACTGAAAAGCTCCGCATGTCCTCCATCAACAACACATCTGTAAATCGTCCAGTCCTTGCCGCCGTGGTAGGAGGAGGATTACACTCACCTCTTCCCCTGTTAGATTCCCGTTGTGCTGTGACATTCCCCTTATAAGCTGTGTAAAGCATATTTTTTAGTTTGGTTTTGAACTGCTGCATCCTTTCCGACTTTCGGTAATTTGGTAACATTTCTGCCACTTTCTGCTTATACCGGGGTCTAGTAGCGTGGCCACCCAGTACAGATCGTTCTCCTTTATCCTTTTTATACGTGGGTCCCTCAACAGACATGACAGCATGAAAGACCCCATTTGAACAAGGTTGGATGCAGAGCTACTCATTTCCCGCTCTCGTCCTCACTGATGTCATTGACGGTCTGTTCTTCCCCCAGCCACGCACAACACCATGGGTCCCAGATAGGTGACAACAACGAGCACCCTGGGGTGCCTGCTGTGGTTGGTCTTCCTCCTCCTCAAAGCCACCACATTCCTCCTCTGACTCCTCTTCCTCATACTCCTCTTCCAGCGTTGCTGCAGGTCCGGCAAGCGATGATGACAAGGCTGTTTCTGGTGGTGATGGTGACCACAACTCTTCCTCTTCCTCTTCACGCTCATCTACAGCCTGATCCAGAACTCTTCGCAGGGCACGCTCCAGGAAGAAAACAAATGGGATGAGGTCGCTGATGGTGCCTTCGGTGCGACTGACTAGGTTTGTCACCTCCTCAAAAGGACGCATAAGCCTACAGGCATTGCGCATGAGTGTCCAGTAACGTGGCAAAAGATTCCCAGCTCCGCAGAGGCTGTCCTAGCACCCCGGTCATACAAATACTGTTGACGGCTTTTTCTTGTTGGAGCAGGCGGTCGAACATTAGGAGTGTTGAATTCCAACGTGTCGGGCTGTCGCATATCAAGCGCCTCACTGGCATGTTGTTTCGCCGCTGAATATCGGAAAAGTGCGCCATGGCCGTGTAGGAACGCCTGAAATGGCCACACACCTTCCTGGCCTGCTTGAGGACGTCCTGTAAGCCTGGGTACTTAGACACAAAACGTTGTACGATGAGATTCAACACATGTGCCATGCACGGCACATGTGACAACTTGCCCAAATTTAATGCCGACAACAGATTGCTTCCATTGTCACACACCACTTTGCCGATCTCCAGTTGGTGCGGGGTCAGCCACTGATCCACCTGTGCGCTCAGGGCGGACAGGAGTGCTGGTCCTGTGTGGCTCTCTGCTTTCAGGCAAGTCAACCCCAAGATAGCGTGACACTGTCGTATCCGGATGTGGAATAGCCCCTGGGGAGCTGGGGGAATCAGTTGATGGCAGCCAGACGCCGCAGCAGAAGAGGACTCAGCCGAGGAGGATATTGAAGAGGATGGAGTAGGAGTAGAGGAGGTGGCAGTAGGTCTGCCTGCAAGTCGTGGTGGTGTCACCAACTCCGCTGCGGAGCCACGCATTCCATGCTTGTCAGCCGTCAGCAGGTTGACCCAATGCGCAGTATACGTGATATACCTGCCCTGACCGTGCTTTGCAGACCAGGTATCAGTGGTCAGATGGACCCTTGCCCCAACACTGTATGCCAGAGATGCCATGACTTCCTTTTCAATGACATGGTAGAGGTTTGGGATTGCCTTTTTGAAAAAAATTTCGTCCGGGTACCTTCCACTGTGGTGTCCCAATAGCGACAAATTTTTTGAAGGCCCTCAGACTCTACCAGCTGGTAAGGTAATCAACACTTTTTGACCGAGGCTGACTTCTCTTGTCAGTGACAATGCCTCCTGCTGCACTGAAGGTCCTTTCTGACAGGACACTTGAAGCAGGGCAGGCCAGAAGTTCTATCGCAAACTGGGATAGCTCAGGCCACAGGTCAAGCCTCTGCACACCCAGTAGTGAAGGGGTTCATTGCTCCTCAGAGTGTCGATATCTGCTGTTAAGGCGAGGTAGTCTGCTACCTGTCGGTCGAGTCGTTCTCTAAGGCTGGATCCCGAAGGGCTGTGGCGATGAGTAGGACTGAAAAAGCTCCGCATGTCCTCCATCAACAACACATCTGTAAATCGCCCAGTCCTTGCCGCCGTGGTAGGAGGAGGATTACACTCACCTCTTCCCCTGTTAGATTCCCGTTGTGCTGTGACATTCCCCTTATAAGCTGTGTAAAGCATATTTTTTAGTTTGGTTTTGAACTGCTGCATCCTTTCCGACTTCTCGGTAATTTGGTAACATTTCTGCCACTTTCTGCTTATACCGGGGTCTAGTAGCGTGGCCACCCAGTACAGATCGTTCTCCTTATCCTTTTATACGTGGGTCCCTCAACAGACATGACAGCATGAAAGACCCCATTTGAACAAGGTTGGATGCAGAGCTACTCATTTCCCGCTCTCGTCCTCACTGATGTCATTGACGGTCTGTTCTTCCCCCAGCCACGTACAACACCATGGGTCCCAGATAGGTGACAACAACGAGCACCCTGGGGTGCCTGCTGTGGTTGGTCTTCCTCCTCCTCAAAGCCACCACATTCCTCCTCTGACTCCTCTTCCTCATACTCCTCTTCCAGCGTTGCTGCAGGTCCGGCAAGCGATGATGACAAGGCTGTTTCTGGTGGTGATGGTGACCACAACTCTTCCTCTTCCTCTTCACGCTCATCTACAGCCTGATCCAGAACTCTTCGCAGGGCACGCTCCAGGAAGAAAACAAATGGGATGAGGTCGCTGATGGTGCCTTCGGTGCGACTGACTAGGTTTGTCACCTCCTCAAAAGGACGCATAAGCCTACAGGCATTGCGCATGAGTGTCCAGTAACGTGGCAAAAGATTCCCAGCTCCGCAGAGGCTGTCCTAGCACCCCGGTCATACAAATACTCGTTGACGGCTTTTTCTTGTTGGAGCAGGCGGTCGAACATTAGGAGTGTTGAATTCCAACGTGTCGGGCTGTCGCATATCAAGCGCCTCACTGGCATGTTGTTTCGCCGCTGAATATCGGAAAAGTGCGCCATGGCCGTGTAGGAACGCCTGAAATGGCCACACACCTTCCTGGCCTGCTTGAGGACGTCCTGTAAGCCTGGGTACTTAGACACAAAACGTTGTACGATGAGATTCAACACATGTGCCATGCACGGCACATGTGACAACTTGCCCAAATTTAATGCCGCCAACAGATTGCTTCCATTGTCACACACCACTTTGCCGATCTCCAGTTGGTGCGGGGTCAGCCACTGATCCACCTGTGCGCTCAGGGCGGACAGGAGTGCTGGTCCTGTGTGGCTCTCTGCTTTCAGGCAAGTCAACCCCAAGATAGCGTGACACTGTCGTATCCGGGATGTGGAATAGCCCCTGGGGAGCTGGGGAATCAGTTGATGTGCAGCCAGACGCCGCAGCAGAAGAGGACTCAGCCGAGGAGGATATTGAAGAGGATGGAGTAGGAGTAGAGGAGGTGGCAGTAGGTCTGCCTGCAAGTCGTGGTGGTGTCACCAACTCCGCTGCGGAGCCACGCATTCCATGCTTGTCAGCCGTCAGCAGGTTGACCCAATGCGCAGTATACGTGATATACCTGCCCTGACCGTGCTTTGCAGACCAGGTATCAGTGGTCAGATGGACCCTTGCCCCAACACTGTATGCCAGAGATGCCATGACTTCCTTTTCAATGACATGGTAGAGGTTTGGGATTGCCTTTTTGAAAAAAATTTCGTCCGGGTACCTTCCACTGTGGTGTCCCAATAGCGACAAATTTTTTGAAGGCCTCAGACTCTACCAGCTGGTATGGTAAAAGCTGGCGGGCTAAGAGTTCCGTCAAGCCAGCTGTCAGTCGCCGGGCAAGGGGTGACTTTGTGACATTGGCTTCTTATGCTCAAACATGTCCTTGACAGACACCTGACTGTGGGCAGATGAGCAGGAACTGCTGAAGGTGAGAGATGGAGTGGCGGGTGGTTGAGAGGGGGCAGGGAGGACAGCAGTGGTTGACGTGGCTGAAGATGCTGGACCAGGAGGAGCATGGTGGCTTTGAGTTTGTGTGCTGCTTGTACTCATGTGTTGATCCCATAGGCGTTTGTGATGTGAGATCATGTGCCTTCGCAAAGCAGTTGTACCAAGGTGGGTGTTGGACTTCCCACGACTCAGTTTCTTTTGGCACAGGTTGCAAATGGCATTGCTTTTATCAGAGGCAGACACACAAAAAAATGCCACACTGCTGAGCTTTGCAATGACGGCATTCTAGTGGTGGCAACAGCATGCGTTGACTGGCGTGCTGTCTGGCTGACCCCAGGTGCCGATACATGCTGTCTGACTGTGCCACTAACTCCTTGCGACGACCTCCCCTGCTTCCAACTCGTCTCCTCATTCTCTCTGTCTCCCTTCAGAACTTTCCCTCTTCTTCTCTTCGAGCAGGCACCCACGTGGCATCCGTGGACACATCGTCATCATCAACCGCTTCACTTGTATCTGACACCTCAGCAAAGGAAGCAGCAGCGGGTACAACATCATCATCATCATCATCACACTGTACGTCCATGTGTGTAATCCTGCCTGACTGGAGACATATCCCCGTAATCTACATCATCTGGCAATAATGGTTGCGCATCACTAATTGCATCCAACTGATGTGTAAATAACTCCTCTGACGGATCAAGTGAAGCGGCTGTGGTGGCTGTGGTGGTAGTGGTGGTGGTGGCGACGGGCGGGTGCGTGGTAACTTGAGAGCAGGTGACCGAAGCTGAGCTGGAGGAGGATGGTGCGTCAAGGTTCTTAGCGGAAGCTGTTGAAGATTGGGTGTCCTGTCTAAGCCAGTCAACTACGCCCTCTGAATTTTTCGGGTTCAGGGTACGTGGCCTCTGAAAACTGGGCATTATTCCAGGGACAGTGGAAATCACAGCACCACGACCACGACGGCCCCTGCGGGGTGGCCTGCCTCTGCCTGTCATTTTTTTAGATAAGTGGTACTACGCGTGCTAGGTACTGTGCCACCCGGTATGAGTGGTTGGCACTGGCAGTGGGCACACTACAGTCTGTGGAAGTGGGCCTGACACACACTGGCAGCAGGCAAGCAACTGAATTTAGACTACTGTCTAAAAATTAAATGCCTTATTTATCGGCAAGCTACTGTGCCACCCGGTATCAGTGGTTGGCACTGGCAGTGGGCACACTACAGTCAGTGGAAGAGGGCCTGACACACACTGGCAGCAGGCAAGCAACTGAATTTAGACTACTGTCTAAAAATTAAATGCCTTATTTATCGGCAAGCTACTGTGCCACCCGGTATCAGTGGTTGGCACTGGCAGTGGGCACACTACAGTCAGTGGAAGAGGGCCTGACACACACTGGCAGCAGGCAAGCAACTGAATTTAGACTACTGTCTAAAAATTAAATGCCTTATTTATCGGCAAGCTACTGTGCCACCCGGTATCAGTGGTTGGCACTGGCAGTGGGCACACTACAGTCAGTGGAAGCGGGCCTGACACACACTGGCAGCAGGCAAGCAACTGAATTTAGACTACTGTCTAAAAATTAAATGCCTTATTTATCGGCAAGCTACTGTGCCACCCGGTATCAGTGGTTGGCACTGGCAGTGGGCACACTACAGTCTGTGGAGGTGGGCCTGACACACACTGGCAGCAGGCAAGCAACTGAATTTAGACTACTGTCTAAAAATTAAATGCCTTATTTATCGGCAAGCTACTGTGCCACCCGGTATCAGTGGTTGGCACTGGCAGTGGGCACACTACAGTCAGTGGAAGAGGGCCTGACACACACTGGCAGCAGGCAAGCAACTGAATTTAGACTACTGTCTAAAAATTAAATGCCTTATTTATCGGCAAGCTACTGTGCCACCCGGTATCAGTGGTTGGCACTGGCAGTGGGCACACTACAGTCGGTGGAAGTGAGGCCTGACACACACTGGCAGGCAACTAGCACTTAGACTAAAGTGTAAAAATTAAGTGCCTTTTTTTAAGCAAAGTCTGTGCCACACGGGATGACAGGGGTGGAGCACTGGCAGTGGGCACACTACAGTCAGTTGAAGTCGGCCTGACACACACTGGCAGCAGGCAAGCAGCTGAAATTACACTAAAGTGTAAAAATTAAATGCCTTTTTATGCAAAGTCCTGTGCCAGCCGGTATGAGTGGTGGACACTGGCAGTGGGCACACTACAGTCAGTGGAAGTCAGCCTGACACACACTGGCAGGCAACTAACCTTAGATTAAAGTGTAAAAATTAAGTGCCTTTTTTTTAAGCAAAGTCCTGTGCCACACGGGATGACAGGGGTGGGCACTGGCAGTGGGCACACTACAGTCAGTTGAAGTCGGCCTGACACACACTAGCAGCAGGCAAGCAGCTGAAATTACACTAAAGTGTAAAAATTAAATGCCTTTTTATGCAAAGTCCTGTGCCAGCCGGTATGAGTGGTGGACACTGGCAGTGGGCACACTACAGTCAGTGGAAGTCAGCCTGACACACACTGGCAGGCAACTAACCTTAGATTAAAGTGTAAAAATTAAGTGCCTTTTTTTAAGCAAAGTCCTGTGCCACACGGGATGACAGGGGTGGGCACTGGCAGTGGGCACACTACAGTCAGTTGAAGTCGGCCTGACACACACTAGCAGCAGGCAAGCAGCTGAAATTACACTAAAGTGTAAAAATTAAATGCCTTTTTATGCAAAGTCCTGTGCCAGCCGGTATGAGTGGTGGACACTGGCAGTGGGCACACTACAGTCAGTGGAAGTCAGCCTGACACACACTGGCAGGCAACTAACCTTAGATTAAAGTGTAAAAATTAAGTGCCTTTTTTTAAGCAAAGTCCTGTGCCACACGGGATGACAGGGGTGGGCACTGGCAGTGGGCACACTACAGTCAGTTGAAGTCAGCCTGACACACACTGGCAGGCAACTAACCTTAGATTAAAGTGTAAAAATTAAGTGCCTTTTTTTAAGCAAAGTCCTGTGCCACACGGGATGACAGGGGTGGGCACTGGCAGTGGGCACACTACAGTCAGTTGAAGTCGGCCTGACACACACTAGCAGCAGGCAAGCAGCTGAAATTACACTAAAGTGTAAAAATTAAATGCCTTTTTATGCAAAGTCCTGTGCCAGCCGGTATGAGTGGTGGGCACTGGCAGTGGGCACACTACAGTCAGTGGAAGTCAGCCTGACACACACTGGCAGGCAACTAACCTTAGATTAAAGTGTAAAAATTAAATGCCTTTTTTGATGCAAAGTCCTGTACCACACGGAATGACAGGGGTGGGCACTGGCAGTGGGCACACTACAGTCTGTGGGCCTGCAGCTCCTCACACACAGGCAGGCCAGGCAACTGCAATATGTATATAAAGGGAAAAAAAAGCAGACTAATGTTGCAGCCCTAAAAAGGGCTTTTTGGGGTGCTGTCAGGACGCTGTCCTTACAGCAGAGATCAGATGAGTCTTTCAGGACTGGAGTGGACACTGAATTCACTAGCCTAGCTATCAATTTCCCAATTAAATCAGCAGCTACTACACTCTCCTTCCTCTCACTAAGACTGCAGCTTCAGAATGAATCTAAAATGGATGCTGTTCAGGAGGTGGGAGGGTCTGGGAGGGAGGGTATGCTGCTGATTGGCTGGAATGTGTCTGCTGACTGTGAGGTACAGGGTCAAAGTTTGCTCAATGATGATGTGTAGGGGGCAGACCGAACATCGCATATGTTCGCCCGGCAGAGGCGAACGCGAACAAGCTATGTTCGCCGGGAACTGTTCGCCGGCGGATAGTTCGGGCCATCTCTATTGGGGGGTATTTATACTATCCTGGCATTCTAGCACCTGAAGAAACATGACAGTTGCTCAGAAAGTCAGAGCTGCTTCAAAATGCCGAAATTCACTTTTTTGCACCATAGTTTGTAAATGCTATAACTTTTTCCCAAACCAATAAATATACACTTATTGGATTTTTTTTTTTATCAAAGACATGTAGAACAATAAATTTAGAGAAAAATTTATATAGAAATCTAGTTAAAAAAAAAAATAATTTACAACAGAAAGTGAAAAATGTCATTTTTTTGCAAAAATTTCGGTTTTCATTTTTGATTAATAGCAAAAAAAGTAAAAAATGTCAGCAGCAATGAAATACCACCAAATGAAAGCTCTATTAGTGAGAAGAAAAGGAGGCAAAATTCATTTGGGTGGTAAGTTGTATGACGGAGCAATAAACGGTGAAAGTAGTGTAGTTCAGAATTGTAAAAAGTGGTCTGGTCATTAAGGGTGTTTAAGCTAGGGGGGCTGATGTGGATATATATATCTATGTATCAGAGGCGTAGCTATAGGGGGTGCAGAGGTAGCAGTCGCTACCGGGCCCAGGAGCCTGAAGGGGCCCAGGGACACTTGTGCCGCATAAGAAGACACACAAAGAAGGGAAGGGGGCCCCAAGCTGAACTCTTGCACTAGGGCCCATGAGCCGTTAGCTACGCCCCTGCTATGTATGCCTGTGTGTGTGTGTATATATATATATATATATATAAATCCGGAGATAGGCAGCAGCACGTCCAAAGGGCTTGGCGGGTGCAAAATCCTCAGGAGGATGGACAATCCTCCACACATATATAGATCCCAGAGAAGAGGCAGCACTCCTGAGTTAAATGGTGATGACCCAATTTATTCCAAGGCAACGTTTCAGCCTACTCCATGAGGCCTTTGTCAAGCAATACAACAGTGCCACAAGCAAACTTATATAGTCATACAATAAATCATGTGATGTGGGCGTTACAAGGTGACATCATCAAATCATGTGATGTGGGCGTTACAAAGTGACATCATCAAATCATGTGATATGGGCGTTACAAAGTGACATCATCAAATCATGTGATATGGGCGTTACAAAGTGACATCATCAAATCATGTGATCGAGTATTCATATACATAGGAATAGTGTGTCCATCTGTATAGCAAAAAATATTCATAAATAACAAAGTGACCCAAAAGGTCGGTGTACACGTGGATTGTGTAAACACAAATATCACCAAAGTGGAATATAATTAAAATGTGAACAGTACTGGCGATCGCCGCTGTTCAGATATCATATATACTAGTCGTAAATAGACTCCAGCCTACCCCAAGTGGACAATATCAGCCGCATGTTAGTGGCGTCTCACATTGTAATATGCGCATGCGTTTGATCACTATGTCTCTAGCGGTTGCTGCACGAGCATCTGGTAACCAAGCGCCCCATGTGACCGGAGTGCGTCACTGGCCACGTAGTAACTCGCGCAAGCGCAGCGCACAAGAGGAGTGACCGCATTGAAATGAAAGTAAATAACCATGGAAACTACAGACAAATCAGTGATAGGCTACAGTGTATATAGGGAATCCTCGGTTTTTATTATTTTGACAAATGTCTACCCATGGGTTTTTCCTTATCTTGTTATTATTTTGAAGCGTTTTCAACTTTTGTCCATTGGGTTTTATTATGTGTGTTTCCGTTTGGTGGTATTTTGCATTATCTTGACGATTTTTTATTTGTTGGCCCTCCTGAAGTTAGTGTTTGTTCTGTTTTGTTGTTTGGGTTTTTAGATATATGTAGTAGTTTTGGTATTCCAGTTGCTGAAGATAAGACAGTTTCTCCCTGTTTATGTTTAGAGTTTCTAGGAATTGTTATAGATTCAGAGAAAATGGAATTTAGGCTGTCAGAAATTAAGTTAGATAAAATCAGGATGTTAATAGTCTTGTTATTGAGAAAAAAGAAATGTACGTTGAAGGAATTGCAGTCTGTGTTGGGAGAACTCAATTTTGTCAGCAGGATAATGCCAATGGGTAGAGTTTTTTCTAAACGCCTTTATTTTGCTACCAGGGGCCTGAAGTCACCCAGCTCTCATATTCGCCTTACGAAATGTCTGAAAGAGGATTTATCAATTTGGTATGAATTCTTGGACGACTTTAATGGTGCAAGTTGTTGGCAGGAGGAATTTGTTGATTCCGACGCGCTGGGTCTTTTCACGGATGCGGCTGGTAGCTGTGGTTATGGCGCATTCTGGAATGGCAGTTGGTCAGCAGAGAAATGGCCTATATCTTGGGTTAATTCTGGCGTTACTACTAACATAGTGCTTTTAGAATTATTTCCGGTAGTGGTAGCAGTAGTGATTTGGGGTGCTGAATTCAGTAATAAGAGGATCTTAATTAGTACAGACAATAAAGGGGTCCTTTTTGCCATCAATACGTTGTCATTTAAATCTGAGTTAGTAGTTAAATTACATTTGGTCCTGTTTTGGATTAAGGCGAAGTATGTTACTGGTGTATCCAATAGCTTAGCGGACTCTTTATCTCGATTTCAGTTCACGAAATTCCGGGAACTTGCTCAGGATGCAGAGCAAGAAGGGATCCCTTGCCCTCGTCATCTTTGGGACCTTATTTTGGACTAATTTCTGAAAATATTAAGCGTTCCCTTGCACCAAGAACATGGGCTGCATATGCAGCCGCATGGAGGGACTGGCTATTGTTTAACTTCTTGCCGACCGCCTCACGCATGATTGCGTCCTGCGGGCGGTCTGTTCCTCCTTGACGCGCCCGCGCGTCATCTCGCGAGAGGCGAGATTTCCTGTGAACGCGCGCGCGCGCATGCGCGCGTTCACAGGATCACGTCGGGGACAAGGTAAACTACAGCCTGCCAGCGCTGATCGTGCGCTGGCAGGCTGTAGAAGTTAAAAAAATGGCATATCAGACGCTGTTTTGTTAACAGCGTCTGATATGCTTGCTGATCGTTCCTTTGGTGGTCCCTTTTGCTTGGGACCACCAAAGAAACTTTTATAAGTGCACCAAAACACCACACAGAAAAATCTGTGCCGTTCATTTTTTTTTCTTTTCAGCCCAGAGGCTGAACAGGAAAAAAAATCTCATTACCCGTATGCTCAATATAAGGAGAATCGCAGAAACTCCTAATGCTGGCCATACGTGTAATGATTGCGGAGACCCTCAAATGCCAGGGCAGTACAAACACCCCACATGTGACCCCATTTTAGAAAGAAGACACCCCAAGGTATTCCGTGAGGGGTATGGTGAGTTCATGTAAAATATTATTTTTTGTCACAAGTTAGTGGAATATGAGACTGTAAAAAAAAAAAAAAATCAATTTCCGCTAACTTGTGCCAAATTTTTTTTTCTGTGAACTCGCCATACCCCTCACGGATTACCTTAGGGTGTCTTCTTTCCACAATGGGGTCACTTGTGGGGTATTTATACTGCCCTGGCATTTTAGGGGTCCTAAAGTGTGAGAATCAAATGCGTAAAAATGCCCTGTGAAATCCTAAAGGTACTCATTGGTTTTAGGGCCCCTTTGCATCTTGGCTGCAAAAAGTGTCACTCATGTGGTATCGCCGAACTCAGGAGAAGTAGGGCAATGTGTTTTGGGGTGTATTTTTACATATACCCATACTGTGTGTGAGAATATCACTGTAAACGACAACTTTTTAAGTTTTTTTATTCAAAGTTGTCAATTTACAGAGATATTTCTCACACAAAGTATGGGTATATGTAAAAATACACCCCAAAACACATTGCCCTCCTTCTTCTGAGTACGGCGATACCACATGAGTGACACTTTTTTGCAGCCAAGATGCGCAAAGGGCAGTATAAATACCCCACATGTGACCCCATTTTGGAAAGAAGACACCCCAAGGTATTCCGTGAGGGGCATGGCGAGTTCACAGAATTTTTATTTTTTGGCACAAGTTAGCGGAAATTGATATATATATTTTTTTTATTTAGTTTTTTACAAAGTCTCATATTCCACTAACTTGTGACAAAAAATAAAATTTTACATGAACTTACCATACCCCTCACGGAATACCTTGGGGTGTCTTCTTTCAAAATGGGGTCACATGTGAGGTATTTATACTGTCCTGGCATTTTAGGGGCCCCTAAAGCGTGAGAAGAAGTCTGGAATCCAAATGCGTAAAAATGCCCTGTGAAATCCTAAAGGTACTCATTGGTTTTAGGGCCCTTTGCACCCAGGCTGCAAAAAGTGTCACACATGTGGTATCGCCGTACTCAGGAGAAGTAGGGCAATGTGTTTTGGGGTGTATTTTTATATATACCTATACTGTGTGTGAAAAATATCTCTGTAAGCTGACAACTTTTAAAAATTTTTATACAAAGTTGTCAGTTTACAGAGATATTTCTCTCACCTAACATGGGTATATGTAAAAATACACCCCAAAACACATTGCCCTACTCTCCTGAGTACGGCGATACCACATAAGTGACACTTTTGCAGCCTGAGTGCAAAGGGGCCCAAATTCCAACGAGTACCTTTAGGCTTTACATGGCGGCTCACAATTTAGCCCCGCCCAAAATGCCAGAACAGTAAACACACCCCACAAATGACCCCTTTCGGAAAGTAGACACCCCAAGGTATTCACTGAGGGGCATAGTGAGTCCGTCTGAGATTTCTTTTTTTTGCCAGAAGTTAGCAGAAATTGAAATTTATTTATTTTTTTCTCAGAAAGTGTCATTTTCCGCTAACTTGTGAAAAAAATGAAATGATACATGAACTCACCATGCCCCTCCGCGAATACTTTGGGGTGTCTTCTTTCTAAAATGGTGTGATTTGGGGGTATTTATACTTTCCTGACATTCTAGCACCTGAAGAAACATGACAGGTGCTCAGAAAGTCAGAGCTGCTTCAAAATGCCGAAATTCACTTTTTTGCACCATAGTTTGTAAACGCTATAACTTTTACCCAAACCAATAAATATACACTTATTGGACTTTTTTTATCAAAGACATGTAGAACAATAAATTTAGAGAAAATTTATATAGAAATGTAGTTTTTAAAAAAATTTACATCAGAAAGTGAAAAATGTCATTTTTTTGCAAAAATGTCGTTAAATTTGTATTAATGGCAAAAAAAGTAAAAATGTCAGCAACAATGAAATACCACCAAATGAAAGCTCTATTAGTGAGAAGAAAAGGAGGTAAAATTAATTTGGGTGGTAAGTTGCATGACGGAGCAATAAACGGTGAAAGTAGTGTAGTGCGGAATTGTAAAAAGTGGCCTGGTCATTAAGGGTGTTTAAGCTAGGGGGGCTTAAGTGGTTAAAGACTCGTGTCATGTTGACGTTAATTGTGACGATGTTAGTTTAGGTCTGTTATTTATTGCCAGTTTGTGTGAAAGGAACCTGTCGTTTTCTGCAGTGTCCAAATTCGTTTTTGGGGTTTCCTTTTTTCAGAAGTTATACGGCATTTTACCGTTATCTTCCGATTTTCAGATCAAGCAGATGTTAAAGGGTTATAAAAAACGTTTCTGCAATATTGATGAGAGACGGCCTATATCAATCAATCTTTTGTTTGATCTGTACAATGTGTTACCAGAGATTTGTGTTGATTCATTTGAAGTGTTATTGTTTCGCACAGCTTTCATTTTCACATTTTTTGCTGCCCTAAAAATCGGTGAGTTGGTAGCCGCTTATAGATCAGTCTGTTCTGGGTTAGAGTTCTCGAATGTGTCAGTTAAAGATAGTTTTGTTGAAATTTTTTCTTAGACGTTCAAAAACGGATCAATTTGGTATAGGTAGGTTTATAAGATTAAACAAATGGGCTGGTTCAATCCTTTGTCCGGTGGCCATTGCTAGGGCCTGGTTTGCAGTTTGTCCATCAGTATCTGGTCCTTTCCTATTGTATAGGGATGGTTCTCCTTTAACTAGATTCCAATTTTGTGCTATTCTTAAAAAATGCTTGAATCGGTTGGGTTTGAATAATGTCAAAATATCATCCCACTCATTCAGGATCGGTGCTGCTACCGAAGCGACAAACTTTGGCTTGGATGAGTCGGTAATCCGTAGAATTGGCCGCTGGGATTCGCATAGAGTTAAGCTGTATGTTAGACCTGATTTAATGTTATAGGACTGAATTCATTTCTATTTTACAGGCAGTCATTGGGTGGTTTGGATTGTGGGCCACTCATTTATATTTTGGGCTCAGAAGAATGCTGAACGAAGGTCTTATTCAGCAAATTTATCATTCGACAGCTCGGCTTTGCAAGTCTTTTGGTGGGGTGTTAGAGGACTAGTTTAGAGACGTGTAATTGTTGAAATCCGTAAATTAATTGCAAGGTGGCCTGCCCCTGATGTGCTGATAATTCATGCGGGGGGTAACGACATTGGGAAAAGGAAGACATGTGAATTGCTATGGGAAATGAAGAGTGATTTAGCTTTATTTCATTGTATACTACCTAATACTAAATTAATTTTTTTCAGAAATTGTCCCAAGGCTGGTTTGGGTTAGAGAAGAGTGTAAGTTCTGTGAGAAAATTAGAAAACGGGTAAATAGAGCTATGGAAAAATTTCTTCCACTGCTGGCATGAGGATTTGGAAGGTTTTGTGCTGGGCCTGTTCAGAACAGACGATGTGCATCTGTCTGATATTGGCATCGATATTTTTAATCTTGGCCTGCAAAATGTAATTGAAAAATGGCTGCAGTGTTTGTGGGGGGCCTCGCCTTTTTAAGGCTTGGCTTGTGGGGCTGTATCACTCAGTGTTTCTGAGTGAATGTCGGTATTTATTTAATGGTTATGAGGTTTAATTAATTTATTAATGCTGATGTTTTAATTATTTATTAAATTATTGTGATACCCCTTAATAAAGCATTGCGGCTATTTTATTCCAACAAAAAGGCGTTGGTGTGTTTTATTTTAGTGTTAAGTCTTCCTAGCTTAGAAGGTGCCATTTGCATCCATGTTTAGGCCCCCCAGAGCGCTTCGCTTGGGGGACACATGGGGGCAATGGCACCGTTATTTTAGTCAGGTAGGGTTCTCTATTTGTATGTCTCTCTCTCTCCCCCCCCCCCCTTTTTCTCTTTTTTGGTTGTTCGTTTTCCCGCTCTTATTTTTCAGATTTACCTGAGGTAATTTACCTGAAACCGGTTTCAGCTGGTTTCAGCAAGTTGCTTTGAGGCAGCTGAAGATCCGACGCTGATTGGTGGAAGCTGTTGCTGGGGGAGAATACAGCTTCCTGATTCGTCTTCATGCCTGCAGCGGGAAAGTTATCCCCTTTATATTGTGGTGCTGGCGGCGCTTCTGGGCAAGTTTAAGAAGACCGGATTCGTCGCCCCGCCCACCCTCCCCCTTAATTTGTTGCAACGTCGCTCTGCTTTGTTAGAGGGGCTGTATCACTCAGTGTTTCTGAGTGGATGTCGGTATTTATTTAATGGTTATGAGGTTTAATTAATTTATTAATGCTGATGTTTTAATTATTTATTAAATTATTATGATACCCCTTATTAAAGCATTGCGGCCATTTTATTCCAACAAAAAGGCGTTGGTGTGTTTTATTTTAGTGTTAAGTCTTCCTAGCTTAGAAGGTGCCATTTGCATCAATGACTAGAGTTGAGCGAACTTGTGTTTTAAGTTTGGCGTCTAAAGTTCGGGTTATCGATGAATCTCGTTAAGGATTCTGCTACCACGGACTATAACGAAATTCGGATTCCGAATTCCTTTATGGTCCGTGGTAGCAGAATCCATAACTGGATTTGTCGTTAACCCGAACCCGAACTTTAGATGCCGACCTTAAAACACAAGTTCGCTCAACACTTCTAATGACCACTTCTATTATGAAAGCTGTCATCAGTATGCAGGAGGTGCAGGAAGCAATAAGTCTAGCGCTCCACAAGCTGTACTCTCCTCTCCTTGGTCTTCTTCCGGGCGACGTCCATTCAGAGTGCAGCATGGACCAGAAAAAGATCAGAGCCTGGCTGTGTGTGTCTGTCATGGAGTCTGTGGGAGAAACACAGGGAGGCACGCTAAGGACGTAGGTAACACTACCACATGATCTACACTAGTGTTATCTGTGGTTTTACATAGGACTGCAAGTAACACTACCACATTATCTACACTAGTGTTATCTGTGGTTTTACATAGGACTGCAGGTAACACTATCACATGATCTTCACAAGTGTTATCTGTGGTTTTAAATAGGACTGCAGGTAACACTACCACATTTTCGGTAATCAGAGAGCCATCACTGTGTTATCTGTGCTGTTACATAGGACTGCAGGGGACTTCTACTATATTATCTGTACTCAGAATTGTATCACCGTGTTACCTGTGGTGTTACATAGGACTGCAAGTTATATCAACAACATTACATAGTAACATAGTAACATAGTATATAAGACCGAAAAAGGACATTTGTCCATCCAGTTCGGCCTGTTTCCTACAAGTTGATCCAGAGGAAGGCAAAAAAAACCCTGTGAGGCAGAAGCCAATTTTCCTCACTTAAGGGGAAAAAAAAATTCCTTCCCGACTCCAATCAGGCAATCAGAATAACTCCCTGGATCAACGACCCACCTCTAGTAGCTATAGCCTGTAATATTATTACACTCCAGAAATAAATCCAGTCCCCTCTTGAATTCCTTTATTGTACTCACCATCACCACCTCCTCAGGCAGAGAGTTCCATAGTCTCACTGCTCTTACAGTGAAGAATCCTTTTCTATGTTTGTGTACAAACCTTCTTTCCTCCAGACGCAGAGGATGTCCCCTTGTCACAGTCACAGTCCTGGGGATAAATAGATGATGGGACAGATCTCTGTACTGACCCTGATATATTTATACATAGTTATTAGATCTCCCCTCAGTCGTCTTTTTCTAAAGTGAATAACCCTAATTTTGATAACCTTTCAGGGTACTGTAGATCCCTCATTCCAGTTATTACTTTAGTTGCCCTCCTCTGAACCCTCTCCAGCTCTGCTATGTCTGTCTTGTTCACAGGAGCCCAGAACTGTACACAGTACTCCATGTGTGGTCTAACCAGTGATTTGTAAAGTGGTAGGACTATGTTCTCATCACGGGCGTCTATGCCCTTTGATGCAACCCATTATCTTATTGGCCTTGGCAGTAGCTGCCTGACACTGGTTTTGCAGCTTAATTTGCTGTTTATTAAAATTCCTAGATCCTTTTCCATGTCAGTGTTACCGAGTGTTTTACCATTTAATATGTACGGGTGACTTGCATTATTCCTTCCCATGTGCATAACTTTACATTTGTCAGTGTTAAACCTCATCTGCCATTTTTCTGCCCAAGCCTCCAATCTATCCAGATCCCTCTGTAGCAGAAAACTGTCCTCTTCAGTGTTAATTACTTTACACAGTTTAGTGTCATCTGCAAAAATAGATATTTTACTGTGCAGGCCTTCTACAAGATCATTAATAAATATATCTGTATTTGTACCGCCCCAGATCTGGCAGGACAGTCTCAGAGTTCGGTGGCTGTCCTGCCTTCCTGGGAGGGCTGTGGCATGTCTTGCTCTTAACTGTGTCTGCCTTTTTAGGATGCAGAGACAGTTGAGTGCAATGTGTGTTCTATTCACCAGGGTAACAGGACGAGTTTTATTTTTTTATTTGCTAAACAATTCAAGGGTTGGCACTACTGTGAGGGGCCACTAAAGGAGGCATTCTACTGTAAGGAGGAATTCATATTTGTTGGCCCAAAAGGGACTGGTGGAATTGGGACATGTATAGATAGACATTAAAGTGCTTCTGTCATTTAAAAAATTGTTATGTATCTGGCTGACATTAGCAATGTGCTAATGTCAGCAGAACATAACTTTATAACTTATATGTCCCTGTCTGCTGCCGCTATCGCTAATTAAATGATTTTTATAATATGCTAATGAGCCTCTAGGTGCTAGTGGGGCGTTGCTGCAGCACCTAGAGGCTCCGTCCTCTCACCGGTTGTGCACGTCCTTGTTTCAATGATTGACATCATCTTTCTCCTCTTTGCCTGTAAAATCCCGCGCCTGTGCCGTCCCGTTTAGTATTCGCCGCAGGGGCAGTGAGTGAAGGACGCTCGCCTGCTGCCGGCTTCCGCACTGCACCTAATATGCCACAGTGCTCCCCGGGAGAGAAGACAGCGCGGGCGCAGTGAGGAAGCAGGCAGCAGGTGAGCGTTCTTCACTCACTGCACCTGTGCCGAATGCTAAGCGGGATTTTTTTTGTGTGTGTTGTGGTGGAGGGCGTGATTGCATACTAGGCTGTGGGAAGGCGGGATCCAGGGGGCCCAAGTAAATTCTTGCCCAGGGTCCAATCGATATTAAAGACGGCCCTGATTACTATAGTGCAAAATACCATCCTAGCAGAACCAAATAACACACTGAAGCACAATATACTGCTCCAAAAGCTCAGCCCTCTGTGGTGGCCATCAATAAATACCCTCTTCTGTTCTCCTCCTCCAGTTGTCTATGGAGCCAGGGGCTTAGGAGGTGAGGTACAGGCCACAGCAGTTGAATTCAGGAGGGCATGTGCCATCCCTGGCTGGGTGTATGATTACCTGAATCTCACAGCGTTAATTACTGTTGAGAGGTCATTATGTACCTGGTCATCAGCAGGAGCAAAGAGGATTTGGGTGGCCCCCTGAGGCATCGGACCTCCGGGAAATTTCCCTGTACTATCTATGGCCAATTTGTCCCTACCTACTTGAAACCGGGACTGGCACGTGAGGCCTCTGCTTTGAGCAGAAGAACAGGCTGCTTTCCCTAGTGACTAGGCTTGAACGAATCAAATTTCGGATCATAGATCCGAATCAACCACACTGTTAGATCTGTAGAAGAGGGGAGAGAGCAGGAACTAAGAAGCCTGCCCTGCCCTTGTGGAGCATGGAGGCAGGGAGCAGAGACAGATATTGGCCTGCGTTTGTTAACTTCTGTTCCGTCACCTCAAAGACATAGCAAGCTCGTACAATGGCAGAAGTGGCGCTGCAATTACCCATAGCCATATTTGCTCACTTTGTCACTTTAACATTACTAATGCTATCTTGGCATTAAAGAGCTTGACGGGGACTGGATACAGTGCTAGGAGAACCAAGGGTGTCATACGTGATTTTTCAGGGTAACTGGGGTATTTTCCATTCAGGTTGAATTTTTTCATACCAAATCCAACACAAAATGAATTTTGGGAAATTCATTCACCTCTACTGATTACTAATGATATATTTTTTATTTCCTCTAAGTCCTTCCCATTTCTGACTAGATATTTTATTTATAACATACCTATAATTGTGTGGCATCACGCAGGTCTATATTTGGTGATACTCTGAATCTGTTTAACATTACGCTATAAGCTACGGTAGTTTGCGCCCTACATGTGTATAATGGACATACCAGTGGTATTTGTTCTATAGGTACACTAAATGCAGATCTATGTTCCTTCCTTAACAGGTGGGGGTCCCTTCCTTTATGGGGTATCTGATGAGCTGATACTATGTCAATGTGGATAAGCTGTATTTTACCCTTTACCTACTATTAGTGGTAACCCAATAGAGATTTTTAGACTTCTTAGACTGCATTACTGCAGGATTTACATACGTTAAATATGTAGATAATAGCATTTTTCTTCAGAGTTCCTATATGAGAACCTGAGGTATTGGAGAAGTCTCTCCTGTACTATTGTTGCATACTGGCGACCTCTGGTGGTTGCTTTAATTATTGCAACAAGTGAATTTCACAGTGTATTTCAAAATTTTCATCACACTAGTATGTATGCACATGTCTGGTGTACACCCTACATGTGTATTTTGCACATGTCTTATGTACATATTGTATAATACAATGTTTTTCCACAAACTGATTATATGACTGCTTTAGATGTGTATCTATACGTTGCTTGATTATAAAGGCCTCATGGAGAAGGGCTGAAACGTATGGGTGAATAAACTACCACACACTTTTTCACAGGATTCGTGGACTGCTGCCTTATTCCTTGGATTTATGTCTGTCTGTTCTTTATGTGTGACAAGTGGACTGATATGCACCTAATTTGGCACACATGTACATCAGGTGTTCGGGAAGGTTTTAGGCCAGGTCTCAGTTTTCTAGTACCCACTGTTCCCAAGAAATAAAAAATCCAAATATGGCACCATTACATGACCTGCATTAGCCAATAGAAGCCTGCAGGTCTTTCACTCATATCCCAACTGCCATACACACGGTCACATGACCCTTATCAGCCAATAGAAGATCGCAGGCCCTTAGTCTCCACATACACACAGTTTTACACCAGGTTTCCATAACAACCCAGCCATTTTTCTTCACTGCTGTAGGTCACCTTTGACGGGGCAGAGCGCTGTGGATCACACTGTTAAGGAAGCGGAGTGCTGTGGAGGTCACATTTAAGGGGGAGGCTGCTGTGGAAGTCACAGTTCAGGGAATGTCCCGCTATGGAGGTCAGTATTGAGGGGGAGAGTGCTGTAGAGGTCACTATTAGGGGGTGGGTTATTGTGAAAATCGCTGTTGGGATTGGAGTACTGTGGGGGTCATTAATAAAGGGACAGCCGCTGTGGAGGTCACTGTTAAAGGGGCAGGTGCTGTGGAGGTCACTGTTAAAGGGGTGGGATTCTGTGGAGGTCACTGTTAAAGAGGTGGGCAATGTGGAGGTTACTGTTAAAGGGGCACTGTTACTGTGGAGGTTACTGCTAAGAGGTCACAAATAAATGGCCGGCCACTATGGAGGTCACTGTTAAAGGGGCAGGCGCTGTGGAGGTTACTGTTAAGGGGGCGGGGGACTGTGGAGGTCGCTATTAAAATGGCAGCGGCTGTGGAGGTCACTGTTATGGCAGCAGGGTTTGTGGAGGTCACTGTTAAGGGAGCGGGGTACTGTAGCAGTCACTGTCACTGTCACTATCAACTCTAGCACTGAGTCTATCTCTCTCTCCCTGAGCTTCAGCCACACTGAAATCTCCTTCCTAGATGTACTACTTAAGGCGAGCAATTACACACTACTGACAGACTTATACAAGAAACCAACGGATAAAAACAGCCTATTAAGATTTGACAGTCACCACCCATCTGGACTAGTTCGGTCATTACCCCGATCACAACTCATGAGGGTAAAAAGAATCGTATCCGACGAATCCCTCATAGACATCAGACTTAGGGAGATGGTGGACAAATTCTCTAACAGAGGCTTTCCTAAGCCACTGCTGGAAAAACATGTCCAACAGATTCAAGGACTCACACGAGACTCCCTACTAACTCCAAAGGACATTACTACTAAGGGTACAAACGACCGTATACCTTGTGTCACCACATTTTCCCACTTAAGTCCAATGATTAAAAATACCATCCATAAACACTGGTATATATTATCCAGGAATTTTCCGAATATTTTCCCTAAAAAGCCTCTAATGTCCTACAAAAGAGGGAAGAACGTACGTGACATCTTAGTCAAATCCGACATCGGCCCGAGTTGCCCTCAGACAGTCCAATCCACTATCACAGGTTCTCCTGTGAAGGGTACCTACCCGTGTCTGTCTTGCGCCCACTGTGGTAACGTAACCAGAGGTCCCACGTTTACTCATCCATCGACTGGTAAAATATTTAAAATACGAGGACACTTCTTTTGCCTCACCTCTTACGCTGTTTACCTCATAAAATGCCCCTGTGGGCTTGGATATGTAGGTGAGACTATACAAAAAATTAAAGACCGTATTGGACAACACAAGTCCAATATACGTCTTGAAAAAACGGACGCACCACTAGTGGAACATTTCATGAGCCACAAACACTCACCTAGCCAATTACGATACCAGGTCATTGACTGGGTCCCACCACCACGTCGTGGTGGTAACCGTGAGACTATCCTCCAGGAGAGAGAGATGGCCTGGATTAAACGCCTTAATACCCTCCTACCGTGTGGACTAAACAAAGAATACTGTTGGGTATAACTTGACACTTTATTTCGAACTATACTAACACTATTCCTCCCCCTTTTTCCTCCATAGGTCTAGTGTCGTCTGGTAGCGAAGTGGGGACACTCGCTCAACACACACTATGATCCAACCAATCCTCAGTAAGGTCCGGTTTTGTGATTATATACAGCAATATGTACCTCAAGTTGAATCTAGGTCCACAGCTGTAGATCCTTTTTTTATATTTTCATGTTATCAGCAAACATGCGTGACTTGCCGCTTGAACTTGTATATTACTTTTTGTACATACTCTAGTTCTCCCATCAATCATGTAATCTTCATTTATTCATAGAATCATCTATACTTAGTATTACCCAATTGCCCTCATTTGTTGCAATATACGTCCTCTACCAGGTCTTATTTGTTGACCTCTAGCCACATTAAAGATATCTATTTCCTCTTCCTTTAGTGGCCTTTAGATGCTAGTCCCCTCCACTAGCATCTTCTCTTTATATTTTTATACTATCAAGTCCCCCTAAAAGGTATCCATAAGTCCGGCAGTTATTTAACATATGTGAGGGCATTCTGCCCTCTTCCAATATGGCCGACGCACTAACTGGTGGACATTGAGGCTACACCTATGATATATATGTGAAAGTTTTCCTTGTAAACACTGTGACAATTTTGTCTTGTTGCTGAGTTTACCATGTATATTATAACACACTGTTATGCAGTATTACTTCAGTGCTGCTTCATTTTGCTACGTGTATTATATCATACTGTATTTATCCACAATCCTTGCCACTACTATTGAACACACTAATGGTGCTAATCATGTGTGCAACCTAGACCACTACTATTTAATGGGTCTACTGTGCCAATTATGTTAATTGATGTATATCTGTTCCCGCTTTTTGTTAAACTGATAGGTTTAATGTATGCCTTTTTGTCTTCTGTACAATATACAGCCTGATGAAGGGCTATTCTTGTTAAGCCCGAAACGTCGCTAATGCCTGGCTGAATAAAATTTTATTGCATCAAAAATACAAAAATTGGTGTGCCGTCTCAAATATATGTATAAATGGTCTAGGCACCTGGAAGTGGAACCAGGGCCAAAACGAAACGAGCACCCTACATAAACGCCAGTAATCTGTTGAGTGCTGTGATCCTTCAAATATCCAAAGCAGTCACTGTTAAAGGGGCGGGCTCTGTGGAGGTCTTTGTTAAGGGGCAGGGAATGGTGGAGGTCACAGTTAAGGGGATGTTTCCCTATGGCAGTCAGTGTTAAGGGGTGGGATGCTTTAGAGGTCACTGTTATGGGGGAGGGGCCCTGGTGGAGGCCACTGTCAAGGGGTTGGGGTGCTGTGGAATTTACTGTTAAAGGTGTGGGCTGCTGTGGAGGTTCCATTTTAAGGAAGCGGGGCTCTGTGGGGGGGGGGGGGGTCAGTGTTAAGGGATAGGGAGCTGTGGAGGTCACTGTTAAGGGGGCTGAATGCTGTAGAGGTGACTGTTAAGGGGGATACTGTCGATATCTTTTAACAACACACACAAACATTGAATGAAATAGATGAAATATATCTGTGCGAAGCCGGGTCCTTCTGCTAGTATGTATATATATTAAATGTTGCAAATAAAATCCATTATACCAAAGCACTGGAGTGAACTATGTTATCCGTATCTGTCCCGATAAATCTAGTAACAATATATAAACCAACATTTACCATATTTTTGGGCTTAGGATACAAGTGTTTTGGGTTCCAATTGTGATATCACTGAATCTATAGGAATATTATCTGATGTTACAGTGAGGGGCTTTGTCTGGAGTAGCTCAATTATATACAGGGGTGCACCTAGCCTTATGCATTGTAATTTATGATGCAGTGCACTCCCGTGTGCACGATCAATGCCGCTCCGGGACATATGGCCCTGCCAATCATTATTCTTGGTTTAATAGGGTTGATCCTGCTGATTAAGCTCTTTAATGAAATAAATAAATATTCTCTAAGCCTTCAGGTGCTTTCTGTATCATTCTAATCTTTTGTGTGGGAGAATGGAAAAAACATAAAAAATAACCATACCAAGAAATTGCTTAACCTCCTCACAGTCACAATAAAATTGGGAAAACCCTCCCAAATATGTCACTTTTTTATTGTAGATTTTGGATGTGTCTGAAGTAAATCTTGTTGGCACACAATTGCATTTTTAACCCCTTAGTGATATAATTAATTTTAGCTTTGAGGACCAGTAACATGTTCCCCCTGTGTATTCCAGCAGGCATAATTTTTTTAATTTTTCCTTCCAATTGTTTTTTTATGGTGGTCTTTCAAACAAAGCTTTTAAACAAGACACAGGGCCAGATTTATCATTAGCCTAAGTCACTTTTCTGGAGTTGAAAAGTCGCAAAAAATTGCGCAAAAAGCCAAATTGCGCAATTTTTTGCGACTTTTTGGAGACTTACGCCACTCACTCCAAAACCAAGTTTATGGGCGTTTTGTCGTATGTAAATCACTTGCAAGATAGATTTATTATTGCGACTTATAGTCGCAAAAAAGTCGCAAAAAATTGCGCAAACTCACTCCACTCATGACCATGCTTATGTTTGACAAAATCACTTTTTTAAAATGGCGACTTTTCCAAAGACAAAGCCAAAATACAACTAGGAACCAGAAATACACCAGATTTATCAACCTCTGAAAGAGCCCATGATAAATTTGACTTGACTCAAATACACATACGCCTTCTTTGAAAGTGGAGTGAACTGCAAGAGTAATGATAAATCTGGCCCACAGTCTTTTATGACGGCCTAGTCTAAACGCTGCATGGGTTCCCAGTGCAGTGGTGAGCAGGGGACCAGCTCTCACATAAGAGCCGCGCTCCTGCCCTAACAGCCTTGACCGCTTGTAAAGCTTTGACAGAGGGAACGGACTCCCTCTGTCTCCCAAAAATGCAATCGTGGGGCGCCGATGTGTATAAAGCTAGGCTGGGGCCTGATATAGACCCCAAGCCAGCCATAAGTAGTTTCCAGCAGGTTGTGACTCTCTGGTGCAGGCTGCTGGTCAATATCAGTAAAGCACTGATATTAAAATGCAATGCACTGTAGGGATAGTGCATTGTATTTTAAAAGCAATCAAAATGTTGTCTGTTATAGTCCCCTTGTGGGACTATTAAGCGGTAAGTAAGTAAAAAAAAAAAGCTAATTTATTAAGTTCAAAAATGACAGTAAAAAATAAGCTTTTTTTCAATGAATTTTTTTTTTAAAAAAAACTCCCCCGTATGTTTAGTATCGCTGCGTCCGTAACGACCTGCACTACATAAATATCATGTAAATTATCCCCTACGATGAACGCCGTACAAAAGAAAAATGATAGAATTGCTCATTTATTCTTAGTTGCCTCCGAAAAAACTTAAAGGGAATCTGTCACTGGAATCATCACCATTAAACTAAAACTATTGTCTTGCAGCACTTACTACCTCCTTTCTAGATTTGCTTTCTTTCCTTGCTGCTTGGTTTCTATCTTGAAAAAATCCACTTTATTCCTTATGCAAATGAGCTAGTAAGGTGCCCAGAGGGGCGTTATTTTTGTTCAAATGTGCTCAGGAATGCCCCCGTTGAGTGCCCAGGCCCGCCCTCCAACAAAGCCTAAGCACGCCTCTTCTTGGCTCATAATCTACAGCCCCATCAGTGTCATTGCTCCCCTCCCCCCACTATATCACTAACAGCAGATAACCCCGCCCACCCTTGGTTTCAGCATTGCTGACAAATCTCGCTGCGCTTCTTCTCTTCCAGCAGAGGATGAAACCGTCACTGGGCTCGGCGCATGCCCAGTAAAACATTTGAGGCTAATGCCCTCAGTTGAACTGGAAGAGCGGAGGTGCAGGCAGTGTTCAAAACTGAGGGCATTAGCCTCAAATGTTTTACTGGGCATGCGCCGAGCCCAGTGACAGTTTCATCCTCTCCATGTAATGTCCACTGATGCCCCATAATAACAGTATGAACATGCTGGGAATTGTAGTACTATCCTCTTATACTCCTCTCCCTATAATGGCCGCTGATGCCTCTGTCGCTCTCTGTCGTTACAAACTGTTGTCTTGGTTATATTTGTATATATTTGAGTGCGGAGGGGGATTCATCTAGATAGATTTAGTAGTCTATGGTCTATTACAGTTCCCCATGGTTGTAGTCCAGCTTTCCTAGGATCCTGACAGGCAAATCTGCCTATCTGTGACACTATTTAGGTTAGGAGTAATAAAGAGGATTTGTCTTGGAAGTTTAGTATTCTGCAGGCTCCATTACAGATCCATATAGTAGTAACCCGGCTTTCCCAGGTACTTGAAAGGCAAATCTGCCTAGCTGTGGCATTATTTAGGAGTGAAGAGAGTGATTTTTCATGGTAGATATAGTATTCTGCAGTCTATTACAGTTCCACATGGTGGTAACCCAGCTTTCTTAGGAACCTGACAGGTAAATCTGCCTAGCTTTGGCACTATTTAGAAGTGAGGCGGGGATTTTTCTTGGCATATTTAGTATTCTATAGTCTATTAGAGTTCACCAAATCTAGTTTGTACTATTACTAACTAGGAGATTCATTCCAACAAAATAGCTCTCACTGTGTAGGTTAAACCTATCCAGACTGAAAACACACCCCTCCTCCTTGTTACGACCAGAGGAAGTGGATCCTCTGTGTCAGCTGATAGAGGACTAGGAATTTGCCCAATATTGCTGACTGCTGACTCACAGAGTCAGGACACTGGTGTTTGCACCAGTCACCCAGAATGCAGCTAACTGCAGCAATGTGAACAGAGTCCAACAAATGCAGAATAAAGGAACAGAAGGTCTTTACTGGCAGACGGTTATACAAAAGTCACTTGAGATAAAGGCAAAACAAAGTTCAGAGTAATGCAGTGTGCAGATTAAAGCTGTCTCGTTGTCAGGCAGTGCAGGGTCAGGAATCCAGGCAGACTTACAGGAGACGATGGACAGAAGCGTAGACAGAAGATGCAGTGTTCGATAATCCAGGTGATTCAACAAACAGATGGCAGGCAGATACGTAGTCAAACCAAGCAGGGGTCCATAGTCCAGGCAATCCAGCAAGTAGATGGTAGGCAGAGTCAGGGTCCAGCAAAGCAGGGGTCAGAATCCAGAAAATCCAACAGACACAGATGGGCGCTTCAGCGGGAGTCCAGAGGTACAACAACCACGCTTGGGCACCTCCTCCAGAGTGAAGCTGCCCTAAATACTCAAAGCCCCACCCATGGGTGGGGAGGATAATCAGGACCAGCTGCTTATCCCCTATAAGACAGGGAGAGGTGCCGCGCGTGCTCTATAGCGCCTCAGATGACACCTGGTAGTGAGAATGGATGTGGCGATATGCTGGAGGACGCCTGCGTCTCTTATAAGGTAAGCCAGCCCTGGAATCCATGGTGCTGAGCTGTGCAGACAGGGATCTGACAGTACCCCCTCTTACACCCCCTCCTCCGCACGGTCGACCTGGAGTGAAATTTCTTCAACAACAGGGGGCATGGATATTGGCTGCGGCCTCCCATGACCTCTCTTCAGGACCATAGCCCTTCCAGTCCACCAGATAGAAGGTCTTACCTCGGATAACCTTCATATCTAGAATGTCCTTGACCTCAAATTCGTCATTTGTAGTGACAGGAGGAGGGTTCAGTGAGGTACCTTTGCAAAACCTGTTAAAGACAGCTGGTTTAAGTAACGACACATGAAAAGAATTGGGAATCCATAAGGTAGCTGGTAATTTGAGTTTGTAAGCAACAGGATTAATTTTTCTTATCACAGGAAAAGGTCCCAGGAATCGCGGAGCCAGTTTGTAGGAGGGCAGTCTGAGACGGATATTCTTAGAAGAAAGCCATACCTTGTCTCCAATGGCAAACTGAGGAGAAGGTCTACGCCTCTTATCTGCGGACCTTTTCATCCGGTCAGCTGTTCTCTGAAGAAATTCCTTTGTGTCAGACCAGACACAGAAAGCTGCTCCACACAAGAATCTGCTGCAGGAACCCCTGAAGAAGGTTGTATAGGGAGAGGAACACTTGGATGTCGGCCGTAGATTACAAAAAATGGAGAGTTACCTGTGGCTTGACTGACTTGGTTATTATGGGCAAACTCCGCCCAGGGAAGATGCCTCACCCAGTCGTCCTGATGGGCATTAGAGAAATGTCGCAGGAAGTTGACCAATATTTGATTCATGCGTTCCACCTGACCATTAGACTGTGGATGGTAAGCAGAAGAAAAATCCAGAGATACATTCAGAGACTTACATAAAGACCTCCAGAACCGGGAGGTGGATTGTACTCCTCTATCTGAGACGATGTGGAGAGGAAATCCATGAAGACGGAAAATATGTAAGATGAATAGCTCAGCCAGCCGAGGAGCAGATGGTAGACCTGGAAGCGGGATAAAGTGTGACATCTTGGAAAAACGGTCAACGACAACCCAAATGACTGTACAACCCTCGGAGACAGGTAAATCGGTTATAAAGTCCATACCAATATGCTGCCAAGGGACCTCCGGTACTGGCAGTGGCAATAATAAACCTGCAGGTTTCATCCTGGGAGATTTATTCTGGGCGCACGAGGTACAGGATGCCACGAAGTCCCCAATATCCGCTGTCATGGAAGGCCACCAGTAATGTCTGGAAATGAGATTCAAGGTCCCCGTTGACCTGGATGGCCAGCAATCTTGGACGCATGTCCCCACCGTAGGATTTCCCTACGATTGGATTCTGGAACAAAGATCTTACCTGGGGAACCTTGGACAGGTTGACTGGAGCCACTGGGACTACTTTAGTCGGTTCAATAATGAACTGGGGTTCCTCCTCAGTATCTGTGGTTTCAAAAGACCTAGAGAGCGCGTCCGCTTTGGTATTTTTATCAGCAGGCCGGAAGTGAAGTTGAAAATTAAATCGAGCAAAGAAGAGAGACCAACGAGCCTGACGAGGATTGAGCCGCTGAGCTGTCTGCAGGTATGTCAGGTTTTTGTGATCTGTGTAAATTATGACTGGTAGACAGGAACCCTCCAGAAGGTATCTCCATTCCTCTAGAGCCATCTTGATTGCTAGGAGTTCCCTGTCTCCAATAGAATAGTTCTTTTCTGCAACAGAAAATAACTTAGAAAAGAAACCACAAGGATACATACGACCCGAGTCATTCTTCTGTGACAGGACCGCCCCGGCTCCTACAGAGGATGCGTCCACCTCCAAGAAGAATTGTTTGTGAAGTTCCGGGCGTCTAAGGACTGGAGCTGAAGAAAAGGCCTGCTTGAGGGAGGAGAATGCCGTCTCTGCTTCAGAGGACCACTGTTTGGGATTGGCACCCTTCCTGGTGAGACTGGAAATAGGAGCTGTCAAGGTAGAAAAATTACGAATGAACTGACGATAATAATTAGCAAAGCCCAAGAACCTCTGTATTGCCTTCAGGCCGGAAGGACGGGGCCAGTTGAGCACTGCAGCCACCTTTCCAGGATCCATTTCGAGACCCTGATCAGAGATGATATATCCCAGGAAGGGCAGGGATGATTTTTCAAAGACACACTTCTCCAGTTTAGCGTATAGACGATTTTCCCGTAAGCGTTGTAAGACCAGCTGCACATGCCTGCGATGAGTTTTGATGTCTCTGGAAAAAATAAGAATATCATCCAAATAGACTACAACACAAGAATAGAGCAGATCACGAAAAATGTCATTTACAAACTCCTGAAAGACAGCAGGGGCATTACAGAGACCAAATGGCATAACGAGGTATTCATAGTGGCCATCCCTGGTGTTAAAGGCTGTCTTCCATTCGTCACCCTTACGAATACGTATTAAATTGTAAGCCCCCGCAAGTCCAATTTAGAGAAGATCCGAGCCCCACGGAGTCTATCAAATAGCTCGGAAATTAATGGTAACGGATACTTATTCTTGATGGTGATCTTATTTAGACCACGGTAGTCTATACAGGGGCGAAGGGACCCATCCTTCTTTTCACGAAAAAGAATCCTGCCCCTGCAGGTGATGAAGACCTCCTGATGAAACCCCTTTCAAGATTCTCCTTGATATAATCTGCTGTAGCTAGCATTTCAGCAGGAGATAGTGGGTACACACGACCTCGAGGAGGAGATGTACCAGGTAGCAGATCGATAGGACAGTCATAAGGGCGATGGGGTGGTAGTACCTCAGCCTCCTTTTTATCAAATACATCAGAAAAGGAATGATAGACAACTGGCAAAGCCTCCAGGCCTTTAGGAGGAGGAGTAGAAACCCTTCGTTGGCAAGAACGTAGGCACCTGTCTTGGCACTGCGGTCCCCATCGAAGAACCTCTCCAGAAGTCCAGTCGATTATGGGATTGTGCATTCTAAGCCAGGGTATCCCCAGCAAGAGAGAATGGGACAGTTCAGGGAGCACATACAGAGAAATCCTTTCTACATGTAACACCCCTACCTGCAGTTCCAACGGCTCAGTGACAAACCGGACTGGATCCGTCAGCACTTGCCCGCTGACAGCCGTCACCAGTAGGGGATTCTTTAGCAGGCGTACAGGGATGTGATATTGATTTACTATATGCTGATGTATGAAGTTCCCCGCCGATCCGGAATCCAAGGAAGCAGGTATGGAGACTTTGACGCCCCCAAGAAACAGAGTTACAGGAATCTGGAGAGTGGAATAATTTTCGCCTAGGGCCGCCTCCCCAGAGGCCCTAAGCGTTGGAGTTTCCCGACTTTTGAGGACAATTGCGGACACGGTGGCCCGGGCCACCACAGTAGAGGCAGAGTCCAGAAGACATGCGGAGACGACGTTCCTCATCCGAAAGCCGAGTGGAATTCACCTGCATGGGTTCAGGATCCGAAAAAGAGGAGCGTAGTGGAGGCTGAGACAAATTAGACTTAAACTGGAGTTTTGGAAGTCTTTTTTCCCGGCTGACCTCCCGAGCTCGCTCCGAAAACCGTATGTCGATTCTTGTTGCCAGAGAGATCAGTGACTCAAGGGAGGTAGGCACATCACGACCTGCGAGTTCATCCTTAATATGTCCAGACAAACCCTCCCAAAAAGCCGCCACCAGAGCCTCCTCATTCCAGGAAACCTCGGACGCTAAGGTGCGGAACTGAATCGCATATTGGCCCACCGACCGGCCTCCTTGATGGACGTGCAGCAGCGAGGAAGCCGCAGAAGAAGCTCGACCTGGCTCCTCAAACACCCTCTTAAAAGAGTCCATAAATAATGCCACATTACTGGTGATAGGTCCAGATCTCTCCCATATTGGATTCGCCCAGGCCAGAGCCTCACCCTCAAGATGAGAGATAATGAACGCCACTTTAGCCCGGTCAGATTGAAAGTGATGAGGAAGCAGTTCAAAGTGAATTGTACACTGGTTAAGAAACCCACGACAGGTTTTTGGGTTGCCGCTGTAACGGGCGGAGCAGATAATCGCGGTCCGGAAAAGCTTGGCTGCGCTGCAGCCGCAACAGGAACAGCCGAGGCAGTAGGGCCCTGTGCAGACGGTGCTGGAGAAAGGGAGTCCAGGCGAGCTGCTACATGCTGCAAGTAATTTATCACTTGTTTCTGAGTGGTACGCTGTTGTTCGAGTTCCTGTAGAAGTTCAGACATTCCTGGGTTAGAGCCAGCGGAATCCATGGCCCAAGCGTACTGTTACGACCAGAGGAAGTGGATCCTCTGTGTCAGCTGATAGAGGACTAGGAATTTGCCCAATATTGCTGACTGCTGACTCACAGAGTCAGGACACTGGTGTTTGCACCAGTCACCCAGAATGCAGCTAACTGCAGCAATGTGAACAGAGTCCAACAAATGCAGAATAAAGGAACAGAAGGTCTTTACTGGCAGACGGTTATACAAAAGTCACTTGAGATAAAGGCAAAACAAAGTTCAGAGTAATGCAGTGTGCAGATTAAAGCTGTCTCGTTGTCAGGCAGTGCAGGGTCAGGAATCCAGGCAGACTTACAGGAGACGATGGACAGAAGCGTAGACAGAAGATGCAGTGTTCGATAATCCAGGTGATTCAACAAACAGATGGCAGGCAGATACGTAGTCAAACCAAGCAGGGGTCCATAGTCCAGGCAATCCAGCAAGTAGATGGTAGGCAGAGTCAGGGTCCAGCAAAGCAGGGGTCAGAATCCAGAAAATCCAACAGACACAGATGGACGCTTCAGCGGGAGTCCAGAGGTACAACAACCACGCTTGGGCACCTCCTCCAGAGTGAAGCTGCCCTAAATACTCAAAGCCCCACCCATGGGTGGGGAGGATAATCAGGACCAGCTGCTTATCCCCTATAAGACAGGGAGAGGTGCACGCGCGTGCTCTATAGCGCCTCAGATGACACCTGGTAGTGAGAATGGATGTGGCGATATGCTGGAGGACGCCTGCGTCTCTTATAAGGTAAGCCAGCCCTGGAATCCATGGTGCTGAGCTGTGCAGACAGGGATCTGACACTCCTATACTTACTGGCTCACATGCACTAGCATCAGAAGGTGAGAGCGAGGGGGATATGACATGACTGAAGCTTGCTTTTCTTTTGTAATTTTTATGATCTGCAATTGTAATATCTGATGAAACAAGAGCAAATAACAAAGACACATAAGGATATGATTTTTCTGTTTTTTGTGTGTTTGGATTCTGTCTGTAGATTTTGATATTAGGATAGGCCATCAATATTATATCAGTGTGGGCCTGATACCCTGTAGCCTGTTGATCAGCTGTTACCGTATAGATCTGCAGCTAGAAGTCAGTACCAGAACTACACAGCTAGTGGATGGAAACTGCAGTGCTGATCCATCTGAAGTGTCTGACCCCTGTTTTTCTGATATCCATGGCCTGTTCTGAGGATAAGCTATCAATATTGAAATCCAGAACAACCCCTTTAATGTGTGGCAGTAAACTTGCTAGAAAGCATCCAAATGAGATGAAGAAACTGTAGCAGGCACAGGGATGCCAACTGTCCAGAAATTCCTGCACAGTCCATTAAAATTAAAGATTTTTTTCAGTGTCTATGAAATCAATTGACTTGTCCTTGATTATTTTAGGCTAGTGGTATTTGAGTAGATCATTGCAATTGCAAAATATTGCAATTTTACAGCTCAGTAAATGCTGCTAATGAGTTCATATCAGTATTGAGCAATATGATTGTATTACTTATAATTTAATTTGCCTTTAAGAGGCATTCCGTTATGCATTCCATTCCGTTATGGCCCGTGGTAATGGAATCGATAAGGGTACTCTCAGAAAATCCGAACCTGAACACTTCATCGTGGTTTTCAATAGTTTCATAAAAGGTGTTAATAGTATGTGATTTTTGGGTAAGTTTTCCAGAAATGTTCCAGTTGGTAGGCAAAGATAGTGGCTTTTTTACTTGTTTAAAGGTAGCAACATTTTTTTCAAGGGTCAGTTCTAGAAGAGGAAATATTGCTTCTCTGCCAATCAATTTTTTTCACAAAATATACATTATATGGAAGCTCTTAATCAAATGAGAGCTTTCAGTATGTCCTTAAACACCTTCAGTGTATTCCTATTTTCAACTTTTCCCACTTTACTTTATGAGTTTTGGATCTTTTATTCATAAGCAAAAAAGTTAACAATTTTATGTTAAATGTATTTGCATGATCACATCAAACTGTTAAAAAAGCTGTTTAAAGATGTTCGGTAATAAGTAATCTTGTTATATAGTACTATTTAATTTCTGAAAAAAAATGAAATCCTGATATCCTTTGGAATGCATTGTGCAGTGGGATGTCTGAGTAAATTAAATTCTTCTTTGCACTCTAAAGCATCAATTTCCTTATGGTAATTATCTGCAAGATTGGATCTGTCAGTAGCATGGAAGCAAAGGCTGACACTATACCCTCTTTACGGAAAATGATTACAAAAAATTAAGACGAATGAGTAAAATTAAGGATGCGTCTGCTAAGCTAATATAACGCTCTCATAGATCACTTCATGTAGATACAGTTCTAGTGAATACAAGACTTTTAATGAGTGGATGCATAATGAGGTGAAGTTCATTAGATTGCACGGAGGCTACTGATTGCAAAGATAAGGGGCGTAAAAATTACTTCTTTGAACAAAAAGTAATTTTTTTATAAGGCCATAATATGTTCCCTAAATGTATGTAATATCATAAAGGGATCCAGCTTCAGGACAAAACCAGTAGGATAACTAAACTAAAACAGCAAAAAAACTACTAAATACTAGTTTTTCTACGTAATGCATTTATTTTTTATTTATAATGGGTCCAAAAATGATCAGAGCAAAGATATTAAAGGGAGTTTATCATGAGAGGAATGTTTGATATCAGTTTTGCTTGAGACCGTGTTGACGTTCTTTGCACCAAATATTTCTTTTTTTTTTCTTTTAATATATCTTTATTTACTTTTTCTTTATATAAAATACAGTATCGTAATAACAAGAAAAATTAACAAATATTACCCCCCCCAACCACTCCCTCAAGCACCCCCTTTATTCATTCCACCAATTCCATATCTTAACAAATTTCACATTAGACCCTCTTTGTTTATAAAAAATCTGCTCGTACTTTTTAACTTTATTAACTAAATTTAACCATGTTCAATGCTCTGGGGGGGTGAGAGGCAAACCACAATCTAGAGATAATGAGCCTAGCTAAAAAGGACACTTTAACCAATAAACAAAGTTTTGAAGACTGACAGACTATCTCGGAAAAATCACCCAGGATCCATACTCCAGGCACAAACGGAATCTGGATTTGGAGTTTTTGTATTAAGGTTGTTTGAACCAAATGCCAATACTCCTTCACTGGAGGACAATCCCAGAACATGTGTAAATGGTCAGCACCAGGGCAGTCAAAACGCAGGCAATTGGAAGAAGTCCTAAAACCTCTCTTCTGTAGCCACAACGGTGTTATGTATATCTTATGAATAATGTTAAACTGCACTACAGTATGATTAAAATTATGTGAAAGATAAGTTTTATTCTTCAAAATGTTTTCCCATACCAGTGGAGCAAAATTTTCAAGTGTAGTGGTCCAGGCTTTTTGTCCTGGAGAGTGACGTTCAAAAAAATAAGATTTAATTAAGTGTTTATAACAAAGTGAAATTTTAACTTTCATATGTGTTCCTCTTTCTTGTAATAACTTATGAAGAAAAAGTGGAGCTTCTATATTAAAAAAAGTGCTTGTCTGAAATAGAAGAAAGTGCAAAACATAGCTGAAAATATGGATACCATGCTACCTCACCCAAATTTTCCTTTTGTGTAAGCTCCAAAAGAGACAAAATTTGCCCATTTTTTACCACTTGACTGAGATAATGAATATTTTTTGTCCTCATTAGTGAAGTTCATTAGATTGCACGGAGGCTACTGATTGCAAAGATAAGGGGCGTAAAAATTACTTCTTTGAACAAAAAGTAATTTTTTTATAAGGCTATAATATGTTCCCTAAATGTATGTAATATCATAAAGGGATCCAGCTTCAGGACAAAACCAGTAGGATATCTAAACTAAAACAGCGAAAAAACTGCTAAAAACTTGTTTAGTCTAGGTAATGCATTTATTTTTTTACTTATAATGGGTCCAAAAATGATCAGAGCAAAGATATTAAAGGGAGTTTATCATGAGAGGAATGTTTGATATCAGTTTTGCTTGAGACCGTGTTGACGTTCTTTGCACCAAATTATTAATAATATTAAATGGTGCATGTTGTTTGTTAAATCAGTAACATCTTTAAACCTAACTCTCTTGTCTCGAAATGTTATTCAAGTTTTTTTTTTTTTTACATCACTTGTGCGTGTACTGACGTGTAACTTTTTTGCAACTTTTTTAAACAAGTCTCATTTATAAAATCTGGAGTTAAGCTGAAGTTAGGCTGAGTTCAGACTTCAGTTATTTAGTCAGTTATTTCCATCAGTAAGGGCTCAGGCACACGACCGTATGTATTTTGGGGTCCGCAAAAAATGGATCTGCAAAAAATATGGATGACATCCATGTGCATTCCGTATTTTGCGGAACAGAACAGCTGGCCCTTCATAGAACAGTACTATCCTTGTCTGTAATGCGGACAATAATAGGACATGTCCTTTTTTTTTGCGGAACGGAAATATGGACATACGAAGACGGAGTAAATTCCCTTTTTTTTTCCGGACCCATTGAAATGAATGGTTCCACATACGATCCGCAAAAAAAACGGAATGGAAACGGAAAAAAAATACGTTCATGTGCATGAGCCTTTATTGTGAGACAGAACCTGTAGGTATAATGGAACATTAAGGTACCTTATTTTTTCGCTTTATAAGACGCACTTTTTTCCCTCCAAAGTGGAGGGAAAAAGTCAGTGCGTCTTATAAACGCAAGGTGACCCCAAAAGTGCAGGCTGTGGCAGCTCAGGAGCTCTCACTAACAGCTCCTGAGCTGCCATGAAACGGTGGGCGCAGGTGGCAGCAGAAGTAAGCACTTAGCAAAGCCGCCAGCCCGCCCAAGGTGCTGCTTAGGTGCCGTGATGTATGCGCGGGCTGGCGGCTTTACTAATTGCTAAATAATGCCGGCAGCCTGCGCTTCCATTCACTATCGTTGGGCGGGATGGTGGCTTCTCTGTATGAGCTATACTGCCGCCAGCCCGCACATCATCACCTGCCCGGCGCTGCTTGCCACATAATGCACGTCAGGAACTTGCTAAAACTTCTATTCACCTTCACTGTTTATCCTAGCCCCCCCATCTCCTCCCACGCCACCCAGCCAAGTTATCTCCAGACTGCAGTGCAGGGGGCACAGTTCCCGGGCGTCTACCGCTGTCTGCAGCAAATGCCGGATCTCCACAGAGGCTCGGTGTCCCTCCCTCTAGCAGATGGATTGTGTCTCCAGTCTCAGTGTTCTGCACCCTCAGTCCTGCACTGCTCGCAGTCAAAAGCTCCTGCTCTGCTAACAGTGCTGCTACTACTGCTGTCATTCACCGCAGCAGGAGGATCCCTTCTCTTTACTGGCCATCCAGCTGACTGTTGGTGAGCACGTCCTGCTCCCCCCTCTCCTTTCCCCTCCACCAATCAGCTCCTTATATTTTGCCTGCCATCTGAGCTGTCCCCTGTGCTGGTACCATAGATTTCTGTCTAAGAGTCAATATACAGTACCCTAATAAAAAATGTGTTCCAAATATGACTATAACCCCTCTTATCCATAGGAATGCACCCATGTACTACAGTATATAGGTGGATTCCTTTGTATGAGTGGGGTTATAGTCATATTTAACATAGACACATGCCAATTACAGAACAGTCCCTGGACAGTATTAATATTAAATATGACTATAACCTCATCCTATGGATGTGGGGGGTTGTAGTCATATATAAAATAAACACTGTTCTGTAATTGGCATGTGTCTATATTAAATATGACTATAACCCCCCTCATCCATAGGAATGCACCCATGTACTGCAGTATATAGATGGATTCCTTTGTATGAGTGGGGTTATAGTCATATTTAACATAGACACATGCCAATTACAGAACAGTCCCTGGACAGTATTAATATTAAATATGACTATAACCCCCCTCATCCTTAAGAATACACCCATGTACTGCAATAAATAGATGCATTTTTATGAATGAGGAAGGTTATAGTCATTTTTATAAACACAGGCCAATTACATTATAGTCTTTGGACAGTGCTAATATTAAATGTGACTATAACCCTCCTCATCTTTAAGAATACACCAATGTACTGCAGAACATGGGTGCATTCTAAAGGATAAGGGGGTTATAGTCACATAACAGTTCATCATCCAAAGATCTCCCAAATATCCTCATAACAGTGTGTCATCCGTAGATCCCCCATAACAGTGTAAACTTCTATTGTTATTTTATTAAATATTTGAGCACACTTTTTGGTTCAAAATATTTTTTTCCTATTTTCCTCCTCTAAAACCTAGATGCGTCTTATCATCAGGTGCGTATTATAAAGCGAAAAATAAGGTATAATGGAAAGATCTTCACCAGTTCTGTGTTTTTCACCCGCACCAAATTTTGGCTCTCAATAACTGAAGGAAATAACTGACCAAAAAACTAAAGTCTGAACTCAGCCTAACTAAACCCACTTTTCAAAAGTATGGTACATTTTTACACAAGTAATCCCAAAAAGTTCCAAAGCCTTATTTTGCTACTTTGCCACTGAAGTGCAAGACTTGATAAATTCCCACCATTGAAGGTTCAACTGGCCACTGAGTATTCACAGCTGCTGAATGACCCACAATATGCTGATATGCTCACCGTATCATGCCTAGCATGACATACTGCTACCCAGCACTATATTGGTGAATGTACCACTGAACACCTGTGACAAGATACTGGATTTTTTTTTACATCAGTACACTCGATGCAGACCACCAGCAATGAGATGCTGAATGTTCTGTTGACCACCAGGCATTGGAATCAGAATGCGCCATTGGTAACCAGGTACTGAATGTTTCATTAACCATGCAACACTGAAAAATGAATGTATGCAATGTGTTATGAATAATACATGTTGTGCTGCTCCTCCTAGCTGATGAAGGACTCATTACTAACTAGAAGACGTACATATCACAGGTCTGGTTTTGTCAAATTGAGGTTATTAAACAACTTATCGCCCATTGCTAATATGTTGCTTGTTAATTAACAGCGCTAAAAAATGTAATTGGATGGTTTCTACCCAAACTATTCAGTTGCCATCTATACTTATTAGAACCATTTATTTTTCAGTGAACTTGCTTGCCAGAAAATATTATAAAGGAGAAATGCATGTAAGATTTTTTCAATATAGCCTGATAGTTTTTCTCTGAAAGATATACCTCACACAATGCATGAATAAACTTTCTCTTTAGGAAACTACAATAGCAATACATATCCGATAGGTGCAGATGTCTCTAACATTGGTTCCTAATCTACGAACTGCAAAAGACCTTTATTCACTTATTATCCAATGGATTCTCCTGTTATTTAACTTTATCTGTTAATATTATGAGTCAATTATTCTCATGTGATTGCTAAGGAAATATAATAATCCCCAAGTGCTATTTGTTATCTGAACTGTATGCATTAAAAATAAGCTTATACATCTCCATGCCCTTAATTCTTGTCTGTGGCCAGTAGGGTGGTACTATAAAGTCTTACTGTTAGCTATTGTTGACTAACAAGAGTCCTCTACACAAGGAGTACTTAACTGGCAGACCACAGTCCGAATCCAGACTGTTGTTGCCAGTTGTCCGGAATTCTACATGTCCCAACTGTATCTGCTTCCTCAGGACACAGCCCCCTGCTTCACCATTCCCCTGCTGCCCATAGTTTAGCGCAAACAGATGTGATGTAGTGACATAATCACACCTGCTGCACTCAGTCACAGACAGCGCAGCACTGAGGGGAGCAGCCATGCTCCACTCTGTTTGTCAGGGAAACTTAGGGTAGGAAAGTATTCAAAGTGGAGACACAACTCTGTGAGGGGGCCATTTAAGATGCATAACTGTGAGGGGTGGGGCATAACTGTGTGGGGCTAGTTAAAGGTACATAACTGTGAGGGGGGTGCTACTAGGGAGCATTTAATGAGACATCTTACTGTGTGAGGGAGGTGCTTTTAGAGGTTATCACTTAATTCTGGGGGCATTTGAAGGGGGTCTCATTCTGTGTGTATGGGGGGAATTGAAGGGATTGTTCTATTGCGACGAGACACTGAGGAGTATCATACTGTGCCAGAGGCACTAAAAAAACATCATACTGTGTGGGGGCACCAATGGATCACCCTACTGTGTAGAGGGCACCATATTCTGTGGAAGGCATTGAAAGAATTATCCGAGGAGCACTAAGGGGCATCATTATTGTTAGATGTTACTAAGAGGACATTCTTAATGTGTGGGGAGACACTTAGGGGGCACTATTACTATGTAGTTTGCAGAAAGGGAATTAGGTGCGATTAAAAGAGGTGGCTTATTGTAGAAAAAAAATACTGCACTACATGCCACTGGTTTTGTCCTTCCTTATATTTTTTTTGCGTCTCAGAACTAGACCTTCACCTGATGGCAGACCCAGTTATGTGGATCTTTATAAAAATTACTTGAGTATCCCTACTAGGACTTAGTATTAACCAATAGACCTGACAGAACAACAGATATGCAAGTTGGGGCACACCTGGGAAATAGTGACCATAAAGTAATAACCTTCCAATTATCATTCAAAAGAGCATTTCTACAGGGAGGAATAAAAATACCAAACCTCAAAAAAGCTAAATTTAGCCAACTAAGCGAGGCCATAGGCCTAACTAACTGAGACAAAGTCCTCAAAAACAAAAATACAGCCACAAAATGGGATATCTTTAAAAGAATCCAAAATTCTCATTGTGAGAAGTACATACTGTATGGGAATAAAAGGTTAAGGAACAAAAAGAAACCAATGTGGATAAATAGAAATGTAAAGAAAGCAATAAATGACAAAAAAAAAAAACGTATAAATCACTAAAACAGGAGGGTAGCGAGGAAGCACTGAAAAACTATAAGAAAAAAAATAGAACATGTAAAAAACAAATAAAAGCGGCCAAACTAGAGACCGAGAGATTATTTGCCAAAGAGAGTAGGACTAACCCTAAAATGTTCTTCAATTATATAAATGTTAAAAAGTATAAATCTAAAGGTGTCGGCCCTTTAAAGAGTAATGAGGGGGGAGTTACAGAGAGCGACGAGGAGAAAGCAAAGCTGTTAAATATTTTTTTCTACAATGTATTCACTGAGGAAAATAAACTGTCAGATGAAATGCGTGTCCTGTCTGACCCAAGAAGAAGTACAACAGCGACTTAACAAGATTAAAATAGACAAATCACCAGGACCAGATGGCATACACCCCCGTATCCTAAGGGAATTAAGTAATGTCATAGCCAGACCCTTATTTCTGATATTTGCGGAATTTATACTGACAGGGAATGTTCCACAGGATTGGCGCATAGCAAATGAGGGGCCAATATACAAAAAGAGTCCAAAAACAGAGCCCGGAAACTATAGGCGGGTAAGTTGAACATCAGTTGTGGGGAAACTGTTTGAAGGTTTTCTGAAAGATCTCAACGGAAATAAGCAAATAACGCCATATCAGCATGGCTTCATGAGGAATCGGTCATGCCAAACGAAATTAATCAGTTTTTATGAGGAGGGAAGTTCTAGACTTGACAGCGGCGAATCAGTGGATATCGTTTATCTGGACTTCTCCAAAGCATTTGACACTGTACTACATAAAAGGTTAGTATATAAAATGAGGATGCTTGGACTGGGAGAAAATGTCTGTAAGTGGGTAAGTAACTGGCTGAGTGACAGAAAACAGAGGGTGGTTATTAATGGTACACACTTAGATTGGGTCACTGTCAATGGTGGGGTACCTCAGGGGTCAGTACTGGGCCCTATCCTTTTCAATATATTTATAAATGATCTTGTAGAAGGCTTGCATAGTAAAATTTTTTGCAGATGACACTAAACTGTGTAAAGTAATTAACACGGAAAGGACAATATACTGCTACAGAGGGATCTGGATAGATTGGACGCTTGGGCAGAGAAGTGGCAGATGAGGTTTAACACTGACAAATGTAAAGTTATGCACATGGGAAGGAATAATGCAAGTCACCCGTACATACTAAATAGTAAAACACTGTGTAACACTGACATAAAAAAGGATCTAGGAATTTTAATAAACAGCAAACTAAGCTTCAAAAACCAGTGTCGGGCAGCTTTGCCAAGGCCAATAAGATAATGGGTTGCATCAAAAGGGGCATAGACGCCCGTGATGAGAACATAGTCCTACCACTTTACAAATCGCTAGTTAGACCACACATTGAGTACTGTGTACAGTTCTGGGCTCCTGTGAACAGGGCAGACATAGCAGATCTGGAGAGGGTTCAGAGGAGGGCAACTAAAGTTAGAACTGGAATGGGGCAACTACAGTACCCTGAGAAATTATCAAAATTAGGGTTATTTACTTTAGAAAAAAGACGACTGAGGGGAGATCTAATAACTATGTATAAATATATTAGGGGTCAGTACAAAGATCTCTCCCATCATCTATTTATCCCCAGGACTGTGACTGTGACGAGGGGACATCCTTTGTGTCTGGAGGAAAGAAGGTTTGTACACAAACATAGAAATGGATTCTTCACGGTAAGAGCAGTGAGACTATGGAACTTTCTGCCTGAGGAGGTGGTGATGGTGAGTACAATAAAGGAATTCAAGAGGGGCCTTGATGTATTTCTGGAGTGTAATAATATTACAGGCTATAGCTACCAGAGATGGATCGTTGATGTAAGGAGTTCTTCTGATTGCCTGATTGGAGTTGGAAGAAATTTATTCCGCTTAAGAGGGGAAAGTTGGCTTCTACCTTACAGATTTTATTTTTTACTTCTTCTGGATAAACTAGCAAAATGTCAGGCCGAACTGGTTGGACAGATGTCTTTTTTCGACCTTATGTACTATGTTACTATGTTACTCTATATACTTGCTCTAGACCCTGGCTTAAGAGACTGCATTCACCATTGGACTTCCTTTATGATGCCAGTGCGATCTTCTAATCTCTACTGGGTGAAATATTCATTGTACTGGTTATATTATACTATATCAGCTGTATCTGCTTTTAATTTGTCTTAGCACTATATTAGTAGCCATAGTGTGCGTGGGCCTTGTACTACCAGCTGACTGGACCAGGATCCCATTAGTCTTTCTTTAAAGTTTTAATTTATATTATTATGTATTTTTATGATTTTTATTACAGTTTTGATTGTGATATATTAATATACCTATTGTGATATATTAAACAATATTTGTGGATGTATTAGATTCTCTGTTGTATTAAAAAAAAAATCAAACATTGATACTTGTAGAGCTAGTCTGAACCATTTCTGTCTCTGTCTGAACCATTTCCAGGCACATAGCAGAAGGAAATTTGGTATCATGGCACCCATTACGTGTCCTGCCTTTGATAGCCACTGTCACCTCCATTTGCAGTGGTGTGTTGAAAAAGAAACCTAGTCTGATACAGACTGGAATCATATCTTCTTTAGAGACAAGACTTCTCAAGAAGCCTACCTGGGAGTTGCCAGCAGTGCCAGAATGGGGTTCAAAGTAGCTTTCTGTTCTGACTCATGGGAGGTCCCCCCCCCAAAAAAAAAATAGACACATAGAGCACATGGACAGGGGTTGTCTTTAGTAGATAACCCCTTTACTTAAATAAAACTACCGCTGGTAACCTTTTATTGACATGACCTGTATAATCCCTTTTTCACCTGCAAAAACCATGAGGCTAAAAACCACATTTTCAAAACCCCCATAAAATGCGCGTGGTTTTGTCATGCGGTAGTTGGCTACCCAACACACGACCACTATTTGTGAATCTAGCCTGAGAGAGAGAGAGAGTGCAGCTTCTCCGTAAATCAGGAATCATAGAAGAAGTAACTTCTCTTTCTGTCACATTATGGGGGCAAATGTTTATTGGATTATTATTACTGTTGTTATTATTATTTATTTAAAATGGAATGGAGGTAGGGCACACAACTAATACCCGGGTCACATGTATTGCAATATTGGGAGAAAATTAAAAGATAAATTTATTAGACATTAAGACAATAAAAAAAGTGGGGTTGCAATATTATCCGCAGAAGATTAATCTTGGACTAATGTAACTTATCCACCTATAAATGGGATTGGACCCTAAAATGTCTATTGATGCTCCAAAGATATTCCAGAGGATAAGGAACTAAAAATACAGTCCAGATTCAAAAGAATATATGTACCAGACGTTATAGTCTATGATCTGGATCGGTTGAAATCGAGCGGCGTCCCGCTCTTATTCAAACAGTGGCGTCCCACTGTTATATGTGCGATCGCTTTCTTTTGCAGTCTGAAGGAATAGATGAACGGTCTTACCGTGTTGCGTTGCGATAATGTCTCACCTCCCACCGTCCGATTTGGAATGAAGGTATCGGGAGTCTGTATTCATGCGACCTATCCACGTTGGCGTTCTCAAGCACGAGGTCCGGGTTGGTTTTGTCAGGATCCTCTTAATACCTAATGCCGAGTCGCGTGTGATATATCAATATAGAGTCGCACTGTCCAGTATCAGAGCCGTCTTCTATAGATTCTCAGATCTGCAAAGGTTCGGGATCCAAAGTGGGGGGGTCAGTCCCACCAGACGCGTTTCGGGGTTTCAAATGTCTCGCCCCTTCCTCAGTGGTTACTGAACCCCCATTTCTGTCCCTCCTTTATGGAGTTCCTGGTAGTCTAAAAGCTCTGGAGTGGAGCAACTGGAATGAATCTTTTAATTTAAGTTCGTTTGGATATATACTGTACTGTATTAATACACAAACAACTTTGGACGACATAAAAACTCTAATAAAAACGAAACAATGTTAAGAATATGAGGAAAATCGCGGTGGGGCCCACCGTATTTCTAGTGCGGCCCCAGAGCGCCTTCTCATCTGAACTGTCCATGTATAACACCGCTTGGATCAATTAACACTGAATAAAAATACTGAATAAAAATATAGATGGAGAGAAAAAGGAGATATCAAGTGGTTTTACGATATCCTACTAAAGTTCAGAGTTTTTTGTAAAAAATTCATTATTAGCAATCTTGGATCTCCGAAATATTGCATACAGTTGTTTGGATATTGATTACTAGCCAAATAAGCTAAAAAACGCATCTGAGTTTGATGCGTTTTTGATGCGGTTTTCGTACGTTTTCTCAATATAAACAATTGAGATATGTTTTTTAATAATCAATAATGCAATTAAAAGTTATCAATAAATATACAAGAATATATATAAAAAAATGTATATAAAATATAGAATATTATAAAAATTTGTCAAGTGTTTTAGAAATAAATATTCTATACATAAATAGCGGTCTTTCTATAAATACTGTGTGTGGTATGCAAGATTTCTTCGAGATGTTCACCAATTCGGGCATAAACCATTGCAGGAATTGTTGGGGTGGAGGTCCGCCCGCCAAAGAGCCACCGAACTGATAAAAAACAGTAACAGTGGCCCGTCGGCTGGCGGGCACCCACCCGAATCACAGAAATCCAAAGAGTTCGTATTCTGCATTCAAACCTTGGGGGAGTAGGGTATCAAATTCGAAAATTCTCTTCGTTTCACATCTGGACATTTTTTCAATGTGGTTACCGCCTCTCCATTCTCTATCTATTTTGTCTATGGCATAAAATTTCATATCTGATGGATTCTTATTGTGTCGTTCTTTAAAGTGCTTTGAGAGGGTATGTTTTTCATAGCCCTTTAGGATGTTAGTGACATGTTCTGAGATGCGTTTTTTGAGGGGTCTCTTAGTTCTTCCTATATATTGGTCTCCACATGTACATTCTACCATATAGATCACACTTTCTGAAGCACAGGTTAAAAATTCTCTTATTGTATGACGGTGTTTGTTGGTTTTAGATATTACCTCCTGCGTTCTTTTAGGGAAAGACGTGATCTTGCAATTCCTGCATTTTCCACATCTAAAGAAGCCTTGTAAATCCATCAATTTTGATGGGTTGGGATTTCTCGGTTGAGGTTTCTTTACTGTAGGGGCAACTTTGAGACCCAAATTCGGGGCTTTTGTAAAGGAAATTTTAGGGTAGGAAGATAATAAGGGACCAATCATTTTGTCACGTTGTAAAATATGCCAGTGTTTACCAATGATATTCCGAACTTTACTATAGTCATTACTGAAAGGGAGAACTATCCTGATGTCATCTTGTACACTCCCTAATATGTCTTTTGGTTTATGATCGAAGAAGGCATCTCTTTTTAATTTTTTCACTCTCTCCATGGCTGTATCTAAAACCCCCATTGGGTAATCTTTATCTAAAAATAATTGTTTCATATTCTCAGCTTCTATCAAAAACTGAGATTCCAACGTACAATTTCTCTTAACCCTGCGAAGCTGTCCTTGGGGAATATTTACTAACCAACTGGGCAAGTGGCAGCTATTAAATAAAATAAAGCTGTTTCTCGCCGTAGGTTTTGTGTATGTATTACATATCATACGGTCTCCTTGTATGGAGATATTTAAATCGAGAAATTCCACCGAACTCCTGCTGGTTTTGCCCACAAATTTCAGATTCATCTCATTAATATTGATTGCTTCTAAAAATGTTTGTAGACTTTCTTCTCCTGAACGCCAGATAAAAAAGACATCGTCGATATATCGCCGCCAGAGCACCAGGTCCGTCCCCAGTCGCGGCAGGATGGTATGGTGTTCCCACTCTGCCATAAAAAGATTGGCATAACTGGGGGCGAACCTGGTGCCCATGGCGGTCCCCTGTATCTGTAAATAAAATTCTCCATCAAAATTAAAATAGTTATGTGATAAAATGAAGTCAATGGCTTCAATTAAAAATTCTATTTGATCCGTATATAATCTATTTTCAGTTGACAGTTGCGATTTTACGGCTTCTTTTCCCTTGGAGTGGTTGATAATAGTGTACAGAGATTGTACATCCAGACAGCCCATTATCCATTGTTCCTCATATTTTAAATTCTCTACTGTCTGGATGATCTGGCTGGTGTCCTTTATGTATGAGGGGACCTGCTTCACTCTAGGTTGTAGAAGTACATCTATATATTGGGACATATTGGAAGTTAATGATCCAATGCCTGAAATTATTGGCCGGCCAGGGGGGTTGATTGGATCTTTGTGTACTTTAGGTAAGCAATACAGAATGGGTATTCGAGGGTGTTTATTTAGTAAATAATTGTATTCATCACTATTCAAAATGCTGTCTTTCCCTTTGTTACACAAATTTACAAGTTCGCTATAGTATTGGTCAGTAGGATCATTGGGTAACCTTCTATAGTTGGTACTATCTGCTAACTGTCGAAGGCATTCATCAGTGTATTTAAGCCGGTCTTGGATAACGATAGAGCCCCCTTTGTCTGCGGGGCGAATTACAATTTCATTTTCCTTCTGTAATTCTTTTAGGGATTTAATCTCTGCATTTGTAAGGTTATTACGTTTAAATTTAATGTTATTTTTAATCTTGCGAATGTCAGTTTCAACGCATTTTTTAAAAGTAGCCATTTCTTCGCTAGTCTCATTGCGTGGATATTTTTTTGAGTTATTCTTACATGAAGTGTGGACATATCTAGTGTTAGTGGTAATCTCTCTCTGTGTTGGGTTTTTTAAAAAATATTTTTTTAGGCATAGTCTTCTAATGAATTTCTCAACTCCAATAAATGTATCGAATTTGTTTACAGAAATTGTAGGGGCAAACTTAAGTCCTTTATTCAATAATTGTTTTTGTGTATTTGTCAAAGTTTTTGTGCTGAGATTGATTATGGCATCGTTCTGAATAGTGTTAGGTTCTATCTGTGATGTGTCCTTTTTCTTTCTCCAACCTCTTCGTATCTTACTATGTTTTCCTCGTATCTCTCTATCCTTGGTTGGTACCTCTCATGTCTGTAGTGTTTCTGTGTCGGGTGCTGTCTCTCTTGTTGATTGTGATTCCTCTGTGTGGTTTTGTGTGGGAACTGGGGTCTGTGTCTTAAATTGTACGGGTGATCGGTTAGTTTCTTGGTGGAGTATTCCTGTGGTGATTCTTGTCTCATTCGTGTGCGATAGTGAGGGGGAGTCCTGTCTAAAAAATGCTGTCTATCTTCTAGAATCTCAAAACGATTCTGAACTGGTACAGTGTATCTGTTATCCCGTGAGTTCGTGTCTGTGTTTAATTGGGGTGAATTCATTTTCGTGTCATTAGTGCTAATTTGTGTCAAACCTTCTCCGGTGCCGTTGTCACTATGAATATTTTTGGGTTTATAGTTCAGTTTTTTGATCTTTTTTTTAATAATTTCGTTTTCAGCTTTATCCAAAGCATTGCAAAGTCTGGTTTGCCATATATCAAAATTTTCATCCTTTGTGAATTTACTCATTTTTACTTTAATTTCATTGATTTTGATAGTAGTTTCCTCCAAAATCATTTTCCTCCTTTTTATTATCAAATCTACTAGTGATAGTGAGTATTGATGTAATAGTGTATCCCATTCTTTATTAAAAATTGGGTTATTTAAATCCTGTGCTGGAGTTTTACTTAATTTTAAACCCTTTGGTACTATATCGCATTGGATAAACCTTTCAAGTGTTTTTATTTCCCATCTTTGCCTTAATTGTTTGGTCAAAAGGTATTCCAAATCTTTGAAAGTATTTCTTATAGAAATATTTTCTTCACTAGACTCATCCGAGGTGTTATTGAATATATAGTTTTCAACTTTCAATCTTTTAGATTCCATGTGATCCCAGATATCCAGAGCTCTTGGAGTTCCCTGTGCAGACATGTTGGGCAGACAGAAGTATTTGTGCAAAATAATGGATAATGTCGCACCAGGAAATTTAGAGCTATGGAGTGGTGCTCCTATACCAATCGATATGCCCAATCGATAGAGGTAAATAAATAAAATGGAATGGAGGTAGGGCACACAACTAATACCCGGGTCACATGTATTGCAATATTGGGAGAAAATTAAAAGATAAATTTATTAGACATTAAGACAATAAAAAAAGTGGGGTTGCAATATTATCCGCAGAAGATTAATCTTGGACTAATGTAACTTATCCACCTATAAATGGGATTGGACCCTAAAATGTCTATTGATGCTCCAAAGATATTCCAGAGGATAAGGAACTAAAAATACAGTCCAGATTCAAAAGAATATATGTACCAGACGCTATAGTCTATGATCTGGATCGGTTGAAATCGAGCGGCGTCCCGCTCTTATTCAAACAGTGGCGTCCCACTGTTATATGTGCGATCGCTTTCTTTTGCAGTCTGAAGGAGTAGATGAACGGTCTTACCGTGTTGCGTTGCGATAATGTCTCACCTCCCACCGTCCGATTTGGAATGAAGGTATCGGTATACTCTATATTGATATATCACACGCGACTCGGCATTAGGTATTAAGAGGATCCTGACAAAACCAACCCAGACCTCGTGCTTGAGAACGCCAACGGGGATAGGTCGCATGAATACAGACTCCCGATACCTTCATTCCAAATCGGACGGTCGGAGGTGAGACATTATCGCAACGCAACACGGTAAGACCGTTCATCTACTCCTTCAGACTGCAAAAGAAAGCGATCGCACATATAACAGTGGGACGCCACTGTTTGAATAAGAGCGGGACGCCGCTCGATTTCAACCGATCCAGATCATAGACTATAACGTCTGGTACATATATTCTTTTGAATCTGGACTGTATTTTTAGTTCCTTATCCTCTGGAATATCTTTGGAGCATCAATAGACATTTTAGGGTCCAATCCCATTTATAGGTGGATAAGTTACATTAGTCCAAGATTAATCTTCTGCGGATAATATTGCAACCCCACTTTTTTTATTGTCTTAATGTCTAATAAATTTATCTTTTAATTTTCTCCCAATATTGCAATACATGTGACCCGGGTATTAGTTGTGTGCCCTACCTCCATTCCATTTCATTTATTTACCTCTATCGATTGGGCATATCGATTGGTATAGGAGCACCACTCCATAGCTCTAAATTTCCTGGTGCGACATTATCCATTATTTTGCACATTATTATTTATTTGATTATGTTATTTTATTTAGTTGTTGCATTTGGTGCTTTTTGAATCAAAATGTTAGTTTTCATATACTATTATTTATAAGTTTGACATTTGTTATCTTATTATAACCAGAATAATTATAATTGGTCACTGAAGTTTTACTACCTATAAATACTTTCGTCATATGAGCACAGCTATGTTTAGATAAAACATCATACATAGCCTCCGTGACAAACAGATTGTGGTCCAGAATGTGATATTCTCTTTTAGAGACCGTTGGTGGCAAATGTGGTCAGTCACTAGAAGTGTTACTGAGAAATAGCACTTTACTCTGTCACATTCTTACCTACAGAATGATGAAATGACAAAAATAGGCAACCCTTCCTAGTTTGTTGTGAAGAGACATTGAAACAAAAAAATAGCTCAACTGAATTGTTGACTTTTATTACTAAAAATGCATCCCCATCAAGTTCAACCAGTGGCAAAGTTGAATATATTTTTCCAATCACATCTCAGGTTAGAGTTAAATTCTATATTCCATTTAGGTAACGCCTAAAAAGAAATTATTTAATGTATTTAATTATTTAATAACTCCTTATACCATTTTTACATATATTACAGTTATGAATTATCATTGTATCCTTTATTCTAGCATCTAGGTGATTTAGTATATCATAATTAATAGAATCCTATTGCAGTGATGGAACTTCAAATTTCTAAAAATTCTACAAAAAATACCCTTCATACCATGAATGCCCTTAACTAGTCTCACGACAGCTAAGCAGCGACAATACAGCTAAGAAATATTTGCAAATGTGTATGGGTAAATAGATAGATAGATAGATAGATAGATAGATAGATAGATAGATAGTAAGATATTCATGATTTAAGGGAATCTGTCACCACAATAATAAACTATTATCTGGGTACTACATGAGAAGTACTGCAGATACGAAGTCTAGATCAGCATTTTTTTGCTACTGCCACTCATTCTCCCACTGTCAGCACTCAAAATTGCACTAAAATGTACAGTCTGGACTGCTGTGCTATGTGAAGCATAGGTATATACAATATGAACAGTACTGTATATAGTGTTTGCTACTGTCAGTAGAGGGTATTGACACATATCCCTACCAGATATAGCAGTCCTAATAGATATATATATATATATATATATATATATATATATATGAAACCAGTACCATATATGTGAAAAAGAGGGCAAAGGGTGCAAGCTTCTAGACTCTAATTCTGCATCCAATGTAATCTACAATAAAAGAAGATGACAGGACTCCAAAAATGAATTCACCCATATGTGTTTCTTAAATGGGTTTTTAGACTTTCTTTAAGTGATGACCTATCCAGTGAGCTCTGTGGCTTTCTCAAACAGCTGATTGGCGGGGATGAGATAGGTAATGTGTAGATAATATAACTGAATTTATTCAAAATTGTGGTCCACCTTTTCTCCAGATAACTAGAGTTGAGCGAACACCTGGATGTTGGGGTTCGAGAAGTTCGGCCAAAATTCACGAAAATGTTCGGGTTCGGGATCCGAACTCGACCCGAACTTGACCCCGAACCTCATTGAAGTCAATGGGGACCCGAACTTTTGGGCACTAAAAAGGCTGTAAAATAGCCCTGGAAAGGGCTAGAGGGCTGTAAAAGGCATCAAAATATAGGTAAATTCCCTGCAAACAAATGTGGATAGGGAAATGACTTAAAATAAAATAAATAAAAATGAACCAATATCAATTGGCAACTTGGAGGAGGAGGTGGAATAGAAGGTTGGGGTGGCGTCAGGTGGGAATGCTTTGGGAGTTGAAGTTCTCTCTCACAGCCAAAAAGGATTCATGTCTGCCTGCAGTGCCACAGGCCTCATTCAAACATTCAGGCCCACGGGACCCACAAAGAGGAGAGTTAAAATCACGCCAAGGCAGTATTGATTTCACCCAGCAATGCCACAGGCCTCATTCACGGATTCAGACCCATGTCACCCATAAAGAGGAGAGTTACAATCATGCCAAAACAGTTGATTTTACCAGGGGCGTAGCTAGAAATGACTGGGCCCCATAGCAAAAAAAATGTATGCCCCCCCCCCTCCCAGATCTCCCACCCCCACATACCTATCAGACCTCCTACCCCTTTCAGGGCTCCCACCCAAACACCCCTCCAGGAACTCCCACCCAAACATCCCCACACCCCTTCCTAGATCCCCCTAAGTGTCATCCACAGATCCTCCCTAAGTGTCATCCACAGATCCCCCCTTAAGTGTCATCCAAAGATCCCCCTTAAGTGTCATCCACAGATCCCCCCTTAAGTGTCATCCACAGATCCCCCCTTAAGTGTCATCCACAGATCCCCCCTTAAGTGACATCCACAGATCCACCCCTTAAGTGCCATCTACAGATCCCCCTTAAGTGCCATCCACAGATCCCCTCCTTAAGTGCCATCCACAGATCCCCCCTTAAGTGTCATCCACAGATCCCTCCTTAAGTGTCATCCACAGATACTCCCCTTAAGTGCCATCCACAGATCCCCCTTAAGTGCCATCCACAGATCCCCCCCTTAAGTGCCATCCACAGATCCCCCCCTTAAGTGCCATCCACAGATCCCCCCCTTAAGTGCCATCCACAGATCCCCCCTTAAGTGCCATCCAAAGGTCCCCCTTAAGTGCCATCCACAGATCCCCCTTAAGTGCCATCCACAGATCCCCCTTAAGTGCCATCCACAGATCCCCCATAGTTGTCATCCACAGATCCCCCCCTTCAGTGTCATCCACAGATCCCCCCCTATGTGTCTTCCACAGATACCCCCTCAGTGTCATCCAAAGATCCCCCCCTCAGTGTCATCCACAGATCTCCTCCCAGCCACCTGCTAGCAAATTTATTCACTGCACTCACTTGCCTCTAATTGAAGAGAAGCGTCGTAATCTCACACAGGCGCACTGGCAGACGCCAGGAAGTGTCATCCACAGATCCCCCCTTAAGTGTCATCCAAAGATCCCCCTTAAGTGTCATCCACAGATCCCCCCTTAAGTGTCATCCACAGATCCCCCCTTAAGTGTCATCCACAGATCCCCCCTTAAGTGCCATCCACAGATCCACCCCTTAAGTGCCATCTACAGATCCCCCTTAAGTGCCATCCACAGATCCCCTCCTTAAGTGCCATCCACAGATCCCCCTTAAGTGTCATCCACAGATCCCCTCCTTAAGTGTCATCCACAGATACTCCCCTTAAGTGCCATCCACAGATCCCCCCCTTAAGTGCCATCCACAGATTCCCCCCTTAAGTGCCATCCACAGATCCCCCCCTTAAGTGCCATCCACAGATCCCCCCCTTAAGTGCCATCCACAGATCACCCCTTAAGTGCCATCCAAAGGTCCCCCTCCTTAAGTGCCATCCACAGATCCCCCCCTTAAGTGCCATCCACAGATCCCCCCTTAAGTGCCATCCACAGATCCCCCATAGTTGTCATCCACAGATCCCCCCCTTCAGTGTCATCCACAGATCCCCCCCCTATGTGTCTTCCACAGATACCCCCTCAGTGTCATCCAAAGATCCCCCTCAGTGTCATCCACAGATCTCCTCCCAGCCACCTGCTAGCAAATTTATTCACTGCACTCACTTGCCTCTAATTGAAGAGAAGCGTCGTAATCTCACACAGGTGCACTGGCAGACGCCAGGAAGACGGCGCATGCGCACTTCGATGCCTCTGCCAGTGCGCCTGTGTGGAGATTAAGACGCTTCTCGTCAATTAGAGGCATGTGAGTGCAGTGAATAAATTACCTAGGAGGCGGCGCTGGGTGGGAGGAGGGGCACCGGCACACCCAGCAAGACTGCGTTCCTCAGCCAGTGGCCCGGGCCCCCAGTGGTGTAGGGCCCCATAGCCATTGCTATGGCTGCTATGGCGATCCCTACCACACTGGATTTTACCCAGTAGTGCCACAGGCCTCATTCACTAATTCAGGACCATGGCACCCGCAAAGAGGAGAGCGCTCCCTTAACAGCAACATAGGCATCAGGTCAAACTGCAATGAAACAGGCCATTATCATTTATGTAGACCCCTGACACCAAGACAGAGGAGAGGTCATTTGACAGTAAAAAGAGGTTAATGTCTCCCACCAATGCAGCAAGCGATGAAACAAAATATAGGCCCCTGACAACCAGACAATGGGGCGGTTATTTGACAGTAAAAAGAGGTTAATGTCTCCCACCAATACAGCAGGCGATGAAACAAAATATAGGCCCCTGACAACCAGACAATGTAGAGGTGATTTGACAGTATAAATGTTTAATGTCTCCCACCAATGTAGCAAGTGATGAGACAAAATATAGGCCCCTGACAACCAGACAATGGGGCGGTCATTTGACAGTAAAAAGAGTTTAATGTCTCCCACCAATGCAGCAAGCGATGAAACGAAATATAGGCCCCTGACAACTAGACAATGGGGCGGTCATTTGACAGTAGAAAGAGGTTAATGTCTCCCACCAATACAGAAGGCGATGAAACAAATTATAGGCCCCTGACAACCAGACAATGTAGAGGTCATTTGACAGTATAAAGAGAATAATGTCACCCACCAAAGCAACAGGTGATTATCTGAAATGTAGGCCCCTGGCACCCAGACAGAGGAGAGAGGTCCCATAGCAGAAAATCAGGCTTCATGTCACCCAGCAATGGAAAAGGCCACTTTTGGTTATTTAGGCCCTAGCAGCCAGACATAGGAGAGAGGTCCGATAGCAGAAAATCAAGCTTGATGTCACCCACCAAAGCAGCAGGTGATTAACAGAATTTTAGGCCCCTGACACCCAGACAGAGGAGAGGTTCATTCAACTTGGGGTTGCCCCCAAAATAATAGTACAATTAAAAAGAGAGGATTCAATAAAGAAGTGCCCTGGAGTACAAGAATGTATGGTTGAGGGCGAGGCAGTTATAAATGTCTTTTCTGCACAAGTTACGGACAAGTCCTGTGGGATCCATTCCTGGTTCATTTTAATGAACTTGAGCTTGTCCACATTGGCTGTGGACAGGCGGCTGTGCTTGTCTTTAATGGCGCCCCCTGCCGTGCTAAATACACGTTCAGACAATACACTGGCGACAGGGCAGGCCAGCACCTCCAAGGCATAAAGGGCAAGCTCTGGCCATGTGGACAATTTGGAGACCCAGAATTTGAACGGGGCAGAACCATCAGTTAGTACGTGGAGGCATGTGCACACGTACTGTTCCACCATGTTGTTGAAATGCTGCCTCATGCTAACACGTTCTCCATCAGCTCGTGGTGCAGTTTGCTGTGGCGCGGTGACAAATCTTTTCCACAGCTCGGCCATGCTAACCCTGCTGTCTGAGGAGCTGGCCGTGACACAGCTGCGTTGGTGACCTCTTCCTCCTCCTCCTCCGCCTTTGCCTTGTGCTTCCACTTGTCCCCCTGTATAGATTGGGAATGCCCTTAGGAGCGTGTCTACCAGCATGCACTTGTAGTCGCGCATCTTCCTATCACGCTCCAGTGCGGGAATTAAGGTGGGCACGTTGTCCTTGTACCGGGGATCCAGCAGGGTGGCAACCCAGTAGAAAGCACAAGTTAAAATGTGGGCAACTCTTGTCTGCTATCTTTGCGCAGGCACTGCAGGATGTAGTCGCTCATGTGTGCCAGGCTGCCCAGAGGTAACGATAAGCCATGCTCCAGTGATGGCCCTGAGCTGCGTAGAGTGCCACCCTGCAGTGAAACCAGTTCCTCCTCCTCCTCTACCTTATCCTCCTCCTTGACCTCCAGAAGTGTGCCCTGGCTGTCCACATGTGTACCTGGCCTCGCAGGAACCCACCCTCTGAGCCACTTCTGTATGACCTGCCTAAAACCCTGTGAAATGCCCCCTCTTCTTTCTCCTCCTGTGCCGCATCCTCTTCCATCATCGCCGTAATATTTTTTCAAGGAGACATAGAAGGGGTATTGTAATGTTAACAACGGCGTCATCAGCACTGGCCATGTCGGTTGAGTACTCCAAAGACCGCAACAAGGTACACAGGTCTTGCATGCAGTCCCTAGCCACTGGTGGTGAAGTGGGGCTGATCCGCAGAGCGACTGACCCATGCATACTGCATCAAAACGCCACTATCGCCCGCTGTTGCTCGCACAGTCTCTCCAGCACATGTAAGGTGGAGTTCCACCTGGTGGGCATGTCGCATATGAGGCGGTGAGCAGGATGGCCGAAATTACTCTGCAGCGCAGACAGGCGAGCAGCAGCAGGGTGGGAACGGCGAAACGCGCACATACGGACCGCACTTTCAACAGCAGCTCTGACATGTCTGGGTAGTTTTTAAGAAACTTCTGCACCACCAGATTCAGCACATGCGCCAGATTTCGCCCATTATCGCACACCACCAGGCTGGGCTTGAGGTTCTCCGCCAGAAACAACTCATCAGTCTGCTGTTCTATGCCCCTCCAAAGCTCCTGTGCGGTGTGGGGTTTGTCACCCAAACACATGAGATTTAAAATCGCCTGCTGACGTTTACCCCAGGCTGTGCTGAAGTTGGGGGTGAGGTTCTTTCGATGACCGGATGTGGGGGGCGGTAGAAGAGGAGTAGGAGGAGGATAATGCGGAGTAGGAGGAGGAAGCAACAGGAGGCATTGAATAATGCCCTGCGATCCTTGGTGGTGGAAGGACATGCGCCAAACCACTATCTGCCTCGGGCCCAGCCGCCACTACGTTTACCCAGTGGGCAGTTAGGGAGATATAGCGACCCTGGCCGTGCATACTGGTCCATGTATCTGTGGTTATGTGGACCTTGCCACAAATGGCATTATGCAGCGCACACTTGAATTTATCCTCCACTTGGTTGTGCAGGGAAGGGAAAAAAGTAGTGGCGGCTGGGAACAACGTACTGGGGGACAGCCACTGCCATCAGCTGTTTGAAACAATGAACACAAGGAAAAAGAAAAATGGTGGCACTGTCAACCCCTAAATATGACAGGAAAAGTCCAGCAAAATCACGTCCAGCAAGCACAAGAGATCAGTGCAGGGAGAGCCAGGTAGAATGCATATGAAACCGACTAGCTTGTGGTGTTGCTCAGCCTTAGATGTGTGAGTCCATCCATATAGAAAGCAGCGAAGATACATAAAAGAAGTGGCGGCATTCACCCAAGTCCGGTGCAAGGAAGGGAATACCTTTATTGAGGAAATAGCAGAATCAATACTTGAAACTGCGCTGTAGATGCCAGGGGGGGAGAGGGACAACCTCCTGTCGTGCGGTGGCGGTGACGGCCGTTTTGCGCGGCTTGCGCTTCTTCTGACCGAAAGTACGTGCTGGCGCAACAGGGCGCACTCTTTAAATTGCAAGCAGGAAGCCCAGTCAAGCGCAAATACGGCTGTAGCCATAGCAACACCCGACGCTATCTGCAAACAGCACAGGGAGTAAAATCAAACAACGAGAAAAAGATGAGGTGGCAGAAATACAATGAATACAAAATTTAAGCAAAAAACGGCAAATTGTTCGTTCGGAGGTTAAGTACATAATATTAAATAATATTAATAAAGCTACGTATATAAATGGCTAGATATAGAGAACTGGAGACACAGTTAGGATGTCATAAAAAAACTGCCATGTCGTTTTTATCATTAAGGCCAGAAGGGCCCATGGCCCTGGTTCTGATTATCCATCAGGCCTCTCTTTGTAAGAGTCATCGGTGCTGGTTACCGCCCCGGGGATCGGGACGGATCACCTCTAAGCCAGAAAAGGAAAGTAAACAAGGATTGCCATCATGGACAAGGCGCACATGTTCCACCAATCTCGGGGCTCCCTTGCCAGTGCGAACAGAATTAAAATGTTCACGTACCCTTTCGAAGAGAGGCCGGATGGTTTTACCTATATAGAACCGTCTACAAGGGCAATATACGGTATAAACGACATAGGGAGTGCGACATGTAATAAAGTCTTTCACAGTGTGCATAACGCCTCCCAAATTGAGCCATTTATTTTGTGGATTATATCTGCAGAATGAGCAGAAACCACATCCATGGTTACCAATTGGTTTGGCAGATGAAAGCCAATTTGTTTTTTGCAGATGAGTGTATGTAGACCGTACCAACTCGTCCCTCAAAGTGCGACATTTTTTGAACGTGATGATGGGTCTGGTAGCGACTAGGTCACGGAGTGCAGTATCCTCCTTCAATATATCCCAATTATTGAGTACCACTTGTCTCAATAGGGGGGCAATCGGGCTGTACTTGAAAGCAAAGGTGAAGCGTTTGGAATCGCCACTGTGTGTCTTGTCCAAAAGTAAGCTATGTCGCGGAATCGCTGCCGCGCGGTGGAGGGTAGACACAACTTCTCTCCGTGGGTAACCCCGCTGCATAAGGCGTGTACATAAATCTTTGGCCTGATAAAAGAAGCCATCCTCGGTGCTGTTTATGCGACAAAGGCGCACAAACTGCCCATAAGGGATAGCGTTCTTGATGGCCGCAGGATGAAAGCTGGTCTGGTGCAGCAGTGAGTTAGTAGCCGTGGGCTTATGGTAACCAGTGGTATGGAGCATTCCATCTATCACTGTAATCTTCACATCTAAAAAGTCCAGAGACAATCCACTGTAGTTGAGAGTAAATCTCATATTCATACGGTTATTGTCATTCAAATATTGGACAAAGGCCCTACAAGATTCCTCACTGCCTGACCAGACCAGGAAAACATCATCAACATAACGTAAAAATAGCTGAATGTGTTGCAGAAAGGGGTTACCCACGGAGAAAATATATGTGTCCTCGAATACCGCCAAGTACAGGTTGGCAAATGTGCACGACACCGGCGTGCCCATTGCCGTCCCTAATACCTGGCGGTACCACTGCTTGCCAAAAAGGAAAACATTGTTAGACAAAACCAGATCTAATGCCTCGTGGATGAAATTACAGAATACTTCATCTTTGCTGGACCGAGAAAGCACTACCCGGATGGCCTGGTGATGGTGTTGTGTGTGGTGGTGTTGGTGGAACATCCTCTGTTTGCTGGTCACCAGGTGCCACGGTGACGCCAGAGGTGGAGGGAGAGGCCGAGCCAGAAGCAGAAGAGGGAGCAGGAGGAGCATGAGAGAGTTCCTTGTTTTTAAGGTGTTTACTCCACTGCAGCTCATGCTTTGCATGTAGGTGCCTGGTCATGCAGGTTGTGCTCAGGTTAAGAATGTTTATGCCTCGCTTCAGGCTCTGATGGCACAACATGCAAACCACTCATGTCTTGTCATCAGGACATTGTGTGAAGAACTGCCACGCCAATGAACTCCTTGGAGCAGGCCTTGGTGTGCTCGGTGCCTGGGTGCGGTGGACAGTAGCAGGCGTACTGTCTCTGGAACGGCCGCTGTACTTTTGCACCCCGCTCCCTCTTTTTTTGTGCTGTTGCCTCTGTACGACCACCGCCTCTTCCTCAGACATGCACGCCTCACTAGCACGACCTTCAGTCCAGTCTGGGTCTAGGACTTCATCATCCTCCACATCATCTTCCACCCATTCATGAACCCTGCCCTCCACGTCAGTCTGCGCATTGCAGAAAGCCACAGCAGTTGGCGCCTGTGTTTCGTCATCATCAGAGACATTTTGTGGCGGTATTCCCATGTCCTCATCCTGCAACAAAAGTGGTTGAGCATCAGTGCATTTAAGGTCTTCCTCTTCTGTGGCAGTGCTAGGTGGATGGGCCCGGGGAAACCCTGCCAACAGAGTCATCAAAAAGCATGAGACTTTCCTGCATGATTTGGGACTCTGACTGCTTGGCTGATTTGCAAGGGGGTGAGGTGGAAGACTCATGGGCATGGGCTGCAGGTGCCAACTCTGAGCTTTCTGCAGACGACTGGGTGTTAGATACTGTGAGGGAACTGGAGGCACTGTCGGCCACCCAATCTACTATCACCTGTACATGTTCTGGCTTCACCATCCGTAGAGCGGCATTTGGGCCTATCAAATAATGCTGCAGATTCTGTCGCCTACTCGCACCAGGAAGAGGAAGGTGTTTGACTTGGAGCGATAGTTGGCGCTGAACGGCCACATCCTCTCCCAGCAACAGGAGCTCCACCAACACCACCACGACCATGCCCACGTCCCTTATTTGATGTTCTCCTCATTATTTGCGTTCACCCACCAAGCTGAAAGGTTGGTCTCTCTCCAGTGTCAATTTACCTGCCACTAGTCGACAATTATGTTCGCTAAGGCAGTGCCCGTGTCATAAAAATGCTCTGTAGACCCAGAATAATTTTTTTGTGCCCAAAATACACTGATTCTCAATTTCTATGAGGAAATTAAAAAAAAATTTTGGGTATGCTGTATGCACAAGTGGTTTGTGGAACAAGAAAATTAGTATTTCACTGCTGTAAATTGAAATTAATTATTTATACGCCGGATGCACAACAGTTGTTTCGGCCTAAAGCACAGCTTTTTTCAATAAAACCCCAAAATGCAGTTTTTAACTGCTGTACATTAGGTAGATATTTATACTATGTATGGACACCAGATTTGGGGACCCAGAACACGGATTTGGTCACCAAAATTCACAAATGCAGTATTAGACTGTTATAAATTGGAAATAATTATTTAAACGACGGATGCACAATCGTTTTTTGGCCTAAAACACGGCTATTTTCAATTAAACCCTAAAATGCAGTTTTTAACTGCTGTACATTAAAAGTACATATTTATACTGAGTATGGACACCAGATTTGGGGACCCAGAAAACGGATTTGGTCACCAAAATTCACAAATGCAGTATTTAACTGCTATAAATTGTAAATAATTATTTAAACGACGGATGCACAACTGTTTTTTCGGCCTAAAACACAGCTTTTTTTCAATAAAACCCCAAATTGCAGTTTTTTACTGCTGCAAATTTAAATTAGATATTAGTACCGTGTATGTACAACTGCTTTGTGAAGCAAGAATATTGCTTTTTTCCCACAAAAAAGAATAATGCACTATTTCTCAGCGGTAATGTGAAATCGGTATTTAGACGGTATATTTCAAGATGCTCTGTGGATCAGGATTACCACTCTTTTGTCAAAAAATACACTTATGCTGTATTTCACAACAGCAATGTAAATAGGTATTTCAGACTGATTGGTAGACCTTGGATAATGTTTTTTTTCTATTAAAAACAAAGAAGCACTATTTCCATGCAGAAATATAAAATATGTCGTTGGACGGTGTATGCAGAACTGTTTTGTGGACAAGGAATACGGTTTTTCCCTCAAAATTACACAGATTCTCTATTTCACCGCAGAAATGTCAAATATATATTTTGGCGTTATAAAATAGGCTTGGTGTACTATTTGATAGCTGACATGAAATATACGGTTTAGTGCATAGTATACAAAAGTGCTCTGTGGCACCACGGAGCCCAGGCTAGACAAATTGACTATGTCACCCCTTAAACATACAAAAGGCAATATAGGGGACTTGAGTAGCCAGAAAAAAAAGTATTTTTTCCTTTACTGAGCTACAAAATAGGATTAGGCTGATGTCCCTGGCAGGCTGGCAGACATGCAGTACACTGCAGTGCCTAAAATGGCCGCTGACCCCCACCTCAGTAACACATGGATTACAAAAAAAATCTTCCTGTCAGTGGCTGGGTACAGAAATGTTGGATTGCTGAGGATCCCTCCCTCTCTATGTGCTGTATCTTGTGGATTAAAGTTGCGCAGGTTCTTCAGATTTCTGCCCTATTCTGTCCCTTATCGCACCAGCAGCAACCTTGCTCTAATCCTAATTCAGCAGACTGACGTGTGGCACTACGTGACTCCAGCTTATAAAGAGGCTGGGTCACATGCTACACTCAGCCAATCACAGCCATGCCATTAGTAGGCATGGCTGTGATGGCTTCTTAGGCCAAGAAGTAAAACGCTTGCTGATTGGTTGCTGTGAGCCCTTCAGAAAGAGGGAAGAAATCGACGAACAATGGACCCAAACCCAAACTTTTTTGAAAAAAAAAAACCTTTTTAGCCAACAATTCCCAGCATCCTCATTATGTAAATATGCACTTCCACCAACTCACGTCCTTCCTCTGTTCTTCCAATCAGTTACAGCATCACTTAGAAATAGAATTCCACATGCCCGTCCTCAGTAGCAGCGCTTCCAGCTGCTACCGCCACAGCCACCTCCAAAGCCACGCCCCCATGTACGCGCAGCAAATCCCTGTGCGCCCGCTCTCCAGCCTCCTTCACTTTAGCTTCGGCGTAACGTGTGCCTCCTGACAGGAATCGGCGTCCTTCCACGTGCCCTGCAATATCCGGCTCACGCTGACCCATCCAAAGGTATGGATAACACCCAGCTCTACATCTGCTGCACCAGTTAGGGGCAAACCCCCCCCCCCAGAATGGAATGCTTAATAACTAAAAATTTCTGGACACAGATTCCCTTATATAGATAAATGTATATAGTATGTTACAGAACTCTTCAACGGCTACCTGATTTTGCCATTTAATACCACCTCCTCAAACAGCTGACCGGCAGGGTGACGGGTGTCAGAACCCTGCAGATCTGATATTGATGACCTATCCTGAGGATAGGTCATCAATATTAAAAAGCCTGGAGAACCCCTTCAAAATAGTCATAGCATTTGTAAATTGCCAAGCTAACGGGTTAGTTTTGAGATAGGAAGTTTATGTAAATATGGAGAAGTAAAGAGGGAGATGAGTTATCATGCTATTAAATAAGGAACTCCAAGATTGGATTAGCAGGGGGTTTATATTAGCTTTAAACAGCAGATCACTAAATCAAATGTAAAGGAATTTTAGATCATCCAGTCACTTTAATTATTAAAATTGTACACTGTACCACTTGGCAAATGTTCACCAGAGCATGGACACAAGTGTCATTGGAGTTAGCACAAAATTACTTGGTACTAGTTTCCATTTTGCATGATAAACATAGCCCTGGTAAAGCTATATAGATCCTCATCCTACAGTGTAGCTCTATTTAAGATAGACTGTTCACGAAAACATTCAAATAATAACCCTACAAATATTTTATGTGACTTATGCCATGTATTATGTCCATCAAAGATCATCAAATGTGTGGTGTAAAAATAGTTTCAATCAGCAGTAACTGTCTTTTCCTTTTGCTAATCCAACAAATTCAGTTGAAATGAAGGAGTTAAGTCATTTTCCGGCTGCATGCTACATGGAGGAGTAGCTGAAACCCACAAAGAAGCTAGGGAACCGTTTATTTCTCTAGGTTAACAAAGATAGGGAAACCACAAGAAAATCGACCTACATGAGAAAAAAGCTAAATCACATTTTAATCACTAAGTATAATCTGCTGAAGTTAAAATGGAAAAGAGCTACTGAAGTCATTTTTACCGACCTGTACACCAACTCACAAAAGTTTAGCTGAATTCTAAAAATGTATTTGTTGCTCTCTTAAACTTGAGGAAGGAGTAGCTTTTTTGACCTGATACCACACAGGAACAGTATGGGGTCAAAGGACCAGAAACCAAATGTATGTACCTTAAAATATTAAATTAGCCTTAGTTATCAAGATGCACACATAGGTGCTCAATGCAGCTTTTGTGCATTTGTGTTTTTAGTGTAGTTTTTTGCACCTGCAGTATTTGCTGTGTTGTTGTGTTGTGTTGTGTTAGCTGAAAGTTTATGGGAAATATGAAACACAGGAAACTCAAGCATTTTTTTTGCTAGTGGTGTTTTTTTTATTAGATTTTTGTCAATTAGGCAGCATGCTGAAGCTTTGAAAAAAAAAATTCTGGGTATTTTCACTTCTTCTTCTCTATAGAGAAAAAAGCCAAAGAATTTTTTTAAAAAAGCTACTAAAAACACCATAAAACTGCTTGAACTATGGAAAAACAATGCGAGTGGTTTCAACGGTGTTTCTTTAGTTAATTAAATTAATTTTAGTTTTGGTAGAATACATACTAACTGATTTGTTTTCTGTATTTTCTTGTCTACAGTATATTATAGGCCACTGGAGACAAACAGCAGGTTCTGTCATTCTGTAGTAGGAATGGTCAAAGTCTTTCAGAATGGGATTTTAGGGAAGTCAGGTGCATGTAGATTGTGGGAGTGTAAGTATCTACAGCTAGTTACTTATTGCATCTGCACTGCAATGGCTGCTGTATACAATGTTGTTCTACCCCCTGCTCTGCTCTGTGCTAGAATCTATATTAGCTGCCAAGGAGTGTTTGGCACTGGTTGAGATTCCAAAGGCCTATATTGTTCTTTTCTAAGTATTTCACTGGTAAAGATTAGTGAAAGGAGGACTTCTGCCCGTTCCGCAAAAAGATAGGACATGTTCTATCTTTTTGCGGGACAGAAGAACGGAACGGAACCCCGCGGAAGCACTCCGTAGTGCTTCCGTAGTGTTCCGTTCCGTCATTCCATTCCGCACCGTTCCACATCTCCGGATTTGCGGACCCATTGAAATGAATGGGTCCGCATCCGTGATGCGGAATGGCCACGGAATGGTGCCCGTGTATTGCGGATCCGCAAATGCAGTCCGCAATACGGGCACGGGGTGCACACGTTCGTGTGCATGAGGCCTAAACCAGTTTTTTCCATAAAATTTTGTCACATGGGCATTTTCTACGCCATCCTCGTCACTTGAGGGTGGCAAGAGAGTGGCAGTGGCTTGGTACTGGGCTATTTTACTAACATTTACACATGGAAAGCGGCATAAAAGAGGAGTGGAGTAGTTTTCACTCCAGGCGCATGGACTGTCGAAGCTGCTCCTAATTTATGAAGAAGCATTGTTATAAAATAGGCGCTTTCTCTGGCGGTGCAGGGGCTATCAAAGACTGGTGTGAAAAGCAGGTCTTTGATAAATGACCCCCAAAAATGCTGATCTTAACAGGAAATATCTTCTGCTCAGATGGGAGGGGGTTGGCCTATGGTGCATGCTTTCTTGATTCAGACACCTATGACCTATTTTGGTCATAGGTATATATGATGGGCAAAAAAATATGCAATTTTTTAATGGTATTTTTTAACAGCAAAAAAGAACCGCACATATACCAGTGGTAGGAGATGTTCTGGAAGTCACCATATCAGCCTATCAGTGAAAATGGTAATTGGATAACACACACAGGGCATAAAATGGATATACAGATAAAAAATGAACCATTCACGAATATACACCGTAGTATTTCAAACTTTGGCTGCACCATCGTGTACCAGCCGAGAAGCACTCTTGCCCCAGTGTATGCCCCATGTACTGCGCTTTTATTGCACAGCGACACACACCTATAGATCATACCAGTGTATTACTGTAGTGCAGCGGTGGTAGGGACCGCACGGCGTCATAGCAATCAATGACGCCATGCGCTCCAGCTGTAAAGAACAAATCCAGCCCGCACTACCACAGACTGCTCACATCCGGGTTTACCGGACGTGTGAAGCCAGCCGGTAAACCCGGATGTGAGCAGTCCATGGATAGTTCCCAAAATCATAAGCATAGGGTAATATCAAAATAGATACTAGTGAAACCAATACACATAAGTAGAGGAGCAGTACACAGTTTATATACAGGCTTACTGTAAGCCTGTATAGAAACTGTGTACTGCTCCTCTACTTATGTGTATTGGTTTCACTAGTATCTATTTTGATATTACCCTATGCTTATGATTTTGGGAACTATCTATCCTCCCTTTACAAACCCCCTGAGGAACCCAATTTTCTGGATGAAACGCATCAGAGTGCGGGACATAACAATCACTGGGATATAAAAGGGTTTAATAGGGCGGTTCCAGGTTAGGCACCAGGAAAGGGAGTCCCTACCATTTGGGGATGTCCCTGGGCTGAGGGATATATAGGGTACTATAGGGATAGGCCATCCCTTACTATTTCCCTCCCCTGACCCATACCTGGACGACTCGTGATTGAATGAATTTTTATTCATGACTTTTTTCTTTTTTCTTTTGGTATCTTTTTTTCTTTTCTTTTTGTTGACCTACATTTTGAGCACTATCATTCAAGAATCATTTTAAAAATTATCTAAATAAAGGTGTTAATTTTAGGGTTCATGCCCAGTATGAAATAATTTAAAATATTTTAAACTCATGACTCATGACTCATGATTAGTGTTAATCGAGCACCAAAGTGCTCGGGTGCTCAGGTGCTCGGGCCGAACACATAGGGATGCTTGGGTGCTCTACAGAGCACCCGAGTATAATGGAAGTCAATGGGAGAACCCGAGCATTAAACCAGGCACCCCCTGCTCAGAAGAGGGGAGGGTGCCTGGTTCATAGGAAAAGGTCAGAAATTGATGGAAACACCACCAAAATGGTTCGGGAACAGCATGGGGAGGATGTCTGGATGCATCTTGGACTCCCAGGTCGCTGCTGGGAACGATGTTGTTTGAGTAGTACGCCACTTTTACAGACTGACAATAATACGCACAAAACCAAAGCTAAAATCGATTTTAGAGGAAAAATTGTTAGGAAACATTCTTTCCTTTATATTTACTTGTATATAAAGTGCAAGTGCTGCCAAAAATGACAAGCGAGAGACACTCGAATACAACCTGTATATCACATAAAGAAGGGCTTCATTCACATTGTGGTACAATTGTTCATGTAGTGGGACTCCTAAACTCATAAAGCCTATGTACTAAGTGAAAGGGCTGCCAAAAATTACAAGGAACCGGCAGTCCAATACACCCTTTGTTACACATAAAGGAGGGCATAATACACACCCTTAAAAATTATGATTGATGGCCTGCTGGTTACCTTCAAAAACATTTGGAGCAAGGGCCTCCTGATCTGACCATCTAAAACATTAGGGGCGAGGGCCTGGGGGGAGGGTCTTTTGGGGAACTGACCCTCTAAAAGATTGTAGATGAGGGCCTGCAGGTGAGCTAGCCCTGTAAAAGATTGCAGGTGAGGGCCTGCAGGTGAGCTAACCCTGAAAAACATTATATGCGAGGGCCTGCAGGTGAGCTGAACCTGTAAAACATAATATGCGAGGGCCTGCAGGTGAGCTTACCCTGTAAAAGATTGTAGGTGAGGGCCTGCAGGTGAGCTAACCCTGAAAAACATTATATGCGAGGGCCTGCGGGTGAGCTGACCCTCTAAAAAATTATATGCAAGAGCCTGCAGGTGAGCTGACCCTGTAAAACATTATATGCGAGGGCCTGCTGGTTAACTGACCCTCCAGAAAATGCGAGGGCCTGCAGGTGAGCTGAACCTGTAAAACATAATATGCGAGGGCCTGCAGGTGAGCTTACCCTGTAAAAGATTGTAGGTGAGGGCCTGCAGGTGAGCTAACCCTAAAAAACATTATATGTGAGGGTCTGCGGGTGAGCTGACCCTCTAAAAAATTATATGCGAGGGCCTGCAGGTGAGCTGAACCTGTAAAACATTATATGCAAGGGTCTGCAGGTGAGCTGACCTCGTAGAAGATTGTAGGTGAGGGTCTGCTGGTGAGCTGACCCTCTAAAAAGGTTGTAGGTGAGGGCCTGCATATGTGCTGGCCCTGTAAAACAATATATGTGAGGGCCTGCAGGTGAGCTCACCCTGTAAAAGATTGTAGGTGCGGGTCTGCTGGTGAGCTGACCCTCTAAAAATGTATATGCGAGGGCCTGCAGGTGAGCTGACCCTGTAAAAGATTATATGCGAGGGCCTGCAGGTGAGCTGACCCTGTAAAACATTATATGCGAGTGCCTTGGCTACTGAGACTGGACTTGGTCGAAGACAGGATGGTGCTAAACTGACTGGAAGCATTATCTGCTGCAATCCAACTGACCACCTGGTCACACTGGTGTGACTTCAAGAGTGGTGTCCTGCGTCGCCGTGCAAACAGGGACATGAAGCTAGGTATCGTGGATGATTATTTTTCTTGTGCTCTGGCAGCAGGCACAGTTTCAACGCGCCCAGGCCCACGGCCTCTGCGTGCACCATCAGCATGACACCCATTTCCCCGTCCCTTACTAATCACCTTCTTCATATTAAATGTTATGTATGCTTGAAAGTATGTCACCCGTACAGTAGCGTACAGTAGCGTAGGATTTGGAAGTGTGTGCGCAAAAAAATTTAAAAAGGTATTTGGGATGTGGAAACGTCACACAGGAGATATCCTGCATATAATATCAATGCTGTCACCAGCGGCTAATAAAAAATTACAGGGAATGTCACAGGTACTTGGGATGAAGAAACGTTATACAGGAGAGGTACCACCGGTAATGTCACTGTCCACAGTGTCTACGGAAAAAGTACACTGGATGTCACAGATATTTTTTGGGTGCGCACACTTTACACAGGAAATGTTGCGCAGTTAATGTCACTGTCCGCAGCGGACATCGTCTATGGAAAAAGTACACTGGATATCACAGATATTTTTGGGATGAGCACACTTTACACTGGAGATGTTGCGCACTACTGTCACTGTCCGCAGCGGACACCGTATATGGAAAAAGTACACTGGATGTCACAGATATTTTTCAGATGCGCACACTTTACACAGGAGATGTTGTTCATCTAATGTCACTGTCCACAGCAGACACCATCTATGGAAAAAGTACACTGGATGTCACAGATATTTTTCGGATGCGCACACTTTACACAGGAGATGTTGCGCAACTAATGTCACTGTCCACAGCAGACACCGTCTATGGAAAAAGTACACTGGATGTCACAGATATTTTTCGGATGCGCACACTTTACACAGGAGATGTTGCGCAGCTAATGTCACTGTCCACAGCAGACACCGTCTATGGAAAAAGTACACTGGATGTCACAGATATTTTTGGGATGCGCACACTTTACATTGGAGATGTTGAGCAGCTAATGTCACTGTCCGTAGCGGACACCATCTACGGAAAAAGTACACTGGATGTCACAGATATTTTTTGGATGTGCACTAGTGTTGAGCGCGAATATTCGAAAAGCGAATTTTTTTAGCGAATATCGGCACTTCGCTAATTCGCGAATATTTCGAATATAGCGCTATAAATTCGCTATTTCGAATATTCGTTTTTTTTTTTTTTTTTTTTTAGTTATATTTTTTTCTTTCCTACTTCCCAAAAGTAGTTCTTACCTGTCCTGAGGATTCCTGGCTTCCTGGCTGCTCTAGTCAGTGCCCGTTGCCGCTTCTGCCGACTTCCGTGCTCATGTGGAGCGTCCCCATCCATGGGAGAATCTCCATATACTAAAATGTACTGTCGGATTTGAGGAATTACGTTGAAATCGCAATGCGATTAATTCAAGTTATATTAATCGCATTGCGATTACAACTTAGCACTGCTATCTTACATAGGCTAGAATTAACGAATATGGAGTATAGCTAATAGCTATGCACTAGCAGTGCTAAGTTGAAATCGCAATGCGAATACTTTAAGTTAAATTAATCGCATTGCGATTTCAACTAACACTGCTGCTATATTCCATATTCGTTAACTTCGTTAATTCTAACAAGCTGACCCATTATAAACCCAGCTCTAAGTTGAAATCGCAATGCGATTAATATAACTTGAATTAATCGCATTGCGATTTCAACGTAATTCCTCAAATCCGACAGTACATTTTAGTATATGGAGGCGTTCCCATGGTGATGGGGACGCTCCATGAGCACAGAAGTTATGGTTGGCTTGGTAGAATTAGCGAATAGCGAATATGGCGAATGTATTCGTCATATTCCTCAAAACGAAGATAGCGAAGTATTCTACATCTTCGTTTTAGCTACCTATTCGATCTCGTCATCGTCAACTTCAGCTATTCGCTAATTCTAGCAATCAAATAGGAAGGTTGACTTACCAGACAGCTGTGTTAAATTCAGCTATGCGATTATTATTTTTTTAATACAATAATTATATTACTTGATAAAATTATTATAAGTATTCTATTTATTAAAAAAAAAAAAAAAAATCGCATAGCGAATTTAACACAGCTGTCTCACTCTCTATAGTCAACCTTCCTATTTGATTGCTAGAATTAGCGAAGTTGACGAATAGGTAGCTAAAACGAAGATGTAGAATACTTCGTTATCTTCGTTTTGAGGAATAGACGAATACATTCGTCATATTCCTCATCCTCGCTAATTCTAGATATGAAACCAATAGGAAAGTAGCCTTAAGTACAAATCGCAATATGCGATTATTTAAATCGCATGTTAATCGCGATAACTAGAAAAAATGACGAATATTCGATTTCGACGAATATGAAACGAATATTCATTCGAATATTCGCAAATTTCGTCGAAATCGAATATGGCACCTGCCGCTCATCACTAATGTGCACACTTTACACTGGAGATGTGTTGCGCATCTCATGTAACTGTCTGCAGCAGACACCGTCTATGGAAAAAGTACACTGGATGTCACAGATATGCGGTGTTCGGCCGAGCATGCTCGCTCATCACTACTCATGATAGTTATTGCTAAATATCACTTTATATATTTGGCAGTTCTTTTAAAAAAAACTTTCTAACTCATCAAGTATAAGTAAAATGAGGTTCACAAAACATAAGGAGAAATTTCATGAACTTGATAAATAAGATACAGTCCTTATTTTAAAAAAAATACCCCTAATCTTATAAGGATGACATCTAATCTGTTCAGTAATTAAATAAACTGAACAGAAAAGCGTACATAAAAACACTGCAGAAATAACTCAGACTTGATAAATCTAGATCATTTAGCACCCAATTACTGGTTTATTCAATTCTGTAATTAAAATCTCTGATTGCCATTTCTTAATATGGTATATGGCATTTTACATTTCTAATGCGACAGTGAACACAGTGCTTCATATTTATTGTCTCCACGAGATAGATTGTTGCATTACATGTGAATTTCACTGCCTGAATCTCCTACCACAGCAAATGGTGGTGAACTTACTGCAGATACAATGTGGAGCCGCATGGCAGGCCAGCTAGGTTAATAGCTGTTCCCTGCATATGATGACATTGATGAAATCTGTGTCATCATTAGACACTGGGTTTCCCTAATATCAGAATTTTGAAGTTTATTAGCCATGTAATTACTTGTATAGCAGTTACTTATCGTGTCTAATTTTCTTTAAAGGTGTATGCCTAATGAATCGAATCTGTTGAATAACATCTTTAATTAGGAATCATTTATTTACATTTGTCATATTTTCAATGATTGCCCAGGAACTAGGTTTTAATTTCACTTTAGTAAATGGGTTATGGGTAAAAGAAAATGCTTCAAGAATTAAAGCAACAAAGTAGGAATAATTTTGTCTATACAGAATGATGACATGGAATATTATAGGAGTTGTCTGGAATGTCATTTTTTATTACATACTAGCAGAAGGACCTGGCTTCGCACGGGTATATTTAATCTATTTCACTTAATGTTTGTGTGCGTCGTTAAAAGATATTGACAGTATCCCCCATGACCTCTACAGCACCCTGCCCCTTTAACAGTGAACTCCACAGCCACCCACCCCTTAACACTGCCACTTTAAAATGGGACCTCCACAGCAGCCCATCCCTTAACTTTGACCTTCACAGCAGCCTGCCCCTTTAACAGTGAGTTTCACAGCACCCCACTCCCTTGACAGTGACCTCCTCAGGGGCCCTCCCCCTTAACAGTGACCTCTACAGCAGTTGCTCAATTAATAGTGGCCCCTGCCCCTTTAACAGTGACCTCCATAGTGTCCGCCCCTTTAACAGTGACCTCCACAGCGGCCTGCCCCCTTAACAGTAACATCCACAGTGAACGCCTCTTTAACAGTGACCTCCACAATGAATGCCCCTTTAACAGTGTCCTCAACAGCGCCTGCACCTTTAATGCTAGGGATACATGACGATACATAGATTCATGATGACATGTGCTGCACAACATTTTGTCTCAGCAATTTTTATAATAATAGGCTATGGTGTCGCACTGCGACATGTGACATGCTGCGACTGCGACACGACAGTCGTATCGCAGTCGCAGCATGTCGCAGTGCAATACCATAGACTATTTATGGTGCGATATCAATGTCGTGCGACACATGTAGCAGTGTAGTTGTTCTCTATGTATCATGCAACACATGTCGTCGTGTAGCCTTAGCCTAAAGCTGACCTGCAGCAGTGAAGAAAAATGGCTGGGTTGTTATGGAAACCTGGAGTAAAACTGTATGTATGGCTTCTATTGTCTAATAAGGGAGATGTGACTGTGTGTATGGCAGTTGGGATATGAAGAGAAAGACTTGCAGGCTTGTATTGGCTAATGTAGGTCATTTTTTGGGAATATCTCAGGAACGGTACGTCCTAGAGAGCTGTGACCCCCACAAGATTTATTTCCAGGTAGCAAGGGGTGTGTATATAAAGTATCTTTGAAATCGATGGTTGCGTTTTTGAGTCATCACGGAACATACATACACACACACACACACACACATATATACGTACTTCTTTATATATAGAGATTTTTTTATACATTGGCACTGTAGTTGTAGGTAGCTGTAGTTTCTATACAATATGAGTAAAATGGTATGTGTCATCCTGGCGAAGCACGCCATGGGTAAGATTCACCTTGCTATTTGTAGTTTGGCTTACTTAGGCTACTTTCACACTAGCGTTTTTGCTGGATCTGGCAGGGTTTAGCAAAAACGCTTCTGTTACTGATTAATACAACCATCTGCATCCGTTATGAACTGATCCGGTTGTATTATCTTTAACATTGCCAAGAAGGATCCATCATGAACTCCATTAAAAGTCAATAGAGGACAGATCCGTTTTCTATTGTGGCAGATTGTGGCAGAGAAAATGGATCCGTCCCCATTGACTTGCATTGGGGGGTCACGCTGTATCCCAGGACGAAGAGCAAACTACAACATGTTGCGGTTTGCTTTCCGGTATGAGAACTCAACTAAACGGAACGAAATGCATTTTGGAGCATTCCGTTCTGTTCAGTTCAGTTTTGTCCCCATTGACAATGAATGGGGACAAAACGGAAGCGCTTTTTTCCGGTATTGAGCCCCTATGACGGATCTCAATTCCGGAAAACTAAAACGCTAGCGTGAAAGTAGCCTTAAAAATATTAGATTTTTGATCACCTTATGATTTGTGGTTTCTGCCTTATTCTTTGGGATCTTTGCATTGGATTATTTTCCTGCGTTCACAGCATTGCTATAATTATTGATAGTCAGCATTTGAATATTGCAGTCATTATTACTGTCACAACCCCTATAATGTGTCTCCAGTCATGACGACCCATCCTGCTTCTCATTTTTATCTTATGTATTGTGATCTTTAATACCACTTTATTCAATAAAGATTTTGATATTGTCTTCAAAAATTTTGGTATGTTGGCTCAGTATTTTTTATGTGCACTATAGCTAGCTCTATTAAGTATGCTGCTATATATGTGTATTCACTATAGCTGACATTAGGGCCAGGATAAGGGGTAGGCAGAGTAAGCAGTCACTAAGTAGCTAACAACAACTGTAAAACTGTTAGGCCTTTTTCAGACGGGCGTTGCGGGTGCACTCCGTCAAACAGTGCGGGTGCGTTGCGGGAATTGCCGCGATTTTTCCCTGCGAGTGCAAAGCGCTGTCATGCGTTTTGCACGCGCGGGAGAAAAATCGGCACTTTTGGTACCCAGACCCGAACCTGCACTTCTTCACAGAAGTGCATGTTCGGGTCAGAAATTGTCCCACTGGTATTATTTCACATTATAACATAGTTATAATGTAAAATAATACCCTTGGCCATCTCCCTTATGTTGAACCCGGTGCAGAATGGGTTAAAAATAATAAACTAATCATAACTTACCTGTTCCATTTGATCGCGAAGCCCGGCCTCCTCTCCGTTAGCTTGAAAGATGTAAAGGACCTGTGATGATGTCACAGCATCACATGGCCCAATCACCTGCTCCATCACTATGGTGATGGAGCATGTGATTGGTCCATGTGACCACGTGACATCATCCAAGGTCCTTAAGCACTAGCCACAGCCTGAGGATAGTGATTAAGGACCTTGGATGATGTCACATGGTCACATGGACCAATCACATGCTCCATCACCATAGTGATGGAGCAGGTGATTGAGCCATGTGATGTGACGTCATCACAGGTCCTTTAGATCATCGATGCTGCAGGGAAAGAGAGGACAGATCGCGACTACGCGATCAAGTGGCTAAGGTAAGTTAACTTTATTATTTTTAACCCCTTCCTCTTCATTTTACACAGCATTCTTTATTAAGAATGCTATTATTTCCCCTTATAACCATGTTATAAGGGAAATAATAGAGATTGGGTCCCGTTGCTAAGCAACAATGCGGGAAAATCGCAGCGCATCCGCGCTCAGTTGCGGATGCTTGCGATTTTCCGCATCCCCATTCACTTCTATGGGGCCTGCGTTGCGTGAAAAGCGCAGAATATAGAACATGCTGCGATTTTCACGCAACGCAGAAGTGATGCGTGAAAATCACCGCTCATGTGCACAGCCCCATAGAAATGAATGGGTCCGGATTCAGTGCGGGTGCAATGCGTCCTCCTCACGCATTGCACCCGCGCGGAAAACTCGCCCGTGTGAAAGGGGCCTTAGGGTATGACCACACGGCGCAATAGTGATGGAGTCGTGATGCAGTCATGATGCGGTTAGGGAATGCATGCGTCTAACCCCATGCGGTTACGCACACCTAATCATGCGTTTAGGGTGGGTTTTTTGTCTTCTACTGTTGTTTGAACTGTGAATTTGATTAACTTCAAATAGTAACATCTGTGGTAAAACATATTCCGCAAGCAGCTACTCAACTGTATATCTCATGCAATCAGCAGCAGGGCATGTCTTATGTGTGGTCAATCAGGTGCAGTCATCGCAAATTTGAAAGTTCCAGGTCTATCTCAGAAACTTATTTTCCCATTGACTTCTATTGAAAAAATGAGATGCTGCAGTTCCTAACTGCATTATGACAGCTTCACAACCGCACTTTGTGGTTGTACCCTTAGGCCTCTCTCACTCGAGTGATTTAGAACTTGTGTTAGTTCTGTTAGTTCTGTCAGTGAAAAGATGATGGATCAGTTTTTGATGCATTTATCACGCGAGTAAAGGAAAACTAAAGATTAAGGCCTCATTCAGACGGCCGTATGGCTTCAGTAAGTTCTTCTGGACACATGTCCGTTTTTTTGCGGATCCGCAAAAAAACGGAACGGATCCTGCAAAATATGTTCCGTTTTTTGCGGATCCGCAAAAAAACGGAAGGTGTAAATTGTATTTTTTTATAAAGTTATGATGGCAGAAATTTAAAAAAAAAAGGAGATGTGTATAAAAAAATCCTGTCACAGAACATTTCAGCCATTTTGTCTGGCTTTGACTGCACGGAGAGCTGTGTGAGACTTGTGCTTGGTCAGCATCTGTTTCAGACTATTCTTAGTGTGTCATGGCTACTAAGCAGGTGAATGAGGTTCTTCTGTACTGGCTCATTTCACGGAGATTCGGACGGCAGCCTGCTATGCTGTCTGAAGAGCCGAGAAGAAGGAGGTGGTGGGTTCATCCCATTGTCTCTCAGCGCCTACAGAAGGGCCAATTTCACACTTTGTATTTCGACTTACGGCATAATCCTGAGAAATTTCAGGGTTATTGCCGTATGTCGGTTGCTACCTTTGATATCCTGCTTGCGTCTCTCCGTTCTGGACTCACTTTCCAGGACACCACTATGAGGCGCAGCATTTCACCTGAAGAACGACTTCTTCTCACCTTGAGGTAGGTTTTTTTTTTTTTTTTTTAGTCACTTTGAATCCATCATTGATTGCTCTTTTTTTCTTTTTTCTCTCCACAGGTTCCTTGCAACTGGAAACTCTTTTGCCTCCTTGCATTATGAGTACTTGCTGGGAATCTCAACCATATCCGGAATCGTCTGTCACACCTGTCAACTTATATGGCAGCGACTCCGTGAAGCGGTGATGCCCACCCCACAGCAGATGATTGGCTCCAAATTGCTGATGGGTTTTATCAATCTTCGCAGTTTCCCAACTGCATTGGGGCATTGGATGGCAAACACATTCGTGTTAAGAAACCGCCTCACTCAGGGTCCCAATATTTTAATTATAAACAATATTTTTCTATAGTGCTGTTGGCATTAGTTGACAGTAATTATAGATTTATTATTGTTGATATTGGGGCCTATGGAAGCACAGCAGACGCCCGCATCTTCTGTTCTTCTAGAATGGGTGAACGGCTTCGTGCCAACCAACTTGCCTTGCCAGAGCCCAGACGACTACCCGGATCTTCTGCTTCAGCCGCTCCATTTGTAATCGTGGCAGACGAAGGCTTTGCATTATCTCCTCATGTAATGCGAGCATTTCCAAGACGCAATTTGGATGACCGAAGCGCATATTCAATTATCGTCTGTCTCGTGCACGTCGATATGTTGAATGTGCTTTGGAATACTCTCCAATAAATGGAGAGTGTTCATGTCATCCTTGCAAATGAGTCCGCAAAATGCCACCTTGGTGATACAGGCATGTGTGATTTTACACAACTTCACCAGGATTCATGATGTACCCTCTGAACCTGAAGTGGCCCCTTTTCCAACAACAACATCTGTTGGTTTAGACCATAATCCGCAAGGACGGCCTGGATCTGCTGGACTAGCAGTTCGAGAACTCTTTGCGGATTACTTCATAAGTCCAGAGGGTGCATTATCGTGGCAGCTGAACAGCATTCGTGGTACTCGGAGATAAATCTGTGGTAATGGTATTCCAAATTTAATCAAATTTAATTTTTTAGTTAGTTAGGTCCCATGGTTTTAGTTTAGATAGGGACTCACAAGATGATGAGGACCCTTGACGTGGGTTGTGAGCTTAGGTTTTAAAAAAATCATAATTTTTTCTTATGATTTTCATTAAAACTGACTAATTCCTCATCGATCACCATTCACGTATTTGAATTACCTCCAAATGTTTGGCGCCATTATTAAATAAAATAAGTTTGGTGTTTGTTTGTTTTTCATTTTTCAGCATTGACGGGTACAGATTTCGGCACATTGCCGGATCACACGTTGGGCTTTTTATTTTATTATGGTTACCATGGCAGCCTGGACAAATAGTCCCAGCTCCTATGGAAATAGTAGCAGGGAGCGGGAGCCTGGTACGTTTAGATTTCTGATAAATTTGCCAGCTGCCCGCATAGAACGATAAGTACTTTCTCCATGCTACTATTTCCATGTCAACTGTGACTTGAGGCATCCGATCTGCCATGGTAACATTGAAATCGTATTGAAGACTGATTAGTCTTCCTATGATTTCATGTCTGTTGCGTTTTTGACGGATACGGTGACCATGTCCCGAGACAGATTTTCACACCGGATCCTCACAACGCAGATGTGAAAGGGCCCTTAGAAGCACTCTAAACATTTTTAAATAAAACTCATATTACACATGTGATTTGATCACAAATGTAACATGACAAAGACATACATATGTGTGTGATTATAAAGTGTTGTAAGTGTTTGAGATAAAAAAGCTCTGGAAAAAAATTTTTTAACACAAATTTTACTAAAAAATATATCAAAAAGGTAACAATAAAATAATATTATAAATCACAAAGATCACGGGTGAATGAATAGGGTTCAGTTGAAGAAGCAGAGGCCTCAGTGTATGACCGAGCTGGGGAATTGAAGGGCCATACATCCTTCCACCGAAATGATGTTGCTGGCTTGGAAACGATGGTAAGGGTGGTTGCGAGACAGATGGTTGAGGCACATGAAGTTTTTCCGTTCCTCATTTAAAAAATTATAAGTCGCCATGGGCATTTGGGGACCAGAGTACAGTTCTAAAACTGCGGTTATGGAGGCAATGCACATGTGTTGCCTGTTTTGAGGTACCCTTTTTAGAAAAGGGCCTAAGCCCAACATAATAGAATCCTCCTCACATTCAGGCCTGTTTCGGGACAAGAAATCGAGAACCCTGCTATCCACAACGTCTCGAGTTGCTTGTCCCGAAACAGGCTGAGGAGGAGGCGTGGCCCTTCGTTTTCGACGTGGCCTTGGCGCTCCCACATGTGGTGGTGTTGTGGTTATGTGGGGCGGTGGTGTCACAGCCATGGGAGGTGATGGCACCGGTGAGGACGGTTCCGCTGGGGACATACGGACGGGTTGACTTAGAGGAGAAGGTTGACTTGCCCCCTCTTCCTCCAGACTGTCCACCGTTCTGTGAAAATAAAAAACGAATTAATGATGTGTAAAAATTAATAATAATTTCAATTTCAAAATATATGTATATTCACTTACGGCCGCAACTCAAATATGGGCTTCAGAAATTGAAGATGCTTGGTGTATATATATGGCTTTTTGGGTTTGCCGCCCGCATCGCCACTTCGTCCTTTGCGTGCCGTCTCTTCCCGACGAAACTGGTCGCGACAAGAGTGCCAGCGTGTCTTCAGACTTTTAACTGTAAAGCCAAAAAGTTTAGATAGATATTTAATTAGGTTACATACATACAGATACATATACATACAGTATAAAGTGACATCATGCTCGTGCACTTTTAAAAGATGAGCTGCATGCTCTGAAAAGTTGGCAAACTTTCCAGGGCATGCAGACCATGCTAGACAGTAAGAGGAGGACACAGGAATAAAGTGACATCATGCTCGTGCACTTTTAAAGATGAGCTGCATGCTCTGAAAAGTTGGCAAACTTTCCAGGGCATGCAGACCATGCTAGACAGTAAGAGGAGGACACAGGAATAAAGTGACATCATGCTCGTGCACTTTTAAAAGATGAGCTGCATGCTCTGAAAAGTTGGCAAACTTTCCAGGGCATGCAGACCATGCTAGACAGTAAGAGGAGGACACAGGAATAAAGTGACATCATGCTCGTGCACTTTTAAAAGATGAGCTGCATGCTCTGAAAAGTTGGCAAACTTTCCAGGGCATGCAGACCATGCTAGACAGTAAGAGGAGGACACAGGAATAAAGTGACATCATGCTCGTGCACTTTTAAAGATGAGCTGCATGCTCTGAAAAGTTTGCAAACTTTCCAGGGCATGCAGACCATGCTAGACAGTAAGAGGAGGACACAGGAATAAAGTGACATGAGGTAAAGTGTAAACTTACCCATCCTTTTTCTGGCTTTTGCGTCTCCTTTCGCCCATTCATCTGGCATTAGGATCTCGCCAATTTCAGCCCAGCCTTGGTCAACACGGTTCCGATCATGGTACAGATCGCTTCTTGTGTCCCATAGCTCCCCACGCTCCTGAACAAGGACAATCAGTCTTTCCACAGAATATGACATGGTCCTTCTCTAATGGCAGAATTTAACCAGTCTGATCAATCCAGACAGATCTGTCTGGATCTGTCTGGATATGTATCAATTTTGATTTTGGGGCAGAGCCAAAAAAATGCGGACATCCATCCGCAAAAATGCGGATGACATACGGAAACAATTCCGTTGGAATCCGCATATTTGCGGATCCATTGACTTGTATTAGGCCACGGACCGTTTTATGCGGACAAGTATAGGACAAGTGAGTTTTGTTTTGCGGATAAATTCAACGGAACAACGGATGCGGACAGCACACGGTGTACTGTCCGCATCTTTGAGGAGCCCATAGAAATGAATGGATCCGCATACATTCCGCAAAATTGCGGATCGGATGCGGATCCGTTCATACGGTCGTGTGAATGAGGCCTAACACTCAACATTTACTAGCAACCATTAGTGAATAATGCATTAGATTGCAACCAGATTTCATCCTGACCCATTCATTGTCAGTGTGTCTATGCACATGAGCGTCGTTTATCACTGATCATCTCCGCATTAAGAAAAAATTGCAGCATGCAGCCCTGGCCTCATAGAAATGAATTGGGCTTGTGTGAAAAACGGAACCAGATGGAATTAGGATGCAATGCATTTTTCACTGATAGTTGCTGAAGATGTTGAGTGATTTTCTTCTGTTTTTCTTTGCACATGTGAAAAACACCTAAAAAACTCACTACATCCATGGGGAAACAAACTAAAACACTGAACGTAATTGCAGAGAAAGACTGATGGCGACTCCCTTTCACGAATTCACTGCATCATGGTGAGTTATCATGCAGTGATCTTACCTGGATCTGTTGTACTGTTCTCACGTGATGATGTACCATTTAGAAAAGTTGGCAGAAAGAGGGCATGGTTAGCTATACTCAGCTCATCCACTTGCGCTCCCAGTATTGTGATGTCACACAGGAGAGCATATTCCAAAGGCTGCAGAAGTAAAATAAACAAAATCAAACAGGTATATCAGACGCTGTTTTGTGAACAGCGTCTGATATAGCTGCTACCTGGTCCTCTGGTGGTCCCATTTCCTGGGATCGACCACCAGAGGACCAGGTACTAGCTCTGTAAAGTAGCACCAAGCACCACACTACACCCCCCCCTGTCACTTATTAAAACCTTATTATCCCCTGATCACCCATATAGACTCCCTGATCACCCACCTGTCATTGATCACCCCCCTGTAAGGCTCCATTCAGATGTCCATATGTGTTTTGCGGATCCACAAAACACAGACACCGGCAATGTGCTTTCCGCAATTTGCAGATCCGCACATTGCCAGAACTATACAGAAAATGCCTTTTCTTGTCCGCAATTGCGGACAAGAATAGGACATGTTCTATATTTTTGCGGAACGAAAGTGCAGACCTGGAAGTGTGGATCCTCAATTCCGGATCCGAGCGGGACAAAGTCTGTCCTCATAGAAATGAATGGGTCCGCAATTCCGTTCCGCAAACAGAATTGCAGACGTGTGAATGGGGCCTAAGGGTCCCTTATCACCGCCAGTTAGTTAGCTATTTGTTAGGTAGTTAGCACCCAGCCCACCGCACCACAGTCACTGATTTTTCATCCACATTGATCGATGCGAATGAAGAAATCTGTGCCGTTCATTTTTTCTTTCAGCCCAGAGGCTGAACGGAAAAAAATAATCTCATTACCCGTATGCTCAATATAAGGAGAATAGCAGAAACTCCTAATGCTGGGCATACATGTAATGATTGCGGAGACCCTCAAATGCCAGGGCAGCACAAACACCCCACAAGTGACCCCATTTTGGAAAGAAAACACCCCAAGGTATTCTGTGAGGGGTATGGTGAGTTCATGTAAAATTTTATTTTTTGTCACAAGTTAGAGGAATATGAGACTTTGTAAAAAAAAAAAAATTAAATAAATAAAAAATATCAATTTCCGCTAACTTGTGCCAAAAAAAATTTTGATTTGTGAACTCGCCATGCCCGTCATGGAATACCTTGGGGTGTCTTCTTTCCAAAATGGGGTCACATGTGGGGTATTTATACTGCCCTGGCATTTTAGGGGCCCTAAAGCGTGAGAATCCAAATGCGTAAAAATGCCCTGTGAAATCCTAAAGGTACTCATTGGAATTTGGGCCCATTTGCTTATCTTGGCTGCAAAAAAGTGGCACACATGTGGTATCGCAGTACTCAGGAGAAGTAGGGCAATGTGTTTTGGGATGTATTTTTATATATTTACCCATACTTTGTGTAAGAAATATCGCTGTAAACGACAACTATTTAATTTGTGGTTACAGAGATATTTCTCTCACCCAGCATTGGCCTACTTCTCCTGAGTAGGCGATACCACATGTGTGCCACTTTTTTGCAGCCTAGGTGCGTAAAGGGGCTTAAGTCCAACTTTGTTTTCCGTCTTGCATAACGGGACCCAGACGGATCCGTTATGCTTTCCCATAGACTTATATTATGACAGAAAGCAAACGGAATGCCTTTTAAAGGCTTCCATTTTGCATTCTGTCTGGGCATTTCGTTATTTTCCGTTATAACGGAAAGCAATAACGGAATCTCTAACGCTAGTGTGAACCCACCCTAACCCTTAGGCCTCTTTCACTCGGGTGTCATGTTTGATGCCACGATAAGAGGCGGGTGCATTGCGGGAAAATGCGCGATTTTGAAAAATGCTAAATATAGAGCATGCTGTGATTTTCACGCAACACAGAAGTGATGCGTGAAAATCACCACTCATGTGCACAGCCCCATAGAAATGAATGAGTCCATATTCAGTGCGGGTGCAATGCGTCTACCTCACACATTGCACCCGCGCGGAAATCACGCCCGTGTGAAAGGGGCCTTACAGTTCTGGAATGTATTGGATAACATTGGCATAATGCTGCTATTGTTATCGAATACATTCCAGAACTGTAAGGATTACATAGCATCATAAATCAATATAATGCTATGTGAATTCTGTCAGTGCTTGGAGGTCAGGCCAGGTGCTGCGATACGGACTTGCTGCGGGAGGAACGCTCGTCTGCAAGGGGCCTAAGTCTTCTGAGCCAGTTTATAGGACACCTTCACTCCCATATTATATCTACAAGTCCTATGGTGCACTGACATGTCCCGGTATATATAAGCATCTGTATCAGCACTCATCACTGTGCAAAATGTAATGATCTGTAAATATGGTGACATTTGTGCCAATGTTAGATAACAATCCTGGTTACTTTGCATATAGGTATACACATATATAACTGTGCTTGGTTTTCAACAGGATGTGAGTGAAAACAATACTTACATCTGTAGCCTGCTTAACAGACTTTGTAAGTCTTTGAAATATTTTACTTGCCTCTGGTTATTTACTACAATTTATTTTTATTTTTTCTATTTCTTGTGATTTAGAGTACATTAAAATATTTCAGTTGTTTTTCTGCCGTGTGTATGTTTTCCTGCAAGCTATATTGTATTAGGATGAATGGGACAGAAATGCCTGCTACAAAGCTTCATCCTAAAGAACCAGCAATAGTTTGGTAAATATTTCACATTGGTGTTTGTAAAAGTCAAGACCAGGAGAAGAGTCTACAAATAGAAGAAGTATAATGAAAAAAAATTCTGCTGTATTTTGTACTTCTGTACTTCTATGGTAGTTTTGTCTTACTGATGAAACACTGATGCAAAATACAGACTAAAATACTGTGAAAGTGACCTAATTCATAGAAAGTCTTCACAACGATACACCAAGCCTATGCTTTTAGGTGTCCTTCACAGTGTTTTCAATATTTAAAATGCATTTAAAATGTTCCTACAGTTTGAAATATCGTTATGCAGTATTTTACATAGTTTTAGTTGTTTTTTTATATCTGTCATTTTGTACACATGTTTTTTTCCAGTGTATTTGAGGGTCTATTGAAAAGTCTATAGAGAAAAAAGAAAAAAATGCCATAATGAGTGTATGAAGTATTTTGATAGAAATGCCACTGACAGAGAAGGCGCAAGCCAAAAAGCAGTGAACATAGCCATCACAATAGGCTTTTAACTAAAATCTGGATGTAGCATTTTAACCACTTCAGCCCCCCTAGCTTAAACACCCTTAATGACCAGGCCACTTTTTACAATTCTGCACTACACTACTTTCACCGTTTATTGCTCGGCCATACAACTTACCACCCAAATGAATTTTACCTCCTTTTCTTCTCACTAATAGAGCTTTCATTTGGTGCTATTTCATTCTTGCTGACATTTTTACTTTTTTTGCTATTAATCAAAAATTACCGAAATTTTTGCAAAAAAATGACATTTTTCACTTTCTGTTTGAAAATTTGTCAAATAAAACTACATTTCTCTACAAATTTTTCTCAAAATGTATTGTTCTACATGTCTTTGATAAAAAAAATGCAATAAGTGTATATTTATTGGTTTGGGTAAAAGTTATAGCTTTTACAAACTATGGTGCAAAAAGTGAATTTCCGCACTTTGACTTTCTGAGCACCTGTCCTGTTTCCTGACGTACTACAATGCCCAGACAGTAGAAACACCCCATAAATGACCCCATTTCGGAAAGTAGACACCCTAAGGTATTCACTGAGGGGCATAGTAAGTTCATGGAAGTTTTTATTTTTGTCACAAGTTAGCGGGAATGTTTTTTTTTTTTTCAAAAATTAAATTTTCCGCAAACTTGTGACAAAAATAAAAACTTCCATGAACTCACTATGCCCATCAGCGAATACCTTAGGTGTCTACTTTCGAAATGGGGTCACTTGTGGGTATTTTTACTGCCCTGGCATTTTAGGGGCCCCTAAAGCGTGAGAATCCAAATGCGTAAAAATGCCCTGTGAAATCCTAAAGGTACTCATTGGAATTAGGGCCCCTTTGCACATCTTGGCTGCAAAAAAATGTCACACATGTGGTATCGCCATACTCAGGAGAAGTAGGGCAATGTGTTTTGAGTTGTATTTTTACATATACCCATGCTGGGTGAGAGAAATATCACTGTAAATTGACAACTTTGTATAAATTTTTTTAAAAAGTTGTCGTTTACAGCGGTATTTATCACACAAAGTATGGGTATATATAAAAATACACCCCCAAAACTCATTGCCCTACTTCTCCTGTGTACGGCGATACCACATGAGTGACACTTTTTTGCAGCCAAGATGCGCAAAGGGGCCCTAAAACCAATGAGTACCTTTAGGATTTCACAGGGCAATTTTTACGAATTTGGATTCCAAACTTCTTCTCACGCTTTAGGGGCCCCTAAAATGCCGGGACAGTAAAAATACCCCACAAGTGACCCCATTCCAGAAAGTAGACACCCTAAGGTATTCGCTGATGGGCATAGTGAGTTTATGGAAGTTTTTATTTTTTGTCACAAGTTAGCGGAAATGTTTTTTTTTTTTTTTCTTTTTTCTTACAAAGTCTCATATTCCACTAACTTGTGACAAAAATAAAATTTTACATGAACTCACTATGCCCCTCACAGAACACCTTGGGGTGTCTACTTTCTAAAATGGGGTCACTTGTGGGGTATTTTTACTGCCCTGGCATTATAGGGGCCCCTAAAGCGTGAGAAGCGGTTTGGAATCCAAATGAGTAGAAATGTCCTGTGAAATCCTAAAGGTACTCATTGGATTTAGGGCTCTTTGCGCATCTTGGCTGCAAAAGTGCCACACATGTGGTATCGCCAGTACTCGGCAGAAGTAGGGCAATGTGTTTTAGGGTGTATTTTTACATATACCCATACTGGGTGTGAAAAATATCTCTGTAAATGACAACTTTTTCCATTTTTTTATACAAAGTTGTCAATTTACAGAGATATTTCTCTCACCCAACATGGGTATATGTAAAAATACACCCCAAAACACATTGCCCTTCTTCTCCTGAGTATGGCGATACCACATGTGTGGCACTTTTTTGCAGCCAAGATGCACAAAGGGGCCCCAATTCTAATGAGTACCTTTTAGGATGGCATTTTTACGCATTTTTCTTCTCACGCTTTAGGGCCCCTAAAATGCCAGGGCAGTATAAATACCCCAAATGTGACCCCATTTTAGAAAGAAGACACCCAAAGGTATTCTGTGAGGGGCATGGCGAGTTCATAGAAGATTTTTTTTTTTGGCACAAGTTAGCGGAATTTGATTTTTTTTGTTTTTTCACTCAAAGTCTCCCTTTCCGCTAACTTGTGACAAAAAATTCAATCTTTCATGGACTCAATATGCCCCTCAGCGAATACCTTGGGGTGTCTTCTTTCCAAAATGGGGTCACATGTGAGGTTTTTGTACTGCCCTGGCATTTGAGGGTCTCCGCAATCATTACCTGTATGGCCAGCATTAGGAGTTTCTGCTATTCTCCTTATATTGAGCATACGGGTAATGAGATTTTTTTTCCGTTCAGCTTCTGGGCTGGAAGAAAAAATGAACAGCACAGATTTCTTCATTCGCATCGATCGATGTGGATGAAAAAATCTCTGCCAAAAAATATGCAAAAAAAATAGAGGGGCCTGGCAATTGCCAGGACATAGGGGCTCCGCCCAAACATCCATACCCACTTCAGCTCCTATGTCCTGGCAAACGTGATTTCTCCATTCACATCGATCAAACAATCGGTGTGGAGGAAGACATCTTTGCCAGATTTTTTATACAAAGTGTTTGCCAAAGCATATGAACTCCAACACCTCTCCTCAGCTCATATGCCTGGGCAAACGTACCTGTCCTGCAGAGGAGAAATCTCGTCTTGCAGCGCCGCATACACCGACTTCACATGTCTTCTGACAGCAGCGCAATGCTTCTCTCAGGATTCACATCAGTGCTGCGGCGTTTTCATCGGTTGGTCCGTTGATCTACCTGGAAAATAAAGGGTGGTTAGGGGGAAAAAAAAAAAAGAAGAAAAAACAGGCAGCAGGCACATAACTTGAACGTTACAAACTTTATAAAACATGAATAAAACCTGAACATGAAAAAAAAACGGAACTTTTAAAACCTGAACTAACTCAAGATTTTTCTTTTCTTGCTACCTGTTTAATTTTTTTTCTTTTTTTAACCATTTCACTCTTTATTTTCCTAGCAGAAACCTCTCCTTTCCCATGGGACAATGTGTAAAGTGTAAATCACACAGAGATGGTGAGAAGTACACTATACATGTTATCCCAAGTGAAAGGAGAGGTTTCTACCGTTTCACACTTCTGCAGTAGCACAGCAGCACAGCTGCACCGTCCCCTATGTGTTAGGGTCTCTCAAAACCTAGTATCCTGAGAGACCCTTGAGCCTGATTGTAAAAACTACCTGTGTCCTGCAATCCCTAGGTCCCTAAGTGTACCTGAGTGTGGTACTTCCGGAAACACTCCCCTAGGCATAGGGCAGGGTGGTCAGGACAGTCAGGACAGAAATAACGGGTGTCACGCCTTATTCCACTCCTGCTACAGACACGACATCTTTTTCGGGGTGGCGGTTGGGTTGAGGTACCAGGCACAACGCTGGGGAAGTGCCGCTCGTGTAGACGGCTAACTACACTGGTGGATGGGGCCACGGAACCTCCTGGATACAGGAGTTCCGAAATGATCTCTTCCTGAAATTTGAGGAAGGATCCTGTTCTCCCAGCCTTACTGTAGAGAACATAACTATTATAGGCAGCCAATTGAAATAAATATACAGACACCTTTTTATACCAGCGTCTGGTGCGTCGGGAAATCAAATACGGGGCCAACATCTGGTCGTTGAAGTCCACCCTCCCATGTGGAGGTTATAGTCGTGGACCGAGAGGGGCTTTTCAACGACACTGGTTGCCCGTTCAATTTGGACTGTCGTGTCTGCGTGAATGGAGGAGAGCATGTAAACATCACGCTTGTCTCTCCATTTCACCGCGAGCAGTTCTTCGTTACACAATGCAGCCCTCTGCCCCCTTGCAAGTCTGGTGGTAATGAGCCGTTGGGGAAGCCCCGGCGACTAGGTCGCGCGGTGCCACAGCAGCCAATCTGTTCTAGGAACAAATGCTTGAAGAGGGCCACACTTGTGTAAAAGTTGTCCACATAAAGATGGTACCCCTTGCCGAATAAGGGTGACACCAAGTCCCAGACTATCTTCCCACTGCTCCCCAGGTAGTCAGGGCAACCGACCGGCTCCAGGGTCTGATCTTTTCCCTCATAGATCCGAAATTTGTGCGTATAGCCTGTGGCCCTTTCACAGAGCTTATACAATTTGACCCCATACCGGGCGCGTTGCTTGGGATGTACTGCTTGAAGCCAAGGCGCCCGGTAAAATGTATTAGGGACTCGTCTACGCAGATGTTTTGTGCAGGGGTATACAAATCTGCAAATTTCAGGTTGAAATGGTCTATGAGGGGCCGAATTTTGTGGAGCCGGTCAAAAGCTGGGTGGCCTCTGGGACGGGAGGTGGTGTTGTCACTAAAGTGCAGGAAACGCAGGATGGTCTCAAAACGTGTCCTGGACATGGCAGCAGAGTACATGGGCATGTGATGAATTGGGTTCGTGGACCAATATGACCGCAATTCATGTTTTTTTGTAATGCCCATGTTGAGGAGAAGGCCCAGAAAAGTTCTAAATTCGGAAACTTGGACTGGTTTCCACCGGAAAGGCTGGGCATAGAAGCTTCCCGGGTTGTCGGCGATAAATTGAGTGGCATACCGATTTGTTTCTGCCACGACTAAGTCATAGAGCTCCGCAGTGAAGAACAGCTCAAAAACCCCAGCGCCGATCCTATCTGAGCTGTCTCCACCCGAACTCCTGACTGGGCGGTGAAAGGGGGAACTACTGGTGCGGCTGAAGTTGGGGGCTGCCAATCAGGATTTGCCAGCACCTCAGGGACTCTAGGGGCTCTACGGGCCTGTCTGCTGGCTGCGACGGGAAACTACTGCACGTGCCACCGTACCAGCTTCTACTGCCCTTCTGGTGCTCGCCACTTCACCATGTTGTACGGCAGTGCTGGTACTAGGTCCAGGACGGGCTGCGCTGCTGGTGTATGCCTCACCACGTAATCCGGCAGCGCCAGCCCCACTCTGCTGCCCTTGAAGCGGATCCTGCGCAACCTGCGGTCTAGCAACACGGGGCCGGGTACGCCTGGTGGTATCAGGGACCTCAACCTCCTCGTCCGAACTTTGGGTCAGACTGCCACTGCTCTCTACAGGTTCGTATTCTGACCCGCTAGATTCGTCAGATGAGGGTTCCCATTCCTCATCCGACTGGGTCAGAATCCTGTAGGCCTCTTCAGAGGAATACCCCTTGTTTGACATTTGGGCGTCTAAATTTAGGGGTATTCCCTGAGACTACCCAAGAAAAAAGCAAGCCTGTCTTACAAATGGGAGTGTAGCGAAGTACAGAAGCCGCTGCGATTGATAAAAAATATCAAAACTGATTTTTTTATCGCCGCAGCGCTGTGAAGTGATTGTGCAGTGATACAAAAAAAATATTTTTGTCACTGCGGCGGGGCGGGCGTGGGTGAACGCAGGTGTGGGCGACCGATCAGGTCTGATCGGGCAAACACTGCGTTTGGGGTGGAGGGCGAACTAAAGTGACACTAGTACTATTATATATCTGACCGTGATCAGTTCTGATCACTTACAGATACTATAAAAGTACAAACGCTGATTAGCGCTACGCTAATCAGCGAATCAGTGACTGCGGTGCGGTGGGCTTGGCGCTAATGCTAACTACCTACCAAAGTGGCCTAAACTAAGCTAAACCTAACAGTCAATCCTAGTGGGAAAAAAAAAGTGACAGTTCACAAAAGTGACACTGATCACTTTTTTCCCTTTCACTATGTATTGACAGGTGATCAAGGGGTTAATTAGGGTGATGGGGGGTGATCAGGGCCTGATATGTAGTGATTTGTGCACTTACTTGGGATCTGTGCTCTGTGCTGGGTCCAACCGATGAAAAGGACCCAGCACATGTCACAGATCCCTTATAAAACACATATATTTGTAAATATGACTTATATCGCCTATTTCCATAGGCGATTTTGAAAATCACCAGCCTGCCAGCGCTGATCATTGGCTGGCAGGCTGGTGACTCACTTCTTCTGAGCCCGGCGGTGCGTTCCATTTGCGTTCCACCGGGCTCAAACGCGCGTCATCTCGCGTCAAGGAGGAATGAACCGACCGCCCGCAGGACGCAATCCTGCGTGAGGCGGTCGGCAACTGGTTAATCAATAAAAGCACAAAAAGTTGCAAAAGAAAATTAAGGAACACACAGCTAAACACCATATATGCAACTTGTTTACAGTACTGTGCAAAAGGTTTAGGCCCCATTCACATGTCCGCAATTCTGTTCCGCATTTTGCGGAATGGAATTGCGGACCCATTCATTCCTATGGGGACAATCGATGTCCCGTCCCGGTCCGCAATTGCGGATCCGCACTTCCGGGTCCGCAATCGAGTTCCCGAAAAAAATAAAACATGTCCTATTCTTGTCCGCAATTGTGGACAAGAAAAGGCATTTTCTATATAGTGCCGGCGATGTGCGGTACGCAAATTGCGGAACGCACACCGCCGATGTCTGTGTTTTGCGGACTTGTGAATGGGACCTTAGGCTGCTATGGGAAAATGCTGCAAAATAAGAATTCTTTCAAAAACTGAAGTATAGATAGTTTATTTTTTATTAATTAACAAAATGCAAAGTGAATGAACAAAAGAGAAATCTAAATCCAATTAATATGTGGTGTAACCAGCCTTCAAAACAACATCAATTCTTCTAGATACACTTGCACACAATTTTTAAAAGAACCCTGCAAGGAGGTAGTTTCAAACAGGAACTGAGGACACCACTAATGCTGGCCAAATCCCCAACTCCATGTGCTGAAAACTGCAGCAGATGAAAGACACAACATGCTTACTTCCCTTCGAAATTGGAAGATATCCAGCAGTGCCAACAGCTAAATACTGGCAGAAATCAGTGGGAGCCAGGTACACCTATTTATGGTTTCAGGGAAATCTGGCCAGAAGTGGTCTTCGTGGAAACAAGGAACTGGGGTGCGGAAAAATGGCAGCAAATTCTCTGGACTGATAAGTCAAAATTAGAAATATTTGTCTGTAACAGAAGGCAGTATGTTCATGGAAGGGCTGAAGGGCAGTACAATAATGAGTGTCTGCAGGCAACAATAAAGCATCATGGAGGTTCCTTGCACGTTTGGGGCTGCATTTCAGCAAATGGAGCTGGAGATTTGGTCAGGATTAATGGTGTCCTCAATTTTGAAGAATACATGCACATACTTATCTATCATGCAATACTGTGGGGACATATAACAATATCTTGTGACGTTCTTGTAATGAATATTTGTGGGTGGCAGCTAAGAGTGCCTCCCCCCCCCCCCCCCCGCACTGTATTGTCTCCTCGAAGAACACCATCCATGGTTACTGTTTCACATTCTCAGCCTTGCTGCTCTAAGCTGACACATACTTTATAGATATTCCCATACTTCACAGTAGTGTCACAGTGCATTTCACTGTGTCACTGGGGGCTTACTAGGTTGTGTACTGTGGCCTGTGAATGTGTGTACTCCCCATGTCTGCTTCACAGTGTAGATCTTAACGGTGTTGCTGTGCAGGCTGGCTGCAGGTTCTCTTGCGTACTGGCTGCAGGCTATCTCCTGTGTATGCTGGTTGCTTGGGTATGCATGTTGCCTGTGGTCTTTCGTGTGTGAATGTAGGCCTGTGTATGTGGATATTCTTTTACTTGTTGGTGTCTGGTTCGTTTGGGGTTAACTTTCCCTGTTCTTTCTGGGTGTGTCTACTTATTGTGCAGCCATCTTTTAATCAGTTTATTTACTCTATTTGCCTTATGGTTATGCACTTCTGAGTGTAGAAACATATCTGCTTAGTCTGAACTCTGTCTTATAGTATATATTGAGGGTGGCGTCTCTTTTAGACTGAGCAACGCCCAAGTACCTGGGACTTCTCAGCACAAAAGCAATTTAGCTGGTTCCTGCAATGCCCTAAAATAAGGAGACTGGTAAGTCCATATGAGGCAGTATCTGTAGCATTAGGGACCCTTGTGCGGAAGCCGCCGTGAAGTGGTAATTGGGCCCGACATACTTTTGATCAAAAATGTGCGCTAAGAGCTTCCTTCATTCCAACTTTTGGAATGAGCCCCTTTTTAATTTTTTCCTGTTAGTTTATGATTTATTGCCTTATGGATATGCACTTCTGAGTGTGGAAACATATTTGCTTAGTCTGAACTCTGTCTTATTGTGTCTACTAGGTGGTCAGATGACCTTGTTACCCTGCTATATGATCCTGTGAGCTGAGGGTCTGGAGGTCAGTCTGTCTCCAGCCTTGCTGGGTGCAGGAGCTATGCACCTGACCTGGGGTTATTCCATCTGTCATGTCTGTGTGGCCACATAGTAAGACATCAAGGTCACCTTGCCTGTTCCGTGTCCTGTCTGTGACCGCCATATGTTATCCTTTATGGGGTCCAGACATATGCCTGTCTGTGCAGCTCTGTTTGAGACCACCATGTGTCGTTCTGCATGGGGTCCAGGCACCTGTTTGTCTGTTCTATGTCTTGACTGTGACACAGAGCAAGCCTCGTCCTGCATGGGGTCCAGACTTCTGCCTGTCTGTGCCTTGTATGCAGCTCTGTCTGATTGCCCATGGACTAACCCACATGGGGAACAGGCATCTGCTAGTCCTGTCTACGCCTTCTGTGAGAGGGCTCCTGGGTATTCTGAGGGTGGACATTTTTCTTCCATTTGCTCTCCTGCTTCTTTCATATAAAGAGGCAAAGTATTCCCCTTCCACCCCCCTTCTCTTTGAGTTTCCCTGTGATTGGAATTCCCCTTCTTCTCATCAAGTTGTGAAAGCTAATGCTAAGCCATTTCACATTTTGGCTTCAGTAATATCCAGTGGGCTTGGCTTCTCACTCTGACAAACTCCACTCAGATACTGGACCTCAGTACTAATGTCAAGTGCGGTAAGTGTAGCTTCTCATTCTAACGAGTTCTGCCCACATATTGGACCTCAGTACTGATGTGCCACGCACTTGACTATGACTGATATATACTGGATGCTGTAAAGCACTGTTCATCCAATCTCAGCCTCTACGGGATTACTTCTGAATGAACTGCACATGCATGACAGTTCTCAGCTAATGATGGATTGAGACCAAAACATGTCAGTAGTGACAACCCATGCACAGGAGCGTGACTTTTATCTCCAACAAGCACAGCCAACAGATCGAACATCAGTGATGTATCATTCACAGAGACAAGGCCACTCCCTCCAGCAGAGCTAGGCTGGTGCATGGAACGTCATCATTAGTGTTGAGCGAATTGATTTTCCCTGAAATGGGGGTAAAAATAAAAAGATCATACTCTCTGACATTAGTGCTAGGAGTCAGACGAACAAAAACCACTGCAAGCATTGTTTTTTGTCTGGCAGATTCCCAGCACTAATATCGGAATAGGACGGATCCCTGCTGGGTCCCATTATAGTCAATGGGGCTGGCAGTGCTCCGGCCCTTTCTGGCTATGCCACATATCAGGGCTGAACTGGGACTGAAATTAAGCCCTGGCATTTAAAATCACACAGGCCTACTTGCTTTGTGATTAAGGTGAAATGTATTTACAAGCGTCATAGGTTATGAGAAGATGTGATGAGAGTAGTGTGGCTATATATCACATGTGACATGAAGTACAGAAGAGGCAATAACAACTTGACTTTGAGGTTTTTGGCTGCATTTTACTTGTTGAAGCCACTTGAGTAACATCCAATGGATAGGGTATGCTGCAGTTTGAAAAAGGAAGCAAAGCTACCAACCTACGTCCCACCAACACCACCACAAAATCAATATGTGGAATATAAATGAGACTTTATAAGAACTCATTAGCAGTCATATATGCACTGAACTACAAATAGTCCAATAAGATGCCATGTATAAAATACAACCTGAAGCAAATAAAGTGTATGTAAATCTTTGGAAAAAATTATTAGTCTGTGGTGGGCATTTACAAAAGCTATGTTTATATCTGCGTTGGAGGCTCCATTAGGGACTTCATTTGCAGATTCTGTCAAAATTGAGCAGAATGCTATGTTATTTCATCCGTTAAAATTATGGACCCAATGAAAGAAATGACACTAGTTGGACCAAATTGCCTATTTTGGGGTCCACTGGGTGTCATTAGTGTGAGAGATATACCACTTCCATTATTTTCATAGTTCTGTTCCTGTAATGGAGCAGAACAACAGAATGAATGTTTGGATGTGAACTCAGTCTAAGATTCATACACCATACACCAGTGTTAGTTTTAGGAAGTAGTGCAGCTTGCGTCACAATCCTCCACATCCCTGTGAAATATGACACATAAAATGCTTTAAGTAGAGATGTAGAATTTTTTTTTTGTGTAACTTTGAAGTCCTGTCCACATTTCTCATACAATTGCAGGTCAGAAATAGAGGTACAGTGATCAGAAGATCCCAGGACAAGTGATCAGAAGATCCCGGGTTCTAGCCCCCTACTGCGGGCTAAAAGTCACTATATAAAAAAACATTAAAATATTAAAAATTCAAATCATCCCCTTTCCTAGGACAATTTTGATTTTGTCAAAAGTTTTATTTTTTTTTAAAGTAGTAAAACTAAAATAAACTATACAAATTTTCCATCACCATAATCATATTGACTTGCAGAATAAGGACGCCATAACTTCAAAACTCAAAAAACCTTATTAGAATTGTTTTTTTTCAATTTCACCCCAGAAAGAATGTTTTCCCGTTTTCCAAAACAAGGTTTGGTAAATTAAATGGTGCCATTAAAAATACAACTGATCCAGCGAAAAATAAGCCCTCATATGGCTATAGGAACAGAAAATTTAAAAAATGTATGGCTACTATCGGGTTGACAGATTACTGGGAGTGGCTGAAGAAGATACAGTGGTCATGGTCCATTTCGGAACCAATGACAAAGTTACAGGTAGGTGGAGCGTCCTTAAAAATGATTTTAGGGATTTAGGTCAAAAGCTTAGGGGAAGGACCTCAAAGGTAGTATTTTCGGAAATACTACCTGTACCTCGAGCCACACAAGAAAGGCATCAGGAGATTAGGGAGGTTAACAAGTGGTTCAAGAACTGGAGTAGGAAGGCGGGGTTTGGGTTTCTCGAGAACTGTGCCGACTTCTCTGTCGGCTACAGGCTCTATCGTAGGGATGGGTTGCACCTCAATGGGGAAGAGGCAGCTGTGTTGGGGGAGAAGATGGCTAGAAGGTTGGAGGAGTGTTTAAACTAAGGACTGGGGGGGGGGGGAGTACATTATAGGATGGGAAAATTGTGCAGATAGAGACCAGGGGCAAGGTAGTGGGACTGGGGAAGGAATGGAAGGAGGGACTAGAACAGTTCAGAAGGAAAGGTGTAGGGTAAAAAATATACATAAACATACTTAAATGTATGTATACTAATGCCAGAAGCCTGACTAATAAAACTGAGGAACTGAATTAATGATGTGTGAGGAGGACTATGACACAGTGGGAACTGAGACATGGCTGGATGATAGCTATGGCTGGGCAGTTAATGTACAGGGTTACAGTCTGTTTAGAAAGAATCGTCAATACCAGAGAGGGGGAGGGGTCTGCCTTTATGTAAAGTCCTGTATAAAGCCCACAGTCCGAGAACATATAAGTGAGGGACATGAACATGTGGAGTCACAGTAGAAATACATGGAGGCAAAAACAAAAATTAATTACTGATAGGTATTTATTATAAACCACCTAATATACCTCAGTCCACAGAAAATCTACTACTAAACGAGATAGACGAGGCAGCAAATCATAATGAGGTCATTATTAAGGGGGACTTTAAAGGGAACTTGTCATCAACTTTATGCTGACCTAACTGGGGGCAGCATAAATTACTGACAGAAATGCTGATTTCAGTGGTGTGTCACTTATGAGCTAATAGTAAGTGGTTGCCGAGAACCAGCATCATAATCATTGCAGCCCAGGCCTAGAAAAGAGTCATGAGCTCCTGCTCTCCCGCCTACCTGCTGATCATTGGCAGTTATCTCCTAGAGAGAAAGGGAGACAACTAGGTAGAAACCTGTCAATCATCAGCAGGTGGGCAGGGAGAGCAGGAATTCATGAATAACCATTACTCTTCTCAGGTGGTCATGACTCTTTTCAAGGCCTGGGCTCCAATAATGATGATGCTGGTTCTCGGCAACCACTTACTTTTAGCTGATGAGTGACACACCACTGAAATCAGCATTTCTGTCACTACTTTATACTGCCCTCAGTACGGTCAGCATAAAGTTGATGACAGGTTCCCTTTAACTAACCAGATATAGACTGGGAAACTGAAACCTGTACATCTCATAAAGGAAACAGGTTCTTGGTAATAACCAAAGACAATTACCTTTCCCAACTGGTTCAGGACCCGACTAGAGGGACGGCCATACTGGACTTAGCATTAACCAAAAGACCTGACAGAACAACAGATGTGCATGTTGGGTTACACCTGGGAAATAGTGACCATAAAGTATTAACCTTTCAATTATCATTCAAAAGAGTGTTTCTTCAGGGAGGAAAAAAAATACCAAACTTCAAAGAAGCAAAATGTAGTCAACTAAGAGAGGCCATAGGCCTAACTAACTGGGATAAAAATAAAAATACAGCCACAAAATAGGATATTTTTAAAAGCATACTAAAATTTAATTGTGAGAGGTACATACCTTATGGGAATAAAAGGTTAAGGAACAAGAAGAAACTAATGTGGATAAATAGAACTGTAAAGAAAGCAATAAATGACAAAAAGAAAGCATTTAAATCACTAAAACAGAAGGGTAGCGAGGAGGCACTGAAAAATTATAAGGAAAAAAATTGAATATGTAAAAAACAAATAAAAGCGGCCAAACTAGAGACCGAGAGATTAATTGCCAAAGAGAGCAAAACCAACCCTAAAATGTTCTTCAATTATTTAAATGGTAAAAAGTATAAATCTGAAGGTGTCGGCCCTTTACAGAGTGATGAGGGGGGTGTTGATGTTCCAGAGAATGATGAGGAGAAAGCAAAGCTATTAAAATTTTTTTCTCAATTATTGAATTTACTGAAGAAAATAAACTGATTAAATGCAGAATGTAAAAGTAAATTCCCCATTAAAAGTGCCCAGTTTAACCCAGGAAGAAGTACAGCGGCATCTTAAAAATATTAAAATAGACAAATCGCCAGGACCAGATGCTCCCCCCCCCCTCCGTATCCCAAGAGAATTAATGTCATATGTCATAGCCAGACCCTTATTTCTGATATTTAAGGACTCTATATTGACAGGGAGTGTTCCACAGGATTGGCACATAGCAAATGTAGTGTCAATATTCAAAAAGGGTCCGAAAACAGAGCCTAGAAACTATTGGCCGGTAAGTTCAACATCCGTCGTGGGTAAACTGTTTGAAGGTTTTCTAAGAGATGCTATCTTAGAGCACCTCAATGTAAATAAGCAAAAAATAACGCCATATCAGCAATGAGAGATCGGTCATGTCAAATTAATTTAATCAGTTTCTATGAGGAGGTAAGTTCTAGACTTGATAGCGGTGAATCAATGGATGTCGTATATCTGGACTTCTCCAAAGCATTTGACACTGTACCGCATAAAAGGTTAGTATATGAAATGAGAATGCTCGGACTGGGAGAAAATGTCTGCATGTGGGTAAGTAACTGGCTCAGTAATAGAAAATAGAGGGTGGTTATTAATGGTACACACTCAGATTGGGTCACCTAAGGGGTCAGTACTGGGCCCTATCCTCTTCAATATGTTTATTAATGATCTTGTAGAAGGCTTGCACAGTAAAATATAAATTTTTGCAGATGACACCAAATTGTGTAAAGTAATTGAATATGGAAGAGGACAGTATACTGCTACAGAGGGATCTGGATAGATTGGAGGCTTGGGCAGAGAAGTGGCAGATGAGATTTAACACTAACAAATGTAAGGTTATGCACATGGAAAGGAATAATGCAAGTCACATACTAAATGGTAAAACACTGGGTCACACTGACATGGAAAAGGACCTAGGAATTTTAGTGAACATCAAACTAAGCTGTAAAAACCAGTATCAGGCAGCTGCTGCCAAGGCCATTAAGATAATGGGTTGCATTAAAAGGGGCATAGATGCCCATGATGAGAACATAGTCCTACCACTTTACAAATCACTGGTCAGACCACACATGGAGTACTGTGTACAGTTCTGGGCTCCTGTGAACAAGGCAGACATAGCAGAGCAGGAGAGGGTTCAGAGGAGGGCAACTAAAGTAATAACTGTCTGGCATTTTCATGAGTGTATATGATACCTGATCATATTATTGTCCAAAATAGATGCTCATTGTCTTTAAGAGACAGGCTGAACCAAAGTTTTGCTGTATGGCTGGGACAGGCCAAGATTTGAGGTCATGCCGAGCTCAGTCTGTGTATAAGAGTTTATACTGAATACAAAGAATATTGTATTTTAAAAAGTAATTGCCACAGATGTGGTCTTATCTGTAGGGAGTAGACTGGATTCTCCAGACATGTCCGTCTGAAGAGAACAAGACCCATTCATATCATTATGGTCCATAGATCAATAGTGTGAGAAGCATTCAGAGAGACGCCTCAAGGTCTATCTTTAGTTATTTCAAAATGTACTAGTTAATCCATATTTCTAATTTACGACGACGAGGGTCAAATGTATATAATACAAGAGTGCCATAGTTAACTCTTTATAGTATGGTGCTAATAGCTTGCACAACAGTGCCATCCAGAGACATATGAATATCGCTACACCATCCTCCATAGTTGCATTATGGGTAAATATGATCTCATAGGATCATTACCATATGAGCATATGATTGGAAGATCTTAATCCAGGGGGAAGGTAATTAAGATAAGGATTAGGATATTTACTGTTGGAAGAAAGGGGTTTCCAAGAAGCAAAAAAACAAGTGAACAAGCAAAGAACATTCCAACATTCCAGGATAGAGCATCAGGATCATCATCATAGCCAGAACACCCAAGAGAGAGGGCTCTATCAATATCAGAGTCATGGTGAGACATGCGATGATGGACCACACAGCTTTCCTAGGAGCAGAAGTGTGATTCCTGCTAGGACTTGGTAAGAGACATAAAGAATGATATTTCATTTTATTAAGACTAATTGGATAATGTGGGTGAAGTCATTCCATCTAGATTGGCGAATAAACACATTAATTAATTGATCATCTCCATATTGAGATGTAGTCTTAGGATATTGTGAGGCTTCATTCTACCTGCAGAAGAATCAAGACTCATAATCTAGCAAAGTATTAAATGATTGTATATATATACATATATAAATATACTGATAGTAGCATTCTTCGCCAAGCTAGGTGATAAATTCCCACTGGAAAGACTTGTTCCAAGTTCTTCCCATTTCTGTTGTGTGTCTTAATAGTCTTACCAAGTCATACATGTGAAAATAGTCCAGGATGGGGCGGAAGGATACAGTTATCTCTTCTAAGTTATATCCTTTGATGGATTTGCCCATTCCTGAAGTCATGTGAGGTGTAGTTAGTTAGAGGGGGGCAGAATGTAGTTAGCATTCAATATTGATGTCTAGGATTAGACATGCCCATCCTGATATCATGAGGTTTCCTCTGAACAGAAGTGATATATATAATTTAACTTCTTGTTTTGATATCCTAACCAAATAATAGCTTTGTTATAATGTGACAAGTTGCTTCTACCCACATGTATTGCTAAGCTTATATTGCTCTATATCGATGATAACATTGTGTTTATTTACTTATTTTAAGCTTGGAATGCTTTATATCAACGTCGTATATATTCATTTGCATATATTATTGTGTTTATTTACTTATTTATGTTTAGAACCTTGTAACCAATAAATCTGCATGTTTTTATAATACCTGCGTATTATTATTTAATGTCAAAACTATACCTTTAGCATTAATGTCATCTCACATGAAAATAACTTATTATCTGAGCAAATAGTCGGCCTCAGATGTGAATTGTATCGATTAGGTTATCTACAATTCACCAGGTCATTATTTGTACAAGTTATGGAAAATTCTTGATTAATTATTTTTATGACCATAATTAATAATTCTTAATTGAATTATTATTATTATCCCGACAAAAATGGAGGCCCCAGCGAGATCTTGATGAGATGACATTTTGATGAGATTTGATAAGATGACATATTGCTGAGATTATTGATGAGATGACATATTAATGATTAATTGTCATGTATATTGTTGCTGGCATTAGAATGCTACAGCCAGATCACGGTTACAACCCTTAGAAGTGCGTAGTCCATATATAGTCAATATCACTGTCCTGGTACTGAAGGGGTTAAGCCCGTACCAGAACCGCAGATGAGTAGTTGCAGTAAAGTGTTATTACACGGATGCAACCAGTGCATGACATATAAATCAACTCAGGAGTTGTTTGTCTATGCTAAACATAAGTGATGTTTTTGTATCGCCAGAAATTAATAGTAAATTGTCCCAAGATAGGGAACAGATGTAGGTTTCATTAGCCTAGGCGGTACAGGGTCTGGTTCTAGTCCTTTGTTTGACTCAGGAACCTTCCTATTAATTCCTGGCCAGTTAACTTCCATAGTTGGAGATTTATCCCATATATGTAATGGACTCAGATCACAGTAGTTGATTTTATTGAGGTCCCAGATTACAAGGAGGTTGAGTTTAGTAGCTCAGGGCGTTAAAGGATAATAGAGGGACTTTATACATAAAGTCTGACCCAATGTTATTGATAAATAGAATCTATAAGAGAACAGTTTTAAACAGGTTGTTAATGATGTTGATGTAACCCTGTTCTTCTTTTCCATGTTCCTGATTCTAAATTGCATAAATGCAAGACATATAAACCGGCGATGAGAAGCCTTATTGTCTATTAAGACATAATTGTGTAAATCACCTAAAATTGATATAGTTGTTCCCAAAATGTTAAGTCACTTAGGGAACCAACACAGGTTTTGCAAGCCTAGATAAGAAAGTGGGTCTATGGCTATCATCCATATTTTGACTCAAAATTCTACTATAATTTAGCCCAATACCTCCTATATTTGGAGAAGATACCCATAAAAGTAATGCACTCCAGTCACTAAGTTGACTCAATAAGAAGTGCTAGATTACAGGGCAATGTGAATGGTAATTAGAGATGAGCAAACACCTGGATGTTCGGGTTCGAGAGGTTCGGCCGAACTTCCGGAAAATGTCCGGGTTCGTGATCCGAACTCAACCCGAACTTCATCCCGAACCCGAACCCCATAGAAGTCAATGGGGATCCGAACTTTTGGGCACTAAAAAGGCTGTAAAAGACTCCCGGAAAGGGCTAGAGGGCTGCAAAAGGCAGCAAAATGTAGGTAAATCCCCTGCAAACAAATGTAGATAGGGAAATGATGACTTAACATAAAATAAAATAAAATTAACCAATATTAATTGGAGTTAGGTCCCATAGCACAGAATCAGGCTTCAAATCACCCACCAATGGAGAAGGTCGCTTACTATTATTTCGACCCCAGCATCCAGACAAAGGAGAGAGGCCCCATAGCAGAGAATCTGGCATCATATCACCCACCACAGGAGAAGGCCACTTTCAGTGACTTAGGCCTTAGCACCCAGACAGAGGAGACATGTCAGATAGCACAAGCATTACATTTATACCATCCAGCACAGGAGAAGGCCACTTTTAGTTACTTTGACCCCTGCACCCAGAAAGAGGAGAGAGGCCCCACAGAACATATTCAGGCATCATATCACCCACCACAGGAGTAGGCCACCATTTAGTTAATTTGACCCCTGCACCCATGTCAGCTGGTACAAGCATCAGTTTCACATCACCCTGCACAAGAGAAGGCCACTTTGAGAGACTTTGACCCCTGCACCCAGACGGAGGAGAGAGGTTTCACAGCAGAGAATCAGGCATTTAGATCACCCACCACAGGAGTAGGCCACCATTTAATGGGACCCCGGCAACCATGTCAGATGGCACAAGCATCAGTTTTACATCACCCAGCACAGGAGAAGGCGACTTTGAGAGACTTTGACCCATGCACCCAGACGGAGGAGAGAGGTTTCACAGCAGAGAATCAGGCATTTAGATCACCCACCACAGGAGTAGGCCACCATTTAATGGGACCCTGGCAACCATGTCAGATGGCACAAGCATCAGTTCTACATCACCCAGCACAGGAGAAGGCGACTTTGAGAGACTTTGACCCCTGCACCCAGACGGAGGAGAGAGGTTTCACAGCAGAGAATAAGGCATTTAGATCACCCACCACAGGAGTAGGCCACCATTTAATGGGACCCGGCAACCATGTCAGATGGCACAAGCATCAGTTTCACATCACCCAGCACAAGAGAAGGTCACTTTTAGAGACTTTGACCCCTGCACCCAGATGGAGGAGAGAGGTTTCACAGCAGAGAATCAGGCATTTAGATCACCCACCACAGGAGTAGGCCACCATTTAATGGGACCCCGGCAACCATGTCAGATGGCACAAGCATCAGTTTCACATCACCCAGCACAAGAGAAGGCGACTTTGAGAGACTTTGACCCCTGCACCCAGACGGAGGAGAGAGGTTTCACAGCAGATAATCAGGCATTTAGATCACCCACCACAGGAGTAGGCCACCATTTAATGGGACCCCGGCAACCATGTCAGATGGCACAAGCATCAGTTTCACATCACCCAGCACAAGAGAAGGTCACTTTTAGAGACTTTGACCCCTGCACCCAGATGGAGGAGAGAGGTTTCACAGCAGAGAATCAGGCATTTAGATCACCCACCACAGGAGTAGGCCACCATTTAATGGGACCCCGGCAACCATGTCAGATGGCACAAGCAACAGTTTCACATCACCCAGCACAAAAGAAGGCGACTTTGAGAGACTTTGACCCCTGCACCCAGACGGAGGAGAGAGGTTTCACAGCAGATAATCAGGCATTTAGATCACCCACCACAGGAGTAGGCCACCATTTAGTTAATTTGACCCCTGCACCCATGTCAGCTGGTACAAGCATCAGTTTCACATCACCCAGCACAAGAGAAGGCCACTTTGACAGACTTTGACCCTTGCACCCAGACGGAGGAGAGAGGTTTCACAGCAGAGAATCAGGCATTTAGATCACCCACCACAGGAGTAGGCCACCATTTAATGGGACCCCGGCAACCATGTCAGATGGCACAAGCATCAGTTTCACATCACCCAGCACAAGAGAAGGCGACTTTGAGAGACTTTGACCCCTGCACCCAGACGGAGGAGAGAGGTTTCACAGCAGAGAATCAGGCATTTAGATCACCCACCACAGGAGTAGGCCACCATTTAATGGGACCCCGGCAACCATGTCAGATGGCACAAGCATCAGTTTTACATCACCCAGCACAGGAGAAGGCGACTTTGAGAGACTTTGACCCATGCACCCAGACGGAGGAGAGAGGTTTCACAGCAGAGAATAAGGCATTTAGATCACCCACCACAGGAGTAGGCCACCATTTAATGGGACCCCGGCAACCATGTCAGATGGCACAAGCATCAGTTTCACATCACCCAGCACAAGAGAAGGCGACTTTGAGAGTCTTTGACCCCTGCACCCAGACGGAGGAGAAAGGTTTCACAGCAGAGAATCAGGCATTTAGATCACCCACCACAGGAGTAGGCCACCATTTAATGGGACCCCGGCAACCATGTCAGATGGCACAAGCATCAGTTTTACATCACCCAGCACAGGAGAAGGCGACTTTGAGAGACTTTGACCCATGCACCCAGACGGAGGAGAGAGGTTTCACAGCAGAGAATCAGGCATTTAGATCACCCACCACAGGAGTAGGCCACCATTTAATGGGACCCTGGCAACCATGTCAGATGGCACAAGCATCAGTTCTACATCACCCAGCACAGGAGAAGGCGACTTTGAGAGACTTTGACCCCTGCATCCAGACGGAGGAGAGAGGTTTCACAGCAGAGAATAAGGCATTTAGATCACCCACCACAGGAGTAGGCCACCATTTAATGGGACCCCGGCAACCATGTCAGATGGCACAAGCATCAGTTTCACATCACCCAGCACAAGAGAAGGTCACTTTTAGAGACTTTGACCCCTGCACCCAGATGGAGGAGAGAGGTTTCACAGCAGAGAATCAGGCATTTAGATCACCCACCACAGGAGTAGGCCACCATTTAATGGGACCCCGGCAACCATGTCAGATGGCACAAGCATCAGTTTCACATCACCCAGCACAAGAGAAGGCGACTTTGAGAGACTTTGACCCCTGCACCCAGACGGAGGAGAGAGGTTTCACAGCAGATAATCAGGCATTTAGATCACCCACCACAGGAGTAGGCCACCATTTAATGGGACCCCGGCAACCATGTCAGATGGCACAAGCATCAGTTTCACATCACCCAGCACAAAAGAAGGCGACTTTGAGAGACTTTGACCCCTGCACCCAGACGGAGGAGATAGGTTTCACAGCAGATAATCAGGCATTTAGATCACCCACCACAGGAGTAGGCCACCATTTAGTTAATTTGACCCCTGCACCCATGTCAGCTGGTACAAGCATCAGTTTCACATCACCCAGCACAAGAGAAGGCCACTTTGACAGACTTTGACCCTTGCACCCAGACGGAGGAGAGAGGTTTCACAGCAGAGAATCAGGCATTTAGATCACCCACCACAGGAGTAGGCCACCATTTAGTTAATTTGACCCCTGCACCCATGTCAGCTGGTACAAGCATCAGTTTCACATCACCCTGCACAAGAGAAGGCCACTTTGAGAGACTTTGACCCCTGCACCCAGACGGAGGAGAGAGGTTTCACAGCAGAGAATCAGGCATTTAGATCACCCACCACAGGAGTAGGCCACCATTTAATGGGACCCCGGCAACCATGTCAGATGGCACAAGCATCAGTTTTTCATCACCCAGCACAGGAGAAGGCGACTTTGAGAGACTTTGACCCATGCACCCAGACGGAGGAGAGAGGTTTCACAGCAGAGAATCAGGCATTTAGATCACCCACCACAGGAGTAGGCCACCATTTAATGGGACCCTGGCAACCATGTCAGATGGCACAAGCATCAGTTCTACATCACCCAGCACAGGAGAAGGCGACTTTGAGAGACTTTGACCCCTGCACCCAGACGGAGGAGAGAGGTTTCACAGCAGAGAATAAGGCATTTAGATCACCCACCACAGGAGTAGGCCACCATTTAATGGGACCCCGGCAACCATGTCAGATGGCACAAGCATCAGTTTCACATCACCCAGCACAAGAGAAGGTCACTTTTAGAGACTTTGACCCCTGCACCCAGATGGAGGAGAGAGGTTTCACAGCAGAGAATCAGGCATTTAGATCACCCACCACAGGAGTAGGCCACCATTTAATGGGACCCCGGCAACCATGTCAGATGGCACAAGCATCAGTTTCACATCACCCAGCACAAGAGAAGGCGACTTTGAGAGACTTTGACCCCTGCACCCAGACGGAGGAGAGAGGTTTCACAGCAGATAATCAGGCATTTAGATCACCCACCACAGGAGTAGGCCACCATTTAATGGGACCCCGGCATCCATGTCAGATGGCACAAGCATCAGTTTCACATCACCCAGCACAAGAGAAGGTCACTTTTAGAGACTTTGACCCCTGCACCCAGATGGAGGAGAGAGGTTTCACAGCAGAGAATCAGGCATTTAGATCACCCACCACAGGAGTAGGCCACCATTTAATGGGACCCCGGCAACCATGTCAGATGGCACAAGCAACAGTATCACATCACCCAGCACAAAAGAAGGCGACTTTGAGAGACTTTGACCCCTGCACCCAGACGGAGGAGAGAGGTTTCACAGCAGATAATCAGGCATTTAGATCACCCACCACAGGAGTAGGCCACCATTTAGTTAATTTGAGCCCTGCACCCATGTCAGCTGGTACAAGCATCAGTTTCACATCACCCAGCACAAGAGAAGGCCACTTTGACAGACTTTGACCCTTGCACCCAGACGGAGGAGAGAGGTTTCACAGCAGAGAATCAGGCATTTAGATCACCCACCACAGGAGTAGGCCACCATTTAATGGGACCCCTGCACCCATGTCAGATGGCACAAGCATCAGTTTCACATCACCCAGCACAAGAGAAGGCGACTTTGAGAGACTTTGACCCCTGCACCCAGACGGAGGAGAAAGGTTTCACAGCAGAGAATCAGGCATTTAGATCACCCACCACAGGAGTAGGCCACCATTTAATGGGACCCCGGCAACCATGTCAGATGGCACAAGCATCAGTTTCACATCACCCAGCACAAGAGAAGGGCACTTTTAGAGACTTTGACCCCTGCACCCAGACGGAGGAGAGAGGTTTCACAGCAGAGAATCAGGTATTTAGATCACCCACCACAGGAGTAGGCCACCATTTAGTTAATTTGACCCCTGCACCCATGTCAGCTGGTACAAGCATCAGTTTCACATCACCCAGCACAAGAGAAGGCCACTTTTAGAGACTTTGACCCCTGCACCCACACGGAGGAGAGAGGTTTCACAGCAGAGAATCAGGCATTTAGATCACCCACCACAGGAGTAGGCCACCATTTAGTTAATTTGACCCCTGCACCCATGTCAGCTGGTACAAGCATCAGTTTCACATCACCCAGCACAAGAGAAGGCGACTTTGAGAGACTTTGACCCCTGCACCCAGACGGAGGAGAGAGGTTTCACAGCAGAGAATCAGGCATTTAGATCACCCACCACAGGAGTAGGCCACCATTTAATGGGACCCCGGCAACCATGTCAGATGGCACAAGCATCAGTTTTACATCACCCAGCACAGGAGAAGGCGACTTTGAGAGACTTTGACCCCTGCACCCAGACGGAGGAGAGAGGTTTCACAGCAGAGAATAAGGCATTTAGATCACCCACCACAGGAGTAGGACACCATTTAATGGGACCCCGGCAACCGTGTCAGATGGCACAAGCATCAGTTTCACATCACCCAGCACAAGAGAAGGCGACTTTGAGAGACTTTGACCCCTGCACCCAGACGGAGGAGAGAGGTTTCACAGCAGAGAATCAGGCATTTAGATCACCCACCACAGGAGTAGGCCACCATTTAGTTAATTTGACCCCTGCACCCATGTCAGCTGGTACAAGCATCAGTTTCACATCACCCAGCACAAGAGAAGGCCACTTTGAGAGAATTTGACCCCTGCACCCAGACGGAGGAGAGAGGTTTCACAGCAGAGAATCAGGCATTTAGATCACCCACCACAGGAGTAGGCCACCATTTAGTTAATTTGACCCCTGCACCCATGTCAGCTGGTACAAGCATCAGTTTCACATCACCCAGCACAAGAGAAGGCGACTTTGAGAGACTTTGACCCCTGCACCCAGACGGAGGAGAGAGGTTTCACAGCAGAGAATCAGGCATTTAGATCACCCACCACAGGAGTAGGCCATCATTTAATGGGACCCCGGCAACCATGTCAGATGGCACTTGTATCACATTTATATCACCCAGCACATGACAAGGCCACTTTCAGTGAGTTAGGCCTTAGCAACGAGACAGAGGAGACAGGTCAGATAGCACAAGCATCAGTTTTACTGATCACCCACTACAGGAGTCGGCCACCTTTAGTTAATTTGATAGCTTCAACCATGTCAGATGGCATTTATATCACATTTTTATCACCCAGAACATGACAAGGCCACTTTCAGTGAGTTAGGCCTTAGCACCGACACAGAGGAGACAGGTCAGATAGCACAAGCATCAGTTTTAGATCAACCAACACAGGAGAAGGGCACTTTTAGAGACTTTGACCCCTGCACCCAGACGGAGGAGAGAGGTTTCACAGCAGAGAATAAGGCAATTAGATCACCCACCACAGGAGTAGGCCACCATTTAATGGGACCCTGGCAACCATGTCAGATGGCACATGCATCAGTTTCACATCACCCAGCATAAGAGAAGGTCACTTTTAGAGACTTTGACCCCTGCACCCAGACGGAGGAGAGAGGTTTCACAGCAGAGAATCAGGCATTTAGATCACCCACCACAGGAGTAGGCCATCATTTAATGCGACCCCGGCAACCATGTCAGATGGCACTTGTATCACATTTATATCACCCAGCACATGACAAGGCCACTTTCAGTGAGTTAGGCCTTAGCAACGAGACAGAGGAGACAGGTCAGATAGCGCAAGCATCAGTTTTACTGATCACCCACTACAGGAGTCGGCCACCTTTAGTTAATTTGATAGCTTCATCCATGTCAGATGGCATTTATATCACATTTTTATCACCCAGCACATGACAAGGCCACTTTCAGTGAGTTAGGCCTTAGCACCGACACAGAGGAGACAGGTCAGATAGCACAAGCATCAGTTTTAGATCAACCAACACAGGAGAAGGGCACTTTTAGAGACTTTGACCCCTGCACCCAGACGGAGGAGAGAGGTTTCACAGCAGAGAATAAGGCAATTAGATCACCCACCACAGGAGTAGGCCACCATTTAATGGGACCCTGGCAACCATGTCAGATGGCACAAGCATCAGTTTCACATCACCCAGCATAAGAGAAGGTCACTTTTAGAGACTTTGACCCCTGCACCCAGACGGAGGAGAGAGGTTTCACAGCAGAGAATCAGGCATTTAGATCACCCACCACAGGAGTAGGCCACCATTTAATGGGACCCCGGCAACGATGTCAGATGGCACAAGCATCAGTTTTACATCACCCAGCACAGGAGAAGGCGACTTTGAGAGACTTTGACCCCTGCACCCAGACGGAGGAGAGAGGTTTCACAGCAGAGAAACAGGCATTTAGATCACCCACCACAGGAGTAGGCCACCATTTAATGGGACCCTGGCAACCATGTCAGATGGCACAAGCATCAGTTTCACATCACCCAGCACAAGAGAAGGCGACTTTGAGAGACTTTGACCCCTGCACCCAGACGGAGGAGAGAGGTTTCACAGCAGAGAATCAGGCATTTAGATCACCCACCACAGGAGTAGGTCACCATTTAGTTAATTTGACCCCTGCACCCATGTCAGCTGGTACAAGCATCAGTTTCACATCACCCAGCACAAGAGAAGGCCACTTTGAGAAACTTTGACCCCTGCACCCAGACGGAGGAGAGAGGTTTCACAGCAGAGAATCAGGCATTTAGATCACCCACCACAGGAGTAGGCCACCATTTAATGGGACCCCGGCAACCATGTCAGATGGCACAAGCATCAGTTTCACATCACCCAGCACAAGAGAAGGCCACTTTTAGAGACTTTGACCCCTGCACCCAGACGGAGGAGAGAGGTTTCACAGCAGAGAATCAGGCATTTAGATCACCCACCACAGGAGTAGGCCACCATTTAGTTAATTTGACCCCTGCACCCATGTCAGCTGGTACAAGCATCAGTTTCACATCACCCAGCACAAGAGAAGGCCACTTTTAGAGACTTTGACCACTGCACCCACACGGAGGAGAGAGGTTTCACAGCAGAGAATCAGGCATTTAGATCACCCACCACAGGAGTAGGCCACCATTTAGTTAATTTGACCCCTGCACCCATGTCAGCTGGTACAAGCATCAGTTTCACATCACCCAGCACAAGAGAAGGCGACTTTGAGAGACTTTGACCCCTGCACCCAGACGGAGGAGAGAGGTTTCACAGCAGAGAATCAGGCATTTAGATCACCCACCACAGGAGTAGGCCATCATTTAATGGGACCCCGGCAACCATGTCAGATGGCACTTGTATCACATTTATATCACCCAGCACATGACAAGGCCACTTTCAGTGAGTTAGGCCTTAGCAACGAGACAGAGGAGACAGGTCAGATAGCACAAGCATCAGTTTTAGATCAACCAACACAGGAGAAGGGCACTTTTAGAGACTTTGACCCCTGCAGCCACACGGAGGAGAGAGGTCCCACAGCAGAGATTCAGGCATTTATATCAGCCAGCACAGGAGAAGGCCACTTTCAGTGACTTAGGCCTTAGCACCGACACAGAGGAGACAGGTCAGATAGCACAAGCATCAGTTTTACATCAACTACCACAGGAGAAGGGCACTTTTAGAGACTTTGACCCCTGCAGCCACACAGAGGAGAGAGGTCCCACAGCAGAGAATCAGGCATCATGTCAACCACCACAGGAGTAGGCCACCTTTTGTTTCTTTGACCCCTGCACCCAGAAAGAGGAGAGAGGTCCCACAGCAGAGATTCAGGCATTTATATCAGCCAGCACAGGAGAAGGCCGCTTTCAGTGACTTTGGCCCCTGCACCCACACAAAGGAGACATGTCAGACAGCACAAGTATAACATTCATATCACCCAGCACAGGAGAAGGACACTTTCATGTACTTTGGCCCCGGCACCCAGACAGAGGGAAGGTTCATTCAACTCTGGGTTGCACCTCAAGATCCTACTTAATTTCAAAAATTGATTTTTCAATGAAGAAGTGGCCAGGAGTACAAGACAACATGGTTTAAGGCAGTTATTAAGGACTACTCTGCACAAGGGAGGGTCAGGTCTTGTGGGATCCATGCCTGGTTCATTTTTATAAACGCCAGCTTGTCCACGTTGGCTGCGGACAGGCGGCTGCGCTTGTCAGTACTGACGCCCCTGCCGTGCTGAATACACGCTCAGATAAAACGCTGGCGCCGGGCAGGCCAGCACCTCCAAGGCATAACATGCTAATTCTGGCCACGTGGACAATTTGGAAACCCAGAAGTTGAATGGGGCCGAACCATCCGTCAGTACGTGGAGTTGTGTGCAGACGTACTGTTCAACCATGTTAGTGAAATGTTGCCTCCTGCTAACACGCTCCGTATCAGGTGGTGGGGCAGTTAGCTGTGGCGTGAGACAAAACTTTTCCACATTTCTGCCATGCTAACCCTGCCCTCAGAGGAGCTGGCCGTGACACTGCTGCGTGGGCACCTCTAGCTCCTCCTCTGCCTTGGCCTTGGCCTTCCACCTGTTCCCCTGTGACAGTTGGGAATGCTCTCAGGAGCGCTGCCTACCAGTGTGCGCTTGTACTGCAAGCATCTTCCTATCACGCTCCAGTGCAGGAAGTAAAGTGGGCACATTGTCTTTGTACCGTGGATCCAGCAGGGTGGCCACCCAGTAGTCAGCACACGTTAAAATGTGGGCAACTCTGCTGTCGCTGCGCAGGCACTGCAGCATGTAATCGCTCATGTGTGCCAGGCTCCCCAGAGGTAAGGACAAGCTGTCCTCTGTGGGAGGCGACGTCATCATCCTCTGTATCCCCCAGCCACGCACCAGGGATGTGCCTGCGCTGTGCTGGGTGCCACCCCGCTGTGAACCTGCTTCATCCTCATCCTCCTCCACCTCCTCCTCATCCTCCTCGTCCTCCAGTAGTGGTCCCTGGCTGGCCACATTTGTACCTGCCCTCTGCTGTTGCAAAAACCTCCCTCTGAGCCACTTCTAACAGACTGGCCTGAAAGTGCTAAAACGACCCATCATCCTCCTCCTCCTCCTCCTGGCCCTGGCCCACCTCCTCTTCCATCATCGCCCTAAGCGTTTCTCTAGGAGACATAGAATTGGTATTGTCACGCTGATAACAGTGGCATCGCCACTGGCCATGTTGGTGGCGTACTCAAACAGCGCAACAGGGCACACAGGTCTCGCATGGAGGCCCAATCATTGGTGGTGAAGTGGTGCTGTTCCGCAGTGCGACTGACCCGTGCGTGCTGCAGCTGAAACTCCACTATGGCCTGCTGCTGCTCGCACAGTCTCTCCAGCATGTGCAAGGTGGAGTTCCACCGGGTGGGCACGCCGCATATTAGGCGGTGAGCGGGAAGGCCGAAGTTCCGCTGTAGCGCTGACAGGCGAGCAGCGGCAGGATGTGAACGCCGGAAGCGCGCACAGACGGCCCGCACTTTATGCAGCAGCTCTGACATGTCTGGGTAGTTGTGAATGAACTTTGCACCACCAAATTCAGCACATGCGCCAGGCAAGGGATGTGCGTCAAACCGGCTAGTCCCAGAGCTGCCACGAGATTTCGCCCATTATCGCACACCACCAGGCCGGGCTTGAGGCCCACCGGCAGCAACCACTGGTCGGTCTGTTGTTCAATACCCCGCCACAACTCCTGCGCGGTGTGGGGCCTGTCCCCCAAACATATGAGTTTCAGAATGGCCTGCTGACGCTTACCCCGGGCTGTGCTGAAGTTGGTGGTGAAGGTGTGTGGCTGACTGGATGAGCTGGTGGAAGCAGAGGAGGAGGAGGAGGAAGCCGAGTAGGAGGAGGAGGCTACAGGAGGCAAAGAATGATGCCCTGTGATCCTTGGCGGCGGAAGGACGTGCGCCAAGGAACTCTCCGCCTGGGGCCCAGCCGCCACTACATTTACCCAGTGTGCAGTTAGGGAGATATAGCGTCCCTGGCCGTGCTTACTGGTCCACGTATCTGTGGTTAGGTGGACCTTGCCACAAATGGCGCTGCGCAGTGCACACTTGATTTTATCGGACACTTGCATGTGCAGGGAAGGCACGGCTGTCTTGGAGAAGTAGTGGCGGCTGGGAACCACATACTGGGGACAGCCATGGCCATCAGCTGTTTGAAGCTGTCTGTGTCCACCAGCCGGAATGACAGCATTTCAAAGGCCAGTAGTTTAGAAATGCTGGCATTCAGGCCAAGGGCTCGAGGGTGACTAGGTGGGAATTTGCGCTTCCTCTCAAAGGTTTGAGAGATGGAGAGCTGAACGCTGCTGTGTGAAATAGTGGAGACGCTAGGTGACGGTGGCGGTGGTGGTGTCGGTGGCACATCCTCTGTTTGCTGCTCGGCAGGTGGCAACATTCCTCTCGAGGCGGAAGCCGAGGCAGCAGCGGTAGAGGGAGCAGGGGGAGCCTGAGCGGGTTCCTTGTTTTTAAGGTGTGTACTCCACTGCAGTTCATGCTTTGCATGTAGATGCCTGATCATGCAGGTGGTGCTCAGGTTAAGAACGTTAATGCCTCGCCTCAGGGTCTGATGGCACAGCGTGCAAACCACTCTGGTCTTGTCCTCAGCACATTGTTTGAAGAAGTGCCATGCCAGGGAACTCCTTGAAGATGCCTTTGGGGTGCTGGGTCCCTGTTGGCGCTGGCCAATAGCAGGCGAACTCTCTGGACGGCGGCTGTTCTGCTTTTGCCCCCTGCTCCCTCTTTGGCTTCGCTGTTGTCTCGGTCTCACCACTGCCTCTTCCTCTGAACTATTTAAGTCAGCGGCACGACCTTCAGTCCATGTGGGGTCTAAGACCTCATCGTCCTCTGCATCGTCTTCCACCCAGTCTTCCTCCCTGACCTCCTCCTGTTCAGTCTGCACACTGCAATAAGACGCGGCAGTGGGCACCAGTGTTTCGTCATCATCAGAGACTCGGTCACTCTGCTGTGGTGGTATTCCCATGTCCTCATCATCTGGATACATAAGTGGTTGTGCGTCAGTGCATGGAATGTCTTCCACCGCTGGGGAAGGGCTAGGTGGACGCCCTGAAAACCGTGGGAGCAGAGTCTTCAAACAGAATAAGAGACTGCTGCATAACTTGAGGCTCAGCCAGTTTCCCTGATATGCATGGGGGTGATGTGACAGACTGATGGGCTTGGTTTTCAGGTGCCACCTGTGCGCTTTCCGCAGAAGACTGGGCGGAAGACAATGTGGTGAACGTGCTGGAAGCACTGTCGGCCACCCAATCGACTAATGCCTGTACCTGCTCAGGCCTTACCATCCTCATAACGGCATTGGGCCCCACCAAATATCGCTGTAAATTCTGCCGGCTACTTGAGGGAGTTGGTTCACTACTTTGTGCGCCTGAGGCCGAACGGCCACGCCCTCTGCCAGCAACAGAGGCTCCACGGACACCACCACGACCGCGTCCTCGTCCCTTAATAGAATGTTTCCTCATTGTTGCGATTCAACTCGCACCACAATAAAATATATTATTTTTTAGCCCCAAAATTCCCACACTGGAAGATATAATTCCTTTTTCCGGTATTAATTACAAGAAAACTGCTGCAAATTGGACACCAGAATTTTTAAAATGCTAGTTTTGGTACATAGATTCCCACACGGGAGATATAATTCCTTTTACAGGAGTAAAACGTGAGGCCTACTGTTTCTGGTCTAACTAACACCAGATTGATTAAATTGGCCTTTTTTCACCAAAATTACAACACTGGACAATGTAATGCCTTTTTGCGGTATTAATTACAAGAAGACTGCTGCTAATTGGACACCAGAATTTTTAAAATGCTAGTTTGTGTACATAAATTCCCACACTGGAAGATATAATTCCTTTTTCCGGTATTAATTACAAGAAAACTGCTGCAAATTGGACACCAGAATTTTTAATATGCTAGTTTTGGTACATAGATTCCCACACGGGAGATATAATTCCTTTTACAGGAGTAAAACGTGAGGCCTACTGTTTCTGGTCTAACAAACACCAGATTGATTAAATTGGCCTTTTTTTCACCAAAATTACAACACTGGACAATGTAATGCCTTTTGCGGTATTAATTACAAGAAGACTGCTGCTAATTGGACACCAGAATTTTTAAAATGCTAGTTTGTGTACATAAATTCCCACACTGGAAGATATAATTCCTTTTCCGGTATTAATTACAAGAAAACTGCTGCAAATTGACACCAGAATTTTTAAAATGCTAGTTTTGGTACATAGATTCCCACACGGGAGATATAATTCCTTTTACAGGAGTAAAACGTGAGGCCTACTGTTTCTGGTCTAACTAACACCAGATTGATTAAATTGGCCTTTTTTTCACCAAAATTACAACACTGGACAATGTAATGCCTTTTGCGGTATTAATTACAAGAAGACTGCTGCTAATTGGACACCAGAATTTTTAAATGCTAGTTTGTGTACATAAATTCCCACACTGGAAGATATAATTCCTTTTTCCGGTATTAATTACAAGAAAACTGCTGCAAATTGGACACCAGAATTTTTAAAATGCTAGTTTTGGTACATAGATTCCCACACGGGAGATATAATTCCTTTTACAGGAGTAAAACGTGAGGCCTACTGTTTCTGGTCTAACAAACACCAGATTGATTAAATTGGCCTTTTTTCACCAAAATTACAACACTGGACAATGTAATGCCTTTTGCGGTATTAATTCCTTTTACAGGAGTAAAACGTGAGGCCTACTGTTTCTGGTGTAACTAACACCAGATTGATTAAATTGGCCTTTTTTTCACCAAAATTACAACACTGGACGATATAATGCCTTTTTGCGGTATTAATTACAAGAGGACTGCTGGTATTTCAGAACACCGGAATTTTTAAAATGCTAGTTTTGCTAGATAAATTTCCCACACTGGGAGAAATATTGCCTAAGCCTTTTACAGTATTAATTACAACAGGAGTGCTTCTTCTGGTCTAACACCAGAATAATTTTATTATTACGGTGAAAGCTTTTTCTAATTTATATTTCTGGCACATAAAAAAAAAAATATTTCTGGCTGACAGTATTGGACTTGGCTGTAGTGGCACTGGCTAGCCTAGCTGGAACAGCACATTCATGGGATTTGCTATCCAAGTGGGTTACTTTCAGTTTCACCACTGATATATTAAATATCTTTGCAGTTAGTATGGGTGACACAAGCACAGCCAAACCCCTGATGTAGTATATCTATGAAAAAATCGACTATTACATGAGATTAATGGACGTTGTGGCAGCTTTTGCTGTAGCACCACAAGTCCCAAAATGGCCGCCGCCTATCAGCCCAGTAACATGTGCCAGAAAACAGTCTGCCCAGCCAGAAAAAAAATAGACTTTGACTGAGCAGCTGAATCGCTGTTGTTCTGATTCGCAGGTGTAGATTTTACACTTCTTGGGAGCTTTGGTTTAGACTCTGTGGCAGCTTGTGCTGGCGCACCACAAGTCCCAAAATGGCCACCGCCGGTCAGCCCAGTTACATGTGCCAGTAAAAATCGCTCTGGCCAGTCTCAACAAAATAGTGACTTTCAGTGAACAGCTCAGCTGAGTTGTTCTGATGCACAGGCGCAGAAAGGTAGATCATTCAATCACTTCTTTATCCCTGCCTATCTCTCCCTACACTAGTCAGAGCAGTGTGACGTGCGGTGCTACGTGACTCCAGCTTAAATAGAGGCTGGGTCACATGCTGCACTTGGCCAATCACAGCCATGCCATTAGTAGGCATGGCTGTGATGGGTTCTTAGGGCAAGAAGCAAAACGCTAGCTGATTGGCTGCTGTGCAGCCCTTCAGAAAGCGGGAAGTAATCGACGAACACCGGACCCGAACCCGAACTTTTTTGAAAATGTCCGGGTTCGGGTCCGTGTCACGGACACCCCAAAATTCGGTTCGGTCCTGAACGATTTTCGAACTGTTCGCTCAACACTAGTGGTAATCCAGGGCAACCACAAGGTGATTAAATAGGTAAATTGCTACGCATGCTGATATAACCATGCTTTCTTATACGATCCTAATGTACAATCGGCAATTGCCGCAGATATGATAATCCCCAAGGGGGGATGAGGGGTAGTTTGTGGTAATAGCAGACCACAGTATACTCCCAGGGATCACAGAGCTGTGTCATGTGTACATTTAGTTCTCTTGCAGATGCCGTATGTCCCAAAATGTTGCCACCATCTTAAAGATGGGAGGGGGGAAGGAGCGCATTCCTAAGTCCTAGGTATATGTCAGCGATGAGGTCAGAGGTCGCAGAGCTGCGCTGCGAGCTGATTTCTTAAGTCAGCCTAATGGAAGGGAAGAGTAAGACTCTCCCAACTCCATTGAATGTACATTCTTTACCTCATTAAGCGAATAAAGAGTAAAGAAAAGTTGTTTAATACTTCCCTAAGATGGGAATGTCCGGTAAACAAAACAAACTGCTTCATTGAGCTAATAATCAAAGCAAGTCAATAAATGATTAATGATATTGCTTACTAATCAAATTTTTCCACAGAATCCTTAACATGATGTTTGTGTAGAGTTTTATTTCAGTGCTAGAAAGGGCAAGAACTCAACTGAGATTGGAAAATATAAAATTTGAAGATGGAGACACATCATAAATTTCGAGTGATTGGTGGTGGTATCGTATAAAAAAAAATAAAAGACTAAACGGTTATACTAACTATATTGTTTGCCAATCAATTGTGACTAACTTGTCGTCACTGTGTTTCATGCAGATATATGGACAATTATATATATTACTCTGTTTCGAGCTAGTCTCAAAGTATTGATTGGGTTATGTTCCTAAATAGGCATAACACCTACGGCTATATTAGCCTGGCAGAGGAAGAATAGTTATATCTATTCATAATACCCTGTAGTTTGTTTTTCTTTGGAAAAAAAAATATATAAAAATCCTCAACTAGCTGCTGGCTAAAGTATGGCATAAGTCAAAGGCCTAAAATAGGCAGGTATATGTTTGATAAAGTTTTGCTGCGTTGTTGCTCAGACTGTCTGTTGTCTTCTTAAGATGATGGCCCAAGATGGGATCATGTGTTGATGGCGGAATTCTGAAAGTCTTAGTATCCGGAACCAAGAGAACCTAAGGTCTAGGCTATCCGTGACGCAAGAGACGTCCAGTCGGAGCCAACCCAGATGTATCCAAGATGTATCCAGGAGTGACAAGTGGGCAGAGCCCTAAGGGGTTCGACAGCCGCAACAAAAGTACATCATACCAATTCAATATGACAAAGTATTCGGGATCGCAGACATGAAGATATGTTGTCAAACACAGCTCGCTTATAAGAGTTACCAAGTTGCTGACGAGCCAGAAAGCCATTATTTCGAGTTTTTCGTTTTAGCAGCAATGTTATAAGTTAGAGGACCAAAGAGATATTTTCACTTGAGACACGTTTCCGGAAAGTCCAGAAAATGACCGGAACGTCTTTCTCTCTACAGCGGTCATAAACAAACATAACATATGTGTAGTAAAACTAAACAGAGTTTGTGTTTTAGATTTGTGTCGTAAGAGTTCACACAAAATTGTGATTCATTTATTGCAAGGAAAAATTGTATTCCCCAATCTATAATGATTTGGAGCATTATGCCCTGTATTGCATTTCAGCCTATTCAACCTTCTAAAAACGAAATTGAATATGCTGAAAAGGGGGGATTTTTCGGGCATTTTCATGAGTGTATATGATACCTGATCATATTATAGTCCAAAATAGATGCTCATTGTCTTTAAGAGACAGGCTGAACCAAAGTTTTGCTGTATGGCTGGGACAGGCCAAGATTTGAGGTCATGCCGATCTCAGTCTGTGTAAAAGAGTTTATACTGAATACAAAGAACATTGTAATTTAAAAAGTTATTGCCACAGATGTGGTCTTATCTGTAGGGAGTAGACTGGATTCTCCAGACATGTCCATCTGAAGAGAACAAGACCCATTCATATCATTATGGTCCATAGATCAATAGTGTGAGAAACATTCAGAGAGACGCCTCGAGGTCTATCTTTAGTTATTTCAAAATGTACTAGTTAATCCTTATTTCTAATTTACGACGACGAGAGTCAAATGTATATAATACAAGAGTGCCATAGTTAACTCTTTATAGTATGGTGCTAATAGCTTGCACAACAGTGCCATCCAGAGACATATGGATATCGCTACACCATCCTCCATAGTTGCATCATGGGTAAATATGATCTCATAGGATCATTACCATATGAGCGTATGATTGGAAGATCTTAATCCAGGGGGAAGGTAATGTAAGATAAGGATTAGGATATTTACTGTTGGAAGAAGGGGATTTCCAAGAAGCAAAAAAACAAGTGAACAAGCAAAGAACATTCCAACATTCCAGGATAGAGCATCAGGATCATCATCATAGCCAGAACACCCAAGAGAGAGGGCTCTATCAATATCAGAGTCATGGTGAGACATGCGATGATGGACCACCCAGCTTTCCTAGGAGCAGAAGTGTGATTCCTGCTAGGACTTGGTAAGAGACATAAAGAATGATATTTCATTTTATTAAGACTAATTGGATAATGTGGGTGAAGTCATTCCATCTAGATTGGCGAATACATAAACACATTAATTAATTGATCATCTCCATATTGAGATGTAGTCTTAGGATATTGTGAGGCTTCATTCTACCTGCAGAAGAATCAAGACTCATAATCTAGCAAAGTATTAAATGATTGTATATATTATATATATCACTTCTGTTCAGAGGAAACCTCATGATATCAGGATGGGCATGTCTAATCCTAGACATCAATATTGAATGCTAACTACATTCTGCCCCCCTCTAACTAACTACACCTCACATGACTTCAGGAATGGGCAAATCCATCAAAGGATATAACTTAGAAGAGATAACTGTATCCTTCCGCCCCATCCTGGACTATTTTCACATGTATGACTTGGTAAGACTATTAAGACACACAACAGAAATGGGAAGAACTTGGAACAAGTCTTTCCAGTGGGAATTTATCACCTAGCTTGGCGAAGAATGCTACTATCAGTATATTTATATATGTATATTTAACTTCTTGTTTTGATATCCTAACCAAATAATAGCTTTGTTATAATGTGACAAGTTGCTTCTACCCACATGTATTGCTAAGCTTATATTGCTCTATATCGATGATAACATTGTGTTTATTTACTTATTTTAAGCTTGGAATGCTTTATATCAACGTCGTATATATTCATTTGCATATATTATTGTGTTTATTTACTTATTTATGTTTAGAACCTTGTAACCAATAAATCTGCATGTTTTTATAATACCTGCGTATTATTATTTAATGTCAAAACTATACCTTTAGCATTAATGTCATCTCACATGAAAATAACTTATTATCTGAGCAAATAGTCGGCCTCAGATGTGAATTGTATCGATTGGGTTATCTACAATTCACCAGGTCATTATTTGTACAAGTTATGGAAAATTCTTGATTAATTATTTTTATGCCCATAATTAATAATTCTTAATTGAATTATTATTATTATCCCGACATAACTGGAATGAGGGAACTACAATACCCTGAAAGATTATCAAAATTAGGGTTATTCACTTTAGAAAAAAGACGACTGAGGGGAGATCTAATTACTATGTATAAATATATCAGGAGTCAGTACAGAGCGCTCTCCCATCATCTATTTATCCCCAGGACTGTGACTGTGATGAGGGGACATCCTCTGCGTCTGGAGGAAAGAAGGTTTGTACACAAACATAGAAGAGGATTCTTTATGGTAAGAGCAGTGACACTATGGAGGTGGTGCCTGAGTAGGTGGTGATGGTGAGTTCACTGAAAGAGTTCAAGAGGGGCCTGGATGTATTTCTGGAGTGTAATAATATGACAGGCTATAGCTACCAGAGATTTTTTTTTTTTTTTTACCGTCAGATGACGCAAAGCTATACATAACATATTCTTTAACGTCTCATCACTCGGGTCTATTTTTTATTAACTTAAAATAAAACACCAAAAAACAACCTTAATGAAAAACAAAAGTCATATTCACAAAAACTTTTCTTGAAAAACAAAAATCATATCACAAAACCTTTTTCCTCTTCTTGTACATACCAATCAGCACAGCATCTTGCATAAAAACGTTTTCCTCCATAGACATATCAATATAATCCTCCAAAACCTCTATTAACCAATCATCTAAACCAAGAGCATCCAACACTCCTTCTTCATAATATTTCAAAGCAGTAACCCGAGCATACTCCCTTTTTTCACCTGGATATTCAATTTCCAATTTTCTCATCAGCTTCTTATAATCATCTGGTAATTCAAACTTCTTTTTAACTTTTTTCTTCTCTTCATCCTCTGAAGCAGAAATCTCCAACCCCATTTCCTTTTCTGTCATCTCTCTTTCTCTTTTCTTTGCACTAGCACCGCACACTTCTTCTTCTGCAGAATCCTCATAAAACCTCTTAATTACATCTTCAGGAAGATCTTTTGTTACCATTGAGCTCTCCTTTTCCTTATTTTCTTTTTCCTCTTTTGTATTCTTTTCTGTTCTCACTCCATCCTTCCTCTCAAGACAATCTCTATATAAATGTCCACTTTTTTTTACAAAAAAAACACAGCCTAGGTTCTTTACATTCTCCGGGTCCATGACCCCATCTTCCACATAACGTACATAGTTCATTTTCACATGTATCCTTCTTGTGTCCATACATTTTACATCTTGTACTGAAAGCTGTCATCCCATTGTAGAACAAATCACCGGTTGCTTTTCCAATTTTAAATCTCGCATCTGGTGCACAATAATTCCCTTTTCCTATTTCTTTTAGGGATACTTTAAATCTCCATTTTGAAGTCCAGTAACCAAACTGATTATAAATTTCCCTAAAGAAACTACCAAATCGCAGGAATTTCTTAAAAAAACAATAATCTTCTCTTCCTCAATATATGGCGAGTACATTTTTACAGTAATAATCTTTATATTACTTTGAAAGTGAGGAATGACTCTGCCTCCCACTAACCTTAGATCCGATTTAACTTCTTCCCATTTCCATAGAAAGCTTGAACACAGCTCATCACTTTGCAGCACAACGTCATAACTTCCTCTTTTGGGATAGTCCATCAAAGCCAAAACATCGTCCTTTCCAATTTTCAGGAATTCTTCCAGCAAAACTCTTACAATAAAGGTAAGATCTTTCGTCTTCCACTCTCTTTCCTCGATGATAACTCGAACTCCATTCCGCACACGAGCGTACTCCGGAACAGACTCAAAATCCTTGGGTTCAGAAATCGTAATCTCCCTTCCCTCTTCCATATTGGCGAAGAGACCTCAACCACTCAAAAGAGCGGCTAGGTGATCGCTACTCATTGCCTGGGGACTAAGCCGGCTTGCCCAATAGCAGCAAAGTTCAAGACACCAGCTATCAACTAGTGTCCTTCCCAAAGGCCGAGCAGCCGGGTACCCCAGGCACCTTCCAGCTAAGACCAACCATATCCCTACACCTGATCTTAGCCAAAAGGCCGAGAAGCAAGATAGCTACCAGAGATGGGTCGTTGATCAAGGGAGTTATTCTGATTGCCTGATTGGAGTCGGGAAGGAATTTTTTTCCCTTTAAATGGGGAAAATTGGCTTCTACCTCACAGTTTTTTTTTTTTTTGCCTTCCTCTGGATCAACTTTCAGGATAACAGGCCAAACTGGATGTCTTTTTTCGGCCTTATATACTATGTTACTATGTTATTGGAATGTGAGGAGGAAAACAATGAACATGCAAACGAAAAATGGGCCCAGTCCTTAAGGGGTAAATGGGTAGCTGTTATCCCTAGCATTGAACCAACCCCTAGTCTTCAGATATTGGCAACCTTAAATGAAAGCATGTGTCTGACAGAAGGTGACAGTCTGCACCTTTGTCTTGGTGTACGTTTTTCACTAGCACAAGCATGTCATAACCAGGTGGATTAGATAGATTAGTGAGAGTCTGTGTCTGCTGACACACACGAGGAGTCTCTATAGAAGACCCTATAATTGCTTCTCATCTGTGGTCAAGTGTAACCCCACTCCTTTGATGACTTGCAGAGAAGAGAAGCAGCTACAATCATAGTCAGTAATTAGGAGGGAGGCTTCTCTTTTCATGTTATGGAATCGATGGAAGGAGGGGTGCCCAAAGCACATGGTTATGAAGGGGAAGGGGAGTAGGGACTTATTCACTTATCTTCTCATCAGCACCAGCACATTCAGTATGAGTAGACAATGTCTGCTTTTCCTCTTTCCGCTCTTACCTTTAGTATTAATTAGCAGGCTGCACTTGGCTGCTTGAACTTTCAGGGGTAGCTCTTCCGTCATAGCTCCGTCCACTGTCACTACATTGATTCTCCCACAGCTGCAGGAGGAACTGCTGATTGGATGAATGTCTGACAGCTAAGGAGACGGGCAGGCCACCATCTTCCAATCCCAATTATCTATAGAAGCAGTGAGCAGAACCCATCCTGGCCTGTCTGCCCTGAGTGAGTCTATCCCGTAGTGACTGCTTCCGAGCAGCTGCTACTTAGTTAATATTCCTGCATCCACCTCTCCTCCAGACAGTGGAGCCACACAGGTCAGAGGGAAAGAGAGTGGCCCACTGCTCACACCAACCCTTCTGGAACTTGTTAGAATTGGCAGATGTGCAGTGTGCTAGAAGATTGTAACGCTAGTAAAACTAGCCTAAGTCATCAACTATGTCCATAATAACCAATTGATTTTGGATATATTGTCAAACATGTTGGGGGCTATTTATTAACACATATATGCCACTTTTTGGCATATTTAAGTCACAGATTATGTCACAAGGCATTTGCCTAGCAAAATCTAGATGGGGACATGAGTGGCCCGGCAGGCCCAGCTCATTTACCATTTTTAACGGTAGTTGTTGGTATGGAAAATGTCTAAAACCTATAGCAAGAGAGCTGGTATTGATTTAAGTATGTCGCACAGCCTGCTGAAAGTACCTGTGCCTCTACATAACTTTGGCGCTTTCTCCAGCAGCACAGAGAGACTTAAGACTTTAATATAAGGTGTGGAGACAGCACGCCTGAAGACACTCGTTATGCTTGAAAACAGTGATTATTTATTTACACCAGTGGTACAATTTCAGAACATGGAGTGAGCTGAATGAGCTATTTCCAAGATAGTAGTAGCTTGTATTGCTTGTTATGTTAGCTTGTGTTTGCGACGTTTCGGGCCCTAACCGGTGCCCTTTCTCAAGCTAAAAACGTAATAGGAGAGTACATTAGTAACATGTAACAGAATGACCACATACACAGATGTTAGTGCATAAGAGTCCCAGAAAGCATGGGGCAAAAGTGAAAAAAACAGAAAAGGAAAATGGGCTAAATTATATCTGACTAAAAGTAATATGGTTCAATAGGACAAAATCAGGTACGCAGGGTCACATTGTCAAAAGAGTAGCATGTGCATAAATATAACATTTCATATATAATGTCACTCATTGCTATGAGAACTGACATAGATGGTAATAAAGGAGAAGATAGGTGGTTGTACCACCACATGATGATAAAAATCGACCCCCACAGTTACAGTAATAGTATTGAACAACGTGCTGTTCAAATGAAGAACTAGCTGTCCCTAACAAAGGAAGGCAACGCAGAGGGAGAAGCGCCCCTAGTGAAAGACGGACTCCCGATTGAAGGAGGATGAAAGAATGAAGTGGTGACACTTACCAAGTATGGCCGGTCTTTAAACCACGGCGTGCAGGGACGAGACTGCGCGCGCCGCGGGTTTAAGACAGAGCGCCGCCAGGTCATGTGACAGGTGGGGGAGTGGCTATGGGCCGAGCTCGTGTCATATGGGGCGGCTGTGTCAGGCCGAGGAGCGTACGATTACAGGTGCGGCCGGACAGCGCCGGCGCAGTACGTGGAGAATAGGGGAGGCGCCATATTGAATAGGGGCAACAGCTATGGGCAGTGCTGAAAAATAGTAGAGAAACTTATATAAAGAAAACTAGTGGGCAAAAGACTATTGGGGGACACAGAAATAAGGAAATCTGGGGGGGGGGGGGAAAGGCGGGAGGGGAGAAAACTTTGACTCACCCAAGTGACTGGTTGGAGTTAGACCTGAAAATAAATACAAAAAGGGTTAATATGATGATATAAGTAGACAAGGTACAACAAAACCAAATACATATAATCAAAACCAGAAGGATCCATCATGAATATACATATTCTCTATTGAGGCCCCCAGGGCCATAAGTGTCAAGTTTCCGTATCCACAGCATTTCTTTGTCGGAAAGAGTTTTATCACGGCTACCACCTCTGCGGGGGATAGGAACCCATTCAATTACCTGAAAGCGTAATTGGCTAGGTGTATGTCGGTGTTCCATAAAATGTTGGACAAGGGGAGCGTCCATTTTTGGGTACGAATGTTGGACTTGTGTTGGCTTATACGGTCCTTGATTCTCTGGGACGTCTCTCCTACGTAACCGAGGCCGCACGGGCATTTTATCAAGTACACTACATAGCTGGTGGTACAGGTGTAGTGGCCTCTAATGTAAAACTTTTTCCCAGACAGTGGGTGTGTAAAGACGTTCCCTTTGGTCACATTCCCACATTGGGCACAACCTAAACAAGGGAATGTACCAGGATTGGGTGAACCAGTGATGGTTTTCTGAGGGTCCTGTCTGGTAGACCCAAGATCAGACTTAACCAAACGATCTCGTAATGTTGGTGGTCGTCTATAAGCCATGAGCGGTCTAGGTCCAAATACCGTCGGGGCATTTGTGGCCAAAATATGCCAATGTTTTTGGACTATTTTCCTTATGTGTTTACTGTGCGTGGAGTATGTCGTGACACAAGGAATCCTGTCATTTTTCTGGGTTGGTGTGGTAGGTTTGGGTCTTAAAAGGTCCTCACGTGACAGGTTCTTAACACGATTTGTGTGGTTCAATAAGAGATCCTGGGAAACCCGCGGTCACGGAATTTTTATTCATCTGATCAAGTCTGGTATCGGCCAGCTGAGGGTCAGAAACTATCCTTTTAACCCGCATTAGTTGAGACAGAGGGAGCGAGTGGACAAGGCCTGGGGGGTGGAAACTATCAAACCTAAGAAGACTATTACGGTCTGTTGGTTTGGAAAATAGGTCAAACTTAATCCTTTGACGCTCAATTTGGACTAATACGTCCAAAAATGAAATTCTGGTCTGGCTAACCTCAATAGAGAATTTGATAGTTGGTGTAGCAGCATTGAGTTGAGAATGGAGAGTATATATATCTTCTTTAGGACCCTGGAAAAGACAGAATACGTCGTCGATATAACGGAGCCAAGATCTTACGTGGTTTTTAAACAAAATATTGTTATAGACGAATTTTTCTTCAAAAAGTTCATGAAGATAACTGCAAACGTCGGGGCCACGTTACAGCCCATTGCAGTCCCGGATCGCTGAAAATAAAAGTCATCCTCAAAGAGGAAATAATTACTATTGAGCACAAAATTCAGAAGGTCAAGAATAAAGGTATTTACATCGTTCGAATAGTCACCGTACTTCTCAAGAACAGTACCGACGCAATTGATGCCGTCTTGAATGGGGATGTTGGTGTAAAGGCTTGAGACGTCCATGGTTACCAGGAATGTATCCGTTCCCTGGATCTCCAAGTCTCTAATCTTGTTAATGAAATCCGTCGTGTCCAAAATAAAGGATTTCCCGGCCTGCGCATACGGACGAAGCAGCTTGTCCAGGAGGACTGCTGCGGGCTGGAACACCGAATCACAGCCAGACACGATCGGGCGGCCTGGTGGGTCAGTTAGACTCTTATGTACCTTTGGTAAAACAAAAACACCGGAATCCTTGGATAGGAGGGTAATAGGTATTCAGCCATTATTTTGCTTATTAGTCCCATATCCAATGCCCTAGTTACCAAAACTTGAAGTGTGGATTTAAGTTCGTTCGTAGGGTCATAACCTATTAATTCGTACGTACTCGTATCGCCGAGCTGTCTACGGATCTCACGCCTGTAGTTCTCTTTCTTAAGGAGAACAATCCCGACCCTTTGTCAGCCTGTTTGATAACTATATCTGAGTTCTTTCTTAGATTATTTAATGTACGTACCTCAGACTTAGTGAAGTTTTGTTTCGCCTTCCATCGTGGAGGTTTCTTCTCTAAGGCTTGAAGATCACGCTTGACCAAGGCGATGTAAGACTCGACAGCCACATTGGTGTGTGGGGAGTGAAGGTACTCTTTGGACGACAGGATCTGGTTCTTTCGTGGAATAATGAAGTCGTTGTGGGAGTCGCTGTGGACCATGCTGGTTTATCCAATTCAATGTGGGCCTTCAGGCGTAATGAGCGGAAAAATTTCGCCATTTCAGAGTCGAGGATGAAGGGATCAGTGTTATGGGTGTTAGCAAATCCAAGTCCCTTGTTGAGGACTTTAGTAGTCGTCTCATCAAGTACAGAGTCCGTAAGGTTAATGACTAGATTCGTAGAGTCATCCGGTTGTGATTCATTGGTAGGGCATGTCATGGTTATCTGCCTCTGTTGCTCGATCTTGTCAGAATCGGTTCCCGTTCGTGGGATTGATTTGGGGAAATCTTCCGATGTTTCCACCCAGCCCTCCTCGGCGTCTTGTGCGGGAGGGCGGGGATTGTCTAAAAATCAGTGTCACTAGTGCTGGAAGAGCCGGAAGCTCTTTGGGGAGTACGCTGGCGGGTTTGTCGCGAGTCGGCTGGGATCTGTACACTTGACCGGTTTCGTAGTCACGAAGATCACGTAGGAACTTGGCTCGTTTTTTTCTTCCAGGTTTCTTTTAAAGAAATTGATTTTTGTGTCAAATTGGCTTTAATGTTGCTAGAATCTTCCTCGGGGTATTAAGAAACAGCGTATTTTCAAGGGTCGTAATTTCTGTCTTGGTCTTCTTGATTTCAAGGTCTGCCTTCTCCAGGACCAATAGTATAATATCGAAGGAGGCTTTGTTCAAAATTTTTTCAAAACTCTGACAAAATTCGGATCTTCAGAGAATAGGGTAGGGCGAAGATTGCACCTAAGTTCTCTCGGGATCCGTCTGGTTCTGTAGTATTCCGCTAAGGTCACAGCATGGAGTTCAAGGGCTGTTGCTTTTCTCAGTGCTTTCTCTAATGAGGAAATGGACGCGCTTGGTCCAGAGTTAGACAGGAATTCATTCGATGCTGTGATATTAGAAGTTATTCTTCGTGCATCTTCATCTGTGAATGAGAAAGTACCACTGGTTTCACGTTGTGAATCAAGAAGAGACATCAGGAACAGATATCTGAGCACGATATCTTACAGCCTCAGGTGGTGACACGAGGTTAGGGGGTGGTACAAATCGATTCAACAAAAGTTAACCTCAGCACTCGTCACGTATGGGCTTTTATGGGTGCACGTCCCTTTTGACTTCCACCCAGGTAGTCCAAACATCAATACATTAATATAAGGTGTGGAGACAGCACGCCTGAAGACACTCGTTATGCTTGAAAACAGTGATTATTTATTTACACCAGTGGTACAATTTCAGAACATGGAGTGAGCTGAATGAGCTATTTCCAAGATAGTAGTAGCTTGTATTGCTTGTTATGTTAGCTTGTGTTTGCGACGTTTCGGGCCCTAACCGGTGCCCTTTCTCAAGCTAAAAACGTAATAGGAGAGTACATTAGTAACATGTAACAGAATGACCACATACACAGATGTTAGTGCATAAGAGTCCCAGAAAGCATGGGGCAAAAGTGAAAAAAACAGAAAAGGAAAATGGGCTAAATTATATCTGACTAAAAGTAATATGGTTCAATAGGACAAAATCAGGTACGCAGGGTCACATTGTCAAAAGAGTAGCATGTGCATAAATATAACATTTCATATATAATGTCACTCATTGCTATGAGAACTGACATAGATGGTAATAAAGGAGAAGATAGGTGGTTGTACCACCACATGATGATAAAAATCGACCCCCACAGTTACAGTAATAGTATTGAACAACGTGCTGTTCAAATGAAGAACTAGCTGTCCCTAAAAAAGGAAGGCAACGCAGAGGGAGAAGCGCCCCTAGTGAAAGACGGACTCCCGATTGAAGGAGGATGAAAGAATGAAGTGGTGACACTTACCAAGTATGGCCGGTCTTTAAACCACGGCGTGCAGGGACGAGACTGCGCGCGCCGTGGTTTAAGACAGAGCGCCGCCAGGTCATGTGACAGGTGGGGAGTGGCTATGAGCCGAGCTCGTGTCATATGGGGCGGCCGTGTCAGGCCGAGGAGCGTACGATTACAGGTGCGGCCGGACAGCGCCGGCGCAGTACGTGGAGAATAGGGAGGCGCCATATTGAATAGGGGCAACAGCTATGGGCAGTGCTGAAAAATAGTAGAGAAACTTATATAAAGGAAACTAGTGGGCAAAAGACTATTGGGGGACACATAAATAAGGAAATCTGGGGGAGGGGGGAAAGGCGGGAGGGGAGAAAACTTTGACTCACCCTGGTGACTAGTTGGAGTTAGACCTGAAAATAAATACAAAAAGGGTTAATATGATGATATAAGTAGACAAGGTACAACAAAACCAAATACATATAATCAAAACCAGAAGGATCCATCATGAATATACATATTCTCTATTGAGGCCCCCAGGGCCATAAGTGTCAAGTTTCCGTATCCACAGCATTTCTTTGTCGGAAAGAGTTTTATCACGGCTACCACCTCTGCGGGGATAGGAACCCATTCAATTACCTGAAAGCGTAATTGGCTAGGTGTATGTCGGTGTTCCATAAAATGTTGGACAAGGGGAGCGTCCATTTTTGGGTACGAATGTTGGACTTGTGTTGGCTTATACGGTCCTTGATTCTCTGGGACGTCTCTCCTACGTAACCGAGGCCGCACGGGCATTTTATCAAGTACACTACATAGCTGGTGGTACAGGTGTAGTGGCCTCTAATGTAAAACTTTTCCCCAGACAGTGGGTGTGTAAAGACGTTCCCTTTGGTCACATTCCCACATTGGGCACAACCTAAACAAGGGAATGTACCAGGATTGGGTGAACCAGTGATGGTTTTCTGAGGGTCCTGTCTGGTAGACCCAAGATCAGACTTAACCAAACGATCTCGTAATGTTGGTGGTCGTCTATAAGCCATGAGCGGTCTAGGTCCAAATACCGTCGGGGCATTTGTGGCCAAAATATGCCAATGTTTTTGGACTATTTTCCTTATGTGTTTACTGTGCGTGGAGTATGTCGTGACACAAGGAATCCTGTCATTTTTCTGGGTTGGTGTGGTAGGTTTGGGTCTTAAAAGGTCCTCACGTGACAGGTTCTTAACACGATTTGTGTGGTTCAATAAGAGATCCTGGGAAACCCGCGGTCACGGAATTTTTATTCATCTGATCAAGTCTGGTATCGGCCAGCTGAGGGTCAGAAACTATCCTTTAACCCGCATTAGTTGAGACAGAGGGAGCGAGTGGACAAGGCCTGGGGGTGGAAACTATCAAACCTAAGAAGACTATTACGGTCTGTTGGTTTGGAAAATAGGTCAAACTTAATCCTTTGACGCTCAATTTGGACTAATACGTCCAAAAATGAAATTCTGGTCTGGCTAACCTCAATAGAGAATTTGATAGTTGGTGTAGCAGCATTGAGTTGAGAATGGAGAGTATATATATCTTCTTTAGGACCCTGGAAAAGACAGAATACGTCGTCGATATAACGGAGCCAAGATCTTACGTGGTTTTTAAACAAAATATTGTTATAGACGAATTTTTCTTCAAAAAGTTCATGAAGATAACTGCAAACGTCGGGCCACGTTACAGCCCATTGCAGTCCCGGATCGCTGAAAATAAAAGTCATCCTCAAAGAGGAAATAATTACTATTGAGCACAAAATTCAGAAGGTCAAGAATAAAGGTATTTACATCGTTCGAATAGTCACCGCACTTCTCAAGAACAGTACCGACGCAATTGATGCCGTCTTGAATGGGGATGTTGGTGTAAAGGCTTGAGACGTCCATGGTTACCAGGAATGTATCCGTTCCCTGGATCTCCAAGTCTCTAATCTTGTTAATGAAATCCGTCGTGTCCAAAATAAAGGATTTCCCGGCCTGCGCATACGGACGAAGCAGCTTGTCCAGGAGGACTGCTGCGGGCTGGAACACCGAATCACAGCCAGACACGATCGGGCGGCCTGGTGGGTCAGTTAGACTCTTATGTACCTTTGGTAAAACAAAAACACCGGAATCCTTGGATAGGAGGGTAATAGGTATTCAGCCATTATTTTGCTTATTAGTCCCATATCCATGTAACGCACCAAATTGATCAGTTAGGATCTCAACTGCGGAGTCCTTTGACATCCACTCCTATCACACTACTTGAGTGTTGATGGAGTCTTTTGCGGCTGCTCAGTGTGTACCCCAGGCGGCTCTCTCAGTCTTAAGCGGAGAGTATGGGGTAACAAAATCATGTACCGCGTACTAAAGATAGAGTGTAAAACTAATAGTGAGGAAAGTTCGTTTTAGGAATCAGAGTACAGATTAAAGTTCATGAATAACAGCTCTAGGCAATGTTCAGAAATCCCAGGCCTGCAGTACTAATAGTCACCAGCGCGAGTCCCTTCCTTTCAGTGAGCAATGTCAGTGAACAAAATGACAGGCTGATACTTGCTGTTAGAAGTCATGCAGGGATCCTGCAGTGGTGGAGCTGGATAAGGTAGGTGAGGGTTTCTCCTGGAGGTTCAGAGTTGCAGGTAGTTAGGAGCTTGCGTCCTCGTGGTGAATGGAGCAGGCAGGGTGCGCACTCCATTAGTGGAACACCCTGTGCAGCACCTGGCTCCTATTTATTGACCAAGTGTGGATGGGCGGAGCCACCTTAGACGGCCCAGCGGCCACTGCTTCCAGCCTGGGAGGCAAACAGCGATCGTTGTCATGGTTACACAGGGCATGGATCCAGGCTGGAGCGCAAACCACCGTATCCTTACAGTACCCCCTTAAGGGGACCCTCTCCGGGTACCCCAGTAGGGGAGGGTCGGTCGGGAAATCTCCTGTGGAACAACCTTTGGAGTCTGGGTGCATGGACGTCTCGCACATCTTCCCAAGAGTCATCCTGAGACCCGTAACCCTTCCATCTAACGAGGTACTGGATCCTCCCCGTCTTCTTCTGGAGTCGAGAAGCTGCTCAACCTCAAATTCCTCCTCACCACGGACATCTATCGGGGAGGGTTGAGGAACCCGTGAGGGGAACGGGCTAGGTCTAAACGGTTTTAGCAACGATACATGGAATGTGGGATGTACCTGTAGTCGAGGAGGAAGGGTAAGTCTCACCGTGTTGGGGTTGATAATTCTTTCTATCAGAAACGGACCCAAAATTGCCTACCCAGTTTCTTAGCAGGTACCCCCAACCGAAGGTTTCTCGTTGACAGCCATACCGAGTCTCCAACCTGATAAGGAGGATTTTCTCTTCTGTGACGGTCGTAGTAGATCTTCTGCCTTTCCTTTGCCCGTTGGAGGTTGTCTTTCAGCATCATGAGGGTTGTTTGCAAGGTAGTTACATAATCATCTGTGGCAGGAACGTTTGTAGGAAGGCTGATTTCAGGGAGAGACCTAGGGTGGAATCCATAATTAGCAAAGAATGGACTATGTAGAGTGGAGGAATTTACAGAATTGTTGTAAGCGAATTCGGCAAGAGGGAGTAGGCTTTCCCAGTCATCTTGAAGGAATGAGCAGTGACATCTGAGAAATTGTTCCAGACATTGGTTCACCCTTTCCGTCTGCCCGTTAGTTTGGGGGTGGTAGGCGGTAGACATTCTATGGTCGATTTGGAGTCTAAGACAAAGTGCTCTCCAAAATTTGGATATAAATTGTGAACCCCTGTCTGATATAACTTGGGTAGGGATTCCATGTAGTTTTATGACATTGGACAGAAAGGCCTCGGCAGTTTCACTGGAGGAAGGTAATTTTTGAGGGCGATGAAGTGTGCCATCTTAGTTAGTAGGTCTACTACAACCATGATGGTGTTGTTTCCTCTGGAGCGGGGGAGTTCTACAATGAAGTCCATTGAAACCCATTCCCAGGGTCTGTTGGGGATAGGAAGACTCATAAGAAGGCCATATGGTCGATTTCTATCACTTTTGCATGAGGCACATGTCTCACATGTGGAAACATATTGCTTAATTTCTTTGGTCATTTTTGGCCACCAGAAGTTCCTGTGTATCAGGTTTATGGTTTTGGCAATGCCAGGGTGTCCCGCGAGGGGTGTGTCATGGCAGAGTTTGATTACCT